>VMRM01000016.1:6867632-7460132 GCA_010277075.1 Poeciliopsis retropinna | reverse complement strand
TCCATCATAACACATATTGCCTTGCTCAGTGGATAAAGATAGTTTATGGTTTCTGAAGGGCAGCAGGATCACAACAATTCAACATATTTACCACACATCGGATCTTTTTTGATCTGTAATATTTGTTGGTGTACTAGAAATCATGTTACATAGTTTTTCCACTGCCCTCTAAATTCACCCATGGGCAGATTTGTGCTACAACTCCCACCTACTATTTCGTTTTCCCCTCTTCCTCGCATATCCCATTTCTGTCGACGACTCCGGTGCTGTTTTTGCACAATTTCCCCGCCGTTCATCCTCGTCTGCTTTCTACCCCGTCCTCTCTGCAGGAGGTGTTGGAGCTGGCTT
Source organism: Poeciliopsis retropinna (assembly GCA_010277075.1). Taxonomy (NCBI): domain Eukaryota; kingdom Metazoa; phylum Chordata; class Actinopteri; order Cyprinodontiformes; family Poeciliidae; genus Poeciliopsis; species Poeciliopsis retropinna. The sequence goes on along the minus strand of VMRM01000016.1, from coordinate 7,459,784 downwards.
TCTCTGTCCTCTACGAGTCAGATGAATACTTGAACTTCATCGCTCCTGACAAGCATGAGGTAAGTCAGCAGAGGTCGACTTGGTGGTTGTTGGCTGCATCAGACAGAATAAGCGTGTTTGATGAAGACAAGGACAGGCAGGTATCTAAATATAAATCCACCGAGTGTCATATCTAGTTGATATACAAGTGTTTAAGTGATAAAGGGACATATGACCCGTGAGGCACTGATTTGTTTAGGTCCAACCTCTGTCTTTCTGTCTGAGTGGACTCCTGTCTTCAGGATGTTTTCAAGCACTTTAAAAACAGTTTTGAGTATAAAAGTAATTTGAAGTGAATGTAAAAACTGAAGTCAAATTGCTATGAAAAAAAATATCTGCATCTTTTCAAATGTGTTTGCCTTTTTTTTTTTTTGTCGCAACTTAAATTTGGAGAGTTGCACAGTGTGATTGGTCTGTTTAAGGTCACATCACAGAATTTCCTTTGGATTTAGGTCCAAACTTTGACTGGACCACTACAAAACCTTCATGATTTTTTTTTTAGCTATTCAGCAATAAACCTGCAGGTGTCCTTTAGATCATTGGCCTGCTGCAAACACAAATGTCCCAAAGGGAGAGAAGAATTGATGAGAATCGGGTGGAAAGCAGTGGTCAGGCTACTGGAGTCCCACAGCCTTTGAACGGGGTTTGTAACCCTTTGCATACCGATAGACGTCAGAGACTTTGTTTCTCAGCAGTTCTTGAATTTCTTTAAGTCTACTTCATGGCTACCAGCAGGTTGTCTACGGCCGATTTCCTGATTCTAAAGGTTTCTCGGTAATCAGGCACTGAACTCCACTTCTGTGGCTCACAGCAGTTGCTTCATGATTCGACAAGGGAGATGTCTAATATTAAAATTTATCTAGGTTCTGAAATATTTTGAAAAAAAAAAATCTGTTTGTCGACAGGAGAGAAGTTGATTTTAGAGCAGTGGAAAAGTCTGATTGTGTTATCAAGTCTAAACTGTAGGAAATGCGAACCGTAGTTTTTCAGCGCAGCACTGTTGAACTGAAATATACTTTACAACAATTATCTTTGCTTCTTGGAGTAATTTTAATGTGATGCTTTGCCTCGGCCCGTCTCTCTGCAGTACTGCGTATGGACGGACGGTCTCAATGCTCTCCTGGGAAAGGAGATGACCAGTGACTACACCAAAACAGACATGGACACCCTGCTCTCCATGGAGATGAAGCTTCGCCTACTGGATCTAGAAAACATCCAGATTCCTGAGGCGCCTCCCCCGATTCCCAAAGAACCTAGCAACTATGACTTTGTTTACGACTGTAACTAGACCTGCACCCCCCAAAAAAGCCTGAACCCCCCCACACACCCCCGAAAACCCAGTGTTCACCGTCTGTATTCACTGGACCAAGCCCCTCTTTTCTCAAATACTGGAAGAAGCATAAAGAAAAAGTGAGTGATAATGATTGAAATGAACTCTAGGTGAGCTCTTGTTTCTTGTTAGAGCTTTATAAAAGGAAAAATAGTAAATATTGATGTTAATATTTGCACTTGATGGACTGAGGGAGTCAGGGTGGAGAAAAGAAGCCAGGGAGTGTTTGTTTGTTGCGTCTCCGCCTCGCCGCCATCACTTTCCTCCTGTGACCGATGTTTCCAAACTTTCTCTTTTTCCTCCTTCCTGCCCAGCCTCTTGCTGTCTTCTTGCTTCTGTAGACAAATGCATTGAAATTTCATTCTCTCCACCTCCTTTGTTGTTGTTTTTTTTTTTTAGGTTTTTGTTTCGTTCTTTTTTTATTATTATTATTTTCCTCAGGGTTTTCTTGTGAGGGATTGCAGAGATCAGGATGACAGTTTTGTAAATGGAGGGATTTTGTGCCACCTCGTCAGAAGTATTTATATTTTGTCACATTTCCACTTACTTTGTGGCAGCTAAATGTCTCGCAGCAGGCTGGATCACGCCCAGCGGACCCATAGTTCATTAAAATACTTCTTTGTCTTGCCCCAGTCTCACTTAACACGCACTGAAGACTGTTCAAATAAGGTGATTCTCAAAATCCAACCACTTTACTACAGTATTTTTTATATACACATTGATGTTATTGAAAACCACAGCTGCTCATTACTCATTGTACATACGTACACAGTGGCAGTGCCATCCAACAAGTGTAAGAGAGCCACCATTGTTAGACAACATACTCTCATCTTTTTCCTAAGTTGAGTCTTATTTTGTTGTTGTTGTTTTGAAGACTGCTGTAAACAACATTCCTAAGCAATATCGGAGCTTTTGTTTTGTTTTGTCATGTGTAATAATGGTCATCATTTAGTAATTTTTAAAATTGTGAACAGTCTGGTTGTGGGTGTTTGGTAAAGGGAATTTGACTTTTTCATTTCTCTCTGCGAATTTTTTAGACTATGAAGGCCAGAAAGTTGAGAATTTATGTATTTTTTTAATTTAAAAAAAAAAAAGAGGAAGCGTCATTTTTATTCTTAGTATGATTTATATATTTTTGTCCTTCCTATTTAATGCCTTCTTCATTAGATTTTTTTTCAAAGCCCCTAAAACTGCTGTTTACATTAAAAAATAATAATAAAAAAAAATCTTTGTCTTGTCTTTATTCATTTGCAGGTTTAGCACACAGTATGTTTAAATATGCTGAATTGAAACATAATTTAATAAAACGTAGCATAAGCTGACTTATCACCTGCTCTGACAGTATTAGAGATCATAAACTTATTTTAGGGTGGAAATAAGTCTACAGGGGTGGAAAAGTCCTTGTTTTACAGCGAAGGGATGGAATAACTAACTTTTTGCCATGATGTCATCACCCCGTTTTCTTTTGGCGTACCTAATGATGGCATAATGTCTGAGAGGTTCCCAAGTAGCCAAATAATTATTAGTTAGAAAATAGGTTGGGCTGTCATGATGTTGCAGCTAGTTGCAATCACTTTAAGGATATCATAAACTTACTTCACCTTCAATCACTGATTGTCACCATTGTCCGTCATTAAACCTCCAGCTTTTCACAATCACAAGCTAGAAGAAAAAAAATCATATGGTAGCTGACAACTCTTTGAAGATCTCCCGTGTTCATGAATTAATATCATCTGTCATCTTTGCTAAATGCTGTATTTTTCTTTGGTGGGATTTGACTAAAACGTACCCTCTGTAGATCACTAAACCAAGTTCCCCTGTTTGATCAGAAAAGTTTTGATCTATTTTAGTACGGAGTAAAGAGAACAAAAAAGTCTACTGTGCTTTCTGCTGGTCTGAAGCTAATTCTGGTGAAATTCCCTCGAAGTTTCTGTTTGAAAGACAGCAGTTCATGAATCATTTGGGATGATTGATGAGGAGGAGGAAGTACTAATTCAAGAAAAAAAAAAAAAACTTTTTCTGATGGGAAATGAGTCTGTTCTCTTAATACACCTGAAACCTAAAAACACATGAGGGAATTTAAAGATAAACTGACTCGTTTCTGCATTTTTGCAGTGCTCTCTGTATCCACGACTTTGTGTCAATACAGGTGCTTGAGACATTAAGGAGATAGAGACCCCCACTGGACCATTTCTGTTGTTCTCCCTCGATGTGTGGGACTGAAGCGAGACCACGGCGAGCTAAAACCATGTTCCTCCTATTTTTAAATCTGCAGAACCTGCAAGTGCTTATTGGTGAAGGTTGACAGTCATAGGAAAAATAAAAAGTCAAAATTTGAAGCCTTTCTCCAGCAGAAGGGATATCTTTGAACTACTTATGTAATTCTTATTAGCAAGTACCATGTGTATGTGTTTTTTTTTTTTTTTGGTATAAAACACTCATTTTGAGAACTGAAAATGAGAAACGTCAAAAAAAATCAAGCACTATTGTTTTCTTTTTCTATAATAATTCAAACATGGAAAACTGTCAAATAAAATCCCAAACAAAACCTTCACACAAAACCTGCACACTAAATAATGGGGATCAGATGTGCAAAATCATTCCAATCACATTTTTATTAATTACATTTTAGAATCTCACAATATCTAAAACTTTACATATGTGCAATAATTACATATTAAATCTTTTATTTCACCACATCAGTATACAAAATGTAGAAACGATCTATAAATCAAATGTTTAAGACAAATTCTTGCCATCAGGCTAACGTGACACGTTGTCCTGGCGTAAACGTGGCAAGAGGAGGCGATTTGTCGTTCGAACCCCCAAAACTTTCATATCTAAAGAGGGAAATGGAGTTTAGGTGAGAAAAACTGAAAATAATGTAAGTGCAAACATTTCATTAGAGTTAAACTGCGATTAAATGCGCAATTTTTTCACAGCTACAATGAACAATCATAAACTTTATTCATATTGCTCCATCGTCACTTTTATCACTATAATCATTCTGCAGGAGAGACATTGCCGAACTCCTGAAGTGCCTGAAAACTAGATCTATTTAAAGATATTACCGCAGTGATTTGTGTTTTAATCTGGTAGAGAGTCCTCTGGTTTCCCGGTACTCACAGTTTGGTGTACTTGCCCCAGTCGGCCGGGCTGAGGGAGGGTCTGGTCACGGCTAAGGCAGAACTAATGTGAGCCTGAGACAGCAGGAGTCCCGGCAGGCTGGAGGCTGGACGCATCCACACAAAGTCATCCTATACAGAAAGAAACACAGACGTACACAGGCGCAAGCTTCAATCTGATGTTTCTTCTATTAGAAACCAGTAGCTCAGTGTGGCTTTGACAACCGATGCTGAAACACACGCAGAATAATTCATCTGAAGTCAGAAGATTGGTGAGAAAAGCTGATGACATGGACAGACTGTTGGAAATATCATGTACAGGGGGGGTTTCATATGTGTTTTCACCTACATTTCCTTTCCTGTAGCTGTTCTTGATGTTTTTGATGTCCTGTTGCAGCCGCGCCAGCTGCTCGGGACCGAGCTCTTTATATCCGGTCTGGATGGAGGACATGTAAGCTGGAGCAAGTCCGCTGACCGGGTTTCTGGAGTTGGGTCCAGAGACATACAGGGATTCCTGTTAAACACACAGATGTTGAACAGAGATTTTATTTGCTCCGTTTTATAGCAACCAAAGTCCTGGACCAAGATTAAATGGATTTGTGGTAGTTATTAATAGAGAGGCAACAGTGAAGAAAGGTTAGAGGTCCAGGGAGAAGATGCAGTGACATCTAGAGGCTAAAAACTTTTCCTTCAGATTCAGTCGACTTTCTTCACAAACAAGGTCTAAAACGCTGCTCAGATGAAGCACCCACAACACCTTGCAGAAGTATGTAGTTTGATAAATAAGTTACATTAAAGCATCCAAACTTTAATGAATGTTGCGTCACAGAAAGACACAAAGTGGAAATTTTACAGGCGAGTGAAAATATTTCAGTTTTTTTGTTTTTTTTAATCACACTTCACATTTTTGTGAAAAAAAAAAAAATCTGAAAACCAATGCATCATTTTAAAATCCCAATAAAATGTGGAAACATTAAGTACTTTCCCTTACACATCCAGTTTATTAACCGTGATCATACCTGAATTGAGACATATGGAAATGAGCTCTTGAATGATCACCTGTTTTGAAACTGGCGAGTTTCCAGTCTCCGACTCAAAGGAACTTCCGAAGTAAAACCTCCAGACGTTACTGCAGCGTTCCTCGTGTTCAGTGTGAAGATCCGCGGGCTCAACAAGAACCAACGACTGGTCCAGCACCACGCTTTGCTCTCCCTCTCCAACAGAGTCGTCTGAGCCGCTGCTGGTATTTGGGAAGATCATGGAAGACAGGCTCATGTCGGAGGCGGAGGTCAGCTCCTGATGGTCACACAGACAGGTTTAAAGTTTCCAAGCAGACAAACACAAGGAGCTGAAATAATCCCCAACGCTTTGCCTCTTGTTTTATCAGTCCAACAGAACCTAGAACTGCATGCACATCGAGAGCGAGCGTACATCTGACGTGCCGCCGCCCGAGCTGTTGTGAACGGCCTCCAGCTGTGCGTTGTAGAGCAGGGCCTTAAGGTCCGCCCCAGTGAACTGCTGCGTTACTGCTGCCAGCTGTTGTAGGTCAACATCTGGAGCCAGAGAAAGGCCAGAACTTAGAGCCTTCAGGATCTCAAAACGAGCCTCCTGGAAACAAGACACAAAGGAGATCATCTCTAAACAGCTAAAAAAAAAAAAAGCAGCAATGCAACGTTGGTCATGCTGTGTAATCACTAGTGCAGTGATCTTCACCTACAAGCACGAATGAAGCAGATGACTGATTTTTAAATCTACACACCTGGTCTGGAGGGGGGCAGTAGAGGCTCTTGTCCAGTCGTCCCGGTCTCAGTAGGGCGGGGTCTATTAGATCTGGTCGGCTGGTGGCTGCGAGCACATACACCCCTACACACAGCAGAAAACAAGATTATGTCAAAAATAAGCCCACGTGTAAAAAAAAATAAATAAATAAACACTTCTCAGTGCAATCCAGCTTAGTTATAGTTGGAATACATAATATAATTACTAAACATGTCATCTTGAGGCACTTTATGAAAAGTAAACACAGTTGTGATCAGTAGAGTTCATGACAAGCAGATCCCATCATTACCCATGGTGCAATTCAATCTTAATTGAAATTCAATGAGTGGGTGTTTTAGACAATTGCTAATAATAAGGTAACACATTTTACCAATAGGAAAACAATTATTTTTTTCTGTATTGCTCCCTACTGAATCAAATATGAAATTTTAGTTTATGAACTGGCTTAATGAACAAAAATTAAAACATAAGTGCGATAAAACTCTACTTGTCATTTCTCTAACAGCAGTTTTATCTGTTTAATGGTCTGTGGCACAATGAAATGGAAGAAAGACATCAGCAATAATCTTTAACAAGAAACTGCTTATTCTTTTGAGATAAGAGTTGTTTACCGATTCATAGTTGATCCGCCAAAAGTGGGACAGATGTCAAGACACCTGGCAATATTTTTAGGAGCAGGAAATGGGCCATATTTCCAAACAGACGCAGTATAACAACATCCGTTTTAAGGATTAAAGTTGCAGTGATGCTCAGGCCTACCCCGCAGCCCCTCCACCCCATCCAGCTCGGTGAGCAGCTGGTTGACCACACGGTCGGTTACTCCTGTGTTGTCGTGGCCTCTCCTTGGCGCCAGAGAGTCAAACTCATCGAAGAACAGGATGCAAGGTTTGGCAGCTTGTGCCCTGAAACGGAAACAGGAGGTAACAAAACCAGTGAGAACATTTACAATTATTAGTACAGCTTCAAAGTGTTGTCAAAACTCAAGAAAAATAAAAAAAAAAATTTTTTTAAATGAAGTTCACCTCAGGAAGACGTCACGAACTCCCTGCTCACTGGCTCCAATGTATTTACTCAGGAGTTCAGGTCCCTGCAGAAGTGAAGGTTCATCTGAATAAATGAGACCTTGTTGTCCTCAAACACAAGACTGAAGTCCTGCAGACTATGAGAACCAAAGTCCGAACTACCTTGATGCTGATGAAGTTCATCCCGCTGTCTTTGGCCACAGCCCTGATCAGAAGCGTCTTGCCGGTACCTGGAGCTCCATAGAGCAGGATCCCAGAGCAGTGCCGGATAGGAAGGTTGGAGAAGAGGATCGGATACTGCAAGGCACGAAAGAACAACATCAGCTTATATATGTATGTTGCTTTTTCTGTTGATCTATGATGAAAACTAAAACACAAAAACAGAAAAGGCGGTCACTCTGAAACCAGTAAGACGCACTGAAGGCAAACAGTAATACTGACGTACATCTGCAGATCTTTGCACTAAGACATCAGTAGATTAGAAGCATGATGAAGTCCTGAGTCAGACAGGAAGGTGTGCTGCAGGGAGCAGCAGTGTGCTGACCTTAGCAGGAAGCAGGATGGTGTCCATCAGCTGCTCTCGCACTTCTTGCAGCCCTCCCACTCTTTCCAGTCCGACTCCACTCGGCGTGTGAAGGGCCACGCCCCACAGCGATGGAGGCGTGAACCCACTGAGAGCATCCGCAAAATCCCTCCATGAAAGACAGACACCTGAGGAGTGATGGGTACAAATCAGACTAAGCTGAACAGATCACCTAAGCGTATAATGAGATCAATTAGTCTTAATAAAGAATTTCAAAGCTATCGTCTTTGTGCACCTTGATTGCTGCGTCCTCTGTGCATTGCGTTAGCATGGACGGCTCGCTCCAGCAGCACAGCGAGATCCCGGGCTGCATATCCCTCCGTCTTCATGGCAACGGCCTCCAGGTCCAGATCTCTCAAGCTCTCCTCAGAGAGGAAAGGCTTCCTCAGGATCAGATGGTGCAGGATCTCAGCTCTCTGCGCCTGCAAAGCGACGCATCATTTTTAATATCGATAGAATTTTGTTGATATTCTCAGTGGACGGGTGTGGACGTTGGCGCTGACTTGGTCCGGAGGCTGGATGTGTACGAATCCCTGGATGAGGTGGGACCCCTGGATCTCTGTGAGAGACGGGTGGAGAGAGTGTTCGCTCTGGCTGGTGATGATCAGACACACCAGGGTGGAGTGGAGCACCGCCTCGCCGACCACGTCACGCACACCTGCAGCCGCAAACCGACAGCTTAACTTACATACTCAAATCTTATGTGGTATGAGTGACTTTCTTAACTTACTTTGTGCAATGTGCTGCTGCAGGAGCGCCTCAGGGCCATGCTCGTGTTCCGGTGATGTGGCTGCTCGGGTCAAATGATCCAGGTCGTCGAGCAGGACCACAGAGGGCTGTCCCCACTCTGCCTGTTCAAACATGTCCTGCAGGATGTGCTTCACAGTGTCTGCCCTTTTGCCTAAGAATTAAAAAATTAAAAACATGAAGGTTCTGCTTGTCTCTGAGCCATTCGCGCGTGAAAGGAACGTTTCTTGACCTTGGAACTTTTTGCAGTCCAACACCTCCACATGTGCGTCCAGATCCTCTCTGCTTTTTCTGCAAAGGGCTCGGGCCAAAGAGCTCTTCCCACTACCCTGCGAGAGGAAATGAGGGAAGAACCTGGAGTAATTCACTTAAGTAAATGTACAGTATTCAGTAAACATTACATTTTTATCATTTTAATTCCATTATTTTGCATATTAATCAGTTACCGCCACCCACAGGGCGGTGGCAGCATCACGCTGTGAGGAATGTGTTGAAATGGTCCAGTCAAAGACCAGATCAAAATCCACTTTGAGATTAGGCTTGTCTCAAAAGCAATTTTTTTCTAGATGATAATTTGTCAAGGGAAATAATTGCGATAAACGATGATATTGTTGTTTTAGAACCGATGTCAAGTGATATAATGATAATGGCAAAGTAGTGCAAGTTCACCATCTGAGAGACCAATAAACTTTAATTTTGTTTTAAAAAAAACTAATCTCTATATTTTAAAAATCCTAAATAAAACAAAAATAATAAAAACACACACACACACACACACAACCGAAACCATAAATAAAATATAATATGAAGTCTCTAAACAAAACTGTCATTTCATTCAACATCACAATTACATGCCATTTTGTTCTGGTGAACCACAAAAGAAAAAGAAAACATACATTGTTGTTGTAATGTGAAAAGATTCAGGGGGACTGAATATTTTTGCAAGGGATTGTGGATAGTAAAGATTTACCTTAGCACCAGTGATGAGCAGTGCTCCTCCCTTCAGACCCTCTCCGGAGGTACAAAGTTCCCTTGAGAGGGGACTACCCAGCAGGGCATGGGAAATAAACTCAAATCCGGTCTTAATAAAATCATCGATCCCACTGGGGGAAAAAAACGCAGCAAGTGGAATCATATTAAGAGCATATTAAAGCTGAAAAGGGTGAATGAAGAATTCTTTCAAGAACTTACCCAAATAATTGTAAGGAGGGGAGCTCCGTCTCAGGAGCCTCGGGTTCAGCTTTTGGAGCAGGTTGCGCTATCGTCTGTCTGTCCACCTGGAAGTAGCAACATGTCATTAATGTCAATATTTCTGACTGGCATAATCATAAAAATCATTTTTAAAAAAAAGTGTCTTGGGTGGGGAACTGCTTAAACCTGTATGCTTTCCTTCTGCAGAACGGTGGGTGCTAATAGAAACAGCTGGTCCGGCGGATCATTGTCTGGTTTGGGTTTCCGCACTGTCAAAGATAACTCCAGCTTTGCTATAAGGAGGGGAAAAAATATATATATTTCTATTGCAGCTGAGGGAAATATAGATTTTTAAGTATCATAATTAGACTTTTCTTAACAGCAATCCTAACCAATGGAGGTTTTTGTTTTGTAATCGCACTTCTTAAGCTTGTAGCAGAAGTGAAAGGAATGAATCACCATCGTTCACATGTAGGAGGACGGTGCCGGAGCGAGGAGTCAGACACGCCAGAGGTTCGTGACTCTTTGAGTGAAGCCAGTTGAGGAAAGTCGTCTGGATCGCTTCGTTATCGTCGTCCTCGGGCTGAGCAAGAAGACATATCGCAACATTACGCAGACATATAATAAAGCGTTACATCAGATTCGTACAAATGCAAGTGCACGGTGGCACACGAACGCTCCAGCGCCTACCAGAGGTATTAGAGGCTGTAGGCGGATCCTGGAGGCTACTTTGATGACTGATTTCACGGGTTTAATTCTCACTGATGAATGTGGCAGGATGTTCAACTTGCTGGCCAGAGGCTCTGGGATCTGAGAGAAACGAAATAGAAATTAAACGATACAGATGTGGTCTTACATAAGAATTTATATCTCTGGGGGGGGGGGTTTCTCTCCTTTCGATACATTACAGCCACAAATTTCAAATTAACGTATTCCCATTGGAACTGGGATTATAAGCGATAGACAACTACAAAGCAGTGAATATTACCTTTTTTTTTTTTTCTTTTTTTTTTCCAAAAAGATTGTGACCAGAGAGAGAAAGACTTGCAGCCCGTACAAGTTGACAAGCGGAGGACGGTGGATGGATTTGAACATTTTCAGTTTTAAAAATCTGAAAAGTGTGGCGTACATTTGCGCAAGCAAATGTCATGGCTATAAATACAGCTGCTCTGTGGAAATCCTGCAAGGAACGTACTTTACAAAAGCGTCCAAGGGTTTTGCTGCATTTGTGGAGGACCAGCAGAGATCCACAGCTCAGGTGGGGAAAATTATTCATTATGAAGTCGTAAATTCGATTGGGAATTTGTTGTAAGACATGAAAATTGATCTTCAGAGTCTTGCGGAGCTTAAGACATTTTGCAAAGAAGAATAGGCAGAGACAAACCCCCAAACGCTTGCAGGTTTAATGGCAACAGAAGTCGATTCTACTGTATAATATGTAATACTGGCAGTATTGCGAGGCGCACTGTTCAGAATTTCATTTGCAACATATTTTTGGAAAAATTCAGTCAATTTTACTTCAACTCCATAATTATCACATAAAACGTCAAGAATATACATTAAGATTTGTGGTTATAATGCAAAAATATATATATATATTTTTTAAATCAAATAAAACCTAGGTTTTATTGCAGAATCAGAGAATTATAATTAAAAAATCCCAGAAATTAGTTTGGATTAATGTTTATTTTCCTCACCCATACTTTTCCACAGTGGATCTTGTTGTGACCTCTCTCCAGCATCTCAGCATCGTGGCACACGACCCTGACTACTGCGGCTTCTTCCTCCTGTGCCTCCTCTGGCTCCTTCCCCTCCTTCCCTCCTTTCACGCCGCTATCTTTGCTCCCTCCCCCACTCTTCCTTTTCTCCAAGACCTGCTTGGCTTTGTCTTTTGCTTTTTTAGGGGATGATACCTTGAGAAGACGGCCATACGTCACTACAGTCTGACCTCCTCTAGTTGCTGTGCTCAGACTGGGACGCCAAGGAAAAATGTGGATAACACCAGCAGCGATGTGACTTATGGTACAAAGACAGTCCGGAGGTGCACCGCACACTCTGTAGATAGAGTCGGGAAAGATAACAGGGATGTTGGGCACAGGAGCGTGATCGTAAGGCCCCCGTATTATATGTTGGAGCAGGCTTTTCAGGTCAGCGATGCCTCCCCACTCCTGGCTGCGACCAGAGTGTGAGGTCATATCTGGCAATGGCTCTGACGTGGAAGACAGAGTCGAGTCTGGCTGGAAGTGAAATTGCTCATCAAGGACGGATCTCCTGAAAGCATCACTGATTTTGCTCAGTCCAGTGCGGATCTTCTGAGACACCACAAGCTCTGTGAACTGCTCCAATCGACCGTAGGGAACAAGCGGGGAGACGGAAGCTGTGTTGAATTAAAAACAGATGACAGTGTGCTTGTGAATATTAAACACGGATATAATCTGAGCTCAGAATTTAATTAAAAAAAAAAAAGATCAAATTAACACAGACTTATTCTAATGTAGATTACTGTATGACTGGACACCCAAACAGGAAACACGCCATGCTGGAAAACCACTCTGATCTGATTCAGAAGCTTCTGCTCCAATGTAGAACTGTGAAGTTCCTGGGAGATGAGAAATAAATAACAGGGATGCACGTGGCTTTAGATCAAAAGAGTAACATATAACATTTGGAGAAAAAGAAAAGCTTCATGTACAGAGCCTTATATATATAAATAAATATTTCTCGGAGACAAATATTTGTCTTCTTTTGTGCTGTTCAACAAAAAGTAGAACAGCACACATTTGGGATTTGACAAGGGTGAAAGTGAAACTTTTCCAAAGGTGTGCATATTTTTGCAATGTACATTAGCCCTTTTGGTGCCTTTAAAACCATGCATACAATATTACCATCACTCACCAGGATCTCCCAGTCATCAGACGACAAAGGCTCCACAAACACCTGATTTAAAGATGAGACTTGATGGCACGGTTTCAGAAAACCCTGAAAAAACAAACAACGTCAATAAAACAACTGATCTGACCACACGTCGATGCAATAATGGACTTTTTAAGTGTGTGTGTGTGTGGGTGTGTGTGTGTGTGGGTGTAACACTGTAAGAGCGAAACAACAAATCAAAGAAAAAGGTTTTACTTGTTCTCCGTCTTTCAAGCCCAGCTTCTCTCCCATTTTCCGACACAGCTCAACATCGTTGCTGTCTGGGTCGGAGGTCGCCCTGTTTGGTGTCCAGCTGAGGTACACCGGAGGTGCATTTTCCCAGGACAGCTCCAAGGTCTGGTTCTAAAAACAGACAGAAAACATGTTTGACCCAGCAACTAACAAAGACGATTCAAACTATGCTTGTGTGTTTGCACCTCAGCTGTAGAGAAAGATGGGACAAAAGCTTTGGGAAAACCAAAAAAAGAAAAAGAAAGAAATCACAAAAATTACAGGGAATTTATAAAAAAAAAAAAAAATTTCTTGTGCAATTACATGTCTGGACTGAGTTTATTAACCTGGTGGACAGTACTAATTTAAAGCTGTATACTCTACTCATGAAAATAAGAAATAAACACAGTTTTTATCTAATGTCTGTTTCATTTAACAAGAAATAATATTTTAAAAAATTAGAGTTGATAGAGAAAACTAAAATGTTTCAACATGGTCTCCATAAGCTTTGTCTAACATATCTAGAAACTGATATTTTTAGTGTTTATTCTTTAAACACACCACAAGCTGCATTAGACTGAATGGAGAGCATGCAACCCCTAATTGCATCTCCACTCCATGATTATCTGCCGCTAGTATATTCCACAATGAGGACAATGTGTTCAGACGGTGTAATGTCGATTTTCTTACTTTTTAGGATACATTTTTACGGTGGATCTGACTTAGGCGTTCCGGAGTAAAGGGGGCTGAATATAAATCCAAGTCACATTTTTCAGATATCTATTTTGGGAAAACATATGTAAGTGTTTCCATTTATATATCTGAAGCATATATTTTTAATGAAGGATATTGATTCTTGTCTATAAAAAAAGTATCAATGATACTCCAGATTTTGAAAAAAACTGACATGAGGCAGTTTTTGTCCTGTATTCTAGAAAATAAATAAGTGTCTCAATCAATAGACAGGTCTATATAAAGATATAATCCATGTTTCTGTCTCATATTTGTTTGGCATTAAAAGGATCTGGAACTTTAGTTTTTCCAATGAAAGCACAGCACGGTAACATCAGACGGGTGACATTTTATGGATATGTCCCATTCTCCTGAAGGCAGCACAGAGCTGCACCGCCAGAAACTGTCAGAAACACTAAAAGGAAGAAGAGTTATTAATGTAGTTGCAGTTCTATTCATGTTTTAATGTTGCAGTGCAAATAGACCAAAGTTTAAACTGGCATTGTTGTACATCTTCTATCATTTTGTGCAATATTTAACAACTAACATCAGAAAATTGCACAGAGCAGAATTTTTTTTTTTCCCACTCTGATTGGCTGCTGGTAGGCCTACCGAATTTAAGCTGAATGTCCATTCATTGCATTTTTCTATGAACGCCTGTAAAAAATCTCTATTCACATGTTCTCTGGGAAATTATTTTTGATGATAAATACAGAAACAAGCATACAAATCAAAACATCAACAATAGCGACAGTAATATTAACAATAAAATAATATTCAGTGCAAAGTAGCCTACAAGTTCTTTGCTGGGGGGTTTTAAGGGACCTGCATAAGGATAGGGGGGCGATGGCCCAAAAAAGGTTGAGAAACACTGCGCTAGGCTAACCTACCTCATGTAAGGAAAGGTGCGATATCATCTTCGACGGGAGGTGAAGGAAGCAGTTTTTAGCGTTGTTAAAAACAACTCTTATAGGTTGAATGCCCTGACTACTACACATTCTCATCACATTGCCACAGTAGCTCTGAGAACTCCAAACAGGTTGCTCCGCTGCTGTTGGAAATACAACGACTCCAGAGTCGATCGACGTCCTCTGTCAACGGCAAACCAGACCAAAGTAAACGATACTCGACGTTTCTTTCAAAATAAGACTTTTGGAACGAGTCTTCAATCGAAGCAGTGACGTTCAGAACGACACTTGGGATTTATTTTGAAGGGCCGAGTCCGGAAATTCATTTTCTCGCAAACATGGCGGCCCCTGTCAACAATAGGTCGGATTGTTGGAGCGCCCCAGAAGTCTACAAACATCACGAACAGCAAAGAGTGTGCGTTTCTCGACCGAAATACCGAGAAGGGAGAAAGGCCAAAGCAGTTAAGGTAAATTTAGCTTGAAAATGAAAGTGTACCCTAATTTATGGGAAGCTAAGCGAGACTTTGCTTAACCACTGAATCAACAACTCTGTCAGGGACTATCTATCCATCCATTATTTGTTCACCCTTATTCCTAATGGGGTTGGGAGTTGCTGGTGCCCATCTCCAACTAGGTCGCCAGCCTGTCGCAGGGCAACACAGAAACAAACAGGACAAACAACCATTCACACCTCGGGAGAATTTGGAGAGACCAATTAACCTAACAGTCATGTTTTTGGACTGTGGGAGGAAGCCGGAGAGCAGGGGGAACATGCAAACTCCGTAAAGACCCCGGCCGGGAATCGAACCCAGGACCATCTTGCTGCAAGGCAGCAGTGCTACCGACTGTGCAGCCCTGTCAATGACTATTTCCTCAAAAAAAAAAAAAAAAAAACCAGTTGCTGCTCTGCACAAAATTACGTAGTCAGGGGTAACACCTTTGTGAAATTTAACCAAAGTGAATACACAAAGTTAACGGCAGAAATACCTCTGTCAATTGTTTTTTTTTTTCCTGGAAGGAGAGACACAGCCAAACCCAGAATCAGTAGCCAATGTGCTCTGTAGAAAATTGGAACAAAGAGAGTACAGGAAATGTACAGTACAAAAAGTCTCAAAATGTTATTCCCTAAACAAATGCCACAGATGAGCTCACCTTAATGGCAGTAATATAAGTAAACTTATTCTTTTAGAGACCCTTCAAACTGCCAATCTGAGCACATTTGTTTTCTTTTATCAGGTGTACACCATAAATCTAGAGTCCCGGTATCTGATGGTTCAAGGGGTTCCAGCCATCGGCGTTATGACAGAGTTGATCCAGCTGTGTGCGCTGTACGGCGTCGTGGAGGAGTACCGACCCCTGGACGAGTATCCAGCTGAGGAATTCACTGAGGTTTACCTCGTCAAGTTTCAGAGGTTAACAAGCGCCAGGTACGCTGTGTATGAATGGCTTTGGTCACAGGGCTGCAGAAATTAAGTCAAGTACACCCGCTGAATAATTTATTTATTTAAGAATGTTTTTTTGTTTAAATTGTCTGGTTCCAGGGCAGCAAAACGCAACATGGATGAGAAGAGTTTCTACGGTGGAGTCCTACATGTGTGCTATGTCCCAGAGTATGAAACGGTGGAGGACACCAGGCTGAAGCTGCAAGACAGAAGAAGTTATATTGCGAGAGCAGCTCGGAGTAGAGGTATGATAACACTGATAAATATATTTTAATTTTAATATATTTAAAGATATGATTGAAAATATTTTAATGTTTGACTTTTGTTGTTTGTTTAAACTTGTTTTTCTTTCTTATTCCAAAGCAAAACAAAGAGAAAAGACAGAAGCCACACAAGAGACTTCGGTATCATCAGAAGCACCAACCTCATCAGACAAAATTTCCACCAGTCATGATGTGACATCTAAACATAAAAGAACAGGAGAGGCTTTAAGCCTGAGCCACTATTCAGAGTTTCCTCCGCTGCCATTACCACCTCAAGAACAGTGTTCATTTAGGCAAAAAAGTCACCCCGGATTTGTACCAACAGAGGATAAAATGGGGACTTTGCATAATGCCTTCTTTAATGTAGAACAGCGGCAAGCGGACAGTTTGAGCTCGAACCCAACAACATCTAACAGGGAGCAAGGCACAGAAGACAGACTGGGTCCAAATCCTGGTTCTGGAGTGAGATTCATTCCAAGGATCACCAACTTGGAGAGCAGAAAGCGCAAAGTAGAAGAGTCTGGAGAGCCTGCTGCAAATGTTTCTGGAGAAAACGAGCCGCTGATTGGACCTAAACTACCGGAACCAGCAAAACTGGACATGGAAGATGAATCATTAAACACAACTGTCAGCCGAATCAGGAGCACAATGAAGCAGGTAATTATTCAGTAATAATTTTAATTTACATAACAACAAATATAGTGTCACATTGTATGTCTGTCTAATTCTTAGGTGGGATCAGTTCCAGACCTTAAAACAGTTGAGAAAAAAGCAAAACCACGTCGCCGGATATAAACTGGACCAACGTCTACCACTGCTTTGGAAGTTGGATCTCTCTCTTTTCAGATTGCATTTATTTGTGTATTGCAAGCAGATACTAAGATTTTTTTTATTAAAGTCACAGTTGAAAGTTTACACTGATATGTACTGTTTCATTACTCTGGTTCCTTAAACACAAGTAGGTCAAACTTCTCAATAATCTGAAAGAAGAAGAAAAAAAATAGTTTATGGAATTAAGAACAATGTCAGAAATGTAAACTTTATGCATAATCGCACGGTAATTTGTGCGATTACCGTGTTATCAGGGAGGCAGGGTCCAAATGCCTGAAGGAAAAGGTTCTCATCTCGTACTGATTTTTCAAAGTCCTCATAAGACAGCAGGCCATCGTGATCCAGGTCCTAAAAGGGTGAAAGGACGCAAACAGTAAATTATCTGGATATCAACATTTCAATTTTTTTCTGAGACGATCAGACCAAAACCTCATCTCTGGCCTTGATGAAAAAAATTAGAGTTCCAAACAAACCATTATATTTGAACCGTGATCTCCTCACCATCTTCTTCATTGTCATCTCAACCACATCTTTAATTCCTTCTTCTGGATCCTCCTCACTAGGCCACTTGATGAAGCTGTGCTTCAGCATGTGAAAAATCTCATCTTTGGAGATGTACTTGTCATTATTTAAGTCATACACTCGAAAGGAGTCTGATTAATGCAAGCAAAAAAGAAGAGGTTAACAGCTGGAAAAATGTGGAGAACCGAAAGTGCCACAGTCTTTAGAAAAAGTCCTAAATTAAAATTAGAACTAATTTTAAATCTAAATGCTTCCAGATTCTAGTCCTAATTATTTGCATGTCTAATGTAGGCATAAATACATGTTGAAATAATGTAATTTATTCAAACTGGATGTCATGCTAAAGATCATATGTTCGAATGTACCTTGAATAATTTAAAATGTGATTGGTACTTCCAATACATCCTAAGGTTTAGGGTTCCTTAATAGTCTTCAAACCTAAAGACATCTGGAATTTGCTTCTATTATTTTTGGTTCAGTTTGGAAAAATAAAAACACCATGGAAAAATATTTGATTTGTCAGACATTTTCTGCTTTCTAAGGATACAATTCTAGAACTAATTACCTCAATGGTTTTACACTAATTTAGCGTATAGAATTAAGTTTACTAGACATTCAACAAATTGTTTCCAGGTCAGATTAATGGCAATAACGGTAAATAAGGATTTAAAAACACGATTTTGTTAGTTGACTAATGGCATCGTTGGACTTCCATAAGGCGCATGCCACTTTGGCCAGGAAGACAGAGGAAGATGAGTTGAAGAACACAGATCTGAGAACTTGCGCTTCAGTTTTTCTTCAAGAGTCCCACGAAGAAAAACAGCAAGTCCTCTGATCCACTCTTCCAGAATAATGACACCGTCACCATCTTTGTCAAAACTTCTGAAAACTTCAGAAAAGAAAAACTTGTTACAAACCTAAGATGTTAAAGAATTTCATGGGATTGTTTATATGTGTTTTAAAACGTTCATTTTATCAAAAGCAAAAAGGTGGTGGGGGGGCATAGGTGGCTTCAGCACTGCAAAAGCAAGAAAATATCTAACCTTTAACTAAAATGAAAGGTTTGTTTTTTTTTGCACATATTCAATATGTTTATTAGCAAAGACAGGTTTAACTTTTTTTTTTTTTTTTTTTTTTTTTTTTTTTAAGAAAAAATAAGCCTAGAAAAATCAGATATTTATCCATATTTATCCTGCCAAAAGAATCAGTACCTCCGTCCATCATTATGCCATTGGTCATCTCAAAGGTGCCCTGCAGGAGGCCTCTAAACTTCCCTCTTTTCAGGCCATTTGCTGGTCGCCCCTGGCTGTTCTGCTCCATTATAAGGCTGTTAAACATCAGGATCAGACTCTCGAGCTCTGGTTTATTGACTAGAAAAACAAATATATATTTTCTATATATACATATATAATTCATATATTGTGACGTTTTGACAGTTGTAACTTTGTGATTGTTGGGGGACATGTTAGCCAAATATGAGCAGAGAAGAAAACGGTGTTTTTAAACGAGGCAGGTTAAAACTCACATCGTTCAATTTTTCTCGAGAGGGCTTCCACCTGGGCGTGGAGCACCTTTTTGCTCTTAGCCGTCATTTCCATCATTTTCGAAGAGCTTTTTGGTTGGTTTTGACGCCGCTTAGCGAGAACTCCGTGTTGGTTTAGAGCGGAAGAAGGGTTGTTGACTGGTGGGTATCCATGGCAACAGCGAGGAACGGAAACTCACGTTTCGGAAATGGACTTCAATTTAAAAGCCTTTAGCAGAGCAGTGTGGTATGTTTGGGGTACAGCTGTGGTTTTTAGTGAAAATACATGCTTCTTTTTTTTGTTCTTACAATAATAAAAAAAAAATCTAAAAATAAAAGCACGTCACAGTTTAAGGGGTGTGCACTCAAATAAATACCCTCTGGCTGAAGGTTTTTGGTTGATGGAAGATGGGGAGAAGTGAGAAACTATGACCAGTCAAAACACATTTAAAAACAAACAAAAAAAGCTTTCACCTCACACATGTTGCTTACAAACTTTAGAACATATAAGACAAAGTTTTCATATGCTACAAAAGATGCAATTGTGTTCTTTATTTTATTCTTTAACCAACGATGGTCATAAGCTTACGAACTACTCTGACAGTTTCTGGAAAATCCCAACATGTAATAGTTAAATATTTGATACTGAAGAGGAAAAACTCAGTCAGAAAGCCAGTATGTCATCAGTGGTCACCATCTTATTTTACACAACACAAGCAGTATTACTATATCCATTAAAAAAAAATCACTAAGCTTATTCCTTTATGAAAAAAGGTGACAAATACTACATGTAAAAAGATAAGAATGTGTTGAATGGCTTTAAGATTAAATATGAGGATAAAGTAATTCAAATAAACTAATATTTTTTCTCCCAATATGCTTTTCTGATGGATCAACATATTTTAACGTAGCAAAATAGGATTAAGTGAACTGATTTTGTCACAAAGCCAAACCCTGTAAATGTGAGACATGGTTCTGTTTTAAAACCTGACATGAGATTTTTTGCCCCCAGTTAAAAACCCATCCACTTTTACAGAGTAGCCATTTTAAAGCTATTTTCTTTATTATTATTCTGATATAATCTCAGATGACAGCAAAAATCCTGTCACCTATGCAGGACAACACCTGCATAGGTTCAGACTGCGATTGTGTCATCAACTGTCTCTTTGATAATAAAAGAATAGAGAAATTAGGGTTGACATTTAAACACTTTCTTTTGTAAAAGTGTAACATTACAGGTCCTTATCTTCTGTTTAGGCTACTAATGATGCAGTCATTTAAATCATTTCGTTACAAAGAGTGTAGTTATGAGGTTCAAACACAAGATGGCGATGAGAATCATTCAAACGTATTTACAAATGAGACAAAGTATATTTTAAAATGCAGACATGACTTATTGCTATACTTTAAGAATATTGCACAACTACTGACTTAATTTTCTGTGTGAGCGTCTGGGTACATCATAACAGAGAGGTTGCATGCGCCGATAACAAGGGGTTTCTCCCATCAGTCCGACAGATTAAACATGAATGAGTGTTTGAGTGCACTGGTCACACAGGCCGCTGTGTCAGGTTAGTTCTGATCGGCAGTGTCATGTCGATCCAGCGGTTTGGGTTTTCGATCATGGAGGTCCACACGGTGACTTCGTCTTCTGTGGAGTCCATCCAGCTGACGACTTCGCCGTAGCTCTGACCTGGAAAAATGACACAAAGAATATGTGATCACAAAAAAAAAAAAAAAAAAACACTGTATGCATATTTCTGTCTTCTGTCAGTTTTGCATCAAATGATTCATAAAGATACAAACTGAGCATCATCTCAGGACACTTTGAAAAACAAAAGTGGAATTTGCAAAATTCCACTGTTTGCGATATTTCTGTGCATATCTTCAGAAGATAAAGCATGATGTTTACACACAACTGATTCTTTCAGATGACAGTCATGCAATACAGGAGAATACAGAAGCAATCCAAGATGTACAGCAAGTCATCTTGAAGTCATCTGAAGCAGGAAGTGTCCCGCTTCACTATTTGCATAGAGTTTTTCTTTTTCCTCTCATATCTCATCAGTTCAACAAATATTTTTTTAACATAAACTTAATGTTATATTCAGCCATCTTTGATTTAAAAAATAATGAAAAAACAAAATCAAATGAACTGAAACATGTACAGTAAGTATAACAAATACAAAAATGCACATGTACAAAAAAAATCTTTAAGGAAGCAAAAACTTTTTCAAAGCCTTTTCCAAAATGATTCTGCTTTTAGAGACATTTTTCAGACAACTTTGCTCTCGGCTCACAGGACCTTCTGAAACGTTTGAAATTCTTAAAAGAGGAAAACCTTGCCAATAGAAAGCATGGAAGTCCGGAAAACAGAAGGAACCTACATCTTTGTATACAATCAGCTTCATTGGTCTTATTAACACTAACCAGTTTATGACTTAATGTCATATTTACAGTTGAAAGAAAAACTGCTGTCCTGGTGACTGCATTATATCATTAAGATTATTTTGCATGGACAAAAGATCCGGGAGGAAATTTTCAAAAACATTCCTAGACACTAAACTTAGGTCCTTTTATGAGCGTTTTTTTTTTTTTTTTTTACCTTTTAGCAATACATAATCTAGCCACAATATCACAACTTTGTGAATATCTGAACCTTTGCTAGAAGCAGCTGTTTGGTTTAATCTAAAGCCAAAAGCTAAACTAATAAAAGTATAAAGATTCTCACCAGTTCCACAGCTCAGACGAACCCCTCCCAGATTGTCCGTCTTCAGTCCGTCTCTGTGCCAGACGGTCAGCTCAGCACAAGCCTCTCTCAGGTCGCTCTTTTGAAAGCCGTCATAGACCATGGTGTGGTTGTATGTCGGACTGATGGAGTGCTTCACCACCCGCGTCTTCTGACCGCTCTGTCGACTGACATCTGGAAGGATGAAGCTTGGTTTTGAAGGGAAGAGGGAGACAATTGAGACTTGATTTTAGAGTTTATTTCAACTAACTACAGTGGGATTACAAAATATAGGCAAAATTAATTATTTAATGTACTACTCTTATAAAAGTGCTGATGTATAGGAAAAGCATTACACAATTCCTTATGGCTTTAATCTGCATTTAAAAGTTCACACAAAATTTAAAATGCGGCATATTTTGATAGCACAATCACTTCATACATAAGGATATTTCCCCCCCAGTATTTCAATTTGTGTGGAAATAGTAAAAGTTGCTATTCTATACCAGAGTTGCCAGTGGTCTGTGCTGTATTGTGTACTGTTGATTAAACTAAATTAAAAACAACGTGTTGAGACCGAAGAACAGGCGTACCTTTTCACAAAGGAATCAATAGCGCCCCCTTTCTTAGACAGGAGACCCTGAGCTTCTCTGAGCCAGATGTGAACCTCTCCTGTCAAAGGCAGACCGCCACCTGAACACAAACATCCAAACTTTTATGTCCACACAGAATGTTACAGTATTCATGTATTTGTGGCCTGAATGCAGTTCAGGTTTATTCTTCTCACCCTCAGATCCCTCGGGAGCAAATTTAATAGACAACATGAGGTTCCCTCTGATGCTGACAGACTCTGGACTCAGGTGAATCTGTACATAAGAAAAAAAAACATCAAAGGATAAGAACAAAAGTAATGGATGAAGGTGCAGACTTGTGAAGGCTGGGACAGACCAAGGTTATGTAAAACCTTATTTAAAATTCACAGCATGTCTTCCTCTTCCTTCAGCTCTCCCAGACACAAGACACACTCCTCCTCTTATCTCCAACAGAGCTGCTAAAATGTCTGTTTCACATTCCCTTGGATGCCGAATAAATGCAGATGCAGGCAATCCTTTTATGACAATTCATTTCATAAGCAAACACAATTTCAGTTCCACTTTTGAAACAGTCTCTCATCATGTTCCCTTAATGATTAGAACAATTTGGCATTATTACACACCTTATATTGTACCTCTCAGCTCATGTAAAGTTAAAACATTTTAGAAAACACGTTTCACCAGTTACCAGTGGTGTTCTTCTTCCTCTTTTGGAGATTCGTAGGAAATACATGAACCAGAACCACATGTACACTATAAATATAAACCTTTATACTCTCTGACAAGAAATCAGACAAATGCTTCTCAGTCTGGATCAGTTCAGATTACAAAAAAATATATTTATCTTCGCTTAATGCTAAACAAATCCCCCCTCCCCCTCAAAAAATGTAGTTTTTTATTATTATTATTTTACTTACTTCAAATTATTATTTTTAATAAACTGCCCTTAATATTTGGTAAAATTGCCTTTTAAGTTTGATCAAACCTGCTTCAACACAAAAGCCGTCCGACTTTTGGTTATGTTATTGTACATTTTCTGGCTACATGTTGAAATGCTTTTAGTGAATCTTTTCTGTCTAATTTCTCACATGAACTTTTGCACAGGCTTTTACTGATACAAAACAGCTGCCTGGGTCATTACTTCTTGTTGAGCAAATTACTCTGGTCTTTCATGAACTTCCTGTAAAACACTGAAATGTTTCTAGCTCTTCTTTGTTGCTTCCTCATCTCTCTCTGATCTTTTACACCCACATCACTCTGATTTTCTGCACATTATCATTTTTTCACAGTCTAAGATCCACCTCCTCCACTTCCCTCGTTCTACCCCCTGCAGGCCTGACTGCTACTGACTGCGGCGCTCTCAGTCAAATGGCCAAGCATCTTAAAATCGGTCTTATCACATTGTCAACTTTGATTCTCTCCCTACAACAAGTCGTTTACATTTTAGATTTTCTACTGTTGACATGCATAGGTCATGTTGTGTTGACTCTTTAGTCTTTGGCCCTTTCAACAACCCTTTTCTCCATATTGTAGGTTGGTACTTTCGCCGCTGCTTGGTGTTTTTCAGGGTCCAGACGGCAACCTTTAAATAAAATGCCTATTGTTTTCATTGCCCACAATATTGCAGAAGAATTTAATTTGCTTGAAACTCTTTCAGGATGAGGCATTGCCTACCCTGGGCTGCAGATCTTGCCACAGGGGTTCAGTGCAGGTCCAGTCCCAGAGCCCCAGAGCCACCTCCACCTCCCCTAGAAACACATTTCTTCCCAGAGGTTCAGCGTGCCACACGGAGAGGTTCAAAGTCCGACTGCGCAGCTCCCCGATGCGAACTTCATACTGAAACAACAGAATCAGAATAAATCTGTGAAGGGTTTTGAAAGACACTGATTACAGTCGCCGCTTAATGCAATGTGCGCTTGAGAGAGCATCTCACTCTGAGTGTCTGATCATAGACTGGGTTTAATGTTTTCTTCTTGACCGACGTTTTCTTCTTGCTGTGATGCGACTTGTCTGGCAAAAGATAGCTCTTTACATATCTGTGAAGTACAAACACATGCGGGCAAACACACACATTTGCTTATTGATTCGGAGCTTGACACCGCCGTTTGGAAGCTGGTCGCATGAAAACACAATCGCTTACGGGTCGGAGCGGTTCTTGCGTGCTGAAGCAATGTCCTCACAGCGATACACTTTCACCTGGAGCTCCTCCCTGTGATTGTCGTAAACCAGTGAGTACTGGATACGGCCCCTCACCTCCACCGCTCCGAAATCCCCCGAGCTGAACAGACTCATCATGCTTCCACCGAGCTGCAACAAACACACAGGGACCAGCTCCTGCGTCACTGTCCTGAGCTGAGTCATCTTTGCGTCGCCCTGATAGTCAGCTGATCAATTGTGTGTTTAGTGAGTACGAGAGTGCGTGTGTGTGTGTGTGTGTGTGTGTACCGTGTAGCTTGATTGAAGGCTACCGTTGGAGATGCTGGTTTTCACAAAAGCTGGATCTGGCTCTGTCAGGCTGCCATTAATAGAGTCTGAGTCCCCGTTGAGATCCACAATGAAATCTTCCTAAATGGAAACATTCACAAGAGGATTTAGTTCTCGTGCAAAGTGACATATTTCTTCAAGATGCGCATATGATTCCATTAAGGGGTACACAATTTCAGTCAAACGGTTCAGATGCCATGCCTTTCTGAACACGGTGCCTGAAATTTAGTTTAGACATTAATTACAAAGAAATTCATAACCTGACTTTAAAAGAATTGAATTGTGGGACTTTAACAGCACCTTCCACATTTATTGAGGATTTAAAAGACAAAACTAAATTACAGTAATTATTTTTGAATATAAGCATCGTTGTCTACACTCTTTACAATTTGATCCATGAATTAATTTCTGATTTTCTTTTTACCCTCTCTTCAACCTTGGAAAAACAGAGAATATGCTATCGCAGTAGGGCTAGTGTGTGTTCTCTTGATCTGTTTATAAGTCAGGAAAAGGATATGAGAAAATTTGCACAGTGATTTAATAATATAACATTGAAACAACTGGAACTGTGACAAACTAGACTGGATGAGGGTCCGTATTTATCTTCCTTTCAAAAAACATGGAGGATGGTAAGAAGTCAGGTTAAAATAAAAAAAAGTCTATCGAGCAGCAGGACTGGTCATTTGGAATCATGTAGCAAATATCTTATGTGCAGACTGGTATTTTGGGAGTAAATAAGTGCCATCGCAAACATAAAAAATAAGTGGGATTTGTTAATTGCTTTGCCAATAATATGTGAAACTATGTCCTTTTTGTCAAATGAGGCAAAGATTGAATTTTTTGTGGCTGCAATAATTTCAGTATTAAGTAATTTCATTCTCACTCACTAAATGAATGTAGCCAAATAAAATTTTTATGAGATTTTTTTTCTTTTTTTGCGGCCAACTGTGTACAGGTCAACTTAGGTGGAGCACAAATGTTTACACATAGAAAAACTACTAACAGCAAGACTGGTTTGTGCTGAAACCTTTTCGGGAGAATACATTTGAGCCCAAGTACTTTAGATTGTCGCTCTACAAATATCATCCTCCAAACAATTGAAAAGTTTTGGAAGGGAACATGTCTGACTTATTCTTTCACGCAATGTCAAATATTGACTCAGTGTCAATGGATGGAAGATAGAAAACAGGCTAGCTGGACACTGTTTACCGAAGCGGTTAGTCATAGTAATGTGTGAGTGTAGGCAGGCAGTGTAATCACCTCAGGTTCTTCTGAGTGGCCATTACTTCTTGTTTCGCACTCTGTGAACAAAACGATGTGTGAACATTGTTACTCAGAAGCATCCAGTGATGAACAAAAGATTTGAGTTTTTTTTTTATACCTTTGTATGGACACCTGTTCACATGATTCAAAGCCTGTAATTGGAAGAAATTTGGGATTTAATTTAATATTAAAATGGGTAGCTCATAAATAATTTATAGTAAAGGATTTAAAAAAATACAAACACACACACATTGTCTGCTGGTGTTTCAGGTCTCAGTAAGTCAGGTTTCAGATTTTCCTCACTTCTGAAAGCGGAGTTAGAAATCAAAAATTGTTCCGATAATATTTACTGCAAGCACAGCTTTTAATTTGGAAGGTCCTCTGACTGACCTTCCACTTCCCTCTTCTGTTTTGTCCTGCCGTCTTCCTTCTGCCTCAGGAAGGATGCCGTTCACTGGCGTTTCCTCCTCCTCTCCGATAAACAGCTTATTCAAGTTCACATCTGTTGCCATCACAACAAACAGGGAGCATTCACCGAGATAAATAGCCCTGCAGCAGCACAAAAGAACAGCCCCTCTCATTTAAGTGGTGGGAACTCACCTCTGCTCTTTGTCTTTCTGTGGCGTATGGAGGCCCGAATGAGGTCAGAGCCTGAAGTCCATCTGTGATGGCGTTTACTGTACTCCTCACTGAACCATTCTCCAGAAAGGAGCCGTAGACGAGACAGATTTTTTTCTGTCTGCTCAAGGTTCCTGCACCATCGACAGAGATCCAGAAACTGGTGAGACTGAAACCTATGGAACTGCTCCTTCACAGGAAAACTGATATCCAGTTACGTTGACCACTTAACTGTTAAGTGACAGCTAAGGAGAAATGTTACTGTTGACACTTTGACCTCAGTTAGCAGTTAATTTTTTTCAAGATAAAGCGTTAATTTTTGAAGTTCGAATAAGCAAAAAATGGTCGGCCAGTAAAATATCCCATCTGTCTGTAGAAAATGTTGACATTTTACATGTGGATGGGATAATCGCAGAGGGAATTCAAATATTTTATTTTTCTATCAAAAAATGAAATATTAGGACTAAAAATAAACTTCTCAATTAAGTATTTTATCTAGGCTGTTGAAAACAACAATTTGAATTCTTCAAATTCAAATTAATATTTGAATTTGAAGAAGAAAAAAAATATATTTTTATGCTAATATAATTTCAGACTGGAAATTTACAAAGTTTCAAAATATGAAAATATAAAAAAACATTGTAAAATAATCTTTATGTTTTAGACAAAATGCAGTTCCACACTCAAAAACATTTAACAAACAGACTAATAGGTAGCTTGGCTATGACCTTTACTAATAACAAGAGCTTAGTCCAACACTTAGAGATTATGGAGAAACAGTTCCCCCCTCCACTACAAGGGCCATTGATCCTTTGGAGAATAATCCATATGTACTTGCAGATTTGCTTTCAATTAATGCACCAAATGGGGCCCCTTGGAAAATAATCACCTCGGACTGACCTTATTCGACCTTCATCGAGATGACGCAACTCCAGATCTCGCTGTAGGACCAGCAGGATGGAGGACTGCTCCTCCTCCGTCAGGTGGCTCAGGTCGAGAGTTGAGTCAACCCGCTGCCCAGCCATACTGGGAAGGAGAAGATGTTACCTTTAAGCAAATAAGCGCTACCTGTTAGGAATGGTATTATGTCCTGTTTGGGTTTATAGGGGTTGTTCAAGAAATCAAACAGATTTTTAAAAGGACACAAATTTAAGCTGCCCAAGTGAAACATGCCCAAGTTCAGATGACCATTCTTTAAACTCTGGGTTAACACAGAGGGGTCATGCCACATCATTGTGGTGTGTTGTTCTCTTTAATAGCCTGCAACAGGAGGAGATCAACAACCGATTGTACAGATTAATGACCATCTTATGCTCCCGTCACACATCCAGGGTGAAATAAAAACCTGAAAAATGATCTCCACAAATATTTTTATGACCAAATATATGCTTTATATAGTCTGATAAAAATCCCTGAACATCTCTTTTACTAGAAATAGGGGCTGCATACAGTTGGCAGTTGAATAAATACACAAGGACCTTCATCTTTGTGCCGCCGAACAATGCTCTGTTAAAAACCAGACTGCAATTTGTAAAGGAAAGTAATGTGGGAGGAAACTCATCCTCGTTTTTTTGCAAAAGACCATGAATAGCATTCAATATCAATATTGAAACTGAATGAAATAACATATATAACCACTTCATATTTCCTGCAAAAAAAAAACAACAACAACCTGCAACCCAATTGCTCATGCCAAGTCTTTGAAGTCGTTTCCCCTTCATGTGCTTCATGGGCATCAGTGGGCGAGTGGACATGCTGTGTCTCCAACCTGCAACGGCTTTCATCCCCTCCTGATCACGTTTTATCATATTTTATCTGCTGGTAAGGAGCATTTTACAACATAAAACTAGAAGACATTGCATCAGCAAGAGCTCCTGTAGTATTGCTGAAAAGTTTAGCAACTTATCTTGTGCAAAACGTTTAATCTTATTAGTGCGTGGGTGTTTTGGTAGGTGTGTTACCTGTGTTTAATTTTCCCAAGCGCAAACTGTTTTGTCTGGAAAACAAACAGGCAACAAAAAAGAAAAAAGAAGAAGAAAAAAAAAGTTTCCGCAAACACCCACTATTTCCATTATGTTTAACAGCCTGTGCTCTTTTGATTATTCTCGGCTAGTATCTCCCTTCAAATTAAATGTTTTTAACAGTATATAAACAATAAATTACTAAGTGTATGGCCATGTTTACTGTTTCAGTAAAAAAAAAAAAAAAAAAAGTGACAGCTCCAGCAGGATTTTTATCCTCATATAAACGACATGAAGTGGAGACACCTGTTGCCTCGTTCTCACATTTAATTTCTTTCCTCACCAACTGATTTAAAAAAAAAAAAAAAAAGCACACCCATACGCATTAAATACGGTGGAAATATGTTTTACCTTATCTGACAGCTTCCACCTGTTCCATTTGGGAGAAATGCGGGAGGAAAGTTTTTCCAGAGTGCGATCTGCGTCTGTCTGTCTGTCTGTCTGTGTGCAACTGTGCAAACCCAGTGAACACGCCCTCGGGATCAATCCGCACAGGGGCAGCCCTCTGCTCGGAGCTCAGCGTGAGAACAAACACGAAACAGGGCCAAGCACACAAGCAGAGACGGAGTGTGTGTTTGTGTGTGTGCTTGCGTGGAGCAGAAGCCGCCAAAGTGGAGGGTCTAACTTGAATTTCTATGCATCAAATGTAGTTCAGAAGGGATTAAAATGAACTGAAAATAAAGGCTCTTTTAAATTAGAGTCGCCCTAATTTAAAATAATATTACAGGCCTGCAGGCTATACCTCGAGGTATGTAATGATTTGATATAAAGTGACCTGCAACATACTTACATTTTTTACCTTTGTCTATCACATTTTTAAAATACTTCTGTTTCTTATGATACGCTTTTGTTCTAAATAGTAAATGTAGATCAGGGTAAAGTTTGAGGAATTCACAAGATGTGTCTTGATGTGCTATCAGTCTCCCATTTATTTATTTTTGTTTCAAAGGGTCATCTGAGCATCTGCTAATAAAGTTTCAACGCTCTGTGAAGTCTCCAGGTAACGCAAAAATATTGGCAGATTCAATCAGAAATTAGGCCATGCCACCAGTTTCACTTTTTCACCCAGAAATAAATGAAACTTAATCGAAACAGAGCATTTGCATGTTATTAAATCAAACAATATTATAGTTATTGGACTTGCTGTGATATTTCAGCATTGATTTTACAAATTCTGTAGCTGTGTCACACATGTGCTGGAAATAAATTTTATATATGCTGTGGTATGATCAGAATGTTTCAAATGCACTGCAATTCACTACACAAAGAAGTGTGACCTCAGAAACTGCATCAGTCACCCTATCATAGCAGTACTTTCCTATGGGGTGGAACCTGGTATTTATGTTGCATTCAATTTGGATAGCAAGCTTTAGGTTGGATCTGGGAATGATTTCTCAACGAAGCTGAGCTTGTTTTTGCTGTTAGAAAACCCACAGGATTTTGCTAATTGCTGTATTGCTGAGCACTACTGTTGCAGTATATGCCAATAATGATGATTTTTGTGTGTGTGTGTGTGTGTGTGTGGGTGAGTGCTTAATAAATTTGAACAACAAAGTAACATAGTTACAAATCAGGGTTTACAGTACTAAAGACATTTAGTGGATAATAAACACATTTACTGGAGAAATGGGCACCCTTACACCATCTGGGTGTGACACATATAACCCACAAAGGCATTGTTTCAGACCATGTAACAATGCACCCTTTCATGGAAACAACCATCTCTGATGGATGTGGCCTCTTTCAGAAGGGATAAAGTTTCCTATCCCAAAGCAATTGCCAATATCTAAATGCTAAATACCACAGGAGTCTAGTGCAATACATGCCTGGAGTGTCCTAAAGGCAGCACAATTGGGAGTAAACACAGGATCTATATGCATAATCAAAGTACTTGCCACCAATTAAAGGAATTTGATGGATTTCATCATGAACATGCATAAAGTGGTCATTCAAGGCACTTGCATAAATTTCAGGGGTACTTCAGGTCTGACTATTTTTCAGTTGTACTTGACTTTGTGTACATTGTTTTTGGTATGTGTATTTTGGGTATGGTTGTTATTATGTTGCCTTGTTCTCCTGAATTGATATGCTTATAATACTTTTACGGTTTCCTCAACAACAGCACAAGTCACAAATAGAAAACAGGAAGATGCAGCTGGATGCACCTACAGGTATTGTCTTTTGCTTAATAAAGTTTTGCATAATGTTCTTCCTGTTCAACAGGATAACACAGCAGCTCTAGCTCTCACAGCCTTACAAACCTTTGGAAGGTGTAATGTTTCAACTCATGAATAGAGATACATTTACTATAAGTGGTTTTTCACAGAGGCAATTTTTTTCTAACACTAGTATTATGTACCTCTACCATTACAATAGTTATCTGCTTAAATGTTCCCTGGATGTCAAAAACTAGAACATGGATCAGAAACAACCCCATCACTGCCACTTTCCTGTTGTAGCCAGCTATGATACATTGCTAATGCTAATTTGTATGTGAACAGGAACTGATGGAGATTTGGTTACAGTTTTGTTTGTTTGTTTGTTTGTTCGTTTATTTGCCACAGATAGCTTTTGCCCTTGTCTTTGGCACTTGACTTGTGAAGTAATAATAATAATAATAATAATAATAATAATAATGATGATGATTTGTTTAAAAATAAGTTTTTAAATAAGTTATTCTGAAACCGGATATTTGGCAGGGTGACATGACACACGTACACACACACTCACACACACGGATGTTTTGCCAAATGGTAGGGTGGAGGTGGGATTTAACTCGTGGCCCTGCAGTTTTCCACACCTATTAAGCAAATAGCGAGTTTGCACACACGTACACACCTGCTTATACGGGTGATTCCTCATGTTTTACGTAAGGAGAAAAGACTGATCGGTTGTACATTAACTATTGGTGTTTGCTGGACTTCCCTTTCACGCTGTAGAAAGGTGTTTGTGTGTGTAGGGGGAGGGCAGATTAGGAGTGAGGAAGGCTTGTGTTCAGTCCTGTTCTTTGTCAACAGTCTTGGAAAAGAGCCATCGTCTGCTCAGTTGGGAAAACCTTTTTGTGTGGGTTTATTCAAGCCTGTAAAGCTTTGGCACAGCGGCCTCACCATTCCTCCCCTGCAGGCCTCCGCCAGTTCTCTGCCTGCGCTACAAACTCACCCTGACTTACAGACACTCTACACAGGGACACCATGATTGTTATTCATCCCTTTATCATATCATCATGAAGTTACAGATCTCTAAAATGTATCTGCTGTCCACACCTATTAAGCACCTCTCAGTCTTAATACCACTGAGAGGAGATAATTTAGTTTATTGAAGCAATAAGAACAACACAGAAAGGCGAGTCGTGTCTTTGTCCCCAGAAAGAGCATTAACATGTGATAAGAACAGTCAATGGGATGTATGAAGTCTTACTTCTTTTCCCCACAACTCTTAAAAAATACATTGAAAAATAGACAGTCAGTACACAGATGGTGTCTTGACAGGAATTATATAGAAGTAAGCGAGTTTAAATGGTAATGTATAGACAAGTAAGAGGGATGTGAGGTGAAAAAGGTCAGAATGAGAGTGATGTTTGTTTAAAAAAAATAAAAGAAAAGAACAGCATTCCGGCATGGTGGTGGTAGTATCAAGGTTTGGTGTTTTATTGTGCTGTGTTGGAAAAGGAAAAAATAGTCAAATTAACAATATAACACAATTCTAAATAAAATGGTCGATTTGATAGTTAAGTTTTAACAAGAATGACAAAACTTAAATTATTGTTGAAAGCCTAACTTTATTTCCAATTAGTTTCTTTGGGGCAGGAAACTCGATTTGAAGGAGTTTGCGAAGTCCTGTGAATGTCCTGTCTTCTGAAATCACTTGTGCTAACGTGTAATGTGCCAAGATGATAAATTATAAATAAATAAAACAAACAAATAAATAAAAGCCAGTTCACAAACATTAAAACTCCACTGTAAAGCAAGAAAATTTGTATCGCAATGCTTCTTAGTCGCACATGAAGCTGTCTCTTTTAAGACCAAGAGTATTTGTGAAGCTTTTTTTTTTCCGACCTACTGTCTGCACAAAGCTGTGTCACCCCTTCTCCATAGCTGTGCATTATTCACAGCATACGTATCAAAGCCACTGATGGACTGTAAATACAAGCATAAATATAGTCAAAATGTAGGGGGGGGGGAAATGTCTCTCATAAACACAGCCATCCCACAGGGGTTTCTGAAGGGCACCAAACCAAAAATGACAGGGGCTCAAAAAACAACAACACAAAAATATCTTGTCGTCATTACTCGATGAGTCACGCTCTACTGCTGCCGCCGCTGCTGTCCTCCATCCTGTCTGCCCTTCAAACATCTTGTCCTCACTGTGGCTGCTCTCTGTGTAAAGACAGAACAATTTGTAAGCAGACTGATAAGAGTTTGTCACCAGACTCGTTACACAGTG
This sequence comes from Poeciliopsis retropinna, assembly GCA_010277075.1. NCBI lineage: Eukaryota > Metazoa > Chordata > Actinopteri > Cyprinodontiformes > Poeciliidae > Poeciliopsis > Poeciliopsis retropinna. The sequence continues at coordinate 7,426,454 of VMRM01000016.1, read as the reverse complement.
AAGGTCTGAGAGGCTGAAGAGTGATTTCCGGTGCCTTGCAAAAAGTGTTCCTAAGCCTTGAGCTTTTTCCACATTCTGCCTGGTTACAACCACCAATTTCAAAGTATACTGTAATTATTGGAATTTTATAGCATGGATTGACTCAAGTTAGTGCATAACTGTGGAATGGAAGAGATGAAACACACAAATATGTCCAAATATGCTTTGATCTAAGCCATCCTACCTTTTGCATGTTGTCCACAGCACCTTTCCTCTGCACATCTGCTGTCTACTCTTCACTAATTATGGCAGATTTTATGAGGACTTATGATGGCTTTCTTTTAAAAATTTCTTTCCACTTTTCCAGGAGAGTCACTGTTGTAGCGTGTGGAAATAAAATTTTCCTGTGAACAGATTATGGGCTTCGGATGCTGTATGTGCCTGGTGGACCTGTGCAACAATCATGTTTGCTGTTGTGCCATATTCTTAACACAGAGCTTGAGATGTTCAAAACTTCTGGAATCCTAATCCTGCTAAAAATTTCTTCACAACTTTATCCCTAATATATCCACTGCGTCCCTTGGTCTCTATGATACATTTTATTGATGAATGTTTTCTGCCTTTTGCTTCCACTTCCCAAACATGCTCCATGTTGCTCTAACACATGAAAATCCTAAGAAAAGTACATTACATTGTAAAATGTTAAAACAAAGTCCAGGGATATGAATGATTTTACAAGGCACAGTGCATATTGTAAATGATTCTTGCCACCAGGGGCTGCTGGTGCCTCACTTCAGCTGGTGACTCAGACACAAAGCGGCGCCGGATCTCTTACACCTACATGCTCATACTCACATGGGGTCATAATTGCTCTGCTCTTTGGATTTGAGGAAGCGCATGGCGAGAAAGCCGCCACCCTGCAGGCACAGAACCAGTATGATGCCACCTATGAAGCTGGACATGTCAAACTTGGCCTGGGAAAACTCAGAGGTTGAGTCGGAGCTGCTGTCACCACCTTTACGAGAACAAAGTTCACAGAGTTTCCGTTGCCAACTCGTCAACACGACTGGGTGTAAAGGATTATGTTTTGACGTAAGAAAGAAAGGAGAGGGGTGGCAGCTGAGACACAGCTGATTCAATTTACCTGAGTCTCCACCGGCAGCAGCACTCTCCACAGCTGGGTAATGAAACATGTGATAGAGTTAGAGAAGCATCTCAAATATACTTAATGGATTTGTGTTTTTAAGTACCTGTGCACAGTTCGGAAACTCTGGTCCAGCTGCAGTTCATGCCATTGTCAGAAGAATCCCCCTGATCCGTGACACACATGCCCGTGTCGTTACCTGAGAGAAAACAGAAGCAGTTTTTCACTGTGTGTCACCGTGCGTTCCTGGGATGCTAAATAATTCAGCCTTCTGGTTCAAACGGCCAGAGCTTGTGTTACAACAGCTGTGATGATTGAATTACTATCAGAGGTCAATATGTGTGTGTACGGGTGCATGTGTGTGTGTGCACTTACCAGTTGGACAAAGCCTCCAGACGCAGCCTGTCAGGTTAAGCATGGAGTCTCCAACACACAGATCACATGACTCAGCCTGGGAACAATCTGGAGAACAAAACTGCGCCATCAGTCATACTCATCATACAGTTCAGGAATTTTAACATTTTCAGTAATTAAAATGTGAGATACAGAGGGGGGGGAAAAAATCTACAAATTAATCTCGCTGAGTTTGTGAGAAACATTACAAAAATGTAGGACAGCCAGTAAAAACATAAAGGATGCATATAGTTAAATAAAGATGGTTCAGCAAGACTAAGCCAACAAGGTTGGTGTAAAATGTGCAGGACAAAAGTTGTTCTTACCGAAAAAAAATAAATACGAACCATCAAGCGATTCCTACCTGACTGTGAGTGTGCAAAAGGAACAGCTGCCAGAAGCAGCACAGACAGAAAAAGGAACCTTGGTACTAAATGTTCCATTGTGATGAACACCAACGTCTGGAGTTCACACCCAAAACCTTTAGCAAACTCCCAGCAAAAAGTGAACTATGTTCAGCCAGTCCTTAAAAGAGAATCCAAAGTTTCCAAAAGAGCTATGGTCCCCAGCGAGGACGCACCGAGAAAGAGACCAGGAGAACCTGGTAACATGAGCAAGACCAAACTTGGTTGCCCTGGGAACCAGGTGTCCCACCTCAACCCTCCTGAAACAAACACCGGCTTGAACAGACTGACACCTGTTTACCGCAGCAGTCCTCGCACGAGCATTTCCTCACATCCTCACAGAAAGCAGGAGCTTGAAAAACTTCGTCCAAATCAGGATCGATTAGGTCGATACATTGGCTTCCAGTTTTCCTTTCGCAGCCCGTTTCAAGACTGCAGCTTTCCGAAATCTTCTTTGAGCATCTAAACACCAGTTTCTGCTCAAAGGTTAATGTGGCGAGATACAGTGCTGTTGACCTTAACCCTGTTACTGAAAAGTGAGAACAACAGAGTCATTTAAACTAAGAAAAAATACAAAATAATCTGTACATCTAAAATAAAACAAAACCTGCACATAGACAGATAGATAGATAGATAGATAGATAGATAGATAGATAGATAGATAGATAGATAGATAGATAGATAGATAGATAGATAGATAGATAGATAGATAGATAGATAGATAGATAGATAGATAGATAGATAGATAGATAGATAGATAGATAGATAGATAGATAGATAGATAGATAGATAGATAGATACTCCTCACTGTCTCACTGAGTCACAGCGACCGACCAGCAGCATTCAGTCCAGTCATGACGCACTTTGCATGTTAATACAATTAACTCCACAATCACCGCCTCTTTCTCTCACAGTCACGTTGCTGATATGATACAACGTGGCACTGACCCCCAACTTGTCTGGGTGGAAACAATCTGACAAGTCAGTAGAGAGAAATGGAAGAAATAGGATCAAAATTGCTCATAGCACAATCAAACACATCTGTCGAGGATATGCATCTCACTTACAGACTCGAGTATCAGATTCAGACAGTTTGCAAAAATAGTGATGATGCCCCTGACATCATCAATCATCTACTACGAGGAAATTATTCATTCATGCATGATCTTGGAAAAAAAACAAAACCCAAAACAAAACAAAAAAGAAACAGCTGTGATGTTGTCAAAACGTGGAGAAGCTCGCGATATTTTATTTTATTTTATTTAAGGTTACGAGTGTTGTATCTGCTCCAGAGCGTCTCTGTGGCGTAGGTGGCATTTATGTGCAGGAAACGCGACCATATAAGGCTCGGTCAGGACGAGATTCCCTCCAGTTAGATCACAGCTCCGCGTCCACTCACAGACACCCATCCTGCATCACCCACGCTCATTGTCGGACAGGGGAAAGCCACGTTTTTGTTCCCCCCAACCCAACGCCCCCCTGCAGGGATGGATTTTCTCTGCTAACTGACGAGAAAATGCATCAGAAAGCAGCAAACTAAATGTGCTAAATTATCCCTGGTTCACAGGAAGTGCAATCGTTCTCGCAAATCAAATTAGCTATAATGAAGGATCGGAATATAGAAAAAGAAAAAAACTCTCTCTTTTTCACTCTAATTTGATAAAAATAATAATAATAAAAATAAAAATAAATCTGAAGAATAGGGAACAATCTGATTGTTGCTTCCTGGTGGTTTAACTTCACATTTTAAAACATAACGCAATTGGATCAAACCAATAATCAAAGGTGACGCCGATCATTTTAAAATTGCCTGTTTTCTCTTGTTTCGTTATGTAACGTCGTGTTTCTGTGATGTCTCGGGGTGTGGAAATAAACCATCTCCACCAGTCCGACCTGTTTTCCTCGCATATTTTTTGCAACATTGGCTTTGTTTCATAAAGTAAAGTCCTTTAAGGAGGATGAGGAGGGGGAAAAATGCTAATATCCCTGAATCATATTCAGTTGCTGCTATTGATGTCATTGCTTATGTTGAGATATCATTTAAAAACTATAATTAGGACGCAAAAAAAACTGCTCTCCTACATATCAAAATGATTCTCTACTGTTTATAACATAACTACAAGAAAAGCCAATAGTGATGATTGTAGTGGCCTAATAGATTTTTTTTTTAAAAATAGAGCAAATCTTCAATATCCGAGATCAATAACTGACACGCATAATAAATTACACAAATTTGCGGCTTTTAACGCTCACGGTTCTTTATCTGTTGATGTGACTGGATGTGTGTTTTTTTCACGTTCAGCCCCCACGGGGGTTGGTTTCACGCAGATTCGCGTCGCTCTGCAGGACGTCTCCCCGTGAGTCATCATCAGCACCACGGACAGCTCCGGCACCGACTTGATCCCCCCCCCCCAAAAGAAGCAAAACCCCATCTCATCCTCTCTGGGTCACACTGATGAATGTCTGTGATGGAGTAAAGAGAGAGAGATGGGGAAGTGGAGGAAGGTCTGTTGATAGTCATCATTTACCATAAATGAGATCTACATGGAGCCGCAGTGGGAGGGGCGACAGGGATGCCGCATTTTTCTGAATGAAATTACTCCACGTACACCGCCCCCCCTCCTCCTCCTCCTTCATCTTTCTCGCCTCGTACCAAAACGCGCGCCTCTGATTGGCCGAGCCTCCCAGTCACTGACGTCAGCCAAGCTCTCTTGTGGACGAGTCCCGCGGAAAAGCATCCATTCTGGCCACCGTGAGCGCTCCGGAGAGCTGGAAGAAGAAAGATAAAAGGAAGGGGGCGGGATGCGAACCGAGCTGGGAGAACAGACAGACAGAGGCTCGGGGACTGAAGTTTTTCTGAAGCCCGCGCAGCATCACCTCGTCTCCATCCATTTTTTTTCTCCCGGGTCCGATTGGAGAAGAGCACGGATTACATTCAGCCACTGCGAGCCGCTTGTCTGAAAAGGTAAGAGGGCATCATTTGGTGCATAGATTTTCGTGCTATTTTGAATGCACTATTTTTTTTTTTTTATAATTATAATTTATTATTTTTTCGTTTACGCGTGAATGTGGTGCAGTGAACCTGCAAGCATGACTGTTACACAACAAGGTTCTCCGCACAAGGAGGTGGGAAATACCTCCTCCTCTCTCTGGGATTGGAGAGCAGGGAGGATGAAAGACTCCTGCTTAAAATAGAAACGAGAAGGTCTGACGAATAAACTAACAGAGTTTAGTTTATTCACACTATCACATCAATCTGGTATGATTGGTATTTTCTTGGAAGTTGTCAAATCGCGTCAATCCCGGATTTACAGTGACGCGGTTTTCTGTTATGTGCATTAATAATTAATTTGTTGCATTAAGCCTGTCGACCTTTCAAGTCCTCGAAACTTGCCGACGGAATTTGATCTCACTGATGGTGATGAGCAGCAAGTTAACATTTACAAAATCTGATCCCGATTAGCAGAAATGAACTGACTTATTTCACATTTTGTACACGTCATGCACTTCAGAACATTTTATTAGGATGATAGCTAATAGACCAACACAAAGTATCTTTGCGAAGTAGAATGAAAAGAACACATGCTGTTTTGATTTTTTTTTTTTTGTTTTTTTTTTTTGGGAAGGGGTGGGACTGAGGGTGGCTACAAAAAAAACCCAAAAACATGGTCAATTTCTCTAATACCTCACAATTTGTAGAGAAACATATTTGCTGGAAGTACAGCTGGAAGTCTTTTGGGGGTAAAATCTGATCAGGTAGAGATTAGCTGCAATTTTAAAGTTTTGACACAGGTTGCCAGCTGGAGGTCAAGACTTTGACTGAGCTCCTTCCACAGCTAAACTGTTTTGATCTAAGTAGTTCCATTGCAGCTCTGATTGCATGTTTAAGAACATTCTTCTGGCAGAAGATGAACCTCTGCCCAAGTGGTTAGACATTTAAAACCCCTGTCAGGTTTTCGAAAGGAACGGCTTTAATCTTTCTCCAGTCGTCATCTCAGAGTAACGTCTGTGTTCCTGCCGGGGGGGAAAAAAACATTGGTAACATGATGCTGCCAAATAAAACAATGTATTGTTTTCTTTCTTTCAAGATGACATTGTGTTGGACTGTAACATATTTTTACAAGAAAACTCTGACAAAATATGACAAAATGTGAAGATCTAGGGGTGTGAATGTCAGGCAATGCAGGAATACATAAACAACTACATTGCCCTTTAGAAATCAGTTTACCTAAGATGAGCAGTTTCTAGATGTATTGTTTTGGAGGATACATTTCAGAGCAAACATATGATTCTCTACTCAGAACCATGATTTCTACAGAGAATAAATGAGTGTAACAGCTGAGTTTTTTCCATAATTGCATTAATTCCACACTTTCCATGCATCTGGACAACGTTCCCTGGAAATTCCAGCTTAATGGACATAGAGAGAGGCAATAATGAATCATTAAAGGCAATCTCATTTTCTTCTGTCTTTCTTCCTTTCCTTCTCATTTAGGTTTTACTGGTGCTACTGTTGAACCAGCCATGATCCTCAACGCCTCAGAGCTGCCCTGGGATGAGTCCTCGGGTCTGGAACCTTTGTTTCCGCTGGACCAGCAGGAAAGCTCCTCTCAACCCGAGCTCCCACCCCTCACCATCTGGGGTGTGGCCCTCTGCATTTCAGGGACTCTCATTGCCACTGAGAATGCCATTGTGGTGACCACCATCTTGGCCACCCCCTCTCTCCGCGCCCCGGTCTTCCTGCTGCTGGCGAGCCTCGGCCTGGCAGACCTCCTGGCAGGCGTGGCGCTCATTCTGCACTTCCTCTTCCGGTTCTGCGTGAAGCCCAGTGATTGGTCTGACCTGCTGACCTCGGGCCTGCTGGTGACCTCCCTGACCGCCTCCCTCTGCAGCCTCATGGGCGTCGCCCTGGACAGATACCTGTCGCTGAGCCACGCCCTCACCTATGGCTCAGGCCAGTCGCGGCGCAGGGCCGCCACCCTTCTTCTGCTGGTCTGGTTGGGCGCTTGTGTCATTGGCGCAGGACCCGCCATGGGATGGCACTGCCTCAAGGAGCCAAACTCCTGTTCTGTAGCACGACCTCTGACCCGCACCTATCTATCCCTGCTGTGTGGCGGCTTCCTAATGGTTGTGGTTGTAACGCTGCAGCTGTACGCAGGGATCTGCCGCGTTGCAAGGCGGCACGCCCACGCCATTGCAACCCAGAGGCACTTCCTACCCACCAACCAGCCGTACCCAAGCAGACACAGCAGTGGGAAAGGTTTCTCTCGCCTGATCCTGGTCCTGAGTGTGTTTGTGGGCTGCTGGATGCCCTTTTCCCTCTGGGGGCTGCTCGGAGACGCGTCCAGCCCTCCCCTGTACACCTACGCCACCTTGGTGCCGGCGGCCGGCAGCTCCCTGCTCAACCCCATCCTCTACAGCCTGAGAAACAAAGACATTCGGAAGGTGCTGCTCCACGCCTGCTGCCCACACAGATCCTCAAACGCCACGCGCACTCACTACCCGGTCGACGTGTGAGATCAGTCAAAGCAGCGCTCAATCTATGCCAGACATTATTGTCGTGTACGTGCCAAAACTCTCAGTGTCGTAAACGTTCAGAAAGTGGAACACTTTTCCCTGCCCCACTGAGTGAAACACGCCTTCACGCCCAAGCAGCATTTTTTTCAGAGCTGAAGTCCTCCAAATCAGAATGCACTGAATAGTGCTGGCCCGGCAGCCAGCTTGGGACTAAATGTACTGTCCAGTGTCTACTTTGTGCCTCAGACGACTGTAGCTCCGCTGGATCTCCAGAACTAAACAATCAGAGGGACGCTACAAGTTTGGACTGCATCAGTGTGAGCACTTTAAGAGGAGAGGGAGTGCTGGGTTTTTAACACCTCATGGTGTGAAAACGTGTGATCCAAAGCCCAGTTTTAATTACTTGAAACGTGTGAGAAGCAAGCGGGAATATATTTTGCACATGCTGATAAAAGCACTTTGAGATGTACTGGTTTTTTTTTTGTTGTTTCTTTTTTTGTTGTTGCACAACCTTTTGGAGATGGATGAATGTTTTATACTGATGAATAATAAATAAGTCTTTTTTTCTACTGTATGATGTCGGCACCGTTCTTTTTTTTTTTACTGCAGCAGGAAGCTTTTAGTGAATTTGTGTCTCTTGCTCGTTAACTCACTTGTGGACAAACTGATGCTCAAGCATTCCAAATAATTTGGCTGCCAATGCAAAATGCAACCTCATTACGGTCTTTCCAAATCTCATGCATTCCTTTAAAATCTGCGAAGCAGTCACAGCTTGAGGGAAAAGCGATTATGCAAGAGGCTTTTCTCACTTTCCACTCGTTTTCTGATCTTTAAACACTCCCGCACATTTAGATCTAGGCGCAGTCAAAAGGTGTATACTGCTGATAAAAAAAAAAACATTGAGTCATGGATAAAGCTTGTGGTTTGTTTCTAAAGGGTTATCTCTTAGGAACTTCTCATAATGCACTGGATAATGCTTAGTTTATTTTTCAAATTATATCATATTACAGCCACAGATTTGGTGTGTTTTACTTGACAAAACACAGTAGGAACTTTATTGTGAAGTGGAAGGGAAAAGCCACAGTTGGAATAAAACATGGAAAATCCCAGACCTAAAGTAAGGCTTTCCTAAGTTTCACTATGTTAAATTTAAAGGCTTTCGAACAGAGTATGGTTTAAACTCAAAATCTTTCTGAATTGTGGAAATAAACCTAGTTTAATTAAGCTACCTCCTCATAACTCGGGTAACTTTTAAAAAAGAAAAGCTTATTAAATTACATTTATAATGTTCTGCTCTGAGATGTGATCTCAGGGGCCTGAATTGAAAGCCTTATAACACAAAACACATTTATAAATGCTTTACTCACATAATGCCTGTTTTCAAGCCAAACTTTGTTAAACACAAACTTCCCACCAAGAAAACCCTGCAGATAAGGGAACAGACGTTTTGTCGTCTCCTCTTAAAACCAGATATTACGTACAAGGTTCTGCAGACAAAATTTTCAATTTTGTGCTAGTCAAGAGTTTAACTTCTTTTAAAATAGTGGACAGTGGTAGTTTTATAAATACTATTAGAGCCTAATACAGTGGACCACCACCTACTAATCTATTTGCAGATTTTTCTGTGGAATGCAACTTCAAATTACTTACTGGAAATTTGCCTACAGGCTGATTTCTTGTAGCTCATTTCTAAAATATTTTGTAAAAAAAAAAAAAAAAAGACTGGAATGACAAAAAACTACTTAGCACACTACAGGCTGGTATTTTAAAAGCTGTCAATCCAGGGGTGGTATTCATTGCACTTCCAAGACCAGGTCAGGTACGCCAAGATGCTTTTACTTTGTATTAATACATATTAAGGTGAATTTGGGTCTCAGTTTTAGCTACTGATTTTACGCTGCATAGAACATATGGATATATTTAACGTCTTTTAATATCTGCAATTAAAAATATTCAATTTAAGACTCTTTGAAAAGACTTGAAAATTACTTTTATATCCAATCAGACTGAGCCGGAGTCATTTTGCAAATAATGGGCAAAGCTTTTAGTCCCTGAGCTAAAGAGATAGACTTTGAGCTGTAATATCAGAAAAAGACTTTTATAAGGTATTGACTCAGGGGCGCTGAATACATATGCCTAACATTGTTCAGAACTCCTACAATCTCACAGAAATCTAAACCAGAATTTAAATTCAAATAATTTTTATTGAAGCAAATCATCTGGAACTCAAGGGAGGAAAAGCATCAATTTGGCAAGACATGCTGTGCAACTGTGCAGCAGAACTGATGCACTTTACATAAAAGGCACTTTGAATTTGATTAATCGGTTAAACCTGCTATTAAATAGGCTTAAAAAAAATTAAAGCACAGACACTAAACTGCCAGTAGAAAGGCACTGGACGAGGCAAACGTCTGCCTCATTTGATCACTGATTAAAGCAACAGAATTTGATTCACGTCCCCCCCAAGAAAAAAAATAAAGACAGTCTCAGGGAAAAAAAACAATACAAATAAAATTCAATACAAATACCTCATATTTATGTGTTCAGTATGGCAATATCTTGCAACCATTTATGGTTAGTTAATTTACCAGTTATTTGTTCCACAGAAAAAAGGACTCAATATAGAAAGATGGGATAAAAAAAATGGCAGAAATGTGCCTTGAAGGGGATTTAAAATTACAGCAATAATTTGACTTCATGATGGAATAGAAACACACATCTCTGGCATAAAATTACTTTAAAGTCAATACTTCATGTCTCTGTGGAGGACACACAGCAACCGTGAATTGAGGATGTTAAGGGCGTACATGCAAACCTGTTCTATTAGTTTTGTCATACAGCGAATGAAATGAGGCACGAAATTCTGACTAACAAAATAAAAATCAGAAGTGATTCGTTTGTGCAGATGATGAGGAGGGAGTCGAATTTCACTCCACGCAATACTGCTACATCAACCACTATGAGTTGCTTTAAGAAGGCGTTGGCAAACTGGGATACAAGCAACCACAGTCACACTTTCGAGCCTCAGAAAGTTTGAATAATTGGAATAAACTGGTAAAGGAATGTGGTTTTAAAAACATCATGGTGCCTGCACAGAGTGGCTTAGACAAACAAACTGATACTGGAAGAATGTAATACAAAAGGAAATGACCAGATGTTGATCGAGGCTAATAAGGTAAGATGGTGGTAGTGAAGCTGAGAGGAGTCGTGATCATTCGGACCAATCGTCGTCGTCAAACTCTGAGGAGTCATCCTCGCTGTCGCTGCACTCCACAGCGATACGGCGTGACAAGATGGCGGCCACATCGTTGCCAAAGTGATCGCTCTTCTCCTGTTCCCGCTGAGCCTCCACCTTACGCAGGTTGAAACCTAGAAGAAGTTAGTCGATATTTAGTTTGTCTGAAATGGGCTGCAAGGAGCCCCCACAGAACCAGGAAGATAAAACCAATCTGGTCTGCTGAAAAACTGCATGATCATCAGCAAATGTGAACATCTTGGCAGATTTGTGTTGCTATGCAATCCTAAAGAAAACAATATTCCAGTGTCTTCATCCTGCAGTCTGGCTGTTATAAGCTCAGAGAAGTTGCAAAAAGCCCAAACATACATTGCCTAAGAGATAAGGCTTGCTTAGCTGCTTGCCTAAAACTGATTGTCTAGAAAATGAATCTGACTTCAGGACTTGTCAACAAACGGCAAGGTTTCAATGCTGAAGAAATGCAAAGAGCACATCGGAACAATAACTTAGATTATCTCTGAAGCACGGTGGTGGAGGTGTGATGATTGGGGCTCATTTTCAGGCTGCAGAAAGAAAAACTTTTCATTTCCACTTAAGTTTAATTTCTCACTAAGGCAAGAAAACTTGATGTTTATGCATTTATCTTATATCTAAGGTTCAGGACCTGAGTGACGTTGCCACCCCAGCTACTTTAAGTTAAACAAAATTGGTGTCAAAGGTTTGTGCAGTAAAAAACTTTTTTGTTTGTTCCGTTATAATTTTAAAAATATAAATAAATGTTGCCAGACGTCATCAAAGGTCAACCAGCCAGCCCACATTAGCAAAACAAAATAAGGTGTAAATTTTTAAGATTAGATAAAAAGTGGGTCAGAGATCAACCTGTTCCCTCTGTCAGATCAAACAAAACTGATATGAATTCATTTTGCCGTTTGTGCAGATAAAAAATTGGACAGTTGATTGACCCGAATTTGTTTGATTTTATAAATGTTTGGTTGACCTTTGATGACCTCTAGAAACATTAATATCTTTAAATTGACAGCAGCACAAACAAAAATTTTCCTGCACAAACATTTGACACCAAGTTCGTTTAATTAGAACCACCAACTGCTGGTTTTTAGAAATAGAGTTTGAGTTAACTGTCAGCCTTTTAGCTTTTTTTATTTCCTTTATTTAACCAGGTTAACCCCGTTGAGATCTGGATCTCATTTTCAAGAGGGACCTGGGCAAAAGTCTGCAATACTCAGTAACCTGGTTACAAAATAAAAAGCTTTACATGATGTCACTTAATGCTGGTTACACCAAAACATTAAAATGACTAATTCAATAAAAACTATTGCTTACTGCTCTCAGTGAGTCAGAACCTGTTGGGAGCCCACTCAAGTTTCCTTTGACGTGTTTCTGCTACGTCTTACCTTGTCGGATGGCCTGCAGCAGGTCACTGCGACCATCGCTGACAGGAGCTGGCTGAGGTTTTGGAGCAGAGCTAGGGGCCAAAGCAGGTGGAGGAGGAGCACTGTAGTTAGAGGGTGGAGGAGGAGGCCCGGGGGGTGGAGGAGGCGGCGGTGGGGGTGGCGGTCCTCCACCTGTAGGGGGTGGCGGTGGGGGAGGAGCCATGGCCATATCGGGTGGTGGAGGCGGAGCGGGTGGAGATGGAAAGGAGGGTGGAGGTGGTGAGGGAGTGCCATTGAAGCCTGCTGGAGGAGGAGGAGGAGGTGGAGCAAAACCAGAGGGTGGGGGCGGGGGAGGAGGTGCAGGGGGTGGGGAAAGGTTTGGGCGGGAGTTCGGTGGGGGAGACATAGAAGGAGGCGCCGGAGGAGGATGGGTTGGACTCAGCATGCTCATTCTCTGCTGAGCTGCTGTTCCTTCATTAAACCTGCAGAGAAGAAGTCACTATTAGACATTAACAGGCCTTAATGGAGACTTCACTACCCTCCATTAACATTTTATATCTGTGCTGAGGTTCACCAAGGCTGCTTATGCTCAAGTTAACCAAAAGATGAGTGCAAGGCCGCAGCAAACGTGGCTTCGCTTTCACCACATGCTGCCAAAGGCGACCATGTGCTGACAACATGTGTGGGCAGAGTGCATGATGCCACAAGTACGTACGCCATGTCTGGGGGTGGAGGAGGCAGGATGTCGTCAGGGCCAGGCGGAGGCAGAGGCGAGCCAGGCTCAAAGTGGTAAGAGTCCGTGCTTTGCTCAAGGACATCTGAGTTGAAGCCCTCCCCAGAGCCGATGCTGCCGTTCAGACCGTCTGAGGAATTTCTGAACGCAAACAAAACAACGTCGCTATCAGCGTCAAATCAAGCACATCAGCTGCACTGACCATGCGGAGGAAAAGATCAGAGAAACAGAACAAATTAGCAACTTCTGTTAATTAGAGGTGAATTTAAAGGAGCAGGTAAAAATAATCCCCTGAACATTTAAGGAACACAAAGTCTAACCTGGAAATATGGAAATTTTATGAAACTTTTATTTTGATTTTTGTTTCTTAATTTAATAGGAAACTCTTCAATCAGATCTTGTTTCACATGACATGAATAATGCTTACCATCGTCAAGAATTCTGGAAAGATCAGGTGATAAGATGTTTTTGTCAAGACACAAACAGTAAACTGGGCAAAATACTGAGATATAATTTGCTTTTGAATGTCTATTACCTACTAGAATGTTAAATATCTGGTTGAAATTCTGAAAGACAGCAATGGCAACAAAATGTAATGTAATACAATCACTATCAACATCAAATCAAGCAATGGAAAAAAAACTGACACATATAGTAAGACTGCAGAAAACGCAAAGAATAGAAAAATTGAATAGATGGACAAGAACCAGGAGGAAAACTGATGACGCAAAGTACAGAAAAATAAAAATATTTCATTGTTTTAAAAAGGTGTCAACTAAAATGAAAACAAATAAAAGTAAAAAATAAAAGACCTGCAGTGTTTTACAGAAGCCTCATAATAAAACACTCAAAACAGTCAGAAAAGCCAACTGGAGAGTATTGATGATTTCCTTCATATTCCTCCTGTAGTCTATAACTACAGACTGATGCGCAGAAATACAAATATTGTTCTTCAAAAGGTTTTTCATATCTGTTGTCGTTAGAACTGCATTCCCATTCTTACTTAGCGGCACATTTTATTTTACAGTCTAATATATTTTACATTAATACAATAATTTTTACATCCGACGGAAAAGGCAAACAAAAGTAAAAATAAAATTGTGGAGACACATTTTTTGTTGTTTACTGGAGAGATTTTGTGACCATCAGCTCCTCACCCTTCCTTCCCCCTGAGAACATCCCCAGACAGCACATACCGCCCCATCAAGTGTGTACAGATCTGCTGATAAGCAGGGGGAAGGGGGATGAATCACATGAGCGGCTAATGTGAATTTTTGCTTTGGAAGCCAAATCTGAGGCAATAGAATCAGAAAGTCAATATTTTCACTACTTAAATCTTTACCTTTCATAAGTGATTGATACATTGCTGCATCCTTACCCTCAGCATCTACAAAAAACTTAAACACTGCAAAATCTGCAAGGAAATAAATACCGCTAGTGGTTCATTACTAAAACTCACTTCGGCTGTATTGATCTAGTGACATGTCTGGATCAATATGTCTTGTTTAATTTTGAATGCTGTCAACTTTAGGGAATTTCTTTGTACATCTGAGCAGTTCTTTTTATCTTGGTACACCTTGACTGAGGTGTACCAGACCCTCAGTGTCTGGTGTACCCTCAGTCACAGTCTCGCCTCTTTTTCAGTCTGCAACAGTGTTTCTTCCAGGATTTCCCCTCTATTTAGCTCCATCTATCTTCCTGTCAAACCTGAACAGCTTCCCTTTCCCTCCTGAGGCCTCCCCAGAGCATGATGCTGCTCTGGGGAGCAGCCAACATGTCACTGCACGCATGACAGGAGGTAGGAGAGACTTTACAACATTCTTTAGTCCAAAACTCCAAAACAAATGACCAAAACTACCACAGCTGTTGCTTTTCCCAATAATAAAACAAGGTAGAGAAAATGTGATGCATTTATGCTCTTTAAATGCATAATAGCCATTGAAAAAAACAAAAAAAAAAAAACATGGATGCCATCTTAAAAAAATTGGTTTAACTTTTTTTCTTCCTTGAAAAGCTGACAAAAATCACTTGGATGCCAGCTGGAAACCATGGCAACTTAGCCTGTCCACTTTAGGTAACCACCAAAAAAGTATAAGCCAAAAGTACTGAAAGCAGAAATTGTTTTTTTTTTTTTTAATCTGTCAAATCTATGGTCTACTGCAAATATTACAACCACAAACGATCAACAAAAATGTAGTAAATCGGGATTGAGACGAAAGGTTTAAAGTTGTTATGCATGCCGAACCTGCTAGCTACAGTTTCTATTAAATAAACCTAAAAAGCAAACAGAAACTTAATTTGTTCCAGTTACTCCTCTTTCCATTTATAGCAATTCAGTGTACACCGAGTTCTAAAAACAGCATCAAACTCCCTGAAAAAGGAAATGAAATTTGTAATCAGCTTAAAGTTCATGACTGAAACAGCCCATTATGCTCCAGCCTGCCGGGTTCATGAACACACAGTACCAACTTCAAATAGCTGCCCTGTTTACTCGGTTTACTCACTTTTCATTCTTTGGTACGACAAACTCCTGTCCCATCTTCAGCCGCTCCCATTCGTCCTTCCTGGTCTTGATCTTTCGAGGCGTCCTCGGGTTCACGTTGTCTTTCTTCTCCCTCTGCTCGGAAAAGACAAAGATAAATAAAATGGTGGATGTTGAAATATGTTACTCCAGCTTTGGGATTCATGTTCTTAGGTTGGCGTGTCTCACTCTGTGCTTGCGCTTCCCCTTCATGATGTCCTTGGTGTCCTGCAACATCTTCTCCTTCCACAGGTCAAAGAAGTAGGACGGATCCGTGTAAAACTTCAGAGCCTCTTTACCATCCTCCCTGCAAACAATATTTATAGGCATTATTAGCAGCAGTCACACTTTGTTGTGAGCTGTGAGACCATAATCTTTTTAAAGAGTAGAAATATCTGTAAGCATTTACTTTCATTATAAGGTTTCTTCACTTATCTTTCTGCATGTTTACTAAACTAATCTAAGTTGACACATTCCTTGCATTGCTGACTTCTTGTTATACAAGTTTTTTTTTTCATGCTTTGTAGGGTAGATGAAATTACAGCTCTTCTTCTAGTGTAAGTTATGCCCCAGAAACATTGAAAACATATGTTTTAGCTGCTAAAATATGTCCATAATTTAAGTTTTGATGAATGTTTGGGAGGTGTTTTTCACATCTGCATGTGCGGCTCCTGTTTACTCCATCCTACCTGTACTGGCTGAGCTGGTTGAGGGGTGGTGGAGGATTACAGGTGGTGTAAGTATCCTGTACAGGGACAGGCAGAGACGGCCTGGTGAACAGCTGCTGATCCTGGGTCAGGCTGCTGCGGAAGGCTTTCCTGGTAGTGATGGCCTGGAGAGAGACTAGGAGACACAAACGAGAAGTTGCATAAACAATTTAGATCATCTTGCTCAAGAAAGAGGGAACTTGGAGATAGTTGCTGGAGGAACTTCCAGGAGGAAGAACTTACCCTCTTCTTCTTTGGGGTCTAGTTGGGTGACTTTAACCTGTAGGCGATCAACTCTTTCCCCCAGCGTGTTGACTCTGGTAGCAAAGGCTCCAGCCTGGATAAAAAGCTCCCCAAACACATCCTCTGCATATTTACCTAAATAACAAAAAAAAAAAAAAAAAAAACACAACAACTTTCTTTAGCCTGTTAAATGTTATACAAGCTACATGAGTACATTCAACCGACAAGTAGGACCGACAACAAACTAAACCTGGCTGGTACTCACTGAGGCTGCCGAGCTGCCGGATGATGTTGGCCAGGCTGATGTTGGTCACACATTCCAGTTCGCTGCGGATGTTTGGAGGGATGGTCTGACGGCTCACGTGCCGCGGCTCTATATTCCGCGTCACCAAAGGCATGATGGGAGGCTGCAGGCAGGGTGGCCCAACCCTGACACAAAGGAAGAGTGAGGATCGTTTACTGATCTGTGGAGCTGGGTAAGATATTGTCCAAACTCAGAATTACCTCCTTATCGATATGTATAGCTGCTGATAATACAGTTCGAAAGGTATTCATATCTATCAAACTTTTTCACATTTGCTTTACAACCACAAACATATTTTATTGGGATTTTATGTCGTAGACATTAATTGTGAAGTCATAATTTGTAGTATAACTTCATAATTAGTAAACTACACTATGACAAGTTTTCTTCCAAGACTTTTTTCTTTCTTCCCAGCTTTCCTGTCCATGGCTTTCCTGTCCATGTTGAAGAAAAGCAACACCACAGCTTGATGCTGGCACCACTGTGGGGTGAGTGTTTTTGTGACGAAGTGCACGACACGCAGCGTTTACATGACAGCCTCCGAGGTCTCAAATGCACACACTGCGCTTTCTGGGTTTGATGTGACAAAGTGTGACAAATTGTGCAAAGGTTCAAGGGCTCCGAATATTTTCACAAGGCAATGTACATTTATATATTTTACACATTTATCCCATCCGACATTCAGTTCATTTAAAAATCTTTCTAACATATAAATGAGGAACTGAAAAAGAAGAAGAAAGAAGAGCAAATGCAAGGATGTTTTTCTTTGGCATTGGGGCCTTAAAAGGGCATAGCAGATGCATTTTATATTGGCTGCTATAATAATAATAATAATAATAATAATAATAAATTTTATTTGTAATGCACCTTATATTTCACCTATTTCACAAAGGTTCAAATAAAACACCAATATGCCAAAAGTCTTGTATATGACCATCAGCAAATTAATATTTCATGTTTGACCAAATGCTTAATGCTAAGCTATGAATAATTGAAGCTTTTAAAGAGGCATGTTAACTGTCAATTTTATTACAAGCAGTCTGTCTGTTTCTTTAGCTTACATTGAAAAATTGCTGCACTCAAGAATTTCCAGTCCATATTTTGGGCTTTTTAATGATCCGAAGACTAAATACATTTCTTGCCAGCAACTAAAGCGTTTTTGCACGTCTAAATAAGCCAAGAGGCTCATGACTAAGCAAGCCCTGCGCACACGTATAAATAACACAGAACTAGACAGACCTAAAGCAGAAGCAAAACTACTGCTTGGCCCAGATCAGCATCTACTATGCAGCAGCTGAGCGAACCAAACTGAAAGGTTAAAATAGAGAAGAGATTGCCGAGGTTAGCTAGTTCCCTTCCATTATGTTTGCAGCTGTGCAAATACATTAAGTGATATGGATCTGACCCGTGTACCAGCTGCACACAGTAACATAGGAGAATATGGTTGACAGCTCAGTGCCTCCTTGTTGGGCCCATTTTGGTTGAGTAATTACAAGTTTAGAAGAAGATGATTCATAGCACAAGCATCACAAAGAGAGCTATTTGTGTTGTGCTTTTTTCCCTCCTCTTGGTAAACCTGTTGCTATGCTTCAAAATCCCAAAAATGAATCGCTGACACTGATGGAAAAACTTGAAAAACATGAAAAGCCCGGTGACTGCCCTGTGCTCGGCAATGAACAGTGAGCCAGCCTGTGGATGTGAATAGCAGAGCTTTGCTTCATCGCTTAACTTCAGTACGGTCTAACGCTACACTTTTAGAAATCAAATCGGTAAAAACAGCGAACGCTTTCACGCCCAAACATTAGCTAAAACAGGCTAAATGTACGTTGGGATCTCGGCCTTGTCGGAGCAGGAAGTAAACTTGTAAGCGCTTCTCATCTCGAAGAGACCCTCAAACAAGGGCGCTTTTTGTACCCGTCAGCACATATAAACAACACTGAATCAGTTTTACTCCCTTACCGTTAACACGTACACCTGTAGGTTCACTCTAATTTATCTGTTGGTTGTCGGGTCGGAAGATTTTCTCAAGAAACGTTGAGAGATACAGCACAGCGAGGCGAGCCTGAAACAGCTCCCGCAAGTCCCGGAATTGGTAACTTCTGATTGGTTGACGGAAAGGACTTCTCGAAGGTGATTGGCTGCAGAGGACGTCTTGCGCTTTCGAGCTGAAGAACAGGATGTGGACGTTTCAACGCAAAGAGCGCAACTCCACCCAAGCTAGTGGCAAACATCTGTCCGTAATTTTCGTAAGGGAGGGCGGAGGCAACGCCGCATTCCAGAGTGCGCTCCCAGCGAGCTGGAACGCGTCCGAGGAATGACTGGCACTGGAGCTTTCTGCAGAGGGAAACACTTAAAGGTTCACGGTGGTGAAGCGCATCCTTCCTCTCAGCGGCGGGAAGGGAAGGGCCTTTCACGGAAAGAGCTTATCTGAAAATTAAATTAAGAATGAAACGTTTTAAAATATGATCTTGTGATAGAGTGTACAGTTAGGATAGCTATAGCTTCGTCTTGCTAATAAAAAACCCTTAATAGTTAGTTTTTATTCACTCATTTTACTCTTACAGCTCGAAGTAAAATGCAGAGCAATCGAGTGCTGCCAGAAATCAGTTAATTAATAGCCCACCTGCGTGCATTTTAGTCTCAGTACAGCTTTCCTGTAAAGGCCTAAGAGGAACAACCCCTGAACGCACCCTGGTGAAACATGGTGGTGGCAGTATTATGCTACACTGATGCTTTTCTTCAGCAGGGAAAGGGAACCTGAACAGTTCCTTTGAATACAAATATGCCTCTTTATAGATTAGTATTTATTTAAAAATATGAATTTTGCTTACAGATTCTATATTTGCTTGTGCTGGCTACCACATGCATTTCTGGTGAATTATGTTGAATTTTTGCGATTGTAAAGAGAGAGAGAGAGAAGGAAGAGCTCTGCAAGGCACTGTGTGGTGAAACCAAAATATTGTAAATTTTCTCATTAAGATGATCTTTACTGAAGGAGAGAAAAATATTATAATGTCTGTACTGAGATTTCCAACACACGTTTAAAAAGGGATTGATGTTTTACACAGATGTGCAGAAAAATAAAGCTTTATTCTCTGGGATGTTGTTGGTTAAAACAATATTCCACAGGAGGTGGTGATTATTTGTTCAAACAAATTGGCTTTTCCAGATAATTATTAACTGTGCATTTAAATAGAGGGCAGTCATTTCAGTTAATGTAAATGGCTCAAACCCAAAACAAAAGTCATCTCAGGATGCCAAGCAAAAAAGACATTTCTATTCTGTGTTTTATTACAAGCTTTGAAGAAAATATATTCTTTGAATCACATTATTTTGACCTGAACAAAGAACATCAGCCACTGTTCCTTTTCCCGCCACAAAGAGTCATTTTTGTCAGCACTGTATATGACCGCGTCTCTTTCCCTCTCAAGTTGTAAAATGTAAATCCATTAACTTCCACTAGAGGGCGGTGTTGGATGAAGAAATTAAAAGAAAGGCACATTTTTTCCCCACAAAACTGCATCATTTTCAGGCAAAACATTCCCAGTCTTGTTCGTTTCCCTCCATAACAGCATTTGTTGAGTGTCAGCGTCGTGTGTTGACCCAGCTGAGGGTGTAGGAGCTGCGAGCGCTTTCGACAGTGTGTTTCAGGACACTGTGATCCCCTCCTGAGGAGCTGTGAACCAGGTGGAGTCCAGCGGCCTCGAGGCCCCGCAGCACGCTGAACCAGTAGCGGAGCACCTCCTCGTCGCTGCCCCCCACCTCAAAGCCCGCCCAGTGCAGGTGCACCGTGGCGACCAGATGATGAATGTTCTGCAGAGTCCCCGCCTCGATCCAGTTCTGAAAAAGCCGCCACTCGGCGCTTAACAGGTCAGCATACAAAAAATGAACCTGAAAGGGGAGGAAAATATTAGCATAACATTTGTAATGTACACTACAATTATTAAAGGCTTTTATAAGCATCTACTGAAATAAAGAAACTTTTCAACATTCTAATTCAGTGAACGTAACTGCATCGAAGATCACACAAAAGAAAACAAATGTCCTCACAGCTCAGCATAAGTTCACAAAGTTTAATGAAATACTCTTAAGATTAAAGACTGGTGTGATGTCACAGATTTTCCAGCATTTGTGGTGTTGAATAAGATCTCATGAATCTGGCAGTATGGTTACTTATTACAGATGAGGTGGTTCTATTAATGTCTTCAGGCTGTCGCCTTATGCACTGAAGTGGTTCACGACCGAGTGGTGAGCACCTGGGATGAGAGTCAGCTCCTCTACACATCAGCCTGTATTAGTATTTTACCAGCATAGAAGTCCAACTCAGACTGCAGGTATGTAACTCCCTCTTGTGGCCGCCGGATGTAACTGGGGCCCCCTGTGTGATTCACTCACTTAAACCGTTGCCATGGCAGTCAGAGATGGCGCAGAGCCCTGTTACCATGGCAACAGCCAAGTAAAAGTGCTTTCCTGGTAAGCTGGGGTAAAAGAGACTCTGACGTGTGTTTGTTTGGCCAAAGTTTTTATTGTTTGTGCTGGTGTCTCTTACGGTGTGATGCCCCAGCGCCGTCATGATGCCGGCCAGCGTGTGAGAAACCCCGCCCGGGCTGCCGCTCACCCTGTGCCTGCGCCTCTTCGGAGCTCGCCACTCCAGCCACAATTTGTGCTGGCTGACGACGCCCCTGTTGCCATGGTTACTGGCCAAACTGTTGCCAAGGTGACCAACAGATGCACTGGAGGTGCTGGGATCAAAACTGTGGGTTTCACATCCGAGTCTGGAGACGGTGCTCAGAAAGTCTGCATCTCCTCCTTCCATGCTGGCGAGACAAAAGGAAAAACAGACAATAAGGCAGAGGCTCGCAGAAGTGGTTTAAAAAAGATTTCTGCATGCGGGATTAAATATGTAACGCATTGTTCAGTGCAGCTACGGCAGTGTTACGAATGCCTGATTTCGGGGACCAGACACCTGAAGGAGTAAGCAACGCAGAGTCTATCTGCAGCTGGAAGCAGCCAGTCCTCGGCACACAGCAGCCAGCGAGCTGAAGCCACTGGGGGCGCCACTGCCTGGGCCTTCCCTGGGGGTAAAACCCTGGAGCAGTTCAGCTGGGGACAGGCGAGGAGGAGAAAAAGCACACGACATGGAGCTCTGAGAACCGTCTGTCTTAAAGCTAGCATTAAAATGAGAGGAAGTTAAAGAAAAGAAGAAGTGGCTTGACGAGGAGCCTTGTGACATTTGGCAGCTTTCTCCAGTTTTAAAACTTCTCTTAAATTTAGACACTTTAAACTTGGGCCGGACAACTAAAAAGCTTGCATGCAGCGACATGAGGTGTAGCAGTAGAGCAGGGTGTGCTGTATGCAGAGGCTACAGTTTTCCACACAGCCGTCCTGGATTCAATGCTGCATACATTCCCCATTTTTCTTTCTTCACCGTCTTGAAGCTGTCAATAAAAGTCACGGGTGCCAAAAACAAACACACCAGCACTGTATCCCGGTTTGAGTTTCTTAATAACTTTCCATTCCCAGTTTTCCAGCACTTGGTGTTGTGTAACTGAAATTCTGTTTGGGAATTTCGAGTCTGAAACATCTTTTCTGGCTCCAGAATCGGCAGAATTTCGCTGCCAGCATATTGACAGCACCTGACTGATCGTATTACTGCTGTGTCAACCCCCCACGCATGTCTGCAGTCAGAGAAGTGCAATGTAGCTTATGAAAGCGGAGGGTTTTCTTCTTTCATTATTGATTAATGTTCAATTTTGGCAAGATCTGTCTCCTACATAAATTTGCAGCCTATTCTATGCTCAAATGTTCCTGGATACCTCCAAGAAATGATGCATATGTGAGTCTGACAGGTGGTTCAGGTGGACAAGTTGTTTGCAATGGGGTGTGGGGGTCTCCCTGAAGGGTTACAATGCTGAGATGTCGAAGATGTGATTGAAAACAGAAGGTTTTTTTCTTTAAAACCAAGCTTTGTTCCCCAACTTTGCTGAGTTTTTTTTTGCTGCTAACACTAACTTGATTTTACAATTTATCAAAAATTTTCAGATGACATTTCGAAAGTATTCACACCCTTTTAACTTTTCCACATTTTGTTGTGTTACAATTTTAATATGTTTTCATTGGATTTTACCGCTCAAACTAACAAATAAGTGCAAATTTGTGAAACGAAAAAATAGTTAACGTGGTTTTTCGATTTTTTTTTTTTTGTTCTTTCACAAATACACATCTGAAAAGTGTGATGGGCATTTGTTTTCAATCTGTTTTAATCTGACACCCTTAAATCCTTGAAAAGACAAAATCCAGGCCTAAATTTGCGGCAGGAGATTAAAACTGTTGTTCACAGACATGCTCCATCTAATCTGACAAAGTCTGAGCTGTTATACAAAGAAGATTGAGCAAAACGTTCAGACTTCGGATTTGTAAAGCTCAAACTGTGGTACATTCATAACTGTAGCAAAAGTATAGCGTTACAAAATACTAAGTCAGTTTGACAACAATACAAATGCATGCCACACTTTTAAGACATACTCATACAACATTTGGAAAACAACTTACAGTTTTCTTTTGACTTGCGCCGTTCTTTTACATAAAATCTTATTGAAATACCCTGAAGCTCAAGGTGTGATGTGACAAAATGTAAAACGCTAAAGGGGTATGAGTGCTTTTTCAAAGCATTGCAAGTTAATGTGGGATTTTTCATTTACAGTTGTTTCTCATTAGTGCCTTGTTATGGCTGAAGAGTTTGGAGAAAACTAAAGAAATGTCTGCAATACAGTTGTAAAATTTGCATTATTCAGCTCAATACATTAAACTTTAAATATAGTTTTGCACAAACATTAAATAATAAATTTAGGAATGCACTGAAAAATTTGACGAGATAACTTTTCGCAGGCCTAGACAGCTCACTGTTGGTGCGAAATCTTAAAATGGCTGTATTCGTTGCGTTTCAGGTGTTTTCGTCAAGCCTACCTGTGGCCTTGTGATATACGTGATGATGCGACCGAGTTCTGCTGAGAAGGACGGCTTGTTCACTGCCCATGGCTGCATCTCCATCACTCTGGGTCCCACCTGGGAGCAAATGTGAAAAAACCCCAAAAAACTATACGTCGATATACTGCGGTGAAGGAAATAATAGATGATTCTTGGGAATTAGGAAGGCAGCTGAATAATGCACAGGGATGACAGTAAGAGAAGGTGCAGGAGCTGAGGAGGCAGGTCACAGGCGCTGACCCCAGGCCCGTTGGTAATTGCTTGAAGCTCCTCAACAGACAAACAGACATGCACACATGCACACAAATACCCCTCTCTACTCCTAACGCCATGGCAACCTCTGCAGAGCAGGAGGGGTGCACCAGAATGAGTCAGAGAGTTTAGCCTTGGGCAGATAAAGAGAGGGAGAGTGAGAAAAAAGGAAAGCGGAGGGGAGCCAGAGAGGAGCGAGAAGAAGGAAGGGATGGGGTAAAGAAGTAAGGGATGGATGTGTGCTCAGAAACACAGACAGAGGCAGAGGATGGAGGCACAATCTGTCCATCCTCGGGGCACAGACAGAAAAGACAGACCAGCTGTCATCCGGCTCTGATCTGGGGTCAGGACAGGGCTTGCCCCTTGGCCCCCCACCTGTTCTGACATGCAGGTAATAATCCACAGAGCTGCACACAAACTGACCTAACCCATGCTGGATGAGGACGCCTCATCAGCTGTGGTTTAGTTTGCATTCCATGGCGTAGACTGTACAGTTTAAATTACCTTCATCAACTTGGGGGATTGGATTAAGTACTGGTCTCCCACTCACTCTGTGACTGGTTTTCCTTAACATGTGGCAAACTGAGAACTGGGAAGATGTTTTCTTTCAGGAGTAATCTGAATGTCTTTGTGCTTATTTTGGCTCTCATAAGGTACTTTTTCCCAATGTTGTATTACTTTATAACCCTGTCTGTCACTCAATTAATTTGCAATCTCTTTCTCGGCATGTTTTTTCATTGTTTAGTGTAGAGATCAGCAATGTTTATGATCTATGACTTATTTTTGAGTTTGTTCTTGCTAAATTAAATATGTCTATAGCCACTAAACCCTACGGTGGTTTACAAAAAAAGATTGCTTTTAAGGTTTTAAGGCTAAAGAGATATACATTTATATTTTTGTTACTTTTCAAACTCAAGAAAACCAACAGACATTTGCAAAAGGAGAACAAATTATTTCCCTTAATTGAATGTGATATGTTTGTGGAAAATGAAGAAGAAATAAACAAAAACCACAGAAAATCGATGAATGCCTTAAATACTTGAATATTAACATGATTATAATGCAGGGATTCTATGCAGGTAGAAAACACATAGAAAATTGCAATATTATTATTATTATTATTTTTGTTATTGGTTTCTTTCAAAAGTTTGTTTTGCCAAATGTCACAGAGCAACTGAAGGGGCTTCAGGGGCCCTGGAGCCACAAGTTGCACACCTTAGACTTACTGCTTTAATCGCTGTTTAAATCTTTCTTCTCGTCTAATTGTGGCGCATCTTTTAATCATTTTCAAATCCAACTCCTTCTCTAGAAAGGACTAAATGTTCTTGAGGGTTTAAGCACTCCAATGTCCTCTGGGACAGATTTACTAGTTTTTAGTTTATGTGCTGCCCACCTGCTGTGCCGGGCTGAATTGTTCTCCTAAAACTACTCATTATTTAAAACACTTATACTGCAGCTTTTCACTAAATTAGACACTAAACTATTTTCACTCACACAGAAATACAAGTTAAGCACATATGAGATTTTCTTTGTGATTTATGTATGTTGCCGCTGTTACGTCACCTCTTTTTCTAGTTATGTGTATCTTTATTTTCTGTCTGTTGTGTTGCTTTAATGCACCAGCTACCAATAAACAACAATAAATCCTGACTCTGGTTATGAAGAGACCTGTGACCCCAATAGTGTTCAGGCACTACGAAGTCAATAGGTTGCATTAACAACTTATTTATCGTTTTTTTAAAATTTATTTATTTATTTTTTATTTATTTATCTGTACTTTTATTTGTATACGTTACAACATCTGCAGCAAAAAATACACTCATATTATTACAGATTTTGTTTGTGACTCTGGTTCCTGAAGTGAATGTCAGAATAGCACACTTGCATATGGACATTAATTTCCCCACAATACAACAGGCTTATTAACCAAACAGTTTCAGCTCTTTATTCTCTATTCCTTTTCATAGAATATTATTTTTTTCTTTTTATGTTGTTCATATCCGTTTTAGCTTTGATGTTATTTAATTTCGTGATATGATGTCGCACATTAAACTGCCACTGGAAAATAAACACATTTATTACAATTGTATTGTTTTTTTAGTTAACGTGCAATCTTATGAACTCATCCTTTCTGTGAGCTCAGCTTATAATCTTCACGACAACCTGTTTTTATACCAACCTGGCGCTCGTGCGTCTCGTTTTCCTCCTCATACGCTCGCGCCCCATCCTTCACCTCCTCCTCCGTGCCCTCTCTCCCGGAGCTGGCTCCCCGAGCCTTGCCCGTTGACCTCCTCTCCGGCTCTATGCTGATAACGGTGAAGGCGACGGCCGCGTCCTTCTCCTCCGCCCACAAACGCGCCACGACGAGGAGCTGCAGGGCGAGGAGAAGCGGCGGGACCAGCAGCAGCGGCACGAGGCCCGCTCTCGACCGGGGCAAGGCGCCCATCTCCCGCACGCCTCCTCCGTGGCCGGGACGCTGAACATCTCCCAGTAATTCAACTCCCCCCCTCCGCTCCCTTTTTTGCCCCAGGGCGGATAAGAGAGGGAAGTTCCAGCTGGGTCCTCCTTTGTCCCCTCCCTTCGTCCCCGGCCTTCTTGTAACCCTCAGAGGGAAACTTGGCGCATTCTTCAGTCAGCGGTGGTCCCCTTCAAAATGCTCTTTTATTTATTTAACAACTGTAGAGTCAACAATTACCAAATGTAGCCAAAGAAAAGTAGCTTTCCGAAAAAAGAAAAAAAAACACGCATACTTACCCAGGATTCACATTGAAAAGATAAAGATTCATTTGTTGAAAAGCGTCAACTTGATCTCAGACAGAACTGCCATAGCACAGCTACAGTAAAACCCACTGGCTGTGGTCACTTATATTCTATTTTCTCAGTATTAATATTTGAATAACTATATTTTCTTGCTGGCTTTCTTAAGATCTTTCAAAGTTTTTCTTTATTTGCGGATGAAAGCATTTTATTTTTACAAGTAGCTTCACATTGGCCCATTTTTTCATTCAACCATATAAGCTCAGCCTAATATCTATTTTGTATTTGCTGCTATAAATGCTTTGGTCCTGTCGTTTTCTTTGTTTTTATATTTATAATCTATTCCATAAATATTTCAGTTTATGTTTACATTTGAATGTTGATGCCTCTCAGTTGCTGTGTCACATCTTTATTATATCATTAATAAATTCACTTAGAACTTCTTAATGATATAATAATGAAGAAAAATATGCATCTTCCTCATTTTGTAAGCAAAGGTGCCCCATTTTATTTCTGAGCAAGAATAAAATGGGGCACATTTTACACATTGAGGTGCCTTAATGGAAATATCTAAATGGCTGATTTTGCCAGTTTCTTTGTAATCTTCACACTGAACTTTGAGCAGAGTTTCAGCCAATGCTGCTTTGTGATTCTTCTTTGTGTTGAGAAAGGATGAGCTCTTAGCCAGAAGGACAAAGAGCTCTGGTCAAGAAACTGGATCGTCTTTTAGGTTTCAGCAATCTAGACGATTGTAGAAACTCCAAAAAAGTTTTTGGGCTATTTTCAGTTCTGTGGCATTCTCTGGATTTTATGACAGAAACCTCCTTAAAATGTTAAAGTATTTTTTTAAAATCAAGATATCTAATGCTTACCACTCATTGTAACACTCAAGTTAGATATTTGTATCTTTTTTTTTTTTTTTTTAACTAAAATACCAAATATTCATTCAACTGCTTCTTTTTCGCCCAGTCTCACCTGTTGAATTTTGTTTATTGTGGTTTTAATTTAAGCGCTTAAAACAGTTTTTTTGTTCTAGTTAGACTGAAGGACGGCGGCACTTAGGAATACTGGCTTATTGCCAGCTTTGAAAACTTTTTTTCTTTTTACCTTTCTCACAAACTTATTTGTTATTCTGTTGCAAATGCTGCCGTTTGCAACGTTTACTGGTTGTGAAATTTGTCAAGAGCGATGCATTCGTTCATGTCAACATTTTTGCGCAGCATCAGTTCCTTTAAAATTACTGCCATTAGCCCTGTGTACTCTCTTTGTTTTGCTGTCTCATAAAAAGTACCCCTGGTTCAGTGCTTCCATATTTGGCAGCAGATGGCTGCACCCACTAATGTTGGTTGTGCTGGAGGTTGCTTCCTGTTAAAAAGGATTGTTTCATTTCCACTATGACCACTTGCTCGCTCAGGATTAAAGAATGCTGCAAAGTCAATGTCAACTTTTTTTTAACCAATTATCTTGATCATCTGAATGCGACTACATACGACTGAATTTACACCAAATTGATTATTTATAGCTGGACGTGAATTAGATCTATTTGTGTTCTCTACTGCCTTTAGATAACATTCACTGAAAATTGGCATTAGAAAGTTTCACTAAATTAGAATGTGCGTTCTGAAATAACCTTTAATCAGGTATTAAACCTACTTTGCAACATCAAGCCCACATTTCTGTGCAAGAATACTTTTTGTTGGTCTGGTGTGATGTAATCTTAGTGTTGTGTTTTAATTAGCTGTTAGCAGAAAATCATAATTAATAGAAATGATGGCTTTAAAACATCAATCTATGTGTGATTAATCTCTACGCTTAGTAAATTGAGTTACTGGACTAAACATCTCTAATTTGTGGAATACAACAGTATATAAACCAACTCAACTACCGAATACCGATGGAGATTAAAGCAGAGAGAGTAAAGTGCCCTCAAATGTAAAAATGTTATATTGAAGCCAAATATTGTACAAAGAGCGCCATGTGGATTAGCTTCAGGGTACAGATGGATTACAGTTAGCAGGGACTTTACCAGCTATTTAAATGCAGATAAAATGTCAATGTTTTATACAAACACAGAAGAACATAAAAGTGAGAAAGACAGAGCAGACGCCCCCTCCCCACTCCTCCCCCAGCCATTCTGTCTGTCCTGTCGCGCTGTTGACAGAACGTGTTCCCCCCTCTGCCATACAGTGGAATGTCACAGCAAACACGTTTCCTCCGGCCATGTCTGAGTCTATTTAATCAGCCTGTTGACAAACTGTACACAATCTGCGGCCCGTAAACTTCCCCCATCTGCTTTCACTCTCCGTCACGCTGCACGTCCGTCTGGCACACGCGTACACACAAGCTGTGGATTTACAACATCTCTGTCCATCAGTGAGTTACCTTCTGAACATGCCCACCCCACACCCTCACCCCCCCCCCTTTTGTTGATTGACCAGTTTTATAGTTTCTGCTTTAACTCTTACAGCTGGGATTAGGATTAGAAATGTTAAAGTAAAAGCTCTGTGGATTTTCTGCATTTTGTTTTTTTTTTCCTCAGTCTGGTTTCTTTCCAGCTACCAGCACATCCCGCATTACTCTCCTCATCACTCATTCCTTGCCTCCCCTCTTTTTTTTTTTACTCCCCGTCGAATCGTGTCCTTGTTTGAACTCCTTCCCTCACAGTTGCAGGCAAAGCCCGGCGCTTACAAAGGCTCTCAAATCACACGCAAAACACCTCCTCTTATCTGCTGAAGAAACTGCACGAGACAGACAGGTTTACCAATGGCAAGAACGTAATGTGTATTTAAATATTTTGCACCTCAGATACATACATGATATGTAACAGACAGATATACAATTTTTTATTTTTTTTTGCAGCACAAAAAACCACCAAACAACACAAGACCACGAAAAAAAGAAGGGAGAGAGTGAAAGAAAGAAAGAAATGAGGCCCCATCAAGATTTTGTCATCTCTGGAGCCTCAATCCTTTAGACCCCACAGGCACACACACACGCATACACACGCACACAGACACGCATTCAGGAAAGAAGAAAAAAAAGCAAACAAACTCACAAATACATGCATCACTGCAGTCACGCAAATCCATCCTCTGTCTGGAGTCCACACACACACACAAAAAAAAACAAGTCTCTTTGGGGCCATTGTGTAATTTCAGTGTCTCTTTCCCTTGTAGTTAAAACAGCAAAACACAGGATGTTGAGTCTCCAAGCTGCAGTCCTCCTCCTATTCCTCTTCCTCCTCTTCTCCCCTCCCTATCAGAGCAGAGAAATCACGGTAAGACGCAGAAGAGAGGAAAGTTGATAATGGCTCCCCCACCCCCATTCTGCCACCATCCTCCCCACGGTCTTGGAGCTGAAGTCGTATGTACAGATGCTGGTATTTGAAGAGCAGAAACTGATTTAGTCCGCTTTTTCTCTTATGGGACACAAACATCAAGAAGAAGTGCACAGAGCGGGACGTTTGGCTAGGCTCATGGTATTTAAAAAAGAAAAAGAAAAAAAAAAAAAAGAAAGTCGATTTTTGGGCTCAGATGCGGCTCAGGTTGCGGCACAAGACAGTTGAGTGGTTTGAGTGCAGAACATTGCAGCTGGCTTTAGCAGTAAATGGAGAAGTTTTGGAGACAGGAACAGAAAGAGCGAAACGGAGAGAGAGAGAGAGAGCGAGAGAGAGAAAGCAGAGTGATCCTAATTTGTCCATACTGCAGAACAGAAATGGAAAAGGACTCGGCAAGATACTGCATGTGTCACAGAAGGACCCAAAGGGATGGGGATATAGTTTCATCTCTGTCCACCGCCGTCTGGACTTTGTCTGTCAGATTCCTCTTGGCCGTTCCCTCTCGGTCCAGGACAGAGTGCTCACGTATGATCATGGTTAGGTAGTGATCTAATCTGCACATGCGTTTCTGTGTGTGTGCGCGCGTGTGTGTGTGCGTGTGTTTTTCTTTATCCTTATTTGCCTGTGTGCGTGTCAATCTGAGAGAGTGCCGCGAGTGTGCGCGTGTTTTCGTATACGTGCATGCTTGAGTTTCATGGGTTGATCTTGATTGTCAGTGCTGGAGAATTAAAGCTTTACTGTCCAAAGCTGGCAGCTAAATTCTCACCCTTCAGTTCAGTCTCTCACAAAGAAGTTCCCTTTAAAAAATATGTTTGCAAATCTGTAAAAGCTTGACTCGAACCTGAGAAGAAACACAGAAAGAGGGAGAAAAAAATTAAAGATGTAAACATTTTGAAATTGGAAATCACATTGTAGAACTTTTATAAAATCATTTTGAAAAAGATATTCGTAGACTTGCCGTATTTTTAGCAAATTTGAAATATATTTAGGATTATGATTAGCACAAAGTACCTTACAAAAGTATTGAACATCTTTCTATTTTGATACTTTACAACCAGAAGCTATATTTCACTAACACTATCTAATAGATAAATATAGCAGAAAGAAAATGAATTGCTTTCACATAAAAAATTTGGAATAACGCTTCAGACATTTATATGCAGATTTAAATAAAATAAAATAAAAGTAAATAAAATAGAGTCGATCTGAATTGAATTTAATTTAGGTATAAATGCAGCAGAAGAGAACAGTAGAGAACAAACAGCATCGTGAAAACCTGACAGCTCAGGGAGAAAGTTGCGAAGAAGGAGAAGGTGAGAAGGACATTAAACAGAGAAGCAGTCAAGAGGCCTGTGGTAATTCTGGATAAGCTGCAAAAATTAACAGCTCAAATGAGAGACAGAACAACCAGGTTTGTGGCTAATTAGAGGCGTGGCAGGAGGAACAAATGTGGAGACTTAATAGGTCCTTACATGAGCCATATGGGTTACAAAGCAAGCTCACGTGAAACCAAAATTCAACTTTTCAGGCTTGATATGAAAGACCATGTGTGGTGGGAATCACTGCACATCAGCCTGAGTGCCCTCCAGCCACACAGAAGCATGGTGGCGGCAGAATCATGCTTCGGGGACACATGTCTTCAACAGGAGCTCTGTGGACGAAGCTAAGCGCATGCAGCCAGAGCATCAATAGAGCAAAGCGTGTTCATGTTTTAAAGACTGGTTCAGTCTGATGTTCGTAGAAGCTCTAAGTTCAGGCTGACTGAAGTTAAGATGTTTCGTAAAAAAAACAAAAAAAAAACATGTTAGGGAAGCCATACCAAAAAAAGACTGTAACTGAAGCAATAGGTGGTTCTACGAGATATCAGCTCTAAGGAGCTGCATACCTTTCTATTTGTAAAATATTTTTGAAATATCCCCTATTTTGAGCTGGTCTCTGACTTCAAATCCCAACAAAAGATGTTGAAGATGGTAGAAGTAAAGAGAAAAGTCTCTTTACTTCTACCGAATTCTAGACTCTCTGAAGTCTAGACTCTCTGAAGTCTAGAATTATCAGATCTACCTTGGTGAAGCTTTGCAAAAAGCTATCCCAAAGCCATCTTTAGCTGTTTTCTGAAGTTTGTTTTGTTTTCAACAACTTAAACGCTGCTCAGCTGGGCAACGATAAGCTAATTGATTCGGCCACTGCAGAGTCTTCTACTTCACATTAAATTTTGGGTTGTTATTGAGTTGTAACTGCAATCAATATCCGTTCACCTTTGCCGCATTTGGCTGAGTCGGAGCTGACAGTGGATCCCTATGCATTCCAGACTTGTATTTTCAGCCAGTATAGTCTATAGAGGAGGGACTTCAGAAGTGTCAAGCCTCTTTTTTTTCAGAGATAAGACAAGCAAAGTGGAATCATAACTCATCCATAAGCAATCACATCATGTCAGAAAACGCTACACCTCCCTTAGCAACTGGGAGATTTCAATAAATCCAGGCATAATTCTGAATGAATATTTTACATTGTCTGTTTCCTGACATGGATGCAGTTTTTTAATTGTTGAATTGATGCATTTTTGACTTATTAATTCAAAAATATGCTTTGATATATGGATCACTGCACTGTAATAAGATCAAAGTCACAATGCACCTCTGCATTGAAACTTACCCACAGCATGATGCTGACGCAACCGTGCCAGCCAGATGCTTCAGTGTTCTTAGGTTTTTACATATTCCTTTACACTTACTTCTTGCCATTGTGGCCAAATAGCTCAACCTCCATCTTGTCTGAACACGAAATGTTTCTCCAGAAGACATTTGTCTTTTACCTGTGGACGGCTGCAAATTTCATTCCAGCTTGAGTGAGTCACTAATTTGTTGCAGGCCTTGCTCCATTGCTGTTCCGAGTCTTTTATTACCAATTTTCTTCCATCATGGGTTTACAGGTTTATTCATTTAGTTTACATTTGAACACAATTAATTGCCTGAACAGGACAACGATCCCAAATACATATCAGAACTGTTTAGGAGTGGATTAAGACTGACATTAGCCTTTTGAAGGGACTTACAAAAGAACAACTTCAACCCTATTGCAACTGTGTGAACTGGGCGTTAAAAGCCAGATCTGTGCAAGGAGACCAGATAAATGGAATATGCATCTGGTCAAAGTTCAACTTGCTGTTGAATCTTTAGCCAAATATTGGTAGGGGCGCATGTATATATTAGAGGTTGTATGTTTAATTTTGACATTTCAGATAGTCTACAAGACGTTTTTCATTTGGTATCGTATTTGCATGTTGTACATCGTTCCACTCTGGATAAACAGTGGCTGAGTAAATGATTAAAAGCCTTCAATTAGTGACATTATTGACCATGATCAGTATTTCCAACCTTTGAAACAATAACGTATAAATTGAAGGACTTTATACATGAGACCTGATATTTTATTAACTGATGAAAAAAACATTTTTGGAAGCAGCACCCACAGAAGCTGGAAGAGGCATCGCTGTCACTTTAGTTGATTTATAAGGAATTTTCTGACCGTAGCTCCACATCTGGTCCTTCTTCTGCTCACAAGTCACACTGTACTCTTCTAAGGCTGGGGTTACCGGCGTTTCGTTTCCAAGTGGACATATTGACTTGGTTAAAGGCATTAAAGGGCCAGACACTGGAACAAATTTACTTTCCCAGGAACGAGGATGTATGTTGCTTTAAATGTATTTTTCTAAAAAAGGTAGAATTCCTCTGGAAAAGTGTTCTCTTCAACAGATGGATATTATTTGGGCATAGATGTCAACCAATTTCTGAGTCAACTGTTTATAAAGTCACACCTTTTTTTTTTGGCAGAAATCTAACTTAGTTATTGATCATCTTAAAATGAATTATTAAGATATTGCCTCTTGAGCTGTAGTTCTTGTTCTGACAGTCATTTTCCAGGCAGAGTCTGTAGCGACTATTGTCATTAGTGTCTTGGTTTCAACTCACTTCGGCTCATGTGTTTCCTATATTGCTTCCTCAGCTAAATGTTCTGTCTGTGCTTATAGCTCGCCTCTATAAACCAGCTCCTCCATCGCCGTAGCGTCTAACTTTAGTGTAGCCAAACACTTCTTCATAGCACAGCACCACAGCACACAAAAGCAGACATTTAGTGGTATTTAAGGTGAAATGGTGAGTTCAGAGGTTCACAGTAATGTTCTCCTAACTTAAACGTAACACAGTTAATCTAATGCAGTTTTTGAAATGACAAATACATGAGTCTTTCAAATAATTTTTACTTTTGCAGTGGTGCGTAATCTTGAACTGGAAGTAAAATGATTTCAAAATTGTTTTTTAAAAAACCCTAAAAACTGTTGAGTGCATTTGATTTTAAATATAGGCCGAATTCCTGGTTTGTGGTAACATCTTTTGCTTAGTTAATCACATCAACAGAATTAAATGTTAGTTCATTCTTTACTAAATCGGTTTAGCTCAGTCAGATTGGATGAAAAGAATGTGTAAAGACAGAGATTTTAAAGTCTTGTTGCAGATTCTTAATGGGACTAAGGTCTGGGTTTTGACTGGACCACATCATCTTTGTTCCTTTGTCTGGTACTGTTTGCCCTTTCAGACACCTGGGTTATCAGCTGTAAGTGTTATCTATAGTTCAGCAGAAAAGATTATCTGGTCATTTTATCCTTGAGTGAGTAAAATTACAGTTACTAGAGCTGCATGTGATTACTGGAGGATGATTATTTTATTTTCTCATGGTTTTTCAGGTAACTCAAATAAACACACTTTAGTAGTTTGTGTTCTTGGATAATAAAATGCTTGTCTAAAAAAGAATGAATGAACGAATCGTATCAGATTCAGAAATCTAATTTGAATGTTCGATAAACTCACCTGCTGTTACAGGCTGGTGACACTGAAGCTTTCTTCACTGGCTGGGTCCAGGAGCTGGCACAACACCCCTCCACCCTGAGCGGTCTGGGGGGCATAGCGGTGTCCCACGCCCTGGTAGGATTGTTGGGGCAGGATGTAGCCACTGGTGTCCTCCTGATGGGGTGAGGCGTCTAGAGGAGGCTTGGAGTAAGGGGAATGGGGGAGGGGACCTTGGCGAAGGCCTGTGCTCATGCTGTGAGGGACCAAATCCCGCTTGTGGGAGGCCATGGCAGAGGAAGGGCTGCGCTCCTCAAAAAGCCCAGGTGTTGAGTGGGAGAGCAGGCCAGGGCTGGGGTTGGGGTGTGCGAGGGTGGGCAGGTGAGCATTAAGGTGGGGCTGACTGCTTTGGAGGTGTGAGGCTGGATGAGTGCTGGTGTGTGAGCTCAGGTTTGTGTGGCTCTGGTGTTGTGTGTCACTCATGTGTGTGTGCGTGTTTACAGTTGGGTTAGTGAGGGAGTTAGCGTGTGCATTTCCATGAGGACTTGCATGTGGATTGCTGTGGGCGTGCACGGTTGTGTTTGAGTGCGGACTGGGGCTGCCGCTGTGTGACGTCTGTCCATACCAGTAAGGAGAGCTGCAGTAGCTGGGGGAGTCATACTGGGAGAATTGGGGGTCTTTCGGAGGAGGTCGGTGTGATGGGCTGAGCGCTGTGCCGCAGTGGGGGGTCAAACGTGGTGAGGGGGAGCAAGAGGGGGAAAAGGTCCTGGATGGGAGAAGGTGGTAGGGTTGGGTCGGAGGAGGGGTGGGCTTGGGGGGGTAAGGGGGAGACGACACACTGGGTGAGAGGGAAGAGGAGGATTCACCAGGGTATAAGGCTGGATATCGCTCTTCAGAGGACGGAGTGGAGGGATGGGCTGAGTAAGGGGAGGGGTACTCACAGGTGTCCTGGAGGTAGCTGGAAGGAGGAGCAGGATTAGGTGTGGCCAGTGGAGAAAGACTGCTACTGTCTCCGCTGTAATAATCCAGCCCCTCCTGGAACAACCCAGAACCCTCTGGACCTCCAGCTGACACCATCAGTCCTGCTCCTGACACAGAGGCTATCTTGCCTCTGCCTTTGGACCCAGTTGGACGTTCTCTCTGACATGAAGATAGTCCTCCTCTACCTCCTCTGGAGCCTCTTCCCCGTCCTCCGGCCCCTCCCCGCTTAGGTCCCGGAGCGGGTGTTGGGGAAGGACTAGACGGTGAATCCGAATGTAAGGCAGAACCTCCTTCCTTTTCTAAATGCAGTTCAGTCCGTTTTCTGCGACCACGCCCGGGTTTGCTCGTCCCCCCACCTTGGAAAAGGACGTCCTGGCTCCAGTTGTATGACGGTCCTGAAGCACTCTCATGCCAGTCCATCATTAGTTTCTCCAGACTGGACAGACTCGATTGGCCTGCACTCACAGAGGCAGCCTCGTTCTGCCTATAGCTGCCTCCAGTGGAGCTGGGTCCGATAACAGGCGCTGTTGAGCCAACGTGTGAAGAGTCCGAGGAGGATTCTGACAGGCTCTCGGGAAACGGTTGTCGCTTAGCCTTCTGGGGGGTGTAGTTTGAGATATCCAAGATGTCTTTGGACTCATTGGAGCCATATTCACTATAGCCATGATACTGAGACCCAAAGTTGTCTGCTGACCAACCACCAAAAGCTTGCCTGAGGAAAGAAATCATATAAGCAAATTATGCACTTGACATTCAACTATATTTTAGATTTCACAAGTTGATGTTACAGTTCCACCAATCAGAAAGAGTTATATATGTGATTCAAAGTTTTAATGAATTTAAACACTCTTTTTAAGGATGAATAGGTGAATACTTTCTAGAGCACACTGGAACCTTGTCATCTAAAAGTTCAATCATGTTACCTGCAGCTCCACTGATTGGAGTTGTACTGTTTGTAGCCTTCTGTGGCAGAGGAGCTGAAAGGGCTCCCTTTGGCCACAGACATGTACCCTCCTCCAGGCGATGTGGGTCCTGCTGACTCCCCTCTCCCCATGGGAGAATGGCTTACTGCTGGATAGCCACTGTAGCCTCTCTTCGTTGCTCCCTGGTAGTTCAAATAACCTATCTGATTGGCAGGTGTCCCTTTGCCACCATACCCAAAGCTGCAGTCAGAGGACCTCTGTGGCCCTACGGGTGGAGAGCAGGAGTAACCCGAAGGGTAGTGACCATAAGAGGCTGGGTGGGGGGAGCTAGGAGAGTGCGAAAGAGATGGTGGTGTGGATTTAGGATACGTAGAGGTGGTGGGAGATACTTGGGCTAAGCTTCCATAACTATAAGGGGGTCTTGCAGAGGAGCAGTGTGCCTGTGCTGAACCTTCCACCCCTGCATTTGCTCCTTTAGAGCTCCACTTGGGGAATGGAGGAGACCAGCTGTGGGAGGCAGCAGAGCTGGATGGATCATAGGCAGAGGATGAAGATTTCCGGGGGTCCGACTGGGAGGAGATGTCCAGGAGGTCTGAGGAGTCATCAGAATCGAGGAGGGATCGAAAATACCCAGCAAATAGTCCTTGTGAGTCCTCTCCTGCTAGCCCACCTCCTTTGCTTCCAGCCGAACCACTGTAGGCCCCTCCTCGTCCAACATTACAGCTGGAAAAGCCCCCCCTTAGAGATCCACAGATTTGATACCCACCCAAAGCTCTTTCCTTATCCATAGCCCCCTCCTCGTCCCATCCACCTGTCCCATTGGGCCAGTCCTGTCCCATGGACACCACTCCCCCTTTACAGGCACCATTTTTTCTCATTCGTCTCCTTCTGACAATTTTCTCGCCCCCAGGCTCTGTTCCCACCATGCCCCCTCCCCTACCCACTCCTCCTCCCACACCCTTCCGTCTTTTCCTCGGTAATCCATGCTGAGACAGGAGGTTCAGTTTTCGCTTTTTCCCAATAGATTCAAAGAAGTCACTGAATGTGCTCTTATTGCACTCGCTGCCCATGATGCCCCCGCCTGCCCCTCCACCTCTGCCAAGCCCCCCTCCTCTGCCACCTCTGGGTCGCCTCGACCCCGTGAGCCTGTGGAGCAGGGTGGATATTCCAGGGTTTTCCAGGGGTGTGTGAAAGCTTTCTGGCTCACTTGGTGTCCAGCAACGAGGAGGGGAGCAGCGACCAGTGGCAGGCGGCTGGCGGTTTAAAAATGCCAATTTGGAGAGAACGTCCCCATATTCAGCTTTCACATCATTTGTGTCATTGACGTAGGAGGGAAATGGACAGGGGAGTTTAGTCCGACGTCGCCTCCTGGGCTTCTTGGGCTGGTCTCCAGCAATCCCAGTAGTCCCAGCACTGGGTACTTCGACCTGTATTCCCGGTAAAGCCTGTTTCGGAGGTCGCCCCCGCCTGCGTTTGAGAATCACAGGGAGCTCTCCAGGAGGAAACATCACCATTACACTTTTCCCATTGTTCTTCATGCGGAGGAGTGCAGTTGGTTCTCGTGTCGCCTCAGAACCCTCCGGACTGCCGTCAGTAGTCTTCTCAGTCCCCGTAACTGTTTCCAAACTGGAAATTTTATAGCTCTTCTGTCGGCGACTTAGGCTGACAGGAATGCGAGGCACCTTTACAACAATCTTCCTGACCTGTTGAGTAATGGAGAAATAGAAAACAAAGCATTAATTTATATGTTGTTTAAGATTGAATGAAGAAATTATAGACAGTGATATGTAGGCAGTGCTTTGCAAAAGTATCCAGACTTTTTGAACTTTTCTTACATTGAATCTTGCTTAAACTACAAATATATTAGGTTGACATTATGTAAACAGACAAACTCGCAGTTACGGAGGCGCTTAAGAACAACATCCACAGCTTTGAATAACTTACATAGGTTATTTCAATCATTCAAATGCCAAAAGCATGTAAAACAGCTGAAAATCTAGCAAGACATGGCTGTCTACCTAAACTGACAGAGCTGACAAAATAGAATTAATGGGAGATGAAGCCAAAAGTCCGGAGGAGCTGAAGGGATCCACACCTGAGGTGGAAGAAATGTTGAGTTGTACATTTTACAAATCTGGCCTAAATGGAAAAGAGGCAAGAAGAAGCTATTGCTGAGAGAAAAACATAAGATGACTTGTTTGTAGTTTACCATGAGTCTGAGGGGACACAGCAGAATAAAAGGCAGTAGGTCCTTTTCTTAAAGAGTGATACTAAATTTTTTGGCCTACACTCAAAACCCTGTATCTAGCAAAAATACTAACGCCGCACAACACCCTGGACACACCAGAACCACAGTGAAACTTGGTGGAGGCAACCCCATACACTGGGGATGCTTTTTTCAGCAGAGGCAAGAAGGTTAGTCAGACTTGAAGGCAGGTGAAGCTAAATAGGGGGTAGAATGAAAGAAAACCTACTGGGAGATGCAGAAGACGTGACACTACGTGATTCTACAGAGAATTGTCGAAAAAGGCTGAATACCAAATTTTGAGCTCTTTGTAAAAAGGAAAAACATGTCTCAATGTATCAATTTGAAATACACCATCGTTTGTGGTTGCAGCGCAAATCAAGCTGTGAAAAGGTTCATTTTGTTGGGAGCACTTTTGCAAGGCACTTTATTTGTTAATGTGAATACACTTACACCAACATAACGGCCCTTTTTGCTGTTACTTGGAGGACAGACCCCCATGCCTGCACCAGGTTCTTCCCTCATAGTCAACAAAGGAGCAGGTGGAGCAGATTCAAATGTGAGATGAGAGGCAGCACTCTGGCGGAGGGCCTGTGCTGCCAGACGTTGCTTTAAAATACTCTTAGGAGCTGCTTTGTGCACATATTTCAGCGGAGGCTTACACCTGGATTTAGGTCCAGGTCTGTGCCCAAGTCTGGGCCCAGGCTTAATTAGAGGTTTGGGAGCAGGCTTAGGTTCACTCAGAGTAAGAGGCATATCTGTATGGCAAGTAGGTGCAGGTAGAACAGCCTCCACAGAAGAACGCTCTTCTTTAGCATCTGCAGTGATTTCGTCCTCTTTAACCATCCAGATCTTCTCCTCTAATGTTTCCTCCTCTTCTCTTCCCCTGTCCCTGCCTGATCCTTTTCCCCCATCCTCAATGCTTCGATGCAGCCGAGAGGATTTACGCAGGTGCAAGGGGAAGCGAGG
This sequence comes from Poeciliopsis retropinna, assembly GCA_010277075.1. Classification (NCBI taxonomy): domain Eukaryota; kingdom Metazoa; phylum Chordata; class Actinopteri; order Cyprinodontiformes; family Poeciliidae; genus Poeciliopsis; species Poeciliopsis retropinna. The sequence goes on along the minus strand of VMRM01000016.1, from coordinate 7,386,594 downwards.
ACGCCCAGAGCTGCGGAGTGCATACTTCTTCTCTGTCTCTACGGGTAGAGAAGAAGGCACCGTTATTGGGTTAGGGCCAGAGGGGACTGGATTGTAGTTTGAAGGCGTGTCGAACTCCGCAGTCCGGGCTGCTGGGGCCTCTAGCGGATTGGTAGTTGCAGGATGATTGCCAATCGCCAAAGGCAAAGTCTGAGGTGAAGTTGTGTTCATGGCCTCTCCTGTGAGAGATTTAGAGAGTTCTGAGTCTATAGAATCACTGTGATTGCTGATTTCCATGATTCCACAGTTGTCCATGTGCGGGTTTGAGAAAGCTTCTTCATGCACTTCTGGGTCTACATGTGTTTGCATGTTTCTGAGCGTCTCTGAAAACGTGTCCGCCTTGGCTGTCATGCAGGTGTCAGAGTGCCTCTGCAGGTAGGTGCCGTGCCCCAGCCTTTCCTGCAGGTGAGCACCAGTTGCCAGGGTGGATGGGGAGGTGGAGGCAATGTTAGAGGTCACAAGTGCCAGTCCATCATGAAATGGATCTTGGAACGCGCCATGGAGTGTGAGCTCCCCTGTCCAGGACTCAGGTCTTTCCAGTTTCTCCAGTCTAACCACAAAACCCTTCTTCTCTGGCCGAGTCTCCCCACGACCTGCCGGAGTGCCAGTTTGGCCTGAATGCTGAGGATCCGATGAGCCACTCATCCAGTGGACGGTTCTGCAGGTGGTGATGCAGGATGTGGAGAGGTGGTTTCAGCTGTCTCTGTATGAAACTTTCAACAGCTTGTAGGGGCAGAAGATTTTTACACCTAAAGATGGAAATAAAAATAAATACAGGACGGTTAAAATATGTCAACACCCTCGAGTTGAATTTCAGAAATTGGGAAAGACTTTCTTTCTTCTTACTGCTGCTAAACTTTTACAGACCAGACTGTCAACGAATTTGGCAACGTGCCAAAATCCTACTCTGTAATGCACCCTCTTTTATTAACTGTGCCACCCACACACCAGCATTGTAAAATTAGATTACATTTACCATTCATACCCCACTCAGTCGGCTGCTCCGACCAAACGGCCGTGGCGCTGATTTTTGATTCTGAGGCGAGCCTTACTCGGTCTGCCTGACTGGCTCTGTTCTGCAGGGGATCATTGGGTCATCAATACTGCAGTGGAGAGCTCACAGACTTTTCTCTCTCTTCTCCCTGGCTCTGTCTTCTGCCCATGGTTGCTAGAGTGAAAGAAAAAGAAGCCGGAGACAGACAGAAGGAGAAAAGGGACAGAGGAGTTGGAGAAAGTGGAGGGGAAGGCACGTGGAGAAGGGAGGAGCACAAAGAGAAAGAGAATAAGTGATTAGTACATGATGTCACAGCGTGAATTGGGCCAGACTGGAATCAGTATTTGAGAGAGGGCTGCACCGTCTCGCATCAGACACAATTATGTTAGAGGATGACTTGCAGTATAAATTGTTTAAGTTGACTTGTGGCTAAAAGTTTTGATCTTCTAGCAGGTTTTGGGAACATATTTAAGTACTGGGTGCATGTTATGGTGATCATAGCGTCACGCTGCTGTATTATGTAAGCAACTGGGAACACTTTGCACATACGAATCTCACTGAACAACTGAAACAATGTGCTGTAGCTAACGCAGGGAGAACACATGTACATGTACAGCTAGTGTCATGTTTTTGTTTGTTTTTTGCCAAAAACTCTGCAGATTCCTGTTGGGATGCAACAAGAACGAAAATGTGTAAATAACATGTGCCACCAGGGGGAAGCAGAGAGGTGGTGAAAGCCGAGGTATTGAGAGGATGTAGAGATGAAGGTGACACAAAGACAGGAGTGATGGAGGGATAGCAGAACCTCAGAGAGGAGGAGAAGTACAGACCCAGGTTAGAAGAAACAGAGGAGCGAGGCTTGGACCACATGTGCTGGCTGCCACACATGCTCGTCAGGCACAAACACAGGAAGGCTTGCAACATTTGTGAGCAGACATGCATGCACGTTGCTGGCTCTTAACTCTGTAGCGCACACACTCCACATTCAACACAATTATGTCCATTGTCAGATCTCTCTGCCTTTCCCTTCCAACATATGGCTCTGATTATGGAGGGAGGGAGGGAGGACATTGAGCAGGAGGCAAAGAAAGTGAGAGAATGAAAGGGTGGGAATGTATGAAAAGGCGACAGGGCTGCAGAAGAGACGGGAAAGTGAAAGATGTGACTGAAACAGGAGGGAAAGAATCGTGACTGGACAGGCAGACGGGGAAATTAAGAGGGAAAAAAGTTGTGGAAGAGCGGGAGGAAGAGGATGAGGCAGTCGAGGAAGAGGAGAGGGGGAGTTTTGCCGGAGCTGAGTGCTGGGCTGCACGCATGAAGCGAAACAACCTCTGCTGCTCTGAGGAATGACACAACTGGGACAGACAAACATGGAGATGAACACACACACATGCACACACTGCTCGTACTTCTTTAACCCCATCACCCACTCCCTTCCCTTCCCTTCCCTTCCCACTGCCACCTCCCTGACTGACTTTCTCTGCTGTTCTCACTTTCTCTCCGGTCTAATTAACGGCGCTCATTAATCGTGGCTTCATCTGACCAGTTTGTGAGGGAAGGAGAGGAGCACATGCTTTAATTAAGCGCCGCATCACATGTGCTCACACATACACGCTGTCACTCCCCGACACATACCAACACACACATGCAAATATGCCCCTGCAGCTTCGTCCTCCCACACATCGATTTACACATAAAGACAGACACAACACGCACACACGCATGTGCGCCCCGCACGCAAAAACAAAGACACACATGCAAATGCCCCTCTTCTGTGCTCTGCAGGGGGCATTTTGACAGGGTTTAGATGCGAGCCAATCAATTCTGCTATGATTCATTGTTTAGGCAAAGCACTCCTGGCATCCTTCAGCCGCCATTCCAATATAATCATACGTAGCGAATGTGTTTTGGTGCATTTTCCCGTGGATGGCTCTGGGGCTTTGGAACACACAGCGGTGTAGTATTGTCTCGGTGAAAACAGACGATGGTATGCGCTGCTCCCACATCATGATCTGTTGAATCTGCCTCACAAAGACGAGCTCTTGTACAAGAAGTGTTTGAACACTTTTGATCTGGTACAGTTTTTTTCTTTTCTTTTTTCCTCCACTTTCTTCAGAAAAGTTTTTGGTGTTATTGTGCAAATGCAGGGAAGCCAGCGACAACAACACAACAAGCCACAGAATGCCTGAGCGTTAGTGTGTTTGTGCAGAGACAAGAGGCTGCCAGTTTCGAGTTTGGGCAATTGCCCTGTTACGCAGTCTGGGAGGCGCAATGACTCTGTAGATGGTAGTTGTACAGCATATCTATTCTCTCCTCATCTATCTCACTGCCACAAAGGCTTGCAGACTCACAGGCCTGCCAGCAGAAACCCTCAATGAGGAACTAGACCCAGCGCACGCGCGCGTGTGTGTGTGTGAGCGTGTGCACGCGTACGTGCAACTGATTGTGTGTGTGAACAGAAGTGTGCACATGTGAGAGTGTGTTTTTCTGGGTGTGTTTGTAAAAGCACTCACTGAGCTCTAACGGGTGTGCAGTTGTTGCTAAGAGACAGGCAGCAGCACCGAAACAGCATGGGGGGCGGGGGGGGGGTGCAGGAGGGGTTGTGGGGGGCACAGAAGAGAGAGGAAAAAGAGAGGTGGTGAGGAGGAGGGGGATGAGGGAGGGAAAGAGTGAGAGAGAGGGGGGGGCTCCAACAAGAGGTTTAGACAGATAAGGAGAAGGAGCAGGATGAAGGAGAGAAAGGGAAGATCGAGATGGAGAAAGTGTGCGTGAGGGCCAGGAGAGAGAGGGAAAGAGGTGGGGATGGGGTAAGGAGGGGGAAGTGGGTCAAGGGGGTCCACAGAGACCGAGTGACACGGCGTGGAAAACCCAGCCAGCATCGCGGCCCCGCTCCCTCCACATCACCTCAAGCCCTGATGCAACCTCAACCTGCAGCCCAGACAGCCTCAGCCTCTCGCAACAACAACGGCAAACATCAGCAAGCGGACGAGGAGGAAACGGTGCAAGTTGGCGGCTATTTGAGTTTGTCTTGTGAGAGAGGTCTGCAGAGGAAGACAGAGGAGGAGAAGAACTTAGTGATGTGTTGCAAGATGAACAATCCGCGTCAGAGTTTAATCAAATACTTGAAAAATAAAGTTTAGCTCAATGCAGCGGCGGCTCCCACATGAACGCGGGCGCTTTCTCTCCTCTCCATTCTGAAGACTTCCAAATACATACGTTGTCAGAAACACTATGAGCTAAAACATACTGATTAATCACTAAAATCAGCAACAATTTTATTCATAGATATATATACCACTACATATCTACCTATTTGGACTAACATAACGACCAGCATCCAGATCCTGACAGGCCTTCAGGCCCGATCCACAGTGCATCCTTACACCTTTCTGTCACAGCCACCAGTAATGTCTTTAGAAATTTCTGCTGCAGTACGGAGTCTGATGAAAGCAATCACGTTGCTAACCTTCACTTCACACGTGTTTTAGCCTTGGTTCCCCATTGTTCCTTCCTTGGATCACTTTTGAAAGGTGCTGACCACTGCAGGCCAGAAACGTCAGACGAGCTGCAGATTTGGAGATGATCAGTCCCAGCCATCCAGCCATTATAATATGACCCTTCTCAAACCTGCTTAAATCTTTACACCTCCAATTTTTTTCTTACCCTAACGCAGTGAGCTCTGAGGTCTCAATTAGGGATGCACAATGTATCGGCACTAACTGGAGCAGAGAAGCAGTGGTGAAGTCAGACGTGTGTTTTTTTTCCGAGTTAGTGCGACATATGTATATAGATATTAGGCCTGTCGCGATAAACAATAAATCGCGATTAATAATAAATCAATTAATCGAACGATAAATTAAAACTATCACTTTATTTCAATTATCGGCCTTAAAGTTTCTTCCGGACATTTTCTCTTTCTGTTGATGACACTGAATGCAAAAAGGCTCAAGTTCGGTGCTTCCACTGACCCTCCCTTCCTCAGTTCCTTAGTGTAAGTCCCAGCGCAAGTACACGATCTTAGAGCTGTCGGCCCATTTTCAAAACTTGAGAAAACCACACATTAGCCGACAGAAATCCTAGGTATAACGGTTCGATCGGATTCTATTGTGCCGTGTGGTTGTGACGGTGCGGTGAGAGGTTGGAGAAGGAGTTAGCAATGGCGGTTAGCCACTCTAACCCCAAACAGCAGGACGCGCTGTTGAAGTATTCCACACTTTCACTTTATTTCTCTTCGTCCATTTAAAGCCAGATCTCCACGGCACTAAGATTATAGCCTCATACATGAGAAAAGTAACGACAGTTTACCGCTCCGCACCTCATCATCACCGATGATCTTCTCTACAACAAGAGTTCTCACTCCGCACAATAATACAACTAACGAAAAAGGGAAAAGGCGCCCCCTTGTGGTGATACCTAATCATCTCTAGGAACCAAGCAGTATAATGACTGTTACATGGTGTCCAACAACGGGCACAAAATAATGGCTATTGGCCAGTTAACTAATTTTAAAAACAGGCATTAATCAATGCTTTACTACAATCTACCTGCAATGCATGTGGCTAGTGTCAGTCCTGACTGAATGAAAATCATTATGACCTATTTTATGTCACGTTAACGAAGAACAGCTGAAAAGTTACCAGGTTTACGGGGCGATATAGTATACAGACTTCATAATCTGCACTCTTTTGGTTGACTGCAGTATTTATTTTCACTTTGGCTTTATGTTGTTTAGTTTTTATCCAAGTACATTTTTTGTTGATAGAGACTGAGAATCTATTTTATTTTTGTTTTTGGTTATTTTGTTTATCAGTTCCAGTGTTAAATGTTGTTTTGAAAATAAAGTGTATCTATCTTTGGCATGCATTATTACATCATTTCCATTAAATCAGTGTAAAAAGGTCTTCAAACAATATTATCATTTATCGCAATAATTTTTGAGACAATCGCTCAGCAAAATTTGGTATCATGACAGGCCTAATAGATATGGATATAATGTTTGTAAATATCAATTAACAGCAATGACAGCAATATCCAACTAATATGGGATATAAATATCAGCCCAAATCTTCATATTGGTACATCTCTAGATTCAATGTCCACTTGCGGTCATATAAGTGCGACGGCGAACAAATGAGTGCTACGCATCTCACTTCCGGACATAATGTTCTGCCTCGCCGGTGTATAAAGTTTCTCAAATCACAAAGAGGGATCCGGAAGAGTCATAGAATACTAAAGACCAGATTTCATCACTTTGTGTATAGTATTCTCTGGTCTAAATCTGAGGTTGTCCTAATGCCAAAGTGCAATGAATGTACCACTTTTTGTGTTTTCACACAAAAAGAATGAAGGTTTGACAAGTATCTAACTGTTTTTTGTTTTTGTTTTTTAGTATTTTTGGCACTAGTGCCCTTTATTTGATAGTGAATTGACAGAAAGTGAGTGGTGAGAAACAGGGGAAGACACGCAAGAGGCCAGGACCCAAACCCGCCTGATTGGAAGTGTTCTGATTACTTCCAATCAGAACACAACCTCATAGATAGAATAGAATAGAATAGAATAGAATAGAATAGAATAGAATAGACCAGGCAATGGGCAAGACACCTCCCCTACATCTGGCGTCTCAATAAAAGAAATGATTAAACAGTATGAAAAAGAATTGTAACTCTTGAAAACTAGGACTGTTTACACTGATAGAGAATCTTTACCGTAAGTAGTTTAAATATTTCTGCTGTTGTTTTTGTTATTGATAAGAAAAACAACATGATGACATGTGTGGCACCAATCCCCGCAAAGGTTATGGATTTACAGGGTTAAGTTGTTTGAGAAATTTAGGTCCTAATTAAAGTTGGAAAAGCTAGCAGGGACTGTTGGAGCAGGAGTGAACCTACCATTATTTTGCACATGTAGTTTTGAGGGGCTGCAGTTCAGCATGCACACACACACACACACACACACACATGCACATCAGAATCCCACCAACACACTAAAACAAGAACTGCCCCCACACCCCCATCCATCCCCTCCACCCACATTCTCCTTCACCGTGACCTCTCTTCTCCTTCTCACATCCCAGCCACCCTCGACGAAGAAATCCACCACCACCTCCCCAGCTGCAGGAAATTCCTAATGATCTCCATCACCAGTGTGTGCGTGCTGCATCTCCTGCCAAGAGCAGGCACGAGCACGCACAACAAACACGCACACCAGGCGCACAACTCAACAGAGACCAACACATAAAGCATATGTGCAGACAAACACACGCACACACACACACAAAAAAAGCAGACAGACGTTCAGACGCACATCTAAACAGACTTCACAAGGACCAGATACAGCGGCAGCTCAGCCAAAGATGCACGCAGGGGACTGGAGAAGAAGTGGAAAGCACGGGAAATCAGGACCCTCTTCACCGCAACGACCACCAAAAAAAAAAACCCACACGTGACTGCTTCGCTCCGATTTGTTTCACAGGAACATGCATGCCGAGGTTATTTTAAGACAAGGACCATAGCACCCCCTTCCTTTCTCAGACCCCCTCTGCTTGTCTCCCTCAAGTCCAGCATCCCCTCTCCTCCCGCCCCCACTTTCTTTCCCACAACCCCCTCTCCCCAAACACTCCTTCTTGATCTCCAACTTAGCCTGACACTCTCCCCTGCTCTTCCTCACTCTCCTGCAGGCAGTTTTCTGGCACTGCTTATGGCCATCCTTTGAATCAGGTCACGTGACCAACACCACCACCAGTGGGGAACAGAGGCATGCATATGTGGATGCGGGAAAGTAAAAACAATACAGATGTAAGAAAAAAAAAAACCCATCTACCTAGCCGAGACCGAGTCCAAGCACTCCAGTTAAATAAAGACATAAGTGATGAATGGGGGTTTCCTGATACCTCCGAGATGTTTTTACTGGCCGTCCCCTTATGAAAAAATGTCTGCGTATCCTCCAGGTTATACATTTATTTCATCCAAGCCTAATTATAGAACATTGTTAATTTTAAAGTAAAGCTGGAGAGGAAATAAGCTCTCAATATTTCTAAGAAAGTGCAGGAAGCTTAAACTAGACTTACTGGGAGTCAAAATGTTCAACTAACTAGCAGGAATTTAATAGACAAAACTACCTGAGGCTCTTTCTGGTCAAAGGCATGTAACAACTGCAATGAAATGCTTTGATTTTAGGTGCACAAACTTTTAGACGGCTTAAAATGTCATTGATTAAAAATGGCATATTTCCTTTGTCAAATGGAAGAACTAACACCGATCCTTCAGGTAGCCAGACACATTTGGGACAAATGTTAAACTCAATTAAAACCAGAATTTGATACTTCCTAAACGTGAGGCAGAAATCTGTCACCCCGTTTTCCTTAACTAAATTAACATTAGGATTAAAACAAAATGTGCACAAGTTGGTTTGTACGTTTTGCAGTTCTTCAGAACCTCCTGCGTATGTATTTTCAGCAGAATGCAGCTATCTCAGAAATGAACAAGTAATGAACTCGTCCTCTTCAATGTTAAAAAGTACAGAAAACTTTCTTCACAATAATCCTTTGCTGAAATGGCTGCAGAGGTTTAAAACTGCAACTTCCTGCTAAAGCTAGCTGCTCTGCAATGCTAGCAGCTAGCTCACATTAGCTTGTGTTTAACCGAGAACAACACCAGAATAATTCAGTTACATGTGGGTTTTTTTTTTCTTTCTTTCTGTCTGCCCTCATCTAAAACAGTGCAAGAGCAAAAAGCTAGTTAGAATTCCAGCTCATGAAAAAATGATCATTTTTGCCGTTTGTGGTGTAAATCTGCTATTAGGTTAATCTGTTATGTCCTTCAGCCAATGTACATGCTAATGACTGGCAATGAATTAAGAAGGCTACTGAAACAGTCATTAAAATTAGAACCGTCAGCATCATTTGAGCAGATTAACGTAAATTCATTCAATATAAATCAGGGTTGAAATCAGAAGTGGGCTACGTTAAAATTGTGCTTTAAAATTTATGTTAAAAGGATGAAAACGAGGGCTGTTAAGATTAGTTACTGTCCAGTTTCGAGTATGAAGGAGCGCCAAGGTTTTAAAAAGTGATGATTTTAGAGCAGCTTAAATTTTCCCTCATACCAAATACAAAGTTCATAATTATTTTTGAAAATGCCAGAGAAAATTTCAGAGTGACCGGATTTTCTCTGACTCTATGCACTGTTGCCAACTCCTTAGTAAGAAAATTGATTTCAAGTCTTTAATGACATCATCGCTAATTTGGGTTATTAGTCACTTACATGTAATTGTAATTTATAGCTGCAGAAGAAACAACCTTGTGAAAGCTACAGCAATACAAAAAGGCTCAAAAATATGTTTAGAACACATACTATAGTTTATAGATTATTTTTCTATAATACAGTTTTGCTAAGGAAACTCCATTGGAGCTACGGTACAGCAGTTATCGTACAACTTTTACAACAACCTACGTTAACAACCTGAATGGTCTAAAAAGATACAAAAACAAAAGAAGAGTAAGAAAGAAGTTTCATTACACAAAAACAGCAAAAGACAAAAAGCACTAGAGTTGTTGCTATTTTTTTTTTTTTTTTTTTTTTAAAAGCCTGAAAAGTCAAAAAAACATAAAAACAAAGTCACTAAGGTGGAAACTGCAGCTTTATGGGGCACAGTCACTCTGTGTTAACACACTCCCCCCACCCTCACCTGTTTCTGCAAACTGTCCATCACTCATTACAAGAAAGGCTAAGTCAGCTAAGGTAATGCTTTTTTTTATATAAGTAAAGTTAGAAAGTCAACTCTGGTGTAAAGCAGTTGATTACAGGCTGGCATTAACCTTCTAATATTAGCTTTTAAACATTTAGTGTACTAAATTCAGAGGGCAAATGTATTTTTTTGCTCTGTTAAAATAAACAAGCATTGTAAATTATTGCATTGTTGAAGCTAACACATTAAATTTTATTTCGCTACTTGTGACAACGACTAATTGAATCCATGATTTCTGATCAGAATAATCCAGAACGAATGTTGCTTTACTAGAGTTAAAAGTTGCATTGCAAATCCAGTGATGAGTGTTGAAGATGCAACTTCAATTGATACCATTACTGGTTGCAGCTAATGAAACGTTTTGTTCTTCTTATTGATTTCCCTGATATCACTCCGTCTCTTGAAGTGGGCATGAATCAGAAGCAGATCTTAATCTTTTGTTTATACACAAATGTTGCTTGCAAATCCAGTTGGCTTGATCCTCTGACTCTTTCATTGTTCAGAAAGAGCAGATGAAAGTTGTGCTTCATGTATCACAAAATGTACTATGATGTAAAGTCCAAAATGTGTTCACATATAGTCCTAATTCACAATTTCAACCCCTCACACATAAACACACATCAACTTCACACACACAAAGGACACACAAGCCAGATGCTTGGACCCCTACAAACGCTCAGACCTTGAGGCCAGCGTGTTGGACAGGGGCCCCCATGCTGCGGCCCTGACTTCCCCAACTCCTCCTCCTCCTTCCTCCATACTCCTGCTCCACAGTTGCTGTGGGAAACGCTGCAGCAGCGCCCGTTGCCAAGGAGAAGGCTGCTGGCTGTTTGAACAACAATGGCCGCCTTGTGAACATTCCAAGTGTAGGTACTGACAGCTCGTCAGCCGCAACCCCATAAGACACACCTCAGGAGAAGGCACGCGCTCTCGCCGTCCACCCCTGCCGTACCTCTCAGGGCTCTTGGCCCCGAGCCCGAGTGAGGCAACGTAACGCATTCAGACACAAAAAAACCCCCACATCTGTGCAACACTCTGAGAAATTATGACTTCTACTGTCCCTCTGTGTGCCTCTGTATCTCTTTACAATCTCCTTTTCTCTCTCTCTCTCTCTCACGCAGAAACACTCACACGTTGTGCAGTGCATTCATCCATCCCCCCCCTCCCCAGCCCACCTCCCCCCCGACTACTCTCTGTCTTTCCCTCTTATCTCTTCCTCTTTCCTCACCCCCATCCCACACCTCCCACCCCCCCCCCCTTCTTCCACAGCCTCCTGCTTTCACTCGCTTTCCATCTCAGGAAGTGTGTTCTCACTCTCACGCACACGCATACACACGCATGCAATCTCTGTCTCTCCTGGAAGGTAGCGAATCCCTACAGTCCCTCGGGGGCATACACTTCCTCGGAGAAGGAGGGAAAAGAGAAAGAGAACTTGAAACAAGAGAGGAAGAGGAGGGAGAGGGTGAGAACTGTATTCGAGGTGGGGATTTATAGACAAACCCCTTAGTGCGCTGATTATCGACTCATATTGATGGGACAATACTGATGGTGGAAATCAAGTTGGCTTCCAATGTGTGTGTGTCTGTGAGGTCTCTGCTGATCCTCTGACTCATTGTTTTTTAAAAACACATACCCAGACTCATGAATACGCACAGAGCAGAACCCAAAAACACTCCGCAAAATCAGACAGACTGTAAATTCTAATGATCTACAAATAGGTGTGCGTGTACGCGCGCGCGAGTGCGTGTTTGTGTGAGTGCTGGATGCCAGACGCCGGGAAGCGTGCGTGCGTGCATGTTTTCCCCATCTCTCGCTCCTCTTTAATAATTGAGCTGATTCTGTCCAGCTTGTTAGGGAGGTACACAGCCGTTTCACACTCCGTCTTTCTCCCGTCTTCCTCGTCCTCTCGCGCTCCGTCTCCTCTTTCAACTTGTCCCTCCACTCGCTCGTCATTTATCACCCCTTCTCCTCCCTGACCTCTCTCTGTTCCCTCCCTCCTTTCCCTCCATACCAGTTCTCTCTCCTGCTCCTCCTCCTCCTCTCTTTCCTTGGTAAATCCCTCCTGTTCTCTGACCTCTCCCTCGCCTCTTGCAGCCTTGCCACCCTCCATCCACTTCCATCCATCCATCCCGGCTGCCCTCTATCATCCCTCTCCCGCTGCCTCCCTCCATCCCTCCAGAGGTGAGAGGTCGCAGCTTCCTCTCTGCTGTCAGACTCAAACCGGCTGCAACCAGCTTCGCCTGGGGGGGGTGGTTGGTAGAGGAGGTGAAGGAGACGAGGAGAATGAGGAACGTAGGTAAGAAAAAGAAAGGAAGTAGGATGGGAAGGGACTGACAAAGAGGACGGATAGACGGGGGCAGAGAGGTTAAAAGAGTGAAGGAGGCGAGGGAGAAGAGAGGGGGAGACGTCTTCGTTTTGAGTCACTGCCTTTGGCGCCGAAGAGCCGTTTTATGAATGTATCGTGTGGGAGGTGACAGAATGAAGCATACAAACACTGCTTACACTAACACTAAATGGTTGCTGTGAATGTGTGTGTGTGTGTGCGTGCACTTGCGTGTGTAGATTTGCGTGCGCGCGCGCGTGTGTGTGTGAGTGGGAGATGAACCACATTTACCTGCCTTCGGCGAAAGCCATTTCACTCCAGGTGACGTTTAGATTAACGGGAGCAAGAAAGACAGGTCTCTGAATCCTCAAGGGCAAATTAATGACTTATTGTTTTAGCCAGTAGTGGGAATACGGAAAGCTGTCAAATATTCCAAATATATCCTGTTACAAAACATTAGCACGAGAGTTTTTTTTCTTTCTTTTTTTTACAGAAAAAACGTTGGTGAGTGTAAATCGCCGCTGTATTCTTAGAGTCGTCCGCTGACAGCTCTATTCACGGGTGGAAGAAAAGCACAAAGCAAAATTCTGTTTAAAGGGAAATTTTGTTTTCCTGAAACATGGAATGCCGTGTGAAAAATCAGACGGATACCAACTCTAAAAAGTTACAGATTGAAAACCATAAGCCACACCTCCTCTACAGCTTAAAATCCCTCTGACGCAGGTATTGCCTCGTCTGGTTTGGGTGTCCCACCTCTCCGGGGTGAAATCACTGCTGAGTTGTAGCCAGGGACACTCAGAGCCAACAGTAAAATCCTAAACTCATCGGTGTGTAAATTAAGGAGGGATACATGAGAATGACAAACTTTTTAAGACTTCTGCTCACTGCCATTCAACATGGAATAGGTCTCAACATCTTGATGTTATTGATTTGTTGCTTGAAAAGGTGGCTCTCTTGTTCACCGGATAATATTGAGCATTAAACTGGTTAACGGCGTTTGGAAAGTTACAGATTCCAAAACAATGAAAGTTTCTGCCACACTGTCCCTCCGGTTTAACGTCAGTTCCCCTCCCTCACCTGTTGCTGGTCACTGGTGTGAAAGCTAAAGGAGTGCCGCCCATCAGTCTCATTAGGGCAGCGCTTTTTTAAGATTACAGCTGGGAATCTATGAGCTGCGTGTCTGTTCAGCAGCTGATTGGAGAAGCTGATTAATTCAGTGGGTAATATCGGCTTGTTATCCTGTTACTCCAAAACAGCAAAGGAGACGCTGACTGTATGATACCACATCCATATATTATAACCACTTTTAGAGAAAAACGTCAGAATGTCAGACAAAAATTGCATAAATGCCACAGTTATTCCTTCTGCTGTTAAAATATTGATTATTACTGTGGAACAAAATTAATTATCTACACTATTTAAGATTGCATCTCGACATATATAAAATATTCTGAGTTGTATAAGCTGTTTTCTATTCCTCTCTGCACCTGGTAACTCATCGTCTCATAAGAACAGATCTCCTTTGTGTATGTACCAAGGCCAGCTGCCTGCAAGGGAAGCGATAACAAATAGTTAGTGCACCCCCACTATGGGAACGGGATGGGATGCTCAACTTATCTGTGTACGAGTAGCTTTGGAGGAAGCTAGGTAAAGAAAGGACACCTCCCCATCAAGGCTGTCTATTTGGTTCAGAGTACCCCTGTTTATGTTATGTGCCCTAATTTGGTAATGGGCATTTGAAACGACTCCCACTTCCTGTGCGCCAAAGAACTATATGTGATTCTGTGATTGTTTCAGCCTCCCCAGAACACACCTAGAGTTTGCTATGGTTCTATCTGTGTTGTTCTCCACTTGCAAGTGATATTAAAAGTTTTTGTTCTTCGCACTTTTGCTGTCTCGGTCTCGTCTCTGGAAAATCTGTGCATTTCAACAATTACATAGCACGATTATTCATTTATCTTATTGGGATGCTTTGACTTAAACTCAAATACAGAAGCTGCAACATTTTGCAGTAATCTTCAAGGGCATGTTGCGTAAGTCCTTTTGGTCGTTCTGCTCTGCATAGGCAAGTTAGTATGTTAAATTTGGCTTGTTTATTAGTTACATATGTGCTTTGTAGCCAGATCTACAGTGTTAATAACAGTAGATTTCACAGAACGTTTCCTTAGTAAGAGGGGATTTGTTGTTAGTTCCTTTTTCCCGTCCATTCTCTATACATGTTAGTCCATGAGGGGTCAAGGGGGCTGGTGCCTGTCCAGCGGTCATTAGACGAGAGGCGGGGCTGCATTCTGGACAGGTCGCAAGAGTATCGCAGACACACACAGGAGACATAAAAGAGGAGACGCACACACACTCACATCTAAGTGTAGTTTGTGACTAGAAAAAACAAACAAACACGCAGATACATTTTTGAAAGCAATTAAAAGAATGAGAAGACACTTATTTCAGTGTGACACAAAGTTGTGCAAAGTAGCAACAGGTGAGGGTGGGGGGGTGCAAACGGACAAAGAACACTCTGGTCACGTAGACACTTTCTGTGGTCTCTGATTAAGATGACAGAAAACCACGTCTTTTTACCATCTGAGAGACGCGGTTTGTCTCTGAGAAACCACGTCTCTGGTGGTAAAAAGCCGTCTTTATAGAGTAGCCCAACAAAAAAATATATATTATAATACACAATGCGGAAGTGTACTCAAAAACTAGGGATCGGCTTTTATTGCGTCATTTATCGTTATTGTAAAAAGTTTCTAATAATGATGAGAATTTGATTTATTACTGCTGAGGTGAATTCCAATTAATGATGTTTGAAAACTCCCAGAACTGACAGTAAATCTACCTCTGGTTACATGAGATCATAGATGAAAATCAATAAATTTATCACTAGGATTTTTTTTAAAGCTACTCTGTGCAGTTTAGTGGTAAGAATCACACATCATGTAACTGACGTCCTGAATGAGGTGTTTTCAAAATGTCTATGTTCCATTAAGATCAGAGTTTCTTTGTGGGACTTTGAGGACTTAGTTGGATGTTTACAAAAAAAAAAAAAAAAGCGCAACCTCCTGCCTTCTCACACACACAAACACACAAAAAGCTCAAAGTACTTCAATGCAAACCAAAAGCCAAATTCAGAAAAAAAAAAGTAAATGGTGTTTTTGAACATTTACTTAAGACAATTGGATTCGATGAATTTCTTGAAAGCTGATGACTGCTGGAGATAGGCACCAGCCACAAGCATGGGTGATGCTTATTGACGCTTTACCAGTGAGGCCGAGATGCACAATCTCCCCATCCAGAGGTGATGCATTAATAAACCGTAATGCGACCACTCAACAGGTTGCACGAACCTTGACGCAGCTCCAAACTTTCTCTGAATTCACTGCAGGAATTCAGGGGAATCGCCATTCATGCCGTACCAATCAGTGAGTTTTTCCACATGACTATTCATTCAGGATACATGCATACATGTGTCCATTCTGCCTTCTCCATCTCCAAATATCTGTATAAAAGGGCGCCTGGCTATGGCAACCTTACACGCTCATAGGCAGAGAAAAAGAAGACAGGTGATTGGTTGAGCTGTCGGCTGTCATATCGGCAGGGTGTATCTTTGTGACACCGTCAGACGCGCACACACGCATAGCTCCACACACACACACACACACACACACACACACACACACACACAGATTTCCCTGTGCTGTCAACCTACACACCTACGAACTGCAGCAAAGTGCAAACAAAGGCTACTTCCCTGCACACACGCACACACACAGAGGTAGATTTGAGACGAGATGTGGTGTGTTAGGTGCGCTGACCCTGCCGATGAGGACAGGAGGAACATCAACGGAGCTACAAGGCCGTTGCTATGACAACTAGCCCCGCTGCACAGGTAGGATGCACAATGGGTCTAAGCTGTTCACATTCACTCTGTTTGTCACACACACGCACGCGCACACGCACACGTAGAAGGTAACACACTCAAGACAAGTCTGACAGACAGCAGCTGAATGGCAAGGTAAGGCCATTTCCCTTTCATACCAACATTCACTGTGGGAAAATTATTCATTAACTGCTAATATAAGAGAAGTAAGTCTTTACCCAGTGACTCAGATCGTGAGACTGTGTGTGTGTGTGTGTGTGTGTGCGAGAGAGAGAGAGAGAGAGACAGACAGACACACTCTGAGCATCACTCTGCATACTAACAGCACCTGCACCAGGGCAGCCTGTGCATGTCTCTGAGGGCCCCTTAAATAACCAACTGTCACTGCTCAGACTCTGGCGACCCTGCACTCTTTCTCCTCCCTTTTGCTAAAAACCACAGGTAAGAGCTCAAAATCATGACTCTCCAAACTCACTGGCTGGATCACCACTGCAGGATGAGCTGCTGCTGCTGCTGCTGTGTCCTGTCCAACTGAGTGGGGTGACAAAAAGACTGGTCGCCCCACCACCACCACCAGCAGCCCCCCCCCCCCGCCTCTCAGCCCTTATATGTAAAGCAAACATCTGGGATTGAACATCCGGTGCGTGGCAGTCATGTGTGTCTGAAAAGTCCGGTCAAACTCAGGTGGAAATCCACGGAGCCAGTCGCACAATTTATGACACGAAATCTGCCTTTGTTGCTGCTCGCAGCGTGTACAAGCTGCCATAATGAGGCTAATAGATGAGATTATTATAAATACAAAGGAAAAAAAAAAAAAAAGGTGGGGTTATGTAGGGTTCACTGCGCGCACATTCGCTGTGCGTATTTGAACATCATTATCGCCACATGCATGCATGCCTCCAGTTGAGCCCAGATCAGCTGTAGGCATGCGGAGCGGCGGCAGGTAACGGCACCGACGTGGTTAAATAAAAGAAAAGAAGAAAAAAAAACTCAACGTGAAGCGCTGCCAGATGTGCGCGGCACAGCTGGATGAGTGGAAGCTAAGCGTTTTCTCGCGTATCTGCATAAAACACTCACCCCCCGGTGTAAAGCAGAGCGCGGTTGGTGCGGGGTGTCAACGCGGGCTGCCAGGCTGGCTGGCTGGCTGGTTGGCTGGCTGGCGCAGGGCTCAGTCCCTCTTCTCGCCCGGTTCACCGGAGCCGTCGGCAGCCGTCACCGAGCGGCGTGTCCCCCCCCCCCCGCTTCATCCAGAGTTCTTCCGCTGCGCCCCGGCCGGACCGCCGCCGTCCTCCCACTGAAACCTCTCAAAAGCCGCTCCTCCTCTGGCTCAATATCAGCGTCTGCACCCGCTAAAATATGGGAAAGCAAAAAAGACAAAAAGGGGAGAAAATGAAGAATTGAGGAGCAAAGAGGCTCTGTTATAATCTTGTTCCGAGTAAAGGTACTGACAAAGCCCCTTTCAAAAGCCTGCGCTCCGGGTTTCGGGGACAGACGCGGGACTCCCCGGGTATGCGGGAGCGCGAAAATCGACCGTGCGCCCGTGCGCCTCTGCCTCTGCAATTCCTGCTCTCTGTCTCCGGTGCGCCCCAGTCTCAGTGTGTGCCTCTCCAACGTGCCTGGCTGTCCAAAACACGTGGGCACCCGTAGCTGGCTTTACTCTAACCCTCCGGAGTTGTAGGAAATGTAGTTTTTCAGCTGGAAGGAACCAATCTCAGAAGAGAAACGAAACATTAAAAAAGTACACAAGATAAATTAATATAATGTGTTTTTCTGTGTTTTTTTTTTTTTACTTAAAAAAATCAATAATAATTTTTGTCTTCCTTAATGGTCTTTGAAGCTGTAATGAGAATAGGAGCTAAAAACCAACGAAATGTAATGTAGAAATCAACTTAAATACCTCAATGATGGCCAGAGTATATTTATGTTTCAAACTTCAATGTAACTATTGGAATCTTAAGTGACAAACTTAAAGGTTTTTGAATAATAATAATAATAATAATAATAATAATAATAATAATAATAATAATAATAATAATAATGTGACATTTACTCTTATATTATTAAATCCAGTGCAACAACCAAAAGAAGAAACCCATCTAACGTATACATCTAATGATAAATAGAGAGCATAATTAGGTGAAAAAACAACAATATATAAAAAAATAACAAGCTTTGAACACTAATTATTGTGTATCTCACCATTCATCAAGATATGCCAGAAGTGAAAGTAGCAAACCCACAAACGTACCAAGATATAATCAACCACCAAAAATGACAGACTGGGCAGGAAGAACATCATTCTGAGAATGAGCCGAGAGGCCCACGGAGGGAGCTGCAGAGATGCAACGCTCAGGTAGAACAACAACACTAAAGATATTTATTATATAATAAATCTGAAAGACAGGACAGCTAGTTGTGTATTCCACACACCTGGAGAAAAAGAAAGGTATAATGGAAATAAAGTCACACTTGTATCGGATCATAATTAAATATTATCCTTAAAATCTTGATGTTTATGAAAAATGCCAGTTTTACAGCTGAAATTTAACTTCTTTTTATTAATTAAATTTAACTTTATAATCTTGTACCTTCAAAAGGTAATTCTCATTAAATAATCAAGTTCCCAAAGTTTACTCGTTAAACGTGCACAACCTTCAAAAGCAGTAACTATTTCCTTTAAGTTAAGGTACATTTTAACTTTGATTTACCAAAAGAACACATAACAGTGATAGATAATTAAAATAAATCCCCAAACAGAAACAAATGAGAAAAAAAAATCACCTGGAAAAGATATTTGATCTTTATTACAATAAAATGACAGAGGAGTTGCAACATGAAGGTTACATTCGTGGAAAAAATAACCATTAAAAAACATTTAAAACACTATTCCTTCACATTCCGCTGCCAGAGATCTTTCCTCTTTATTTATTTATTTTTTTTTTGCCATTTTCAACCCTCCAGCCTTAAAGGATGACAACTGTATACATAAATGTTTACTAGATATAGAAATGTTTGTGATGCACAGATATATTTCAGTTAAATTAGAACAATGAACGAGACAATTCATACATAAAGCGCATTTCTTATTCCTTCCACTTTGAGCGCAGCATTGCAGGCACTTGTTCAAGGAGACAGATATAGCTCTAATATCAGACCTTCTTTTTTTTTTTTAATCAAATATAACTATAATGAAATCAGGTCTCTGCTCAGTTATTGCTGAAGACTGAATCTTTTTTTAAATATCAGAGTGAATCTGTTGATAATCTGGTCAGATAAAGAACTGCGAGGTTCACTGACGGCTGTCGGAGCTTTCTTGAGATGTGCAACTTGTTGCAGGCGAGACTCTTTTTGCATCAGCACATTGTTCACACAGAAATCAGTCAATCTGATGGCATTCTCCTTGCAAAACTAAAAAAAAATAAGAAGAAGAAAAAGAAGAAAAAAAGAAATCAAAGGACCTGAAGAAATATGGCAGCTGAACAGATCATGCACCCACTGGACTGCCTCAACCCACCCCTCAACACAAGCATCTACATTTTCCTTCAGTTGCTTGTTGTCATGGTTACAGAGTAAAGCAACATTACTGCAAGGCCGGTTCAGGAGAGCTCCAACTCCTCAGCATGGATAACTGATCTGCTCTGAGCAGGATGCAGTGACGATCAGCAACCAAAAACAAAGGAAATGTCAAAAGTCGTCGATATGTTTCTTCATACGAGTTAAGTGTGGATCAAAAACACTGAGGGCACAAATAAATGCTCAACTTCAACATGCCCGTCATTGTATTTCTGCACGGTGGGTTAAAAGCTCCGCATCTGTCTGACACGATTCCGGTCACAGGTTTTCTCCGGGCTGGTACTGCGGCTCTGTGGCGGTGAAGTAATCCTCCAGGAAGGACTGCAGGTACTCAAAGGTGGGTCTCTCGTCGGCCTCCCGCCTCCAGCACTGCAGCATCAGTTCGTGGAGCGAGGTCGGGCAGCCGTGGGCGCCTGGCATCCGGTAGCCCCTCTCCACCTGCTCCAGCACCTCGCGGTTGTTCATGCCTAAAGGGGAAAGAGGAAGAAGGATTAAATTGAATTATGTGCCAAAGAAATTAAAAATAAAACACAACACACGTCAAATATATTTATATTTTTGTTATTTTTATTTAATTTGAATAAAAATTAAATAAAAAAATGTAGTGGAACACTTTAAAATATATTAATGATAAAAATAAAAAATCTTGCCTCTTCAAAAGTGATTCTGTCTTTTGAACTTTTGGCAATTTGTCTAAAATATACAATACATTTTGTTTGTACTTTTTGTGATGCACCAAAATAAAGTACCCCTTACTGTGAGGTGGAAAGAAAATAATTAATAGTTTTTAAAAGGTTTTATTGGCTCTAGTGGCCTCTATTTGATAGTGAATTGAAAGGAAAGTGGGTAATGAGAGAATGGGAAGACATATGGCAAAGGTCACCAGGCCGGGAATTGAACCTGAAACAGCCGCATCAGAGACTAAGGACTCCATATGTGAGTTGTGCTTAACTCCCGCACCACCACAGAATCCCTAAATTGTCTTTCTAACAAGAATGAAGGCTACAGCGGTTTGTTAGCGAACATTAGAGAACAAACCACATCATAAAGTACAAAAACATAGAAGACTGGTCCAGGAGAACCTTTTTGATGTTGCTAGAAAAAAAAGGCAAGCAAATTTAAGCAGATCTTTTTTTTTTTTTTTTTTTTTTTAAATCTTTCTCTGTCGTTTATTTTTGGTCAAAGTTAAGAGCAACTGCGAAGGGACCCGAGAACCACATGCAGTGATGGAGCTGCATGTTGGAAAGCCCTGACCGAAACTAACAGACTGGGGAAAAAAGAGCATTAATCAGAGAAGGAGCTCAAGTAGCCTGTGGTAACTCTGTAGGAGCAGCAGGGAACCACAGCTCAGGTGGGAGGATCTATCATAAAGACAACTATAAATAATTACAATCCACAAATTTCTCATAAATATGAAAGTGTGGGCTGAAGAAAGCTGCTCTTGCAAGGAGGTCATTAAAAGTTCTGATTAAAGTTTGGCATACGCCAGGCAGCAGAGGACACAGCAAATGTGCAAGGCGCTCTGATAACACTGGGGTGTTTTAGGTGGGTTGGTACTGGTGTTTACTAGTCAGGTTATGTGCAGAAATGGTGCAACAATTCCAGTGCAACCAAACATCATCACAACTCCAAACCCTCTGAAAGGTTTCACTTCAGTCTTGGTATTATTGTCCTGGTCAACAAAAAAAAAAACTTTCTTTATATCATCTGAACAACAGCAGCAGCATTAATGTGCACACATGCAGAGTGCAAAGAGTGTTTTTAACATTATATCAAGAATCTCCAGTGTCCTCACCAGACTGAAAAAATTAAATAAAATGAAGGGAAGATGCACAACATAAGATCATTTCACAGGATGAAAAAAATAATAAATAAAAACATGCAGAAGAAGAGGGAGATGAAACACAATGAACACGTCTTCACTAAGACAACTGGGAAATTATTCAACCCTGTTCCATTTTCTCACACAATTCTTCATCATATTTTATCAGATCACCAAGTTGAGGTGTATGGTATCAATAACATTTTGCTCGTGAAGAAATTGCATGAATTATCTCACTTATTAAAACATGTAAACTCGGGAAGCCTCGGGATCTGCATGCTAATTGGCACATGAGGGTGGTAGATGCTCAAGAAACAGTTACCCCTCCTTTTACCGTAAGTTCTCATCTACAAGTGAGGAAGTGCTTAGGCTACGAAGTCTCCAGCAGAGCTGCTCAGTAGCAAGGTTTGTTAGTGTGAAAACCCACCATGTCTCAATAATCAGCTGTCTCACAGGCAAAAACTAAATAGCTTCACTCTGAAATGATCTGAATTTAATCTCAACCAGCCGGTCTGGTCCAGTACCTGGGTAGGGAACACGTCCCTTAGTGATGAGTTCAGTCAGCAGGATACCAAAGCTCCAGACATCTGACTTGATGGTAAAGCGTCCATAGAGTGCAGCTTCTGGAGCCGTCCACTTGATGGGGAACTTTGCTCCTGAAACCATGGTAACACAGTCAAGATGTGTGCTGATGTATTTAGGATAGGTTAGGACTAAAAATACAGACAGCCAAAATCAAAAGCCAAAATTACTGACATTTTCATCCATCATGAGCACTTGCGACTGGCAGAAGTTGTATGCTTATGTTTTATTCAGCTACCTTGTCTGGCTGTGTACTCATTGTCCTCAATTAGCCTGGCCAGGCCAAAGTCAGCGATCTTGCACACCAGATTGTCTCCAACGAGGATATTAGCAGCTCGCAGGTCACGATGGATGTAGTTCATCCGCTCGATGTATGCCATCCCAGCTGCAATCTGCACACGAAGAGAAACCAAACATGCTCACATCTGCAGTCGAGCTAAAAGCCTCACTTTTGTCCACCACATGCTGTTCGACTTGAACCTCACCTGTGCTGCCATGTCCACCAGCTGAGGCAGCTTCAGGGTCTGCCCCTCTCCATCTTTTAAGAAGTCCAGCAAGCTTCCTATGAGAGAAAATAAAAAATCAGGGACCTTTCAATGACGAATAGAGAAGGTGGTCACTTTTTAAGGCAGAGGAAAATATACTTTCCTTAAAAATGTTGAAAGTTCCTCGTGTTAATTTCTAACTCTTTATGATGGTAATTGAAGGAAGATAGGGTCACTAGCTGTTTTACAATATATTTTTATTTTTAATATATGTAAAGTGGGATTTTTAAATAAGCTATTTAGTTTTGATCTTTGTTTTTACCCATCTTAATTTGTTCTGTACTACTGCAAAAGATATTACCCTATATATAAAATGTTAGGTTGCGTGAGAAGGAGGAAGTGTGTGTCGGAGTGAAAGACATTTATAAGCAGGTAATACTGTAATTTCAGTCTGACATAATTAGTTTACATTTTCAAACTATATGCATTTCTCATATTGTCTTAAGAAATATTGTGCACACTTTCTTCTCTATCACACCGCTGAAACTGAAAAACTGCGGTATGTACTTCACTGCCAAAAGTAGAACTCTTTCATGTTTATACTTGCAATATTTATTTCTTACTGTTGAATGTTCTCACAGTTCGTAACAAACCTGAATAAATTTAGACCTCATATGATAGAAATCATGTTATACCTCTAAATAAAATCCAGTTGATAACTATGTATTTTTAGATGTAACATAATTACATAATAGAGTCCCATTTTGTGAACTTTACCACTGGAAAAGATTTAAGAATGGGGCAGGGGTTTATGTTTTAGCAGGGCAACAAAACTAAGCTTACCCCCAGCCAGGTCAGATGTTTCTCATTAATCTTGACTTCATGATCCAGTGTGGCTGCTTTGCATATAAAACACAGTGACAGCCAGCATATTTGGTTTTGACAATTTGTGTCAATCATTCATATATATTATTTAATATGTAAGATTAATAAGAGTAGGCATTATTAGATTAATATATAATCTTTAATGGCCTTTCCTCTGCAGTGCTGGAAAGTAAAGCATACAGAAATGTATGTATTGCTATTAGTAGTTATCCTGGTGACTGAGCATCATTTAGCAGAACCAGTGGTTTTCCACCTTGGAACAGAAACATGAGGAACAAAATCTCAGGATCCAAGTTTTAAATTCACATAAAATAGTAACAGAGCACTGGTTCTCACTGCACTCTTCTTTTGGGAAGAGATGTAGTAAAAATCTTTTTGGCTTTGGGTGTTTAACAGCGCTATAGATAAAAATCAGAGTCAATATTGCTTTTGTTCTTTTCTTTTCTTATATAAACCGAATCCTTATGATTGAACGAAATCCCTTTGAGTTTCATTAACCATATGTTTAATTTAAGGAATGAAAAAAAAGATTCAAAGTCAGTTCAAAAGTTTGACGTCAGCAAGGCTTCCCCCCTGCTGCGATGGAGGAAGTTCAAACCTACAATATGTCAGAGCGGTGACAGTTTACTCAACCCGATACCTTGGCTCATGAACTCAGTGATGATGTAGATGGGCTCCTCAGACACGACGGCGTACAACTGCACCAGCTTGTCGTGCCGGAGCCTCTTCATGATCTGAGCCTCCTCCAGGAAGGCCTCGGGGGACATGGTTCCTGGCTTCAGAGTCTTCACCGCTACCTTGGTGGTGCCGTTCCACATGCCTGGCATACAGACGAGTCGATGTTAACGGGCGCGCAGAAAAGCAGGGATGCACACAGAAAAAGGCCTCATGTATGTGCCAATTTGTCTTCCTATTGATAGCATGCATATAAGAAGCAAACAATAAACAAAATGGAGAAGTGAGCTGGTACATGCGGTAAATACTGATGCATGCACATGATTGGTATTTTGGAGAGCATGCATGATGTTAATCAGTGAGCTGAGGGATAGATGAACGGAGGTTTGTCTGGTTTTCTTACATCAATAAAAGCAGACCCTTAGTGTCGGTCAAAAGTATACATACTCTCATTATGGACATGAATTTCATATAGTTAGGGATTTTAAGGAACCATTAGAATCATGGACTGATTATAACTATAATCATAGTGTTTGGGAATATTGTTCATTTGCTCCAAACTGGCTTCCTCAATTTTGGTTTGAACTAGGAACCACCAAAATGGCTGAGCCAAAAACACCAGTGCCATTATCTGAATGGAGCAAGTTTAGCATCAGCATGAAACTCGGTGAAACCAAGAAAAAAGTCCCTGATCAAAAATCAACACCTTCAAATTGACTGAAGTCTGCATCTGCCCCAGCGGACATACTCCTCTTACCTCCTCTTTATCAGAGGAGTTAAAGATTGGACACATTAATGAAGTAGGTTTGGGGAAGTGAAAGGGAGACTTTGAAGCCCAAGAAACAATTAAAAACTGACACTTTAAAGTAACTCTAATATTTCAGGTTAGAACAATGATGAAATATCCCTCCAGAATAGTGCATGGATCCTGGTGATGGCAACAAAAAGAGTTGCTCAGCAATATTTTCTGAACTTTAGAGGAGGTATTCAATTCAAGCAGTAAAACATATGGTTCGAATGTGTCCTTAAAGAACCCAAAACAGTGTGAGATTTATGTCCGTGATGAGAGTATGTGAACTTCCTGCAGCAGTGTACATGTAAGATGCACAGATGACATCAGGATGACAACCTGTACACTCAAAAAATAGATTCAGTCACTGGAAAACTCTTTCAGGGTATATATTTTAAGGTAAAAAATATCTAATGTGTTCTCTACTGAGAAATAATACACTGGCATAAAAGGAAATCTTGAATTAGACACTGAAGTAAAGCAAAACAATCTTTGTTTCCCTGTTTTTTCTGACTTTTAGAGTTTGCCTGCATCAGTCTCACCCATCCAGACATCCCCGAAGCACCCCTGTCCCAGCTTCCTTTGCATTGACAGGGTTTCTCTCGGTACCTCCCAGGCGTCCCGCCCAAGGCCCAGGGTGAGCGGGGTGGAGTTGAGGCAGGGCTTGGTCAGGTAATAACAGAGTCCATCGTTAGTTCCTAAGAAGAAGAGGAAGGAGAGGGGGTGCCAGAGATGGTGGGAAAGAAGTTTGGTGATGGAGGATGGGAGAAGAAAGGGTGAAGTTGTGGGTTGGAGAGTTGGTGAAAAGATGGGAAGGGGTGACAAAATGTGATGTGAGTTTTAAAAACATGCACATGCAACGAAAGGAGGATCAGGAGAACAACTCAGCACATCTGGATATGTGGAACTCAGCTTCCTCTGCATGACGTCCCCACTTGCAATTTTTCAGTTTATGTTTAAGGTAAGAATTTGTTTCTGTCCTGTTTTACATTAAGAAATGTTTACACTTTCTATCCTGTTACAGTTATACATTTTTAATCAGGCGTGCTTCTGTTGTTCTTTTCCCCCTTCAGGGAATCCCCAACAGTCCTACCCATCCAGACTTCTCCAAACTGGCCGTTGCCCAGTTTCTTAATCAGCTGGAGAGACTCGCGGGGAATCTCCCACATATCCTTGGTCTTCACTGATAAGTCAGCCAGCTTAGGCATGCCCCTCTTACAGCTGCCCATCAAGCGGCAGCACAGTCCCGCCGCTCTCTCTGAGACAGAGCGAGACGGAGAGACATACAAACAGACAAAATACAGAGCAAATGCAAAGGTAAAGACAGAAAAATGCAAGTTAAGCAAACATACGACAGCACAACACACATGAACGTATAGTGTACAAAACAAAAATATGCATAAATGTGGCAGAAACATCAGGATGCTGTGGGAAAGACAAAAAAAATACATGTGCCAAGATGCAAACTGAATTTTGTGTCCTAATCCCAAAATGCGCCACTAGGGGGCAGATGTACACTTTCAACTAGTTTAAGGTAAGACGGAAGTGAAACACATTATGTCATCCAAACTTTTCTTTTTCGAGTTTGTAGCTGAAGTCAAACGTGTTTCTTACATTTTAAAAAAGCCAGAGTAACTTCACTTTTCCTATTAATCATAACTGACTCAGTTATTTTTACAGGGACTGTTTATGCTTATAAAAGCACAATATGTATCAGGTAGAAGTATTTAAGATTTCCTTTCAAAAGTGTTCATACACTTTGAACTTTTTCACATCATGTTACAGCTACAATTTCTTTTTTTTTAAATGTCTTTTAGAGGGATTTATAATGCCCACGCTCACATATAGTAACCAAAACCAACACAAAGTAGGTTATTATTGTGAAGAAGACAATAAAAAATTTCTTTAAAATTACCTAACAAGGAGGTGGCAGTATCATATTGTGGCGACACTTTTCTTCAGGTTCGGTATGTAAATTTTAAGAGCTGAATTTAGATCTGACTGAGGATCTGTGGACTTAATAATCGAAGCTCACGGAAGCTTTGCATCAAATCCGACAAAACATGAACTATTACAGAAAAATAAGCAAAAGTTTCAGTTTTTAGATGTGCAAAGTTGGAACATATCCACAAATGCAAGGTAGCCAAAAACGGTTACGCAACTGGTCACCCTGGATCTTAATGAGGGTTGTCAAAGTAACTGGTTCTCAATTCAAGTGCATTCCTATTGCACTTTTTTCTAAGTCAGGCATTATTTTCTCCTGCTTCACAACTGCTGAATCCTCCTATCTGTGTGATTCTACTGCAAAGCATCTTTGCACATGACCATTTATAATAGTCATACATTGCTACACAGCACTGCCACTAAAGCAGGCTGAAAGTCATGGCAGTAATTTGACAATATCTATGTGAAAAAGTTCAAGGTTGAGGCTAAAGACTTGCAAATAATGAATTAAACATCAATTGAAGCAATATTTCAGTATGATGACACTGAAACAGGAGCTTTGAAAGCTGACAGGCGATCAGAAAAGAGAAGGGTGAATTGTGAATCTGCTGGCGTGTTACCTGTGTAGTGCTCTACCAGCTGCTGAACAGTGTCAAACTGTGACCTAGTGGTGATATAGTAGCCTCCGTTGTCTAGTTTGCGGATCTTGTAATGCTTGACATGATCTCCCTTGTTGTCGTCCCAGTCCCGAATGGACAGTGAGTAAGCACCTGTATGAGAGAAATGTGAACGGCTACATGAAGGGAAGGTTGGCTGACGTGAAAGAGGTGAAAGAGTTGATTGTTTTTAGACTCTCTTTAAGGAGATAGTGCATAGGCGTGTTGAATGTTTCTTCTCCTCACCTTTGGTGGTCTCACTCTCTCGTATGAGGAAAGTTCCCCTCTGGTTGCCCTGAGCCAGCAGCTGTCTCTCCGCATCCTTCCTCCCCATCTTCCCAAAATACCACCTGTCACCATGAGAACGCCACACAGGTGATTGGAATAACATCACACATCACTTGACCTCTGCTTTCAGACCACATGTCAATCACTAAGGGAGTCTTAAGTGTTGGCTTAAAGCACAGCACAAAAAAAAACAACTGTCACTATTGTGTGTGTTTTAGTTTTCTGGTGCAAACTCACTCTTCAGCCTGTATGGAGTCAACAGGAGCTACGTAGTTGGAGGGGATGTAACCTGAGTTTCCGGTGTTCAATGAGCGAGCTTCCCACCAGTCACCTTCCCTGTAACCAAAGACAATTTATAAAAAAAATTACAAAAAAAAAAGATATTTCTGAATAAGAAATAAACAGCATTGGTCAAATGTTAACATCATGTAAATTGATTTTGGATTTCCTGAGCAGGACAAAATGTTTTTCAATAACAAAGGCTGGTCGACGTGCCCTGCAGCTGCTGAGACCCCGGATGTTTTTTAATTAGTGACATTTATTCACAATGGGAAGAATTTAATGCATACAAAAACAGTCAACTGACTTAGTTTAGCTTTCACAGAACTCAATATGCTGTCAGCTTCTTGTCTGTTGCTGCGGTCCTTTCATGTAGCGTTTGCAGACATTGAAACGCTGCTTATGTTGTTTTCTAAAAATATTCACCCCTCTTGACCTTTTTCTACAGTTTCTCGTTTTACAATCAAAGGAACAACTCAGATGTTTATAACCGTTTTAAGCAAATACAGATATTAACCATATAAAAAGATATATGGTTAATATATCTTTAACCATTTAGACAGGTATGGCCGTCTTCTGCAGCCATACCCGTAAAAAACATCCAGAAATTTTTGGGCCATTTTTTAAGCTCCATCAGATCGGATGGACCGATTTCCAAATCTTGTTATCTGATTCTAAATTAGATTTAGGACTGAACATTAACTAGGCTACTCTAAAATATGAAAATGTTTCTTGAACCCCAGTTTCAGTTCCTTTACTAGGTCATGTATCATACAGTCATCCGTCTCACCATCACCATTTTGCACAGGTGGTTACGACGGTATTTAACACTGGCATCCTTGTCACTCACAGAAAAGATTTTTTTGGATTGCACAACAATCAGCTGTCCTATCGACAGATTCTCCCACATAAGCTGTTTGTCTCTACAGCTGTTTGTTTCTCTAACAATCCTCTCAGGCCTTTGCAGAACAGCAGGATATTTTATTACACACAGACTCTCATGCTTACGCATTAGGTGACTTCTGAAAGCAAATGGTTTGATTTTATTTAGAGGGCTCAGAGTAGAGGGGGTTGAATGCAAATGGAAACCACAAATCTACGAAGGAATAACTTTATGTATCCTTTTTTTTCCACTTTATAATTTTACTCTACATGAGCTCGAGAGTCGCATACAAATCCCATTAAAACACCCCAAAGTTTCTGGTTGCAACATGAAAAGTGTGAAAAAGTTTAAGGTGTATGAATGCCTATTTTTCAAGTGTGTGTTATTCTAACTCACGTGTTGTTGATGATTTGGAATTTCTCTCCTTTCTGGAAAGTGAGGTCGTCTTCAGTGCGAGCGTCATAGTCATACAGAGCTACGAAGAGAGTGACTCCACCACCTGCAGCAAAACAAAACATTCATCCGTCACTTAACTCCCGTTCTTCAAATATTTGTGCTGGCACAAATTAGAAAATAAATATTGCACGACAGAGAAATCATTAAAGGAAGATTAGTACTTTAATGTCTTAAATTGGAGATGATTTGCCTACCCATGCCTCCAGGCCGAGGGTGTGCATTGGTGCTGGGAAAGGCTGAAGGAGATGGGAAGGGCTTATTAAAATCTGGGATGGCCTGAGTGGGATCCATACAGTAGCGTCCCTGGGACAAACCTCCAGGCAGTCCTTCTGCATTGTTCGCAGATAAATCGGTAACATCTACTGTTCCTGATGTTGCTCCTAATGTTTTGGCGGACTTTTTCTGCTTGCAACAGGCACACCCCATAATAACCAAAACGGCGACGGCGTCTGTAAACACAAAGAAGATGATTTAGTCTTTCTTTGTAAAAAATTTCTTTTTCACTTTTAAAATAACTGTTTTCTGCAAGAGGGTTAAAAAAAATAGCCATTACACATAGAAAGGAACTTGTGTCTCATCACTGCAGTTAAATTAATTACTGGGCGCTGATGTGAAGTGAAAGCAACTTGGATTACTGAGACACATTGATCAAAATAACCATGGAGAACTGCAGAAAGAGAAGTCACTAACTTTAAACAACAACAACAACAACAAAAACTTCCCTTAAACAGCAGGAGGTGCAGGAGATGGAGAGTGAGGAATTAATTACAGGGTAGGAAGGAGAAGTTCACTTTTTTCCTCACCTGATGTCTTCCTCTGTCAGATCATCTGTCAATCACCATCGCCACTGGAAAGAAAAAAGAGGGGAGGAGTTGAGTGACGGGGGGTTTTGTGGGGTAGAGCAGGGCAAAGCGGGAATGACGGGCAGAGAACTGAAGAAAGGGAACTGTAGGAGCAGTAAAGCATGAGGCAGTTGCAAGCAGAGAAGTTAGAAGAAAAAAACAGACAGACAGCTTGAGATAAGGTTTGACAGAGAGAGAGAGATGTGAGGTTAGCCACTTCCCGTTTTGCTTTGGCGTTTCGAGAGAGGCTATTAACTTATTCTTTCGGTCAACAGCTGTGTACACATGTACATGTGCGTGTGGATGTATAGAGTTTGTGGCGTAACAAGCTTTCAAATGGCATCACAGGAGCAGAGGGTAACAGTCATAAAGCGGCTCAGCCGTGAAGGTGTGTAATGGCTTCGACAGAGATCATTGTATCAATCCCGACTTCCAGTTTTGAGTTAACGACACTGTTTCGGCAGAATGCACGTTCACAAAGCAAATAAAAAACTAACACAAACACAAAGAGGAAGAAACATACAGTAAAATCTGTCAAATATTTTATTTCCAAGCAGAACAAGGGCTATAAACATAAGCTGTTCTGGTTCGTGACAGTGCTTTGAAAATATTGCAAGTTCGCATTAAGTAATATTTAAAAGATAAGAGGTTTGGCATATGACTACCAGCTGTTGGTTACTGAGCTTAAGCTGCATCGATAAGAAGCCATTAGTGCAAATATTCTACAAACAGTACCAGATGTTTAAAAGGGCTAAAGCTGATCAGCCCTTTTATGACATGAACTGACTTCACACGGTTTTAATAAAAATAGATTAATGCATGCAAACTGCTTTGTAGTGATGGGGAATTCCTGATCTTATCATTTCACTCAGATCAGCAGGAAATAGGTCTTTTTTAAAATCCCATAGTATCACTCAAGGTTTTGTAAAATTTGTCAAATTCAGCAAAAAAAAACCCAACAAAAAACATGTTATCCAATTATTAGTATGAGGGCAAACACGTATTCTGAATATTTTTTTGAGGTGAATAGCAGAAAGCCTTGTGTCTCAAGTTGTTGTTTTTTGCTAGTTTTTTTACAATATACTTTCAGCTGCTTTAGAAGAAATTTCAAATGATGCCAACCTTTTTGTTTTAGGGAATCTTATTACTGAGTAGATTAAAGAGCTTGGCTAAAATCAGAGTGCTGCAGAGAGGAACATGAGAAGAGATGCTACATTAAAGCTTTTTTAATATTATGATGTCTTGTTTTTCTACTGAATGTTAATATCTGTTTTTATCCAACGACACATTATGCAGTGCTGAGAAGGGAAAAAAATGGATTTGTTCTGTTTTTGCAGTGTGGCTTAAATGTTCATCAAACAAATTTTAGATTAAACTCATATAACCAGACTTACTACACAAAGCTTTTTTCTCAATTTGATTTCATTATTAAACATTATATAAACCAGTTTGACCATACCGGAACATTAATTGACCCGTAAACCCAATAACTGGTTGTGCCACTTTGGCTGCCAACAAGCATTAGAGACAACTGGAGATGAATCTTTTCTATCTTTACAGAATTGTTTTACTCCAGACACACCGGAGGGACTTCAAGCATGAAGACCCACAAGGCACTTGTGGAAAGTTGTGCCACAATATTTCAACCAGATATAACTTTGACTAGGCCACACCAAGACATTCCTGCTTTTAAAACAATTTCACATAGGGTCAGGTTGATACCATTTTCTTATTAATAAACAAAATTATACTTTGAAAACTACACTT
This sequence comes from Poeciliopsis retropinna, assembly GCA_010277075.1. Taxonomy (NCBI): domain Eukaryota; kingdom Metazoa; phylum Chordata; class Actinopteri; order Cyprinodontiformes; family Poeciliidae; genus Poeciliopsis; species Poeciliopsis retropinna. The sequence goes on along the minus strand of VMRM01000016.1, from coordinate 7,354,689 downwards.
ACGCTGTTATTTGTTTGATTTTAAAGTGTATTTTAATCACAATCACTTTTGTAAAAAGGACACACCCTTGTGTGTGTGTATAGTGTATATATACACTATATACTTCCTTTAATCATATTTTTAAAAATGCAGAAGCCCAGAAAAAACTAAATCATCTGATTACACAATTTATAGAGTTAATTTGTCAAGACCTTTTCAAGTAAAATTAACTGGGTTTTTCACAACACTGTGAGCCTCAGCCATTCTAATATGGATATAATTAGGAGAAGCAACTGTAAAGACAAGATAATATATTTCTGTGTTGGAATATTATATTAAAGCTCAATTGGCTGTCTTCTAGATGAAGCAAGACAGTGTGAAAGATCATTAAAATATAATCAAGTCAGAACCTTTAAGGCCACTAATAAAATCCTAATCTCAACCCTCTATGTGAGAAGCACCAAAGCAAAAGCTATGTTAGATGCTTGCTCTTTCTTGTTCCTGCAAAAGATGACAAGAGGAAAATAAATGTTCTGCTTGGTTATGTAATGTTTCTCTTAAAAAATAAAAAAAAAGCATGTTTCATCAGGTTATACATGATGAGGCATGAAGGTCAAAGGTGCTAGTAAAAAACACAGAAAACCAGGATCAGATATCGGCTAAAAGCTAAAGACGCACCACCCATCACAAATATTATTACAGTAATGCTGTTTTAAAATTACAGTTGCTAAGTTACAAGAGGCATGTCTGTCAAAAAGCCCACTGCAGGCTAGCCAGGAGCAGACAGCCTTACTAACTAATCTTGCTGACAACAACAAGATTTCAAAGTTAAACACAAATTTAGCTGATGGTTATTCTAAGTTTTTGTGCAAGTCTATTAAAAAAAAAGATTACTCTGACTGTAAAACTAAACATGTTACCACATTTTAAAAGAGTCGGTAATAATAAATGTTTTGTTTTCTATAAAACATTTAAACCATGTTGCACACGTTTTGTCTAAGATGCGTTGATAGCACTGTGGTATCTTTACTGCAGTGTTTCTTTTTTCAACTTTTCAGAAATATTTAATGTCTCCAAGACAACACATTTTAAAAAAATCTTTTGAAAACCTTAAACTTTAACTTTGGGTTCTGGAAACTGTAAAGAAGCAGACGAACAAAAACACGCCAGATTTTTGGAACGGCATCTTTTGATTTAAAAAAAATCATCAGAAAGTGCCTGTTTGCTATGTTATCATTGACAAAATCAAGATTGCATGGAGATGCATGTTCTCCATTTGCATAAGAGCCTAAAGAAAAGCATTAACACCTTTTTTTTTTTTTTTTTTTACATTTTTTATTGTCACAACCACAAACCTGAAAATATTTGTGTAGTTGTTCCTGCAGCTTTTCTCATGTCATAAAGGGAACACAACAAACATGAGGTCAAACCTAGACTTTTTTGTCGATGTGCCGCAGTCTGGTGTCAAACACACGCCATTCTCACAGTGAAACATGCTGGTGGTAGCATCATGTTATGGGATCCTTTTCTTCACCAGAGACAAGCTTGTCGGATTTGATGAGAAGATTAACAATGCCAGCACTGTGCAGAAGATTTGAGACTGGAGACCAACAACATGTTGGTCTTTCACATATAAATCCATTCAAAATACATTCAAGTTTGTAATGTGACAAAATGTGAAAAAGGTTTTAGAGGTGTGAATACATTTACAAGAAACAAAAAAGTGTTAGAGATCAGTTTGTATCAGGACATTTGTATCTATGGTCTGTTCTAAAATGTGTAGTCTATATTTGGAAATGATAAAATGCTGGACCAAATGATCACCACCCAGACAAATGCAGGTTTTAATTTAGAACTGATTAATCTTGGCTGAGCTCACATACATCAGGCTAATGTCTCCAGAGTGCTCTGAGATTCTAACCTGCAACCTTACAAGATGGCCAACCTTCCAGGCTGCAGCCACCCCACCTACTCAGGAATGCACAGGAAGTCACAAAAGGAGAACAATACAAGTAATGGCAGAGAAGGAAGAGAAATCATTCATTACTTTCATTGTGACAAAATGGCAACTGCAGGTTTACTCGTTCCCCTCTAAAAACCTCCGACATTCATGCAGAACTTCACAGCAACAGCGGCTGTTTCGGGGCGATGTAATGCAGTAAAATATACAGCAGAAAATTCACACACACAAACATTCTCTCACTATCAGACCGGCCATCGTGAGAGTTACAGGAAGTTAGCCCTGTTAGGGTTTCCTGTCCACCCTTCTGACGGCTCCCCCCTTTTCCTGGAAACTGAGGCCAGAGTCCATCCACATACACACCCAGAGCAGCTGCAGAGCCGCCAAAAACACCCCAAGCCCTCACTTTCCTTTCTGTTACTGTTCTCAACACTGCGCTGCAACACCTTTCACATTCTCTACATCCACTCCTCAGATACTGTACTCGTTATTGGGTGAAGCAAGGAAAGTAGAAAATGGTCACTGAGGCCATTTTGATTTAACTAGCCTTCCTTTGCCCTTTTATGTTCAATTGTCACTCTTCCTGCCTTTTTGGGACTGGCAGGTGACCACAAACAGGTATGATATAATAAAACAGTCGCAATCACAGATATACTGGGAAGTGTTTTTTTGGTCATTATTCCCCGTTGAGTTCCCGTTGAATAGATAATCCTGTCATCGTGTTGTTTTCCACCCTCTGCACACAGAAACTGTAATGAATTTACAACTCGTGTGATTGAAGCTGATTTGTGGGTAGAAAAAAAAGAAAAAAAAACCCATTTCTCTGTGATCAGAAATTCTCACTTGCTCACAGCAACTCACCTTAATATGTTTAATAACCACTGAAGTTCAGGTTGCAAGCTTTCATAGTCATAACATGTACCAGGGTTAAGAGTATGAGAGTGTGTGGGCGTTTTGTGGTGTTGGTGATGAGTGGTAAAGTGGGGGGTTGCACAGTTAATCTCCTATAAACATCATACTTAGTTTGACAGTCTGCTTGTTAATTACGTATGACAACAATGAGATACAGTGCTAACTTTGACTTTTAAAGAGGAAACATAGCACTCAAGAGGTACATTAGTGCTTTTTTTTTTACCAGTACATCTGAGGGTGAAGTGAATTTTGGAACAATCGCTGTTTTTCGGCTATGCCCCTGTGTAAAATGGCGCTTATTAACGTTCAGGACCGAGCACAGACTCAACCTAATGTTGCAGACTTGTTGATAAATGTCATAGGAGATTTTTATAGCAGTATACTAATACAAAGTAATAATTAGACTACCGTGTAAAACAAACCCTGCTTCCTCTGTTGGAGGAGAAGTGTGAAGCTTGTCTCTGATAAGTCTGGCTGCACCACTGGTAATATTCACCAGACATCAAAGAACTTTACTCAGGCTTCACATGTGACCTTTTTCGTGGGCTGTCATCTCACTTAAATACCTATACTCGTGTTTGTAGACAAACACAGTTTCCCAGCTGGCTGACTATAAAATGCTTTAGCGGAAATACCAAAGAAGTTGACTACGTAAATGCTGAGCTTTCCGTTGCTCTGCATGGTCATGCTCTGGAGTTAAAGTTATAATAAACATTTATGTAAAAGTCAGAATCACAGATAATTGCAGCAGCTGCATGTTTGATTTTTTTTTTTATTTCATAAAGCAACTTTTCCAACACAGCTATTCATTAGAGGCAGTGCTACAATGCTCGTGCTGTACATAGGTGTATTATTTATTATTAATGCTGTACACAATGAATTTGCGCATTCATTTCTGTTGTGCAACATTTTTGTTGGTTTCTGAATCAGAGTGGGCTTGATCAGGACTGATAACTCCTGGTCCAGGGATACCTGATTTTTTTTTTAAAATTATCATTATCAGGTTCTTGTAAAACAAGTTGATAGGTATTAAGTTAACAAGTATTAAACTTGTTTGTTTTTTTATCAGGCCAGCAGGACTACTTCTCTTGAAGGATGGAACTGTGCACCATTACTCTTTAGTCTGAAGTTAGACATTTTAACTTCACTTTTTCTGTGAGAACTTCTAACCTGTTTGTTGAATGGAAATATGTCAGTTCCCAGTTTTTGTCCCAACACCACCTTTGTGAAATAGTTGCTGTATACTTTCACTTTTTTTGGTTAATTTGTTTAAAACATTAACCACATCTATGCTATAGTATTGAATGATATCAGCTAGAGATTGTGGATGTAGCTTTTTTGCTGATTTTACTGATTTGCAGGTTAAGTAATTAGTTTTGACAGACACAGTGTTTGTAGGTTGAAGACTGTAGTTTTAAAACAGTTTCACTTTCATGTTAGTTTCAACACTACGACCATCTTTATTTTCTGCAACCCAAATATTTCCAAACTTGCAAACTTGCATTTCTTGTAAATGGGGTACAGGATAGCTTCTTTCAGCCAGCTGACCAGCAGGGGACAGCAACAAAACGGGAGAACGGCAACATTACGTTACTCTATGCTTCAATCAGACAAGGCAAAAGTCTCACATTTTTTCATCATCTCATAAAAAGCAATTTAAACCATCAGTGCAGCTGTTCTGGGTTTGACATCCAACATTTCCTGCCTGGTAACTGTCAATAAAGGCTACTAGAAAAAAAAAAAAAGATAAAGATTGGAGTGATGGCAAGAAGGCCTTCCAGATCAAACATAAAGTGTCAAAGTACCAGTGCAAGCATGTAAACTACAGGGCAATAATTACCAGAAGGACATAATTGCTGTATTGTTAATATACAATTTTTTCATTGGTTATTAAGAAGGCTATAGATATCTTTCAACATTTTGTTTTATGAATTATCAATAAAAACTGACAGATCTTTTTTATTTATGTTCTTTTCTACTTTACATTATGATCATGTGAAATATATATACAATATATGTGTGGGTGTGTGTGTGTACAAAGGAAAGGAAAAAGTGTTTCATAATTTTCAAAGTGCATATTACATCATTTCTCAGCATGATAGAACAATCCTGCTCAGTTCGAAACGATGTTTTAGATTATTAGGTGCAATACGTCTTCAGTTAAAAGTGTAAAATAACACGTTAAGTTCTACTGCGAAGCAGATACGTCTTCATGAACATCAAAAAAAAGCTTTTTTTTCTTAGATATTTACACTCTGCGCAACACAGAGAGCCACCTACTCCCAAATAACTGGACATGTAACAGGTAGTGGAAGGTGAAACATTTTGCCCATATCAACTGGCAATCAGACCATTCTCCATCTTTGATGCAGAAGTTCATAAAAACGGTACTGAAGAAGAACTATGGAAATGTCACTTTCCACTTCCGCACTCGAGAACATTTCAGTATACCGCTGGATTTGTCCAGTTTAAACAATGTAAGGAAACAACAAAACTTTGACCTAGAAACTACTACCGAGCATTCTGTGCATTCTTCTAAAAATCACAATAACATCAACCCCTCCATCAACACCGTCACTCCCGCCAACATCCATATCCAAGTGACACACCCTTTCCTGCTCAGTGGACTGCAGATAAGCTGCTCCCAGAGGGAAAATTCACTGCAGTCAAACACACACACACACACACACAGGCTTGGTCCTAAATCTGTCCTGTTTTACTGATTTCTCCTTAAAGACAGCAGCCATTACTTTTACCACCCCGTCCTCTCGGTCTATTATTTTTACCTTTTTGTGCTCAGACCTTTCTTTCTAACTCTGCACCATGAGCAGGAAACTCAACAGGATGCAGAATGTGAGTGGGGCAGGAATGATAGGACAATGGGAAGCAAACTGTCACTGAACCCCCTCGCACACACTCCAACAGAGGGGAGAGGGAGACGGAGTTGGAGGGGGAACAGTGGAAAAGTAAGGCGTCTCAGCCATCGGGATGTCCTGTTTCTACATGATGTCATCACATCCTTGAGAGGCCAGACCCGGATTGTTGTTCGTAACTCTCAGAGGTTTCCCCGGTTTTCTACACATTAGGATCGAGACTTTGTCCAACAAAAGGAAGCTGACTGCCTTGTCTCATATTCAGCTCATTTCCAGGTGTTCAGGACTCTTGCAATGTGCAATTCTAATTCTTCCTACAGCAGAAAATATACACAGGTCCTTTTCCTTCCTGCCCGTATGTAGCTCCATGGCTATAGACAGGAACTGACCTCGTAAAGAAACAGGAAGTGATGGAGTCCTGCCTAACAGTGGTTTTACCCATCAAAACTCTCACAATTTCTTCATCGCCTTTAAACTTTTTAAAGTTGTGAAACCTATACTTTCAGAGATTACAAAAAGGAATCTACAAGGATTAGCAACCTGCCCGAGCTTAATGTTAAAACCATAAAAACATTTTTTGATAGATGGGTATGTTGAGGAAACAGGCAGCCCAGCCTTTTCCTCAAGGTGGTTTACTGCAGGCATGTACTATGAATAATCCACTAAAGGAATATCTAACACACTGATAGAAATAAAATCTAGCTGGAAAAATGTAGAGATGTGTACCCATCACAAATCCAAACAATATATAATTTGTTCTGCTTTCTGTTGTTAAGTGCCAATGGAGCCATTTTTACCATTCTGCCCTCTATAGAGAAGAGTAAGTTCACCAAGCAGATATTAGCAGGGGAATCGAGACTGTCTGGCAACTTTCAGACAGCTCACTGTCAGTGTGCAGCAACAGACGGAGACTGGGCTGGGCTGTGTTGGTTTGTACTTTATAAAGACAGGGAAAAGTCTTGCCACTTGTCATAGAAACGGCAACTTTTTAAGATTAGCTTCTCTGGACTGAATGACAGACATTCATTCAGGACAAAAAAGATTAACACAAACAAATGAAATACTGAACAAATAAACACCACATCTCTTGAAAGTCTGTGCTTCACTAAATTCCCTTCAGGGTGAAAGCTTGAGAGGAGACATTGCCGACCTTCTTGATGGCAACACAAGTTATGACAAAACTCTTTAAAGTAAATTCCAACTTTTTTTCTTTTTTTTTTAACATTGCAGCATGATTTCTAAACATCCTCTGTCGCAGGCCATCTGTCCATCATGAAAAGTGCAAGAACAAGTGCATAACCGCACTTCATCAACTTCTCGTAGGCAACTATAGCCGAACTTCCCTTTATTTAACAGACAGAAAGTCTCTTCTCAGCTGTCAGAAATTTGACAAATCGACAAGTAAGAAAAGCAGCGTTAAAATACAATTGGGCTGCTCGCTACATACAATCTATACAGGGGGTTTGCCTGGTTCTGTTGTCATTTAAATACTTTAACATGTCTTTTTTTTTTTTGACACACACGAACATTTGAACGCTTCAAGAATAGATGTAACTTTTATTGCAATGGAGTTTACATTACAGAAATAAGTCCCTGAATTAACTCAGTGTGTACATACCAGAGAAAGACACGGACGTTCAAGCGGTGAATCCAGGTGTGGGTTGCTGGAGGAGAGTCGCGCGCGCTGCTTCAGAGGGCAAAATAAGTGAGAGTTTAAAAAAAAAAAAGGAGCGCGCGTGCACTAAAAGGACCAGCCCACAGGGCGGCGCGGCGCGGCGCGGCGCGCGTGGAGCGGACCCTGTATGGACACTTCATTCAGCGGAAACAATGACTTTTAACACAATTTCCAACGAAAGCGGTCAGTTATCTGTAAACCGCAGGAGAGACGTAACGCACCTGTAATAACTATTAGCGACAGCAGACCCGGCTGAAAATTGTACACCGGATATGGAAGAGGAATGACTTCAATATATCGGTGATATTTAGATAAATAAAGCTCATCTAGGTCAAAGGTTTAACTTTCCAAAAAAAAAAAAAAAAAACACGGTCTACCTTTACTTTTAACAGGTAACTTACATTTCACTTACAAGCCGACAGCCGAGCTGAATCAGCCTCGGTTCCTGAGTGATTGCAGTTGCAGCTCAGATGTGACACTTTGACCGAGCTGGTGCGAGAGACAGGAAGAAGCCCAAAGGAGATGTGCGACATCCGCGTCAAAAACTGTGTGCATGCATGAAAATATTTACGTAACTACTTGGTGTACGGTACGTTTCTTGACTCTTTGTGCTTCCACGCATATTTCAACTGTGGCCAGATTGACCTCTGGTAACGACAGCATAGAAACACGTTCACGATTAACTGCGGCCTTGGGTTTACAGACACCCGCTGAACAAGTCAATGTAAGGAACCTTGCTGCCATCTTGTGGCGTAAAAGGGGTACTACAGGTACCAATGTAGAAAAGCCCTTTTGTTCAGGTTTGTTAAATATGCCAAAATCCTATTATTTTCAAACCTATTTTTTGAGTTTATAAATTTCAGTTGTTTTTCATGACGGAAGTGGTTTTACACGAAGGAAATCCAGCCCGTTGAGTTTAAAACATTTTATCTAGGAGGATTTAATCATAACTGAATAAAGCAGCAGTGATGGTCACTGCTGAATGCTCTTCAGATCATTTTCATCTTAGCTGGTACTGCAGAACTCTAGAAGCCACAAACACGATTTTTAAAAGTATATATTTTAATAATCTTAAAACAAACACCAAAGGAATTGTTAGTTGAGCTGTGGTGCCTGGTGAAATTTGAAAAGCCCTTGCATCAAATTTGACATATTTCAAAAAGCAAAAGTGGATTTCACCAAATGGATTCTTTAAAAGATCAGTTTGTGATCAAAAGATAACTTACTTTTTTGACAATATTAAAAACAACTGCCAATGTTTTGGCACCTAAGCAAAAGTACAGGTGTGGTTTAAACTACTTGTCTAGATGTGGCAAAGCAAAGATAAAAGATATTGTCTTTTGGAAGCCATTTTCAGAAAAATCTGATTTCTATCCTTTAAGTTATAGTAAGGGAAAATATTATACCTTCCATATTCAATTTACTTTTTTCACAAAGTAAGTGCCCAGACTTTGGAACCAAGACAGAGGGGAAAAAAAGGCAAAAACATTTCACCATTAACAAAGTAACTTTATTGCTTATAAAAATACAAGATATTTTAAGTTTCAGCTTAGCCTTGTTGTGACTAGAATCTTGATGATTTTTGCTGAGTAGAGTGTTAATTAAACATCAAAAATAAACATTTTTCAATCAATGATTTACTAATGCAGTAACAAACAGACCTGACATAACCAGGAGTGTAGCATGTAGCTTTTACAAACAAGATGTGTGCAAGATAAATCAGAACGCTCAAGGCTCCATTGGGGATTTCCATCCTGACATATTCAGTGCAAAAACAGGTAACAATTCTTTAAATACATCCACATTGCAAAGCAGCATCGAGAACATTTAACACTGAAACATACGATATGAATTTGAAAACATTCACTGTAGTGTGAGAGAATAAGGTTTTCATCATAGCGGCTCATGTGCAACAAAGTCATTTAATGTAAGCTGTGATAGATCTGAGCGTGTACAGAAGAGCCGCTTGTTTCCGAGCTTCCATCACTATTAGGTTGGCATGAACCTGCAGGACAAAAGGGAAAAAACAAAATGCCATGTCATCTACCTCTGGGTAAAAGGGTGAAATATTTCCAACCCCTATCTGTAAAGCTTCGTCTTCTGATGACATTTAAGAGACGGAAACGACGGTAAAAGTCTGAAATGCCAGTGATTCATTCTTTGTTGAGAAGATACCAGAGAGGAGTTGAAATGTCAAGTGATTTGTGATGACAGAGGTCAGGTTAGGTGTGTGTCTGAACCAGTCCGTACCTTTTCGGAGTGTCTGAAGTGTCTCCAGAAGGCGTGGTAAATGCGCGCAGTGGTCTGCTCAGGGTGACAGGCCATGGTTTTAACAAAGACCTTCAGAGAGCGCTCCAATAAAACATTGACGCTGCCATAGTCGTAATCGTCGTACCTGCAGATGCAGAAAAGACTTAAGACGGTGGGAATATGTTGGACATTTTGTTAAGAGGCATGAGAGTAGAGAGAGCTACACCCACCGTATGCCATAGAGGCAGTGGATGTAGTTCCACAGAGCTTTCCTCAGAGTGTAAGTGTCCACATCTTCATGCATGGCCATCCTGTTATAAGTCAAGTTGCTCACAACCTGCAAAGTTGCATTACAATCGTCAACTTAAACAAGCTTTTTTTTTAATTTTGTTTATGTTTTTACACACAAACAGATCACGATTTTAAATATCTTTTAAAAAGTATTCATATAATCTGCTGAACAAAGCATCCTTGCAAAAGTTAACCATTTGGACTGTATGCATTTTATTTCAAGCAAGTGTTGTAGCCAAGAAACAGAAAATGAGTAAAATCCCTGAAACAAGAATTGAAAGACTTTTTCTGATAATTTACAACTGTGAAACCCGGCAAAGAGGAAGTTGGAGTCCTAGCAAATTGTCAAACAAATACTACTGCCCACTGTCTTGTTTCAGGTGTCTTAAAGTTATTTTGAGACAAACGAAAAAAAAGTGACCTTTTAGATTTTAGTTCTTTATCTGTTAAGAAAATCAAGCCATAAAGGCAGTGTGCTCTTGAATCTACAAGTGATTCATGCAGAGTGTGTTTTTGCTCTTGGGTCATTTTTATCCTCATTGTTTTTAAGAGATTAAAGGCAAAAGTACCTGAAATTCCTCATCCAGGAACTGACCCATGTCGGGAAGCAGCCTCTGTACCACAGAGAATCCGTGATCTTCCCACGAGTAATCCTGTAGATCAGATGTTGAGATTTTTAACATCATAGGAACAAATTAGATGCACAAACAAATCAGCTAACTGAAATGAGTGATTTTACTCTGGAAAGGCCATGATCAGTGATTGACAGTGGTGAGGAAGTTGTTACTGAATGAGGACTCGACTTCAAGCCTACAACTAATGATTATTATTGTAATCCATTATGCTATCAATTATTCCGATGATTAATACGATTTTAAAAATGGCACATTTCTGCAGATTTTTCATTTATCCAATTTAGTCTTCATTTTATACAGTATTGGAACTACAATAAGAGATGCTAATAAGTAATTCAATTAATTTTTTAAATAAGAAAAACATTTTTGCAAAAAATGTGATACCATAGCATTCCTTTAGTGTATACGTCATCATTTAAGTGATGAAGTGTACTTATTTTTTAGCTACATCTGCAGCTGTTGATGTTAAATAATGACTTTAACATCAACATGTGAAAAGCTGAGCCCTTTCTGCTCAACACAGTATAAGGCTGATCAAGTGGTTATTTTTTTCATTTAACTGCTTAATAACTGGATACCAAAAGGTGTTTAAAAGGTTATTTTGTTTTATTTTTGTACTGTATTTGCACCAGATGAAGTTAAAACCACTACATAAAGAGTTCTGGGCAGAACATATTTACAGACATTTTGCATTCATCTTAAATGCGAAATGTATTTTTCGTACTGTTTCGGCTCAATTACTGATCAGAATAAGTTTTTTGAGCAAACATATTCTGACCTTTTTTAGTGTGTATCCTCCAGTTAACAATGAATCAATTACTATACAAGTTGACAATTACTCATTAATCAATTCATCACCACTGATTTGATTGATCGTTCCAGCCTTACTCGACTTTTTCTTTAGAAAATTATTCAACAACTTTCATGTTTACAGTTAAAATGTAACATTTAGAAAATATTTGAACAGATAAAACTGTGAACTACCTGTGCTCTCATGATGGGCGGGGACTGTTCTCCTCTGGGGGCAAAGTCCTCATATCTGAACTCAGGTTCCTCGACTAGACACAACACCAGCTCAGGTGGAGCTCCTCTTACCACCGCTAAACACAGTCAAAGAAGACGAGTTAGCAAAAATCCAAGCGGCCGATGGAGTGACCGGCAGTAAACGGCCGTATTTTTACCTGTTGGTATGCTCTCACTCCTCTCCCTTTCAAACCGAGTGACCATCTCCTCCTGTGTGCACTCCTCCTCCTCTTGCTGCTGCTGCAGCTCCACCATTCTCTTCATCAGTACCTCCACCTCCACCACTCCGTCCACCATCTGCAAACCATCAAAATTATGTTTTTATACACACAAATGACAAAAAAGCCGGGAAGCCGACAGGACTGCTGATGGGAATGACTGACTCACCTCCTGCCTGGTGTCCTCATGAGCTGGGCTGTGAGGAATGTGACTAGGCGACGGAGGATGGAAGGCGTAGCCCCCAATGTGGTCCGGTTCTGGGTTTAACCCACAGCCCCACACAAAGGAGCAGAGCGAGTGAGTGTGTGCCATCAGAATCACGGCATGGATGAGTTCAGCCAGGGACCAACGCGGCTCTGCCCCGGCACACACCAACTCCTGCAAAGATTGTTAAGAAAGAGCTTGATAAATACTTTTGTTGGGTTAAAAATTAGAGCTATGGGTAAATAATATGCTCATCATACGAACCAACAGATTTCAATACTATTTTAAGGACGATGGCCACATTTTGCCATGAAAAACCGGTAAGGTTAGCATATCCTCAATTAATAAAGTTGTATACATAATAGGATCATATTTTAATTTTTTAAAAGACCAGACAGATAATATGAGAATTTTGATTCAGAAATACTGATGTTTCTCACCAAAGCCAACCTGAAAATCCATCATGGCTGCCTAAAATTGGTGACAACTGCAGTAAAATGATTTATTTGGTCTGAAATCTTTCACGCAAAGCACTATTAGCACATTCTTCTTTTATGAAAATGTTGGCGAGATTTGACAGTGAAAAATGTAGCATTTTAGAGAAGCTATTGCTACCTAATGCAAGAATGCAGTTTCCAGAATATTTCACCAGTTGATTCACTGAGGATGTGAGTTTGGATGCAAATCAGAAATCTGCTATTAACCATTACTACTAACAAAAAATGCAAACATAAAGTTGACTTCAGATAGGAAGTGAGTGGGCGAGCAGCCAGTATGTCTGACCTGGATGTGCTGCTGCGAGATGAGCCAGGGTCGGTGTGCCAGCAGCTTGTTGAGGGTATGCAGGCTGCGGAGTTTGACGGGCGCATGCTTGATGCCGCTGAGCCAGCTCTCTTCCCCTCCAGCCTCCAGGAAAGCCTTGCTGTGCTGTTGCACCATGTATGAACAGTGGTGTCGGGCTGCAGCCTGAAACACACCAGGAAGGTAAACTAAAAATAAACACGGCAGTATTTCCATTGAAAACACGGCCTTATATTTGAGGTACGCATCAAAGTCAAACAATATCAGGTATTTTGTGGTTGTAAACAACAGTAAAAATCTGTGGAAGGTGGAGCAGTTGGAGAAATGAGAAACGAGTCACCACATTATTATGAAAAAGCAAGTTGACAAACCTGTTAGTGACTTGTTATGACAGCTTAAGATCTCTCAAAAACACTACAAATGTGTTTTTTCCCTCGAGTTTTCTGTAGTAGGCATTACTGCAGTTAAATTAGGTTTAACAACACTGCTATTAAATGTTTCACAATAACTCAATATAGTCATAATTGGAAACATAAGCACATTTGTCGATGCTCCCATGGAACCAAAGGGGGGAAAATAGTTTGCTAAAAACAACTGGATGAGAATAAGCCAGGTAAATTAAAATACATCTCCGAAGCTCAGTCAGAGAACTACAGAATAGTGTAACGTCGAGGTCAATATACTTTGCTTTTTACAGAAATAATTTTAAGCAAATACTTTGAAACATTACATTTTAAGTGTAAACTCTCTTTCATTGCATTTTTTTGGTATAATTTTAACAAAATGATTGCATAAATATGAACTTCTGTATTTACACAAACAAAAGCAATATCAACATATAGCTTTAAACACAGGAAACCTAGTGGAAAATAACATTAAAATAAAAATCTTAAATCATCAAGTTGTAACCTCAGGGAAATACGGTAATTAGTGCAACATATTAAGTGGCAGGTCTGTTGTATTAATTCTGAATAGAGTGAGCTCATAATTAACTGATAATTGATTTTTTTTGTTTTTCCAGATAAACAATAATATTAATAATTATAACAATAACAACAGTAATTCAAGGAGATTTTCTTACCATTACAGAAACGTAATGCCTCCAGTCACGGGGCAAAGGGCCGTCCAGTTCAAACAAAGCATGCTGGGTCCTCAAGAAGCAGCTCAGATAAGACGGGTGGAGCGCCATGACCATGGTGAGATGATCGACTCGACCCAGTGAAAGAAAAGACTCAATGAGGATGTCCTGGTTTAGCCCTTCTATCAACATCTGAAAAGCCAAAAGAGATTCAAGTTCAAACCTTGTCAAGGAAATTTTTACTTTTTCCTACAGTAGATAATGTGGATTTATTAAAAAATCAAAAATTTCATCTAAATATTTTTAACATCTAGCTAATAACGCAATAATTTATGTTGCGAAAACTAAGCTTCATGAGTCACATTTAACTCATTGCTTTGGCAACAAAACTCTAGTATTGCATCTTTCACAGGCTAGTGCATCTCATACGGCAATGTTGCATCAGAAACAATGGCCCCACTGTTTCTGAGCGTTTCTTTACCCGGCCGTTTAGTCATAAAAACATAAATGTCTGAATATTAAAGATAGAAGATATATATATATATATAAAAAAAAAACAAGTACCATGAATATTGTCACTTTATCAGAGAGTATATGTAAATATTTATTGAATGTACCGGTACATGTTATTCACTGCAAACAAAGGTAGAAAAGTAATTTCTGAGATTTGCTGAAAACTCAGAAACCTTAAACATAAAGTGCTTTTCTGACAGAATACAATCAAAGCCAGGCCAAATACATGGAAATATGAGTTGAAAATTAATTTACAATAAAAACATCCAAATTAAGGACTCCTATCAGTTTTGGTTTATAGATGCTTTTTTTTCAGTTGAATAAGAAAAAAAGATAAGGGTTAGGAACAAATCTGACAAGAAAAATATGAATATTTTTGTAATTCCTTAACGTTCTGACGGTTTTAAAACTCCCGTTGATTTTAAGTAAGACACCTTAGAATGAAAAAAAAAACAAAAACAAAAATGGAATCAACAGTTCAGAAAGAAAGTTGAAAATCAGTCCATATTGTTTTCCATTTTCTATTCTATTCTATTCTGCACAAAGGTATTTGATATCTGGTATTCTTTTTGGATTTGCATCAATAGACATTAACAATGTGCAAACCCACAACAACATTATTGGCATACTGCAGAATTTAGCTACAATCAAGTCGGAAACACCTTATAGAGGAGGTGATCAGTTGGTCTTAATTCAGAAAGGTGGCAGTGGGTGCTCAGTAATAGCATTACAAATCAAAGAGAAAAACTAATATGAAGCTCTAGTGGTAGTTTAGTGAATAGTGAGTCAACAAATTGTTCCAGGTTGCGTTAAATTTTAACATTAACGCATTCAAGCGTCAGAAATGTCTGCAGCTACATACCTCTTTTGCAGGAATGAAAGCACTTGGACCAGAATCCAAGGCTCGAGGTACTTCAATCCCCTCCTCCTGGAAATAAAGAACAACACATTTCTGTCAAATAATCTGATGATTATTCTATTGGAAGAAAAATCACAACCTTCTTCATTTTAGCAGCACAGCAGGTAAGTAAATCCTGTTCCTAAAAAAAGAGAGTACAAACTTCAATTTAAAAAATAAAAACGGCCAATTCCCATAAATAAGGGAATATAAGTAATTTTTTGCTTTAAGTAGAATTACATCACAAACAGCTGATTATTAGTTATCTATTGACAACATCTGTCCCGCCAGTCCCAGATCCAGAACGTCTTGGATCTGGGTTAAACCATTGTTCAACTGCTAGTAGGCGACCATGAAGGTCACGCGTTTACCGTTAAACGAACATTTTTCATACATTTTCAGCACAAACCATACTTTGGTAAAGCCATAAATAATTAAAAAATAACCGCATGAAATCTCAAACCCCGATCAGACTGCAGCAGCTGAGCTGTAACTGGACACCAGTTTCATAACGAGCAGCTCTTAAAAAAAACGCAAATTAAAAAAAAAAAAAAAAAAAAAAAAAAAAAACTCACCGACATCTGAACACGAGAGATAATTACTTCAAGTGAGGTTCCTTGTTGCTTCAAGCAACGTGAGTTGGGTTTTAAAAAATGGTAGAAATTAGTCAAGCCGGTGTGACTTTGTTACTTTAGAGCCGCTTTGGGACTCGGGGGGGTCTGCCTGCCTGAATGCTGCATGTTTTTCAGGGCACCGGGAGAGAGGAGGCGTGTCCGGCCTGCTTGTTTGTGCTCACAGCAGCAGGAGCTTGCATCACCTTCACTTCAGTGTCTGATGAAATATCCCGCAGTCTGGGGGTAATCAGGACCATTTCCAGCTGATAAGTGATTATCAGGTCTAGGTTTATGGTGACTCTGGAGTTCTTCGAAATAAAAGCCGTGCAGAACCCAATTTACAAGCTGTTCTTATTGACATAATTGCTACATCACTAAGCTCCAGGTTATCTGTTGTTGCAATATGAAGCACACACAAAAACAAAATGCTTTTGAACAGCCACAACATTACCTGTGCGATACACAGTAGCTCGGTGGCCCTCATCCGAACCTCCTGAAGGGGACACGTCCTGGACAGCCGGAGTAGATGAAGAAGCGTCTGTTTGCTGAGCCGAGCCGAACCGGCCCGGTCCAATTCTAAACACACCAGAATCTCCTGGCTGAGCTTCTCCAGAGCCGTGGCCCGCTCATCTTTGTCCCTGCTGCACAGCCGAGCTAAGCTCTTCGTCGTCGGGCAGATTTCGGACTCTGAATCGCAGAGGTGGCGACATGAGCTCCCGGAGCCTGACACCTGCCTCGGGTTTTCTTCTCCATTAGCCTGGAAGGTGACGCTTGGTGCGGAACCGCTGGCCATGTCCTGGTACCTCCCTGGTACACCTGAGCCGAGCTGAGGTTACCTATCGTTCTCAAGCTAGCTCACCCTAAAGTAAAGGTAACTCTGAGAGAGTTTGAATCAAACATTAGTTTACGTCAACGTCAAAATACTTGAGCAATATTATCGTTCACTCCGCATAAACTCACACAGGGATGAATGAGCAGCCAGAGCCTCCCCCTGTCCGTCCTTCTTCATACCCGGCTGCCTGAATGTGTAGCTTCCGGTTAGCTCGC
Organism: Poeciliopsis retropinna; assembly: GCA_010277075.1. Classification (NCBI taxonomy): domain Eukaryota; kingdom Metazoa; phylum Chordata; class Actinopteri; order Cyprinodontiformes; family Poeciliidae; genus Poeciliopsis; species Poeciliopsis retropinna. The sequence continues at coordinate 7,337,717 of VMRM01000016.1, read as the reverse complement.
TAAGCTAGCTCGTAGCGTCGGCTAGCAGTGCTGCTGTCGGAGTTAACGGCGCTTTTAAAAGCGGAATACTCGTTTATTTTTAAACATGGCGGCGAGGTCTCCGGCTCTCGAGAGAAGTACGCATTTAATACAACGTGTGATGATTTACTCTAATTAAATTGCAAGAGCCAAGGAACTTTATGATATTCGTGGCTGTTTGCGTTCAGACGTTGGAGAGTCCGTTTTGTCACCTCACTGTGGTGAAACCTTTCATAAATACTTCATTTCTTAGTTTAGCACTCTAGATACTTTAGATAATATCCAACTAAATGTTTTTTAGCTTAAGGAAAGGCAGAGAAGTTGTGTATATAAACAATTTCACCTTTTTACTTGGTTATGTCATGTCTCTTATAAACTTGCTTTCACTTCTAGACTGCTCTTCCATTCAGTTTAAATTACATTCAGAAATCAATTTATTGTGCCTCATTATTTTAGCCAATTTTCTTCTAAAAGGTTTTGTAAATGCTGATGGCTGTAGACAGAAAGGCTCTCCAGTAGCTGTCTATATTACAGTGAATCTACAGGAGCCTCTGAAGACAGGCCATAATTCTGGAGTTAATTTACTGATTTTTAGTGTAGCACAGTGTTTTCTTCTGTTTCTCTCTTTACATTAAAGTGTTTCAGATATTTAAACTAAATATGAATGAATAGCGCTATTCAAATAAGATGGATTCTTAAGATTCTTAATAAGAGCATTACATACAACTCTAAGCATCTTCTTTCGAGACTAATATTTAACAACAGCATGTCTTCAGTCAGCGACTTCTGCCAGCCATTGTAATACAGACTGCTACTGCTTCCTGCCCACAACCATGAGCATCTATACAACTCTGAAGAAACTTGGATGAGTCACAACATTTAACTTATTTTTGGGATTATTAAACTATTTTTAGCCAAACTGAATTGAACTGACATGAATTGCATTTAATCTTGGGGGGCCAAGATACAATAGAACTTTTTTTTATATATACTGCTCAAAAAAATAAAGGGAACACTTAAACAACACAATATAACTCCAAGTAAATCAAACTTCTGTGAAATCAAACTGTCCATCTAGGATGTGTTATTTGAGTGTTCCCTTTATTTTTTTGAGCAGTGTATATATCAGATGGTACCAAGTATAGTCCACTCCTGGATGATGTGCCGCTCTGGGCAATGGCCCATATTGTCTACATCAAAACTCACCTCTGGTTCTTTGACTTCTCTCTTGTTTGGTATCCAATTGTGGGAACCTTTGTTGCTTTATAGTTTCATATTACCTTATTTTATGTCAAATCAGTTGCATTGTATTTACTTCAATCATTCATGCAGCCAATTTGCTATTTTTTGCCCTAATCCAGAGGTTCAATTAACATGTTTAAATTATCTTACAATATTAAATGATAATAAAATAATCAAACTGTTTTTGCTGCTGGGTTTCTGTTTAACTCTACTTTGATATTTTCATTTATTCTTTTATAAAGGCATTTCACTATCAGAGTTTTGTGAATCCTTTCATAAAAAGGGGAAATCAGCTAAGTGTTCTGTTTTGTTTTCATACAGATCTTTGCCCCTTGAGAAGCACTTTAGCACTTAAAGACTATTATCCAAATTTATAGTACAATTAAGCTAAGCTGCAGCAGGTAACCCAAAGACATCCAGCCATTTTTGGTCCTCATGAGCCCACTACATATTTTAAAACCACACACTGTAGCAATATTAATTTAACCTGTTTTATATTAAAATAATCTGAAACTATGTTGAACTATGTGTATTCGTGTTTTGTTTTAGAACTTTTTCTGACCCATAAAGACCACAATCTTGTTAACTTCCTGAATCACCTTTATTTAGCAAAATAAACATCACCTTTGTATTCTTCCTGTCAGACATAAATCTTATATTAATTTACCGGTATATTTATAAAGCCGCCTTTTAAATAGACAAGAAAAGAGAGGCAGGTACCTAAACGTAAAAACAGAGAAGCAAAGGTGATGAAGCTGCATCATTTGACTTGGCAGAGGTTGTTTCCGACAGTGACAAAGAAAAAAACAATTTAGTTAACCATCACTGTTTCCCTATGAGGGAAGACTTTTATTAGCACACAGGCCGGCTTTGGAGAGCTGCCTACAGAGAACATGCGCATATAAAGGCTTGTCCCCCATGGCCATTTGAGGTTTGTGTCCCAGGAGAGTTGGAGAAAAATCAGGGATAGAGTTGGCAGGAGTTGGATGGAAGAATCTGGAGAGTTCAGGGCACAAGCAGAAGTTTGGATTCATATACTTGAGTATTTTACTGAATGCAACATGGTGAGTGTGCAGAGCCATAAGAGATGAGTTGCATGGAAGTCTTCAAACAATTTTGTTCTCCAGCAAGGCAATCCTCTTCGACATACTCTCTAGTAAGATGTTGTTAAGGGGAGACACAGAGACAGTCAATAACACAGACATCCGACTCATTATTACAATCATTAATTATTCCTAATAGGAGTAGGAGTGATGTCAGACTACTAAGTGAGAGAGTATGTTTTGTAAAACAGGGTTTTAGTATTTTTGAAACAAAGGCAACATGTTTATGGAGTTCACACACTGTCTTTAGCATCTTACATTAGAGATTAGCACTGTTAGCACAGCTAGCTTCTTTTGTACAACAGTTATGATGAGTATTACCTGAAGACAGTAAACTCTTGCCTAAACCTGGAGACTTCCAAAAGGCCACCAAATCCACTATGCTTGATGCCAAACATACTGAAATTTCAAAAGGATAAAACTGCAACTTTGTTGTAATATGTTCAGCCTTCCTGTTATCCACTGATAGTGTTGCACTCGTACTTTCTCTTACAACCTGAATGTACAGCAAACATGTTTCAACATTACACTTGCTTTCAAATATCTCACTCCATAATAAAAATTGCTCATTTACATTCTCTTTTCCTCAGCAACAGCTGCCACACTAAAGATTGTTGACGTTACTACAATCTGATAGTACTTGGTACGATCCATTCACTTATGGGAAAAAGACAAGATTCTGGGTTTTCCAACAGTGAAATTCTTGGTGCATTACTACTAAAATTGTTCCCAGACACACAACATAGATTTTTATACTCTCAATCACCATAAAGGATATATTTTTTGTTTAGTGCTTGTAGGGCCTCCTCTACTTTCTTCTGGAATTTTACAAGACTGTCGCACTCACAAGGGTTCTCATCTGTGGCATTAAAGTACAGGGTTAATCTTTGCTTTTCTTGTAATATAAGTAGTTGTTCAGTTTGTCGTTTTTGATAACTACCAGGGCAAACGTTAATTTGTAGCTTCTTGGCAATCTGGCTCATTGCCTTGAAGTCAGCTGTGTAGAAGTAATGCTCTCCAATTGGCTCAGATGCAATCTGTTTTAGCTCACTCTCCAATGCATTGCCCACTCCAACAGCATACATCTTCAAACCTGTGAGGCACAAACACATTCCAGCATTATTTTGGCATTTACCTTTCAACGCTAATATATTAAGTAGATTTCTTCTTCCTCTATCTTACCAAGTTCCTTTGCCTTCTTAGCCGCATCCCCAATGTAGTCCTGGCTGCGTCCGTCGGTAAAGACAATGGCAACTTTTTGTACTCCAGGCCGGGCTCCCTGAGCGATATTAAAGACATTATCAACCGTGTGGTGTAGAGCCATGCCTGTCATGGTTCCCCTCTCCATGTAGTCCATCTTCTTCACAGCCTCTTTCAGGTCTTTCTTGTTGTTGTGTCGGCCCAGGGGAAACTCCTGTGTGTTAAAAAAGCAGGATCTTGAAATGAGAGGGAAATTAATGGCTTATTGTGGCAGCACTAAGAGTAAAAACTGAAACTTACCGTTCTGACAGTGCTGGAGTACTGCACGAGACCAACATGAGCATTTTTATCAGAGACATCCAGTTTGTCAATGATCTGGTTGATCCACTTCTTGACCAGTTCAAAATTCTCGGGACGCACACTTTTTGAGCCATCAATCACAAATACCGTATCTATCGCAGCATTGCCGCAAGCTGTTGATAGCAGAAAATACATCGGGGGGGATAACCTTAATCAAATTGCACTATTATTAAGCTGGCACAAATACGTTCAGACACACACACTCACCTCTGCAAGTGCGACCATCGTCCATTAGGGTAAAGCCATCTTTGCAGGCACACTTGTATGATCCTGGGGTGCTGATGCATACCTGCTGACAGTCGTGATCCCCAGTGGCACACAGGTCTGACACTATGTGTGTGTGTGTGTGTGTGTGTGTGTGCACAAGACACAGTGCAAACATCACCATACGGAAAGGTGCAAGCACACACACGGAGGTTGTTGATTAGGGTTAGGAGGTAAAAAAAAAAAACTATGTCAGTTTGAATTTCAACAAGCCTTTTAATAATCCACTGCAATCTGCAGTCATTCAAAAGGGATTATACACTTTGTGCATTTGTTCTTAAGTGAGGTTTTGAAGAGTGTCCATGAGTAGTCAATGTCTTTACTGCAAGAGACACCAGAGTGGTCTCTTATGGATAGCCCAAAATATTGCAAGATGAATGGTCTTTGCCATATGTAATCCAAAAAATAGCCTTGTCGATCTGGTTAGACAAGGCTATAAGTTGGCCCTGTTCTGGTACCATTAGCATACTTAGCAAAGCTAACTATACTTAGCATTGGTAAAGTTGGTGCTGTAGATAATAGCTTCAAGAAGATATGTTGTTATAGGGCATTTGTCAAATAAAATGTCTGCAGGCTGGACAATCACTAGAAAAAATGGTGAATGCTCAGTATCAGAGATGTGGGAAATTGTTTGGTTTTTTTAAACAAGGTGAGATCCTACCAGAAACCTTTAAGTTACAGCTAAGATTTAAATGTTCATAGTGCCCTATTTAGTGCATGATCCACTCAAGTGTGAAATGTGTTACCTGGTCTTTCTTGTTACAACAAGAAAAACTCTTGTTTACTGCCATCATATGTACTTGCTCTTGAAAGTTGACTAAGTTTTTCTGCAAATACTAACATGCAGTGTTTGCTCCAACAGTGATGATAAAACTCTCATTCAAAAGTTGTAAACATAGAGACACTGAAGGTTGCCTTTCTATGACATTTATTATTACTTTGCTCTTGTCACTTTGTACTTTAATTTCATATCCAAATATAAACCATGAGTCATAAAACTGAGGTATTTAGCACGTAGATTGATTTTCTTTGATCTCTCCATCTCTCTTAAGCTAACTCTTGAAGGAGATTCATTTTTGAGGCCAGACAGATTGTTGCCTGCTACAGATACGTCAGTAACTGCTCATGTACGTACGCCACAAAACTCTACTTCAAAAAGAACAAGCCATCCCTTTAATATGTGAAGGATTGTGCATATTTCCAGTGGATCTTTAAAACCAATAGGTGGAAAAGGCTGGCACAGCATGACTTTTTATATATGTTGTGCTAATTTCTTTATGTTGTACACATTTGTGTCCATTCTGAAGTAAAAGTCCTGTCATGCAGCTCTGCCCTTGGTAGAAACGTCTGCAATAAGACAGGCTGCTGCAGAGCAAGCAGCACAAAGCCCTGAATACTATCGCAGGCTGAGACCGCCGAAGGGCGTCATTAATTCAGTTTTAATGATTGTCACTAATAAATCGGTAATTACAGATGGATCAGTCTCGCTCCTCGATTATGAGAGAATTGAGAGAGGAACAAATCTCCTTCCAAAAGATTGTTTCTGCCCTAATGTCCTCATGAAGCGGGAATTTTAAGGCGGTTTGATACGAATGGATGAAATTAGTCCATACATTGTTTGAGTCTTGGTGAGGAGGCACAGAGGACAAAAGAGACGACACAATAAATTGGAATGAAAGATGATAGTCCTGACATCTTACCCTCTGTGCAAAGGGGCCAGCAGAAACTTCTCCACTGTGATGAAGACATGGATAATGGCCGTCTAACTTCTCTTTCATTTGTGCTTGACTAATCTCTCCTTTCTGCTCCCTCCTCTTACTGTAAACATGGGTGGCTCTCTCATCTTACCACAAAAGGCCTCCTGAAACTTCTTGGTGAGCTTCTCAATGACGCTGTAGCTCTCTACATAGTCCACATGGTCATCCAGAGGCTCGCTGGCCATCTGCTTCAGGGTGGTCATGTCCACACGTCCCACACCGATGGCGAAAATTTCAATGCCGGCATCACGCGCACGCTGAGCCACTTCCTTCACGTTGTCCTGCGGACGCCCATCTGTCACGATGATAGCAACCTGTGAAAGCCAATTTGTTTAATATGTGTAAACTGTCCACCAAGATTGGAGAATGGTCTGAACTGGTTGTGTAAAGCTTCTGAAATCTACATCAGACCTTGCTGACATCAGGAGATTTGGCCCGAGCGCCCTCAGCCTCACTGAAGGCCACGTTCAGGGCAAACTGGATGGCCAATCCAGTCATCGTTCCAGTGGAAAGAGGCTCGATTTTGTTCACAGCCTTGACCAGAGCAGGTTTTGTACGGTGAGTCTTCAAAGACACCTACAGATCGGCAATGACAACAAGGTTTGAGGGCGACATTTCCAGTTTGGAAATTTCCATGACTCAAGAGTCAAGATTTTTCTGTAAATATTTTTATGACATTATAAACATTTGAGAATATGGGTTTTCTTCAAATTATGCACAATACTAAACCAAATCAACTCTTTAGGTCCGGTGTAAGCTTAGACTTCATAATCTGTAAACTCAATTTTCATATATCTTAACTTTTCCAGACTTGGACAATAGTAGAAGTCCAAGAGCCAAAAAAGAAATGAAATTTTTGCTGGTGTGCCCATGCAGCAAAATATTAATACCATTTTCTAAATATAAAGCAGATTTGTGTCCTTCAGATAATTTAATAACATCCAAAGTGTGGAAACTCAAACACTTCTACATACTCATTTCTCCATACTTGATAAATAATGAACTTCCACACCACACAAGATTTGTCAAGCTGTTGGGAACTGATCTCTACCTCATTCTTGACACGGCTGGCGTAGTTGACGACTCCGACTCGGGTGGTGTTGGGTCCGACGTTCAGCCCGTTGGTGACGTTTGTCAGAAAAACCTTCACTTGCTCAAACTCTGAAGGGCGAACGCTACGACTGCTGTCTATGATGAACACGAGGTCTGTGGGACGGGTTTTGCACAGACCTGCCGCTGCACAGGGAAGCGACCAGAATTATTTTTCATGTACTATACGTTTACATCTGTGACATTTCTACGAAAAAGAAAACATAATTACAGCTTTTAATAATGAAGGGCTATTAGATTAAAAAGCAGAGAAGAGTGGGGGATTGTGGGAGGAGAAAGAAGGCAGTGAGAATGGACGGGAGAGGAGACGGAGGCTGCCAAAACGTATAGATGAGGAAGTGGGTGGAAACAGACACGACTTAGCTTCAGAGATGGAAAGAGGCAGAAATGGAGGAAAGACTGGGCAGAAAAACTCATGTGCATTTTATATAAAAGCTCAATAAATCGTGTCTAATGTGAAAAACAGCAAGATATCTACTTTTAGTGATTAAAAATGAATTAAAAGCCAATTCATAATTATCTGTATTAAATACGGTCTTTTTTTTTTAAGAGAGATTTTGGGACTTTCTCCAACCAGCATGTGCACAGTTTGGATAAATACTAATTGGGTCTGGGCTCACAATGGGGTTTAGTACATGGTGTCCATTTGGGCTGACAAAGTACGGCCCATTCCATGAGAGCCAATTGGACTCTCTATGTAGGTCTTAACTCTGTCTCAAATGGGTATTAAGAAACTCTGCTAAAGATGCACATTTATATGGGTCCTACTTTTTACCCAAAGTTGTCCAGCATCAAATCTATGTAGGCAAATAACATGAAGCTATTATATAATAATCCAATCTTTTGCTGCCAATTTCCTATCCAAATGGACCCCAAAAGTAAATACTGGGTGGGTCTAAACTAAACACAGGCTCACTCTTGTTTTCAATCTCAACTTTCACATTTCCTTCTGTTACAGCTTTTATAATTATTTTTTAAATCTACCAAGCTTTCACCCTAAAAACAGACAAATACACTCTACCTTCAAGTGCCACACTGTGTTCACACATTTTCCAAACTTTATAACTGTGACCCACAACTTCCAAGCAACAGAGATGATTTACCAAAGCATTTAAATTAACAAATGGCAACAGAAAATATGGATATATAAACTAAAATTGCTTATACACCTTTAATAATCTTAATTTAAGGCCAGAAAAAAATAATAAATACATCCAGATTTTCAATCTTTGAGCTAAATCCCAATACTTTTGCCTAAATTTTTATATTTACTCATTAGAAATTCAAACTTTTCTTTATAGTACCATAGGTCAGCTTGTGTTGAAACTGATTCGAATATTTAATATTACAACTACTAATTTCTAATAAAGGCTATATCTAACAAGGCTGTAATTCAGGATTTTTGATAGCAGATAAACCTATGTGTATCTGTTACAAAGCTGTATACTGAGGTGAAGAAATTGGGCATGTTATTTCACCTTCAACAAAACAAAGTTGAATTTGACCTGCTTAAGTATTTAAGCAACATAATTATATGAGGCTAACTTACTTAGGCTAAATAAATAACGATGGTTCTCTAAAGCTCTTAAATAAAATTAGTGAAACCTGAAGAAACCCTGATAAATTTACATAACCACAACAAAATCAGCATATTGACATAATTTATTTTATTCGATCTCATTTCAATCACAATAACTGAATTTGTTTTCTCTTTTAAATGTGATTATTCTGTAGGTTTTCTTCTTATATATATATATATATGTATATATATATATATATATATATATATATATAGTTTATAAACTTTTCATTCACACACATACATACATATATGTGAATGGAAAATAGAAAAACAGGTTTAGTTTTAGTATAGTTTTAGCAATGATGATATTGGTGATATTCTGAGACACTTGCACAAATGGGTTTTTTTTAAACTATATTATGTATGGTTTCAAATTTGAGAAAGTATGACAAGCAGATTACTTCAGCTCTTTTCATAATTAGAGTCCAGTGTTAGGTCTCATCTGAGTTTTTGAGTTAGGCTTCAGGGGTTAAAAGGTCATTCTTACCCATAGCGGCGGCCATACGCTGATCAAAGGTGGCCTGAGCTCCGATAAGGCCGAGCAGCAGCAGGAAAAGCGGCACGGTGGGCGTCATGGTGACAGCTAAAGGTAGGGGGTCCGAGCGCGGCCACAGACGGTCCAGCAGTGAGAAGCAGAAAGGAGACAGAATGGGCCGGAGGACGCTCCAGGTGAAGGGGACAGCCACAAAGTGAGACCGAGTGAGGCTGAGCTGCAGGTTATCAATGCAAGAGCTTCATACACTCTGCCCACAAACAGCACCCCCCCCCTCTCCACACCTACAGTGTGGGTACCTGTATGTGTGTGTGTGTGTGCGTGTGTGTGTGTGTGGGAAAGGAAGGGAAATACATGCCTGGGAAGGACCTAAATGGTGGGCAAGGAAATACAAACACCTTGATATGACTAGGATGTCCAGGTAAACGTGTGTACAGCAGGAGATGTGTGTGTGCGTGTGTGTGTGTCTAGCTGGGGGTGCAGGACCAACTGGGGTTTGGTGCACAGCGTGAGCGCCAGCTCTGCAGCTTCAGGTTGGATTTGGCCAAAGCTCAAATAAACACCAACATGAATTCCTCTTTTCTCCCCACGTCCACTCGTATAGCAAAGACACGTTTGTGGGACGGAAGTGAACGAGAGCCGTAATACACAGCCTGCAGTGTTCCCGCCGTTCTGCATGACGGGTGTGCGTGTGTGTGTGTGTGAGTTTCTGTTCAAATCCAAAAGTACAAGCTACTTCCTGACTGCTGAGTACAGTATGTAATAACCACCATTTTGTGAACTTCTGTCATTTTTCCACTGGTTGAAAAAATATTCAGTAAACCTTGTCTCTAGTTAAATCTGTTGTACCCCTAAAACATGTAAAAAAAAATTAAATAAATAAAAATTAAAAAATTCAAGATTTCAAATCAAACTAATCAAACTTTTCCTTTGAGCTCTGCGTTGACTTCTGTCTAGTGTCAGCAGGGCAAGGGCCCCAGTGGAGCAAACACACTATAAAAACACACTTTCATCAAGAAGCTCATATACACTTCTTTAATCTTTCTAATCTAAAACAGAGACCCCTCTTTTCCCTTCGACGTCCCGCTCCTCCCCACCCTCTCTACTCTGCATTCCTCCGTAACGCTCCCCCCTCCACCGACCACCACCGCCTCACACACACACCACGAACAAGCCGCAATTGAGGGGAGCGGCCTGTACAGTACAGAAACTACCTGAACAGATTTTCTCCTCAATGAGCAGCAGCTAGCTGGAAACGCTACGTGTTAAGCATGATGATGGGTTCAGGATGAAATGGGCAACATGTTTTTCTGGGACTTCATGTCATCTCTGGGGCGAATGGGGTTTTTTATGCCTTAGACGGAATAACACACACAGTTATTTGTATAAGTGTATTGAAGGGGGTAGGAAAAGAAACACACACACAAACACCTGTGGTTATGTAATTTTGTCATCTTGGCAGATTGAACTGAACCCAAACAAGAAGTTCTACCTCCATCCATCAGTATCTTACATAACAATCAACACTAAAGAGTTTCAATTTCGTGTCATTTGAGTAGTTAAAATTTTATATCCAATGACCAGTTCACCAAAAACTACTTAACAGTTCATTCTATGTTTAATTTATTTATGTTTTTTATCAAAGATAATTTTTGTTAAAATTTGTTATGGATGCACTGATTTAATTTCTGGAACAACAGAGAATTTTGGATAATACCTAAACATTTTAAAAAGATAATGACAACTGGCAGCACTTGTGTCACTTTTTCCACTATTGTTATATTTATGACTCAAGTCCGACTTGATTCCAAGTCACAGGACTTCAGTCCACACATCTGGTTTTTAATTAGGGAAATTAAGAAATGATTGGGTTTAAAAAAAAAAAAAAAAAAATCCACCAGCACCAGTTACCGGTGCTTCCAGTTAATTTCTATAAAATTGATGCATTTGTACGGAGGGACATTGAAGGAAAAAATAAACCTTCTCCTTTGCTGAGTTGACAGCTGTTTTATCAGGTTTTTAATGTGCTACATTTTCAGTAAAGATATTGAACAGTGCTCCATGATATGCCCTTTCTGACCTATTGGCTGTTTCTCTGGGTTGTCATGATACGCTTTCCTAATTAGGAAGGAAATTTGCTGCACTTGCCTGTTTTAGAGATATTATAATAAAAGTGAATAATGTACAAATACATGTAACACTTTTCAGATTTTGAGAAAATGTTAACTCATTTTCTTTCTTCATGTATGTGCTAGTTTTTGTTGGTTTACAAAAAAAATATATATATAAAATATATTGAGATATGGTGATGTGATAAATACATTTAAGTATTTTTCTATGGAACTATAAAATGATTTCGAAATCAATCCCTACTGGAACTCACTTTTTCACCTGTTTATTTACCTTTATCCAGCATGCATATTTGGCGTGTTTGCTGTTTTTTTTTTTTTTTCCAGAAAAAGGAAATGTTCCTGTAATTCCTCTTTTCTCTGCCAAAGCAAACCATTCTGGCCTGTTTGATTTCAGAAAGTATTCCTCACAATAGTTCTGCTGTTTTATTTGCATCTGAGTGAGTCGTTTGTGAATCAAACGACTCACTCAGAGCCTCGCTGTGTGGCATCATGCATGTTTTGTCCACAGCAAAATAGAAATATTTACCATCAACACTGAGGTGAGATATTTTGTGCCGTTTGCCTTCATTTTTAAATTGATCAATGTTTGTCTCCTTATTCTGTAACCAACCTCTTTGCTTTCAATCTGTTATATTAATAAACTCTGTTCACCACTTTCAATAAACCCCAGTATTTGATTTAACCGAGCGGTCCAAGGCTGCTCGGTCAGGCCGTGTGTTCGTTTGCGCTGTCACAAGGTTTGGAAAGACTGGGAGGATTTCATGTTTTTGACCACATCCATAAATATTGAAACAAGTTGCCTTTCTTCAAATCTCAGAATACTGAGCAAATATTGATCCGGTGGGGAGCGGGCTGGACCGAAGCATCCCATACCTGCGCTCCCACACACACACATCCTCAAAGGCAGCTGTGCTCTGAGCTTCCTTTGTTCATACAAGGGAAGTCCTGGAAAAATTAATTACATGAAGCTCGCCTCAGTCACATGACACATGAATATGAAGCAGTTTGAGTAGGTGCGCACCAAAAGAAGACGTGTAGTGTGTCAAACTTCACCTTGAAGTAAAATACGATCCTGAGTGAAAACATCACTGCAGAACGTCTGAACAGAGCTCTCACTCTTCCTTCTGGAAGAGAAGCAGTGTGTGTGTGTGTGAGAGAGAGAGTGAGTTTCTGTACAGGAGAAATTTTTATGCATGTGCGAATTTGCGTGTTTATGCTGCTCTTCCCCTGCCAACTATAACAGCTCCGCAGCCAGCATGCAGGAAGAAAGAGAGAGGTTCATTTAAAACCCAAATACAACTCTTACATAACCAACAGTTCTGTTCATCCCCAAACCCCCCGTTCTACCAAAGCACACTCTCGCTCTTCATCCCCTCCACCGTTGTCTCCCTCCCACGCCGGCTGGCAGAGTCCACCCAATATCCTCCTCTCGTCCCTTAGCAACAGCTCATCCCTGTTCTCCTCCCTTGTTCCCAGGCCAACTCACTGCCTTTGCTCCTGTTATCTCCTTTACGAACTCCCCCTTTGGTCCCTACCACCACCTAACCCTCATCATCATCAAATAGTCCTTTCTCTTTCCTCCTTTATCATCTAAGCTCTGTGTTATTGGAGAGCTATGGGCATAGAATATTAAGTGGAGTTCCAACAAGAAACTTTTTTGTTTTACTCGCACTGCTGGGAGAAAACCTGGCGCTCTATTCATCAAACGTTTTTTTTTTTTTTTAATTCTAGTCTGAGGGAAAATGTTTTCAGCTGTTTCAGAGGCAGAGATTCATACAGGGATTTGGTTTCCACATGCTCCTGTTACTGCCTTGCATACTAAGATTAAACAGAGCAGAAAGTGCAGTTAGTGTGCAAACACAGCAGATGGCAACACAGATTAAGGATCAGGCCTGTATATCTACGAATGTCTGGGATGTCTCTGTTCCAACGACGGATCCACCCATATTTCACTGCATCGGATTAGTCGCATATCCACCAACATCTCTTCTCCAGTGGGGAGACGTCTCAAAAACACCCTGCTAACCGAGAGTCCAGGATTTTTGCACATGACTAAACAGTGCCCACTGGTGGGGTTAGGTTGTAGTCAAGATGAAGAAGCTACATGCTGCTAAGAGGTCTGAAACAAATATCCAGTTTTTCACATTTTTATAATATGCAAGTATTTCTAAACACATCATGCTCTCCTGCCTGACCTGATCTGTCTTCACAATAAACAACCATGTAGTTTTTAAACCTTCTAATAGACCTGCTATGTTATAATTACCTCAAAAACATTTTTTAAATTAATTTTTTAAAAATAAGTTGATGAAATTAGTTTTCTAACTCATATTTTATTAGTTTGTCAAGCACCCAGAATTAGGTATTCTACTGATCTGGCACCAGATCTCTTCTTTTCATTCTCGCCTTCAAGAGAAAATAGACTTATATCTGGCATCTGGATGTTAGCAGGAAACACTTTGGATGGGGTGGAAAGTTTTATCAGGGTTCCTGACTGGGTGTAATATCCTGAAATATCCAGGTGGCAGAAACTATAAGGGCTGGTTAAATGTTCAACATTTTTTTTAAAGCAACAGCAAACACTGACTTGCCATTTATAAGCCAGAATTTGTGGATATTTGACTTGATTAGAATCTGCACAGTTCTGAACTCAAAGCAACATTTTTGGCGCCTGTTCATGTTTTAGCATTTTAAAAACAGATGCATCTAAAATTATTCAACTCTTACTGCAAAGTAGGTACTCAGAAAAAAAATTACAAACTAGTAGCTGTTTGCAGTAAATTCAGATAAGAACAATTGTAATAGTTGAAGCAGTTATTACAAGGAGTTTCTCCAAAATACCAGCACTTTATGAAAAGCAGTTAGTTCTTAAATCTTCCTATGGATGTTTAACCAACTGAAAATGTGTTTCATAACCAGAAACCAGTTTCTGACAATGTTCCTGAGAAACCTTATCCCACTTCCCAAAACTTCCAGACTTCCAGTCAAGTGAATCATGGTCGTGTTTCATTTGCTAAAATTATTGTGACAATATGAAAGAAGGGCACAAATTTCCTGATTTCTTTTTTTAAGAACATTTAAACTGAAAGTGAGGCAGGCTGAAAGTGACATGGTTGTGTTTCTAATTCTTGTTCACTGTATATATTACAGAGCTGCTGCAGAAACACAGTTTCACAATAAAACAAAAATTTGATTTTACCTGTTATGGTCACTGAAATAATTAAATTTATCCATATTATTTCAGGGACGTATGAACTGTGATGCTATCATTACATATAAATCAGACTTTATATTAGAAACTCATAAGATTGTACCCACTGGGTTAAAGGCTCCAGGTTTGAGAAATTTGCATAGTAAATAAAGTAACTATAGTTTACTTGTGGAGACAGGAAAGCTATATTTTCTGATACCAGTAGGTCACTAGGGCTTTACCGTTTATACAAAAAATGTATTTACTTCTACAAAATAACTTATTTTTTGCCAACTACTTTGCCTCACACCATAGTAGGTTATGTAAACTTTCAAAAATGGGCATCGAACAATCCTACATCTTATTTTAAATCTGAATAACTAAATAAGGTTTTACTTTTGTATTTGTTTACAGCTTTCTTTATTTTGCATGTCCTAGCTCAGTACCAATCTGCCTTTATGATACCCAAGATAAATAAGGAAACTTGTGCATGCTTGTTAAGATTTACAGGATAAGAACCAAGTTGTGCACTTAAGGTCCAAAACAAAACTGTCTTAAATAAAAATGTATATGATTTGTTAGCAGATCTGTTTTGAATGCAATTTAAGCAACAAAAAAAAAAGAACCTTTCCATTTGCATTTATTGGAGCTGAGCTTTACGCAGCCCAACACAGTTTTAAGACACAAACATTTCCACTGAGAAGACTATATTAATACAAAATATACAAAAATGTTACACTATTTACACACATGGCAAACTCAAATACAGATTCAAAACTGTATTGGGGAGAAATCACAGTGGAAGTGGCTATGAATCTCTCGAGGGCTGTCATACTCCAATTTAACACAAGAGGGTGCTGAAGGGCTTTGAGGAGATGTGGCGCTGACCTGAGGGGGAAGCAGCGATGAAGAACTGGTCGGAGTAGTCTCAGCTCTGAGACAGGAGGGTCGCAGAGTGGACACTGGTGGGAGGACGGTGGTGGTGGTGGGAATGTGTGACTGGGTCTCTGCTGCTTGCTGAAAGTTTGTATGTGAAGGGTTATGCTCCCCCACCTGAAAGCCAGGATGGACAGGCAGGCTGGAGGTAGAGGGGGTCTGGTGGTCTCGAACGGATCCCAAGCTGGCTGAGAAGGTGGAGGGACACTGGGTGCGCTGGTGGACGCCCGGCTGACTGTACAAGTTACTCCACGGATACGACTGGTACGATGCCACCCCACCTGGCAGAGGGAAAAGAAAATTAAAAATGAAAACTACAGCAAATAAGCTTTTAATTGAGAAAAACACCAAGAGCAGGAATTTCTATTAAACTTTTTCATGAAATGTTTCACCATTCAGTATTGCTGTCAAGACACCCACAGCAGTGTAAGCACTTTCTGAGTATTGCTGAAGTATCAGCATTCCCTGTGGGTTATGGACCTGGAGAAGACTCTCAGTGTACATTAAAAATGAGAAAAGCTATCCAGGCTTAGAAGTAGCACAATTATTTAAATAAAGTTTAAAAAAATGTATAAACAGAATAGCAATAATTGTTTCCTATGCTGGCTGAAAAGGTTTGGACAACCTCCCATTAAAGTGATTGAGAAAGTGTATCCAAACTTTTGATTGTTTGAAACTCTGTTCAGTAAGGAAGGACCATCTACCTGCCATTTCACCACTACAGAAACACCAAAAGATAAAGAGTCAAGCCCTGAAAAGCAGCTCAGCTGAGCCAACTTGATATGGATGCTTTTCCTTATTCAATTCCCATCACATCTTTTTCTCTTTCTCATCCCAAATCTCTCATTCAGACCAACAGCTGCTGCTTGTTCTCACAAACGTCTTACTGCACTGCAGCTGTCAGCCAGCTTCATCATTCTCATCTGCCACACTTGTCATACATTTTATCCTCCGTGGTGATGTACACATAGATCCCAAAGACCAACACAAAATGTGCCTGATTATAAATTAAGCGGTTCTTCTTTTTTGAGACTCTTTCCGGCTCCTTGCCCAGAGCGCCATGCAGTCAGGGGGCAGCAAATTTGAATTTAGTCAATGAGGAGAAATAACTTTTCAGATAGATCTTACATTTCTGAAAACACAAAACAGGATCATTTCCAATGCTCTTTGGCATTAGAACCGGTTTCCAATGAGAAAATTATATAAACTAATCAACCTGGATTGAATTATATTACATAATTACAGATCCTTTAAAACCAAGTTCAAGTGCCATTCATTTATGAACCATTACTGCATCAGTTCATTGATATGTACAACAAATGTATGAAAAATCATAATGTATACAATATCTAAATGTCCTACTGTTATTAATGCCAAATATATGAACAGTCAGAAAAAGGGCTTTGAATTCACTGAGCATAATCCTTGGAACAGCTATTAAATTGAAAATTAAATATATAGTCTTTGAACATGATTAAATAACGATTGAATAACTTGAAGACAGAAACATCTGGATGCAGATCTTTTGATTTTGACAAAACACTGATTATGTATGCGAGTATGTGGTTTCTCTTTCTCAGATTTTTTGATTTTCTAGCTGAAATAATATATTTTAATCCTGCAAGAATGAGAAAAATGAAGACAAACTTACAAAAAATACTGACATTATTTTTGTTATTCAGCTGCTCACATAATCAAAGCTTTCTCAGGCACATTTTTCACCCATCTCTGCTCATTTAGATTAGTTACAGGTGTAGGACCATATGTTGCTTTACAGTCCGTATCTCAGTGCTTTCACAGATGTGCAGATTATCCATCATGCAGGCATCAGCCCTTCTCAGCAGCAAGAATTTGAAAAGATTGTTTGCAGTGATGAACAGCAAACACAATCTGCAGCTCTGAGCAGCATTTAATTCAGTGAGATTTCTGTAATGCTGCTTTAAATTCAGCGAGGATTCAAGAGGCTGAAGACAACTAAATGCATGCTTATTCTATGCTAAACATTTAATGAATTTCCAAACAGCTTTGGTCTCAACCCAGTGTCTCACCATGGTGGCCGGTTTGCTGCAGCAGGATCTGTCCGGTCCTCTGGGACGGAAAGTAGGTGTGACCACCTGTTGAGTATGTGACCAGTCCAGCCGAGCTTCCTCCAGGTCCAAACGTAAGGTAGGACGTAGGGTTGGAATCTGGAGGATTGGGGGTGAGGTAGGGCGATGGAGTAAGGTAGGCCATGTGGGATACAGATGTTTGAGGCTGATGCTGGCTGGTTGGAAAGGAGTTTTGAAGCTGATAAGATAAGGAGCTGCTCTGCTGGCTCAGCTTCTCCGCAAAGTCAAAGAGCGAGCTGCGGGGATCACAAAAGACACATTAACAAATATAGGTATATATCCACTGAGCTACACCAGAGGTTTAACTGGATGCTGCTGACAAAGCACTGCAAGGTTTAAGCTTCCAGTACCATCAGTCCAAGAAACTGTCAGCTCAGCAGCTACAGTTTTCACAAGTAATGTTTGTGGTTAAGGTTGGAGGTTCTCAGATTTGTTCCAATATTTTTTTTTTGTTTAAGTTTTTTCCCTCGACACCCCAGAGCAGCAACAGCATATTCTTTGTATGTTCACTTAAAGTAAAAATAAAACACAATAAAGCCTTTCAAAATCCTATCTTTTCCTAGTTCCAACATATATAAATGTAATTTGGGTCAATTGCATTTATTGACAGCTTACATATTTTCCAAAGTGGGTCTTGCTCTGTGTTGCATTTGAGTTTCCCATTTCATTGGTGGAAGCTCTAGCTGCTGTAAAACAAAGCTGACTTTATTCAAATCAATTTATTAACTACAACAGTCTCGCAACGTGACGTCTGAAATATTTCAGACCACCAGCTGTCACCCACTCTCTCGTACAACCATCTCTGTGTGAGCCATCATCATTTCACAGGATCCCTCTCTGCCTACGCTCAGTCTCCCTGTCAGTTGTTGCACTTCTTCATGTTTGAATTATTCTCTAGTGCTCATAACGCAGTATACTGAGTTTTAACCTTACCTGGTGTCATTCTGGTGAGACTGGGTATCGAAATGAGCCAAGGAGGCACCGCTCTCCAGAGCATCGAGAAACAGAGGTGGGGTTTGGGCTGCGGTGTTGAGGAGAGACGGAGTCGGTGTGACGGAGTTAAACACAGGAGGAAAAAGAGGGAGGCTGGCCCGTCGCAGGGGGGGAGGGCTGTGCATGGGACGGGGGTGATGATACTCCGGCAAATTCCCCGAGCTCATTTCTCTCCCTCGACTCTGACCTTCAAGATAAAACAAATGTGTAAAAAAATCCCATACATCAAGAACAACTTATCATAATATACTAAGAAAGAAAGTGTTTGGTAAAACATAGCAGTAATTGAAGGAAGCAATTCAAAGCATCACTTGTCTGACACTACCTTCTGCTGACGCCTAGAAATGCAAAAAATAAGGTCAAAACAGAGCTACAGTTAAATTATGTCAAGCTAAGACAAAGCACTGTGTGAAAGAGCTGAAAATGTATTCCTTCATTCATTCCCAAGAGAGTGGGCTGCAGATGATGTCGTAGAAGTAGATGTATGTTCTCTCAAAAGATGTGGGGCGGTTTCTTCCAACCAGACCAGAAATAAACAGATGAAGCTGAGGCATCAGGTAGTCCAGTGGACTCTGGCCAACTGGGGACCAAAGTTGCAATATTTGTTCCATTTTCAGCTGCAGCGATTTGTTTTCACTCTGCGTTTAACGAGCCAAACCTTTTGAGAAACCAGTTCACCCCCTCACCTGTGGTGGCGCTGCACCCAAGAACCACTGAAGGAAATTATCTAAAAACTTCTGAAGAAGACGTTGAACGCAACATCCTTCTTCGTGAAATGCAAACAAAATTTAAATGGCATCAGATTTTAGCGTTTGCAGGATTTTCCGTTTGTCTTTGGCTAAAGACCACTATTACATCCTCTAGCGTTAACTCACATGTTCATTTTGGTTGCATTTAACCAGAACGTCATTCGCTGTAGTCAGCTTCCTGCTTTTGGAGCGGTTTCCAGTTCACTTGGCGTTCACACGTGAATTCAAATCACACAAGACTCAATTTCAACTGAACCAAGACCTAGGATTTTAGGCAGATCAGATTTCGCCTTTTTGGTCCACATCAGAATTCGATTGCACACTCACACCTCTCAAAACAAACTGGACTTTCTAAGAAAAGAAACTAGGGTTCAATTAAAGTGGACTAAACAGGACCAATGTGGATGCATCCTAAAAAACTGTTTAACTGGTGTTCGGATAGTTATCCTTATGAAAACCATGGGGGAATTTTATTTAATAACACAATCAGTCAGAGCTGGGTTTGCAGCTGATCACAAACTAATTACGCCACAGCTAATTAACTTTCAAAAACTACAGCTTGTGTCAAATCAGAAAAAAAATAAATGCATTCCTTCTTTCTAACACATCCTGTCTGACATTGTGGCACTCAGACTTGATTTACACTCACAAGTATAGCATTATTGCTGTTACTATGACTCCCCACTTGTTATGTATATAAAACCTTAGTATAATTTGGTTTGGTTTTATTTCAAATGTAATGGGCATGGGGACGGAAAAGAAAGAGGAAAAGAATGCAAGAAAGATGGGAGAGAAGACCTGAAGACAAAAAAGGAAAGAAGAGTAGAGGAGAGAAAGAAGGATAGCGAGAATGCAACACAAATGCATTGTAACTAAAGGCACTGGGACATATCAGTTCTATTAATAGCTGTTTACGTACCTGGGCTGTTAAAACTCTCCAACAGGCTACTGAAGGAGGATGGCGTCTGAGTGGACAGTGTGGGAAAAGCAGTTGCAGAAGCAATCTGTGGTACAGAAGCTGCAATATGGCCAGGAAAAGGAGGCACTCCTTTCCTAAACCGAGTAAAAAAATAAAAAATAATAATAAAAAAAAAAGATTAACTACAAATGGTAAATTTGAAATGTTACCTAAAATGCAATCAGTGAATATTAGGTTCTTACTGAAGTACCTGCTGGATGTCAGCATAGCTAAATGAGGATTGATTTTATGATTTGGACTATTCATACTGTGTTCAACTCTGCTCAGTGCAGTTTCAGCCTTAGCTGTAATTGAACGCACTTTCCTCCACTTCGCCCTGCGGTTCTGAAACCAAACCTGACAAACAGCAACACGGAGAAGAACAGGATTAAATCAATTTCAGTTCAAAAACAGTGAGTGAACAAGGAAACTGATTTTAAACAGATGAAAAATGACAAGCAAAATTACAAAACAGGGAGTTGAGAGTATTCTGCGTTAATGATCTGTTCTTCGTTGTAGAATGTAAATGACCAAATAATTAATTAGTTTGTGGAGATCAGAAGAGCAGAAGGTGGCCTGACCATAATCCTCTGAGGGGTGACGCCGACTGACGCAGCAATAATTTTCCTCTTCTCTGCATCAGGATAGTGATCCTCCTGGAACAACGCCTCTAAATGCTCCAGCTGGTCTGAAACACCCAAATACACTCACATCAACTACTTGAAAAAACACTTCAACCTTTGAACACTGCAGCATTTTTGAATTACAATCACACATTTCATCTTTCTAAGAAGGATTTTATGTGAAAAAGATGTCTAATTGGGAAACACTACAACAATTATGCATAATTTTAAAAATTTCTCAGGAAAAAAAAAAAAAAAACATCTGATAAGATTTTTATTCTTTCTTTATTTTGCTAAATTACAGCTTTAAGCATTTTGGAGTGCATCTCTACCAGCTTTGCAGATTTACAAACAAACTGTTGCAAAAAAGCTCAAGCTCAGTCTGATTAGATAAAGTGTGTTTGTAAACATCAATTTTCAAGTCATGCTGTGTTCTCGGTTGGATTCAGATCTAAAGTTTGACTTTAGACAGATACAAAGATTAATCTAAACTACCGAATGGTAGTTCTGGCTGCATGAGAAAGGGACACCCAATGTCTGTGCAATATCCAAAAACTTTTGTCTCACTGTTGCCTTTTTCATTTAGTTTTACTCATTTTGTGTAAATGGGTAACAGCTTCCTGTCGCTGCTTACGCAAAGGACACGCACAGCATGACGCTGCTCCCACCATTTTGCACTATAGGAATTATATATTCAGAGTAAGAGCCAGCCTCTTGGGTGATGCTACCCTTGTCACTATAAGTAGATGGCCACATCTTGCTAGATTTACACTTTGCCTCATATTCTTTCCATTCCAGATGATGGTCAGAGTTCTGGAACGTTCAAAACGTGGGATGTTGTTGCGCTACAACATGCATGCTCTGTTAAACGTCAGTGTTTCGTGTCAATCTGATAATTTTGGGAACTTTTACGCGCTTGTGCAGGCAAGTATTGGCTTGGTGTGGTCTGCTGATAGACTTCTGCCAAAGAATGCCGACTCCTAAACCTGAATAAACAGTTTTGTTTTAATGGTGGGGACTCTTGTCTCACCAGGTGATTGTCCTTTCTTTGTTTTTCATCATTTTAAACATTTCTTGTTATCCAGATATTTTCTTGCACATATGTCACATACTTGAAGTGATTACCGATGTAATGAAGCTAAATAATGGTGTGTGTATAAAACAGACACCCTCTACCTGTACTGTAGAGCGTCCGTGTCTTCTTCCTTGGGGCAGGTGGTAGTGGGACGCAGTCCAACAACTCGGGCCCTGGCGGCAGAGGACAGCTGAGCGCCCGACCTCGGCCTCTGTTGCTGCATCGGATGGAGCGTCGGGTGGAGCACACTTGACTTATCTCTATCTGCAACAATTCAAATCAGCATCAACTCAAGAACGATCTCCTGTCAGATTCTTGGTTATTATCATTTATTTATCTATATGGCTTCTCTTTAAGAAAATAAAATTAATCTCTTTTTTCCATTTCAGAAGACAATTTCAAAGTCTAACTATGAGTTTGTTGCAGATAAATCTATAGTGGACATCCTTGAAATATGGAACCAAAAACAAACAAACAAAAAAAAACACACACACACACACACAAGGGAACAGGGATAAATGTATAGGAATATAGAAGCGCTTGTCCTACTTGGAAAATACTTAAGTCAAATTTAAGGCTCATCTAGTTTATGCAGGCAGCATATTGATATCAACATGATATCCTGTCTTTTGAACGTTACAACCCACTGAAAGTAATGCTGCTGTGATTTTCTAACAATAGAAGTTGGCTTTGGACTTTAAGGAGCAAGCAACTGATTTCCAGTTAGCTGATTATGTTTCTTATGCACAACTAATATGTCTGTACACAGGGGCTGCAGGATGCAGATAATGATTTCCTCAGTTTTATGTTAATTGCTTAGTCCATTAAAAAAACAGAGATCTGCAATTACATAAGACCTAAAGTTGTTTTTAAGTTGATTATATGATCTGGAACACATTTTTTAATAAGGTGTTTATATTTATCATTTATATATAAAATTGCCACTACAAGACATGTAAAGTGTGAAAATATATTTGTTTTTCTACAAAACGCATCCAAAATGGGAAGTTATTTGTTAATAAAGTTATGAATTACCTGATTGAGCCCCACCATTCTCCCTCATATGTATAAACATCATGCTCACCCAGGATGACAAACATTTAAAAGGCATAATTTGACTGAAATAATCACTAAATTAACAGATCAAGACAAGTTCTGGACATTTGACATTTAAAATACCGCTATAATCAATTAGAGATGCACTGGTAGCTTGGCTGGTGATTGGAAATGGGCGAGTTTTGACAGGTTTAAGCACTACGTTGGCACTGAAAATCTCCTTTATTAAACCAGCTCTTTACACATCAGGCTTTGTGACAGACGGCCACTCACACTTAAGCAGATCTTCAGTGAAAGACAGCTCTGTCTTCCTTTCCAGCAAAGCACATTAAAAGTCAACTTGAAATAGATAAAGAGGCAGGATTGATGGATGCAACAACAGTCATTTAATCCCTCTTTGCCTGGCTAATGTCTAGAGTCCAGTCAAAAATAAACTAGCCTAATTAGCCAACATCTAGGGTTCTTCGTCTGCAGCCACTTAAAAATATCCTCATCGTAGGTATTTTAACATAGATGAAACGCAGAAACACCAACTATAAAAACATGTTCAGTGTGTTTTTTGAATCATTATCACTTTTATGTCTAAAAATATAGATACTTTGTTAAAAGTCATGTCACAGTTAAAATTCCTATTTAAACAAAATAGAGCAAAATTATCTGTATGCACGGTTTGATAACTAGAATCAGAAATTAAAATAACCTTTTTGTAAAGTACTTTGATTTGACATTTGTGAAATGGCTCTATATCAGAATACTGAATTGAATAAATTGCTTAGCAGTACAGCGTTTTATTTATTCATTTATTTTTGTACTTATAAAATAGACTATTTGAGAGTGAATGTGCATTTTTTTCTGGGATATGTTTATAAGACAGTGTTATATTCAAAGATTAAAAAACGGATTAATCTTTATTATATTTTATAATCATTGCCAGAGGGGTTCAATTTTAAGTTTCAGTACTTTGGGTTGCTCTTCAACTTAGGAAAGAGCTGTTGAATCCTGAAATAAAAGAAAAACTTCAACTCTTGCAACTCAAACAATGAACAACAAAAAGAAAACACATTTCATGGTGAAGGTGCTGCTTTTGACTGGAAAATAATGAGAGCACACAATCTGAGTTTGCTCAAGCTCGCTGTGAGCTTTAGAGAGGCTCCATTACCAAATGATAACTTCACACCTCAAATTAAGCTTTAATATCCAAAATGACATTTTCACAGGTGCTTCATTAATAACACAGACATTTGTAGGTGTGCATCATTTCATGCACATTAGGCTGTAATTATATGTGGCAAATGAGTTATTAAACACCTGTTAGTTTCCCCAAAATATGCAGAAGTATTGTTAAAACTGATGGTGGTAAAATCAGACTCAGCAGAACTTGGTCAGTCAAACCAGAAGAGCTTATATATAAACTAAAAAATTACTGAAGAAATTTAAACAGCGGCTGCCAAAATGCCCGTCGGTTGGAACCCAGCATTCTGATGCTAAAAATTAGCATTAATGCTAAAGTAAGCTACAATGTACTCAATAGCAAGTGGAGAGTCACAAACATGTTGAGCAACATGAACTTACACCATTAAATATGTTAAAATTAGCGTATAAATTAAAATTAGTCAAAATGCTAATGTTAGCCTAAATGCTGCCATTCAACGTTCAACGCAAAAGTAAAAATGTGATTTATACTTCGTGGCAGTTCGTTACTGGAAAAAACACTCATCTCTTAACACCAAATTAATAGCAAGTAGTATTATTGTTTATAAAACATAAGCTCTTTTGACATATGCTTATCTGATTAGACACAAAAAATTTAGTTGGTAAATTTTGCAAAATTAAAAATCAAATGTTTACTTCATGGCTCTTGGTTACCAGAAAACACTCTCATCTCTTAGCAACAGATTAACAACAAATATTATTGTTAAAAAAAAACATAAGCTTTATTTTGCTCTTTTGAAATGCTATTTATCTTACACTGCTTACTACTTAAGAATTGTGCAGTTGGTGGATTTTTCAGAAAAGGGAAAAACTAATTTTTGTCTTTGGTGATAAATTTGTAGTGAAACCAACATTCAACGCAAACGTAACAATTTCATATGTACTTCATGGCAGTTCACTACCAAAGAAAAAAACCACTAATCTCTTAACAGCAAATTAATAAGAAATATTATTGTTTACAAAACATAATTTCTTTTGAGATACCATTTATCTCCTTAGACACAAGAAATTTACAGTTGGCAAATTTTGCAAAAGTAAAAATCAGATGTTTTCATTTGTGGCACTTGGTTACCAGGTTACCAGCGCTCATCTCTTAGCAACAGATTAACAACAAACAATGTTATTGCTAAAAAAAATTTGATTTTTCTGCTCTTTTGAAATATTACCGTACTTATCTTATACTACTACATAGGTAGTTATATACTACTATACAAGTAGTATAAGAAACTATTATGTGCAGTTGTTTAACTTTTGGTTAACTTTTCATAAGTGATTTTCTTTTTTTTTTTTTTTTTTTTTTTTTTTTTGTCATTGGTGTTGAATATATTATAAAACAGACACGTAACGCAAAAATAAAATTCTGATTTATACTTTGTGGCAGTTCGTTACCAGAAAAAAAAAAAAGCTCATCTCTTAACACCAAATTAATTACCGTTTGTAAAGCATAAGCTCCTTTGAATTACTGCTTATGTGCTTAGACACAAGAAATTTACAGTTGGTAAATTTTGCAAAAATAAAAATCAGATGTTTACTTTGTGGCTCTTGGTTACCAGAAAACACTCTGTGTCACTGAGACACTGGGGGTAAGTGACACAGCACAGTGTAAGTTAGAATTTGTTTTGATTTGAATTTGGCTCGTTGTTTTTGCTAATTGCGTCACCATGGTTACTTGAAATGCCAATAGAAGTAATAGCCCGCACGCCTGAGATCCAGCCGCATCTTTTGATATATATATTGTGGGGGTGCACGCAGCGGTAAGAGCTGCATTAACAGTGAAAAGAAGCTGCAGTTATTTTGAGGTGTAGAGTAATAGGGGCCTCCCATGCATTGCATGGAGGCATTGAAATGCCTTGCTTTGGAAGGCATTTCAATGCTCTGCTATGGCAGGCCCCAATAAAAGAAATCTGTAAAAGGTTTGTTTTTAAAAAAGGAGGAGAGGTGACAGCAGCGATACTTCACCTGGAGCGGTTGGGAGCTCTTCTGGGGGAGACAGTGAGGCTGAGAGGGGCTGTGGGGTCGTTTTGTCCCACCGTGTGATGGCGGCGCTGCAGACTGGATCGGGACTGGTGGCTGGGCCGGGTACAGCACTGGAACAGGGACCGGGGGGCAGTACAGCCCAGTCGCCTCCATACCCAGATAAATGGGATCAGACAGCTCACAGCTACTAATCAGGCCTACAGAGGGATCAAACTGAATTGAGCTCTCCTCTGAGGCCGTCACCGAGACTTCTTGTGTCTCGCTTTTCTTTTCCTCCTCCAATATCACACTGACATCCTCCTTTCCACCTTTCCTGGTTTTCACATGCTCATTTTGCTTCTTGCCTCGCCTCTTCCTGCTCTTTTTCTGCACAGTTTTCTTTTCTGTAACTTTTTTACTTTTACTCGCTCGCTTATCAACAATTGTTTCACCGCTAATCTCGGTCTCTTTATCTTGCATCTGAATATCCTGTGCTGCCGCCTCATCCTCCGCTTGCAGGCTCCTCTCAGGCTTCACCTGCTCTGCTTCCTCCGTCTCCATCAGTTCCTTCTCTGACACAACAACTTTATTTGCTCCTTTTTCCTCCCCCTTGTTCCTCTCATCATGCGCCGTCTCCCCTCTCGTCTCTTCATTATCTCTCTGATTTAACGCTTTCTCATCTCCTTCTTCCCTTCCTCTGCTCGTCTTCTCCTTAGTGTCCTTTGTTTCCAGATCTTCCAGGTCCTCACACAGCAGGCTTGGACCGTCTGAAACGGGGTAAAATAAGATCATTCAACCTTTTTCTTTTTTGTCTGAATGACAGAGCCACTAAAATGTCTAAATAAAGATGATTAGTTCACTTTTCTTCAGAGAGGTCATTACAATGGAACATCTAGCGCTTCTTCTAGATAAATACAGAACCTTAAAAATGTTTATGATCTAATCAAAGTTAAATCCATCCTACATTTAAGCAGTTGAGCTACATTAAGCAAGATTATTGTTCTGGTTTTTGGCATGTTTGAGGATTCATTAAATATATTTGTATATAATTTTAGTTCAGGAATGTTTTGTTTTCTTCACGATAAGAAATACCCACTTTGGTAAAAATGTGTCTCTTATAGACTGGATTAAATAATTTTCCAACAGTGTTTACCTACATTGATATATCTGTAACTTAATTCACAATTAGTCATTCACCTGATCAAAATAATTAAAATATATAGCTATGGATGATCATTACTGATGTAAAAAGAGAAAGAAGATTTGTTTATATACCAAAGCTAAGGATATCCAACATGTTTCATGCCTCAAGATAATTTAGCAATGCAATATTTAAAAAAAAAAAAAAATCACATTGTGTGTTCACTTAACAATGGGAAAAGTGCTCCTCGAAGGTAGGGCCTCTTTTAAAATCCTGGATTTTCCAGTTTTGTAAGACACTGAGACCACGATGAAACATTTGCAAACTTTTACAGAGCTAATGTGGCATATATGCTGTACAACTTAATTTAAATACAAATCTGTCAGAAAGAAAAATTTAGATTTCTTTAATGTTAAAAAAAAAAGCAGGTATTCTGTATCATGTACTCTAACACTTTCTGATTTAATTTCAGCATTCAGTCTTAAGATTCCCTCCATTAATTCTTATAACTCTGAAAAAAACACTTCAAGACTTTCCTGACCTTTATTAATTTGCTAAATTTACAGGCTATAAAATATCACAAGATTACATTTATGACTACAACTGATGTTTGTTAAATACCTTGAAAGTGGACAATAACCTATTGTGGTGTCTTAAGAGAAGTGTGCACACTTTTGAGAGCCACTACAGGTGTAGAAAAGGCCAAAAGCATTAATATTCAACCCACCTGCATGTATTACATTAAAATATTATACAGTTCAAATGAAATCCTGCCTGACTGGTCACGTGTTGTCCTGCAGGCCGCATTACACATGACTGATGTTCCTCAGGAGAAACTGCAGGCTGCAGTGACCTAATTAGTGTCCCAGGTGTGCAACGCCTCGCGCCGCCTCACCTGTCGGTTAATTAACTCCACGCTGCTAGCTCCCGCTGCTAAACCTTCTACCCTATCCCCACGTCCAGACATCGGGTCGGGAATGTTAATAACACGGCTTTTAAAGTGTCTCCAAGCACCACTGGGAGCTACACCATCACAGGAGATACTGTGGGTTTAAATAAGTCTCGCGAAGTTCAAAAACCGGCCATGGAAAGTGGCGACGACGAGCCAAAACGCCACAAACGAGCCAATTAAACAATAAAACAATTAAACACCGGGCTGATTGTCCTTACCGAAATCTTGAGTTAAGTTGCCATCCTTGTCCATATCGTCACACGCTGCCGTCAAGTCCACGAAGTTTAGCTAATTATCAAATGTGTCGCTCAGGGTTGGGCAGCGAGGGTCCGCAGCAAAGCACCTTAACGAGCCTGATTGATTGATTAGGCCTCTGAGATGTGACAGGAAGTGGTCACATGAAAGGTGAAGGCGCAGCCGATGCAGCCAATCATGAAGGAAATAATTCACTGCACATGAACTTTGTTTATGGTTGAGGCGAGATTGTTTTCGGAGACAGACGTCGTGGTAAAACATAATTTTTAAAGATATTTGGAACGATTTAGAAAATTATTTAAAAAAAAATATCGATATCAAAAAGTAACGAGAGCTCTTGGTCTAATTGACTACAGCTCTATGTGCAATTGTTATATTTAAATATTACAAAGTTAGACGTCTTTTTAATTTAAAAAAAAAAATTGAATTGGAAAAATATATTTAGCAAAAAAAGATAAAAGAATAAATGAAAGACAAATTTTATGACGTTAAAAAATCTATTCATTTTTGTACCACCTTATTTGCATCTGAAATATAATATTACTAGTTTAAATGTTTCAGAGATTAAATAAGTCCTATATGCTGTTGGACTTATTTCTGGTCTATATTGAAGACTTCACTCAAGTCTTTAATATAGACTTATATTAAAGATTAGATTAATCACATATTTGTATATTTCAAGTGTTTATTTTGTAATAATTTTTCCTTTAATGAATTTGACTTATGGGAAATTCTAGATTCTTGGAAATTTAGAATTTACATTAGGCCAGCAAAAAAGAAGAAAACAAATGACATTATGTGACGGCCTACATAATCAAAGAAATTACTGACTTGACTCCTATTAAGCTGGCAGTCACTCACACCCTCCTGAGGAGACCGAGCTTCAAAAGGTCATCAGTGCTGAAGAAGCTGCTTGTTCATGGAAGGCTGCATGCAAACTGATCAATGGAAGGTTGGGTGAAAGGAAAAAGTGTGGCAGAAAAAATGAGCAAGAGCAATAAGTGTATCAGTGAAAGGATTGTGAAGTGAACCGGTTTAACAGTCTGGGGATGATTTCCAAAAGGTGTGGACAGCATCTGAAGCCAGAGCCATATGCAGACCAACAGGACTACAACTGCAGCATTTTATGTGTTGAGTCACTGCAGATCCTCAGAAAGAGTCAGAAAATAACCCATTGTAGAAATCGGAAATGATACAAACACTCAACAGATCTGATAGTAAAACCAAATCTTCTCCTCGCCCAACCCCAATTACAACCCAGAATGTCAAATGGCAACCCCCAAAAAACAGAGCAGTACCTGCAGAGTGTCTCAGCATAGTGGAGAGCGTTTCTATGTTCAACAATCCTGCATCTAAGTTATTAATAGATGCAGCCAAAAAAGCCAGCTTTGGGCTATTTTCCCTCCTCACGTTGTAGTTGTTCCTCTCTTACCCACCAGATGGGGCACCAATTAGAGCCATGGCGTCTCACTAACAGGACTGGCTCATTTAAGATGCATCCTCTCAGGGTTTTCTGGAGCCATATTCAAATATCAACAGCCCACCAACCTAAACCAGGACAGTTCGTCATCTGCAAATCCTCTACGCCTCTCCTTCGGCTAACCTTGTCAGTTGTTGTCATGAACATTTAAGACGTGAATACGAAAAGACTGATTTTCTTTCCAGTGTTTTCACACATTCCTACAGACTGTCTGAGTGCGACATATAAAGAATAATTTCCTTGCTTTGAAATGACACACGGTTAAACATGATTTTTAAAGAGACTGTGATGGCCCACATTCAGATGTATCGCCCTGCATGTTGCTGCAGAGAAACACAAGCTGAGGGACTTGTCAGAGGACTGAAAGTGGTTTAGAGGCTAAGTTAACGCTGGCGTGTGAATTTACAGGGGCGTGTGGGGGGCACTGTATCGGCAGGCAGTTTGTTTTGATTGTATCTTTCCAGAACCTGTTTATCTGATGTTCTGTTTCACAGCGTAAAGTTTGAGCGGGACTGAAAGAGTCTGAGAATATAATGGAGAAACTCACTTCCTTTAACTAAAGCATGTTTGATCAGATCATAACCTCCAAAAGTGTTCACACCCCTTTAATTCTCTAGATTTTGCCAGCACGGTTTTTTTAGCTGCTTTTCTGATTAATGATCTCTTCGGCATCGCCTGCCGGTTCAGGCGGATGGCCATGCTTTGATAGATTTGCTGTTGTAACACACTCTTCACTTTCAGATGATGGACTGAACAGTCTTGGATTCAGAGAGAAGGAAGGAAGCTGAATACAAATGTACATCATCTCACATTTCAGATTTTTGTTTGTAAAAATAGTTGAATACCATGCATCGTTCTCTTTCTCCTTCTTCATCACACACGTATGCGCTCCTTTGCTTTGGTCCATTACACAAAACCTCAGGAAAACACATTGATCATTTTCAGTCACTGCATGGTAAAATGTGGAAAAGTTTAAGGGGAGTGGACACTTTTGCAAGGCACCGTTAACTCCTCAAAGCTCTGCAAGATGTGCTGCAGTTTTAGCTCTTTGCTTCAGCTTTCCCACTGTATTTCTCCACAATAGCAAAATGAATACAAATGGAGTTTCCTTTGTAATGCTGTCAGCACGGGAAGAAATGACATTTAAATAATTCAGCAGTTGCATGTCTTTCCAGTAACAATGTCCTGGCGGATAAGCCGCAGAGCTCACTGACAGCAGCCTCCACTGGAACCAGGAGGAGCTGTGATGTTGATAGCTTGTTCTCAAGATTACATGGACTTAAGAGATGTTGGAGACGTTGGCGTTTCTGGGAGAGTCTCCTGATCCCAGCGAGCGGAACATGTTGTCAGATGGAAGCGGAGATGCAAAGAATCGAAACATGTTGAATTTCAGACTTGTCGAGAAACAATGCACTACCAAAAACGTTGATGTAGCAGTAAGGTCAGGACAATTGGATTTTACTCGCCTAAGCCTTTATGTTGCAAGTAAACTTTCTGCATGGGGTTCATTTTATTTTGAGCTTTTCTTGTTTCTGTAGTTTTGATCTTACGCAGCGTCTCCTTTTCATTTTGACTGCTTAGCACTGAAATTTGATACCACTATATAAGAAAGAACATCTGTGAGTTACTAGACCAAACAGTTGCAACATTTTTTTAAAATAATTACTCAGAATTATCCAGGATTGTAATAACTTCAGCTGGTGCAGAAGAGATGCAGATGTTGATGTGAAACATAATGAACAGATCAGCTGCAGAGCTAAAGCTGTCAAAAGTCATTGGTTACACTTCAGTAGGAAAACCATAGAAAGATCTAAGAAAGATTACTTTAGTATCTGGTAATCCATTATCATGTTGATGAGATACAGACCAGCAGGTATCTAAAAGGATCCATGATGTCCAGGTTTCCAGGACTATTTTAAAGACAGAAGATGGATCATATCGTCACCTGTAAGGCCATGTTTTCTTATCTTTCCCATTTTGAAGAGAAATACCAGCCTCTGTACTGTATCTATGCAGCATGTCAACCAAAAAGGGCATGCATTTACAATTAGGTTAATAATAATAAAAAAAAAAAAATCAACTTTAAAAAGCATAAAGTAAAAATATTTTTACATTTATATGAAAGGATTTGCAAGAAATAAAAAAAAGAATGTGAAGAATGAGATTGTGTGAAACAATTTCTTTCTTTCTTCCATCTGACAAAAATTAAATAAAATTTCCCCAAATTTCCGACTTGGGAGGATGGCGCTTCAATAACAGCAGCGTTTATGCACAAAA
This sequence comes from Poeciliopsis retropinna, assembly GCA_010277075.1. NCBI lineage: Eukaryota > Metazoa > Chordata > Actinopteri > Cyprinodontiformes > Poeciliidae > Poeciliopsis > Poeciliopsis retropinna. The sequence goes on along the minus strand of VMRM01000016.1, from coordinate 7,305,495 downwards.
TATAGAAAGAATAAAATGGGAGCAGTCAACTTATTTCACCGATTTGACCTGCAGAGGTTTTTGCAGCAGGGCGCCATTTAAGTTTTAAAGGCATTCATAGCAAAATTTCTCATTAAAAAAGAAGCTGTGTTGCTGATTACAGAATGTACATAAATAGTTTTTATCTAATGAAACAAAAAGATGTAATAATAAGCAAGGGTTGATTGGGGTGACCTTAAGAGGCTCAAACACCCCAAGGTTAATTACATTGTAATTAGTTTGGGCATTCTGATTAATGGTGCATTTGTTAGGGAATTAGCTCAGCTGAGGCACAAAATGAAGTCCGTCTGAAGTTGTGTTTAGTATAAAAAGTTGTTCTTTTTTTTGTTTTTTTTTTTGCATAATCTTGCAGCCTGATGTTTTTGATTAAGAAGCTGGCTGCACATGGAACAAAAGGGCTTGTTCCCTATTTGTGGTAAAAAATAAAAATAAAAAAAACCCATATATATAAAAATAAAAAATCAACAGCTGAAGCTGCAGGATGAACTTCTTCAGGCCTGCTGGTGTATTTCTTTGTAAAGTTTGATGGTTTTCTCAACATTTTGTCTGATTTTTTTACACAGCTTTGCACAAATAAATTGTTGTGGCGTTCCCTTAAACTTCTCTGTCATTGGGTTTCGCAATTATTGGAGAGCTTTTGGTTTTTATACATTTCCAATATAAGATGAAACAGAGTCTTTCTCTCTCGAACTATTCTCTCAGCTTTTTTTCCGTGGAATTTCTTCAATAACTCTTGAGGGATAATGTAGTTTCTCCAAGATGTCGTGGATAGATCTTGAAGTTTTTAATACTTTGGCTGCCTTTCATTTTTAGTTTTCTCAAACTGACGAGGTCACGCAAAGGGATTTATTTCCCCATTTCTACGGCATATTTGCTTTGGAAAGGGAGACTGCTGCCATTCAAATATATTTCATATCATGCTGGATCAACATTTGACAGAACTTATCTGTGCTCACAAGTCCATCATTTCTGACACGATCCCTAACACCGACTGAAATGCGGCCCAATTCATGACAGAAAGTCCTTGTGTAATTTGACATACTCCGCCTCCACCCCTCCACCACCATCCGTCCCGTTCCTTTAGAATCACTTTTTGACAGCTAATCGTCCAGTGAGACCATTTATGATGAGGCTTTGGCAGACTGAAGATGGATGAACTGAAGGATGACCCAGGTCTCTGGTTGTGTCAGACCTTTGCTGGATTTTCTTCTTCATCCTAAGGATATAATGTTTTAAATATTCCTTTTCTGCTGTGGAAAGAAAAAACTTCTCTTAAACCACCAACTTGCGCATTATTAAAGCAAATGCCAAGTTTTCTGTTAAACTTGGTTAAAACAAGAACTTGTTTGAACAAAACTGTTTAAAATGAAACCAGTTTCCTGTAAATGAGCAGAAAACTGTCAGCATTCCAAGAATCATTTGAAACCTGGGGAACTGTCGCTTTAGACAATGTTGGAAGATTATATTAAAGTCTGCTAATCAGAAAGAAAACTTCTCTTTCTAATAAACCTTAGATTTAAAAGGAATAAGTCAGACTGAGCTTGAGCTAGTTCACAAAAATGTCTCTCTTGGATGAAAACCTTCAGCTGTAATTAGAGCAGAAGTATCTCTTGTCTTCCACTTCATATTTCTGTAATAATTTAGTTTCGTCTGTCAAAAAAAAAAAAAAAAAAAGATTGACGTTTCTGGTTTTAATGTGACAAATTGGAAAAAATTGAGGGTTATACATAGTTTTGCAAGCCACTAAGTAAATGTTATATCAGATGATTTTGAACCTCAGTCTGATTTTTGAGTCCAAGATTAAACCACTGGGGTTTTTGGGTAGATTTAAAGCTCCAGTATGAAACCTTCATAATTAATATGCTTTTACACATTTATTAAAACAGTCACTGTGTCATGACGATAAAATGAGAAATCTGTGAAAAGATCGACCTTCTCCACCTCTTCTTTGAACTATTATTGCCATCCGAAGAAATGCATTGCTACCGATATAAAACAACCAATAACAGCCAGGAGGAGGGGCTTAGGGCTGTCAATCAACCTACTGTACTAGTAGCAAAGAAACAACTTATTCACAACAGAATCTGCTGATGAAAAAAAACTAGCAGCAGCAGACAGGATGAGAGGGATTTGTGATTGGCAGCGCTAAGGCCCGCCTCCTGGCTCTGATTGACTGCTTCTAGTTAGCACTGGGAGAAGATTTCCCCAGATTATCAGACTTATTCCATTCTGTCAGGGCAGTTTTAAAAGAAAAAAATTATTTATAGAAGTTGCATACTGCAACTCAAATGTGACTCAGTAAGGAGCTCCAGGAGGAACATTAAGAACATTAAAAAGACAAGAGAGGACACATTTACCCAATCAGGTTGTTTTTTATTTGGAACAGAGTGGCAGATTAGTGACAGGGCGGTGGCGTGGAGGATCCGCCTCCTCTCGCTCACTCAGCCAATGACAGAAACTCAGCCTTAAAAAAATGCAAATGTATAAAAACAGGAATGGGAACAGCAAACATAGAGGAGTGTAGCCTCCACTGGGCTTCACACAGACACACGCACATCCGCACCCGGACTCACACATACACAAATATCTCTAGTCTCTCCCTCACACACACACACACTCAAATTATTTGGCTACGCAGGCTTAGATGGGTACAAACGCACAACTTTTTTGACAGTCACTTTAGAAAAGACAGTACGTGTTTAGATCATTCCTGCCTGTGACAAAGTGGCGCCTCGTCTGTCCATCCGTCCCACGGCGGGCAGACAGGTAGACGAGCCAGACAGACAGTGAGAAGACACAGTCAGCATGTGTGAGAGCCACTTTGAGGGACGAGTGGCCCCACATTCAGCAATGAGCAGATGAAACGCATGCAAAACACCCCCACACACACACCCGGACAGGCTAGTGTCATGTACACACGAGCTGCTGTGAAATACCAAGGTGACGCACGCTTACAGGCGAGGTGGTGGATTCAGATTAGATGCAGACACACACACACACACTGGTGAAGGGGGGTGGCAGGTGACTTAACATACAGGAATGGAGGAGGTGTGCTACCCGTCTGTGGAAGAGCGTGAGAACTGCTGGAGTAGGTAAACACACTCTCGACCACAGTACATTCCAACTTTAACGCACCCCTCTTTAATTTTTAATACACGCACACACACACAGGAATCCACACGTACAGTCAGACAAGTATAATTTTGACTCCCATGCATTTTTTTTTAAATCTACAGTACTGAGTATAAGAGAAGCTACTAGCCCAGACGCACTGGTGTGTGGTTATTGTTACAATCTCTTCGATCGCAGTCGGGATCCCCGATCGTCTGCCCCTCAAAATGGTCCCACGGCGGGTGAAGGTTGATCACTTAACAAAAATTTACCAACAAATGTAATGATTTTTTTTTTTTTATTTTATTATTATTATTTTTTGACTCAGTGCACATGGGAGCAACTTCTGAACATCTCCCGTCCTCAAACCGAGAGCCGATCAGCGGTGGATGGGACAAAAGCAAAAGAAAAAAAGCGAGGCATGCAGACACCTCGAGAGGGCAGATGTTTTCCGGATGACACAAAGACTGTACATGTACAGCGCCTTGTAAGAATATTCACACCCATCAAACTTTTACAGTTGTTTGCTGTGTTGCTGCCATAAACTTTCATGTATTTTATGAGTGGAAGGTCAACCACAACTGGCCGGGAACATTAATCGGGGAAGCAGCCAAGAGGCTTGTGGTGAATCTACAGGAGAATCTGTCAAAAATAAAGAATTACTGGAGCTTCTCACAAAGCTTTTATGGGAAAGTGACAAGAAAAAAAAAAAAAAAAAAAAGCTACTGCTGAAGGAAGAGTAAAAACGAAAGAAAGTGTTTTGGAATTAAAATCCTAGAAAGCTACAGAGAAGTTCGCCCGTGTAAAATGACAAAACGGGAAAATATCGAATGGGGTATGAAAACTTTTGCAAGGCGCCGTAATTGTGCTTATACACAAAATGAACCAAACCGATTGATAACTGATCAGTAACACCACCTGGCCTCGCTCCGTCTCCGTCACGATGACGACGACAGTGGCTCCGACGCGTGTTCGGATGATATGATTTAAAGTCTGAGCATTAGAACTAGCTTCTAATGCGCAGCTAGTTTTTATCTGTGTGTGCAGAGTGTGTGCGTGCACATGACAAGAGCACAGCTCGTCTAAGGTGATGATGAACGTGATGGATTAAAAAAAAAAAAAAAAAAAAGAAAAAAAAATAGATCATGCAGATGATTAGTGACGCCAGAAAGGATACGCTGATATTTACATATATACTTCTTTTTTTTTAATCTTTTTTCATTAAATGCTAAATACAACATCCTCCTGTTTAAGTTTTATCATCATCATTATTGTTACCGCTTTATTATTATTATTATTATTATTATTATCATCACAATAATTCCTCACCATCCAGCCCTGAAGCACTGATATATTATTGATTATTATCATTATTACTACTATCAATAACTAGTCTTTGTACAGCCCAGAGGAGCAGAGGGGCTACCGGCTCGACGTGACTGAAACACGCCGCAGCGTTTTCTGGTTGGCCGAGCTGAGCGAGAGGTCAGAGCCACCTTCCAGCAGACTCTGTGTGCAGACGTGTGTGTGCATATGCCTGTGTTCATGTCAGTGTGTGAATATCTGAGCACCAAAAAAAGACAAAAAAAAGACGGAAGGCACAAAAGAGACCTTTCCTCTCACCTTTGACCCTGGACTCTGCCCGGCCAACCAGACGCTTGGTGTTGGGGATTTTTATTTTTTGTTTTAGGGGAGGGGGAAATGTGGGGTAAAGTCATGCCCCACCTTCTGTTAAGTCATGGCTTCCTCTTCTTAGCGCCCCCCTCCTCTCCTCTCTTTTATTTGCTCCATAAAAACAGAACAGGGGGGTTTGTTTGCTTGTGCTGGAAAACACAGATTAGGAGAATGTCTTTTTTTGTTTGTTTTTCTTACAAAATTATCATATCCTTACATACAGAACAAGAGAATCTGCAGAATATTAACAACAGTTACTTTAAAAACATCTTATGTGTATGTTGCTTTTTTCTTCTGAATATATTTGAATTTTTTGTCCTTTTTTTGTCCTTATTTTGTCGTTTTCATTGAAAAGAAAGTCCCCAGAGAGAAGGCGCTCTCAAACGCTTTGGAGATAAGAGGGGAGGAGCGGGACGAAGGGGCGAGTAATAGTAGTAGTAGTAGAAGAAGAAAAAGGAGGAAGAGGAGGAGGGGGAGCGCTTTAGAGTATCTTTCACTTTTCTCTCACTCTTTCTCCCCCGTCCCCAGCCCGGTGTGAGGTGCGACGCCCCGGCATCCAGGGGTTATGCGTAAAACTCCTCCTGCTTGTCGGGTTTCTGGTAGGTGACCGTGGCTTGTTTGGGTTCCTCCAGCGTGTAGCTGCCCTCGTCCTTCTTCTTCATCCTGTACACGAGCAGCATCACCAGGAAGGCGGCGAACAGGGCGCCCACCACGCCTCCCACGATCACAGCTAAACCAAAAAGAAAAAAAAAAAATGAGAAGAAAAGAAACAGATCTGTAATTTCAGACTTGAAAGCTGCACCTACTGAGCCTACGCTGCTCTGGCAGCACAGCAGATCTACCACAGCATCACAATCACCTTCTGCTAAGTGGAAACTGATGAGCCTGGATGTGCCAGCAGACACACTCCGCTGCAACAGCTTTGTGCTAAATTGCATCTCTGCAGAGCTGCAAGGAGTAGCTGAACTTAATGGGGCTGGTGTTAATTTCTCCACCTGTAGCGCCTCACGTCACCAAGCCGTTACTGAGAGCGACAAATCACTTTCTGGTTGACAACAATCAGGAACTTTCTTGTTATTCATGGTTTGAGTCCAGGCCAAAGGTGAAAATAATTTGTTCTTTTGAAGGAAAATGAAAGAATCTAGCTGATGCCCAGTGACTCTTATGTTGTTGCTAGTGAGGTAAGGTCTCTGTGAAACTTTGTAAAGTGAAGATTATATCTGCAATCGTTTATGTAGATGGCTTTCTGCCTAGGGCGGCATGACTTAGTGGGCGCCAGAAGACTAGAAAAAAGAAATTGTCAATTGCACCAAAACTAGCTCTCTCTATCGTCTACTTATGGTCGTAACAAAAGATTGTTGAATACCATGGGTGGCTGATCAGATTGAGGTTGGTATGTGACTAACAGCTTATAATTCAGTTTTATATCCAAGGTGGGGTTTTTTTTTATATATAAATCTGGACCATATTCGATCCTCTCTCCTGCAGAAGTGTCAAACCCGGATTGAACACCCTCACTAATACTTGGATAAATCAGCAAGCTTCTCTTATTATCAGAAATTCTAGAGCTCGTATAAACTACTTGGTTTCCTGCCACAGATGCAGCTTTTAAGTGTAGTCCACAAATTTTCAACAGGATTAAAGTCAGGGCAATTTCAGAAGTGTAATATTCACCTTCTTTATTTCAAAACCAGTTCTGATGTTTGCTTGGGATCATTGTCCCGTTAAAACGACTAGCTGTGTCCAGGTTTCTACCATGTTCCTCAGGGGTCTAAAGAGCCCCGGTCCTGCAGTTTCTAGATGCATCCCTGCTGCAAAACATCCGAGTCAAATCAATGAAGACTGCAGTTGGAGAAGCATCACTTAGCTGTAGTGGTGAAAGATACTATTAGCATGATGCTACCAAGATGTCTAACAGATAGCATAGCATTAGGGATACAGCGGGCCAGCATTAAACTTCTAACCTACACCACGTTGTGGATCATGCATCAAAGCATCGTCAGTGCCTGGAAACCAACCAGTTTAAATAAACTCTACCAGTGAAGAGAAGTGGTCAGCTATTCGGCCAGAATTACACCGCAAACTTCTCGGTAGCAACATACGGTTAAAGTGGATCTAGCTAAGGGTCAACCATTAGTGTGGGTTTATGTATACATCTGAATCCTGCTTAGATTGCCGAGCTCCTATGCGTTTACGCTGCTGAAACTAATGTCAACAGGTCAAAGGATACTGCCTGTCCCACGCACTAGATATTCAATGTATGAGAATCGATGCCCTCAGGACTGCGAAACAAGCATCCTGTGCCCATTCGCCGCATAAACAGTATTATTATCTTATTATGGAAAAACACCTGAAGGCCCTTTTATTAATAAAAACCTTCCAATAGAGCTTCGATTTGATTGTTTTCCATAGTTTCCTTGCCATGTTTGTTTTTATCCGTCTCTTTTCAGTAATTTTATTCGTTTATGTTGGTTGAATTGTTTTGCTGTGACGTTTATTTCCTGAAGCACTTTGTGATTCTTATCTGTAAAAAGTGTTACATAAATTAACTTTTTCTTATGTTGGATTAACTTTTTAGTTCTTTTTAAAAGCAGGAGTCTGGGTAGGAGATATTCTGACCAGAAAGAGAATAATTCTACTCTAACTTTGCTGTTGATGTTAAAACAGAGACAATTTAAATGAAATATTCATCTTACAAAAATAGAGACATTTATTTGTTCCTGGAGTGAAACATTTTGTGGTTTTTAATCCAAACTTGGGCTAAAGCTGAACATGAGACCACCACACTAATTTATCCACTGAGCTCCCAAGCAGTAATAATGCCTGATTTTAAACGGCAACGAGGAACCAGTCTGGGTTTCATTAGTTGGAGCAATAAGTTCAGCGGTACCACCGGGACCATCTCAGGAACAAGTCCCAACAAGATGGACATGCCCAGATAAAGCAGCATCAATTTCTCTTTCACTACAAAAAAGGCAGAAAACTAATAAACACAGCTCTACGTCTAGCGCACAGTCTAATCTAAAATCTGTTGCCTCCTGCTCTTTACCAACGACCAGGAAATCAGCAAAAACCACCGCCAGCAGTCCACCAATCAGAAGAGCTGAAGGAGAGACAGAGAGCCAGTCAGGTCAGGCAAGATGGCTGCTCCCTCATTTTCTACAGCAACTCTTTGGGGTAAGAAGAAGAAGAAAAAAGAAGAAGAGGAGGGATGCTTGGGAAAAAAAATTGATTTGCCCAAAGAAAAAAGAAGGTGAGAAAAACAGTGGGGGGGATGAAAAGAGGTCGCCGAACCCAACAGGAGGATTTCTTGTTCTCAGTGGATCAAATGGGGCTAAGCAGCACGGTGATCAATCTGATCTATGTGAAAGTTACGGTAATGCTACTTCTTCTTAGCCCCCCGGAAAGAAGCAGAAAAAGAATCCAGGAGGCAACGTGGGAATGTTTTCTGCTCTTCTAAACGGGGGATTTGTCTCTTACTCACCTATTAGGACCTCTTTCCTCTCCAGGATGTTCTTCTGTGGCAGCTGGGCTGCAGAGCTGCCACTGTCCACCGTGTTCCCGCTGAAGTCGGGCATTAAGCCGAGATTATTCCGGCGGTCCTTGCTGATCTCAGAGTCTCCGGTCGGGCCTGCGGCGCCCACCTCGTTGCTTCCCTCCTAAGTCGAAGACAGAGAAGGAAAACCTTAACGGGACATTTTGAATTTGATGTAATTAAAGTCGTTCCGCAGAGTGGCTGCCCGGAAACCAATCCGCGGCGAGAGTTTTTCCATGACACACACTGGCATTTGCAAACAAAGCGTCTCTGTGTGTCTTGAATAGGAGGAAAAGTGGCTTGTTGTCAAACAAATGCACACACACTTCATAAAACGTGGCAGCTTAATCGCGACGCGGAGAGAAGCCGTCAAGTATAAATGCGCGGTGCTGCTGGGAACGCACAGATTGAATCAGAGGAACGGTGGTGTTCTGCACCCAGATCTTTGCACAGAGTGAACTACAGAGACGCAGATCAAAACCGCTTTGAATCCATCGCTTGTTCTTAAACTTTATCTAATGATGTTCACTGGGAAATGGCTCAATAAGAACCAGAGATAAGGGCTATTTGATCACTGTCAAAACCAATGAAGAGATCTCATTAACAGATATTGGCTGTTTACCCAAAGCCTGATCTGGATAAATTATCTTCTGACACTTATAAATGAGCCACATGTTCATCTATCACTACAACCATTAGCACTGCAGGGCTTTTTGTCAATCAAAAACTCACACACTCCTACTGCCGTACACATCCCTAGCGACTCTACATGGTTACACACAGAGCCTCGCAAAAATATTGCATGTTTTTTTTTTTTTTACATTTTGCTATGTTACAGCCTACAAACTCCAGTGTATTATTTGTTTTAAATGGTAGAGTAACACAAAGGAGCACATCATTTTGAAGCAGGAGGAGAAGTAAAAACATTGCTTGTGAATGCAGGTGAATCTTTGACGTCTATCAACAGAACTAAGAAACTTGTTAAAGATGGGCAAATGTGCTAGCAATTATTCTCTTCTCGGTTGAAAAGTATCATTAACTCATTTCTTCATAGCTGTCTCACATGTAGCTGAAAGAATATCACTTGGCGTCACCAAGAAGAAGTTTTTATGATGTTCAAAAATGTCGTCACTATCTCCTCCAGGGGATTATATGACTGAATGACGTCGCCGCCGCCCGTGCGGAGCTTAGCTAACGTTAGCATCAGGGGGCAGTGAGTGCGTATAGGTGCGGTGAGGCGTATACAAAATGGTATATTACACTATAAATCATACTTCAACTGCAGAAAAAGAAATGCAAACATGTTGAAGTTGTAGCACACAGTTAATGTAACTGTTGATCATGACTCAGCTTTGAGGTAAACAGCAAGAGCAACATGGTTTGGTTAGATTTGGGAAACAGTTGAAGTGGAGTAAGATCCACAGTGGAACAATAACTGCTTTTTTTTTTTTTTTTGATGTATTTCTTGAAATGGTCGGAAACATCTGTGTTTCCGTATGGATTTAGTGGTTTTTCTGTTTCATTTCCATGTTCAGGGTTGCTTTCATTTGCCCTTTACTCGCTCCGCAAAGTTCAGCTGCCGGTTGTCGAATCTCTGCTCTGATCCTGCCATCGTCAGCCGACTTATTAAGTCACTTTGTCCTTCTGCTGGCCGCTTGCCGAAATATCTGCGTTCAGCTTCAGTTTCTCTACATTTTGAGACTTTTGTTGCCGTTTATCAGTGATCAGAAATGTTCCTCCAGCGTGGCTGACTCCCAGGAGCGTGAAGAGAACGATAAGGGTTGGTAATCATTGAAACCAGCAGCCTGCACAGCCCGATCGACACTTTGGTGATTTGAACGTCCTCAGACTGGAGTTGCGGTTGCATTTTCCTCCCACCCAGCTCATCAAGCCGCACCAGTGCAACCACTGTTGAGCTCTCATTACATTAGAGGCACCGATTAACAGATCCAGAAGTTGTAAAGTGAACCACAGCGGCCGGATGCATGAGCAGGAATGTAAAAGCAACATCATTTAGGGGAGAATGGACGTTTTACTGCATGCTTTAACTCTATGCCATAAAATTGAATTTTGGAGCATATTAAAAACCAGCCAATAAAATAAAAAGTCTAAAGTCTAAGAAAGTTTATTAGTTTCTAAGTAGAACATTAAGTAATAGTTAAAGTCTAACAATAAATATGTTCCCTTACAACATTTTGATAAGAATGAAGATGTTGCATTGGAACCGCTACACACCAGTAATGGCAAACACACCATTATAGTTTAAATAACTATCACTTGTAGCTATTTAAGCGAAATAACTTGAAAATTATATTTTTCTCTTTCAAACTGATAGTAATGTCTGTAGTTCAGTATAAACTACAAGTAGTCGATGCCAAACTTAAAACTTTGTTCATATTTATATTTGTAAAACATAAATCTGTACAGATGAATCCTTTTCTTTACGCATTTATGAACTACTTTATGTTAGATCCAAAACACATAAAATACAAATAAAACAAAAATTAGTGGCTGTGGCTGTAACGTAAAAGTTGAACAGTTTTGGTAGCACGACTGCAATCTAGATGATCACAGATGAATAATCCAAACTTTTCCCCACCTGTGTGGTTGCGGGCGGCTGTGGGCGGGTCGTTCGCTCCGTCGGGACGCCCTGAGTGGTCCTCGACGCCGGGACCCGGGGCTTGAAGGGGACTCTGGTCTTGGCGGTGGTCGCAGCTGTGGTGGTGGGTGCGGCTGTCGTGGGCTCGGGCGTGGTCTCCGCCGTGGTGGGCGAGTCGTAATCGTAATCTGTGGTGGTTTCCATGTCGGAGCCGGGGTCGACAGAGGTGGGCTCCGGCGACAGGTACACGTCCTCCTCGCCTTCGTCCGGGCCGAGCGGGTCGTCTGGGCCGACAGAGGGCCCTGCGCTCTCCACAGCGCTGGTCGTCAGGCCGCTGGTGGACACGGGGAAGACGGCGGGCGAGCGGGGGGCGGCGGTGGTCTGAGCCGCCCGGATTCTCTCCAGCTCCCTCTGTCGCTCCAGCTCCCGCTCCCTCTGCCTCTCCCTCTCCTTCTCTCGCTCTCTCTCTCTCTCCCGTTCTCTCTCCCGCTCCCTCTCTCTTTCAATCTCTCTGATCCGCTCCCTTTCTCTTTCCCTTGCCATCTGTTTCTCTCTCTCCAGTTCCCTCTCTTTTTCCCTCTCCATCTCCACGTAGATGCCGCTCTCTCCATCGGCCTCGGTGGGGAACACGGTGGAGACGATGTCCTCCGGGCTGGGGCTGGGCTCGGCCGCAGGTGAGGCTGAGGGGGCGGGGCTCGTCGCCTGGGTGGTGGAGAAGAGGATGGGTTCCTCCGTGGTGAAGGTCACGCCGGATGTCGTCGGCCTTACGCCGATGTCAGAGGCTGGATGAGGAGAAAAGAGGAAATAGAAGAATTAGTGACAGACATGCAAATGAAACCACTTCCTCTGCTCAGGTTTGTGGAGGGAAGCAGCTGGATGTAAATTTGAAACATAACCTCAGAAATCAAATATTCCTGTCATTTAAAGTTTAAAAGCACTTTACAAATACACATCTTTTATTCTCACTTTTCGTCTGAAACATAGTGACTTGGAAACTATGGAAGTAAAAACTTAGAAAATGGCACGGTGACGCTGGTAAATGTCAAAATAAAAGCGTCAATAAAAAAAAACTTCAGGAAGTTTAGGGAGGTTTTATTTCTTTTAAAAAGAATAATATTGTTGTACTATGCAAACATTTCCAGACATGATATGATGATTTACAGAATATTTTCTCAAGATTATTCCATTTATTTGATGAGGGAAGAATGTGTAATGCAAGTAAATCAGTTTCTGGCAGCAGACCATCAACGTCTTTGCAATAAGATGGTGTGTAACGTTAGTTAGGAGGATCTGTGCTTTGTTGCGTCTTGTGCCTCGTCTGCAGACTTAGCCAACATTCAATCAAAACAAAACAGAGATGAACAGGTCAGAGAAAAACTGATCGCCATCGTCAGAGCTTCATGGGAGAGAGGACCACTGCTGCTGACCAAATGAAACACAAAGATTCACTTTTGCTAAAATACATCGTCCTTGATTTACCCTGGGACTTATAGAGAAATATTCAGTTGAGTAAAGATAAAAAAATAAAAAAAAAACATTAAACTTTTAGGAAGGCGTGATTCCCGTTTCATCTGGTTTGAGACCCAGAAAGTCCAACTCTAAACGGCTCAAAATAAATAAAACTAAGAGCTTGGAGTCGTCTTGTCAAAGTCCAAAGTCCGCACAAAGATCATTTATACTTAAACGCCATCCAATGTGGCTCTAGATCTAGAAAGTAAATTAATATTTTATTATTATTACACCACTAAGTGAGACATTTAAGGTCATGCCTCACTTAGTAGTTTCCATAACAAGGCTTTTTATTAACTTTGCAAATAATTGTAAAGAATGCTGAGTTTGCATCTCAAATTCCACTTGAACACATTTTGGACAAACATGGAAATAAAATTTGCCACAAGCTTCAAGTGGAAGCAAGCTTAAAAAAAAAAAAAAGATCGAATCAACATTGCATACCGTTTCAGTTCCCGATTCATATCGCGTTCTCATATCCTCAACAAAATCTACATATGAGAGCACTTTTTTATTTTTTCAAAATAAAAAGCAACCAGAGGGGTAAAACATCCAAGGAAATACTTTTTATAGGCATGTTTCCAGCAAACTTTCCCCTTTTCCTTGAGAACAAAAGTGTGTTTGCCTTTCTGCTTTCGGTCATTAAAATGTCGCTGCACTTAATGCCACTAGCACTACAGAGAGGCGTTTGTGTTGTCGAATCACTTAAGAGTAAAATGATGACTTTGACACAGCCATCACAGCCCCAATGTCATTGTTTTTTCCCCCTATTATGTAGCCGCCTGTCAGGAGCAAGTGAAAGGAGAGCAAATTGGATCGACTACAGTAAGTTCAGCCGGGGTAAACAGCTGCAGAGCACAAGGTGCTGAGAAAAATGGATTGAAAACACCAAACTTTCTTTTTGTCGTCCTGATCAGAACCTAAAAAGGACGGGGTCTTGTTGCTAAAAACATTTGTTTGGGTCAGCTGGTGCGGATGGAGAGCTCTAGAGAGAGTTACCGCGGTGTACGCCGTTTATATACATAAAGTGCATTTTCAGAAGGCGAGGAGATGAGCAGAGCTGTGGCTCATAATACCATTACTCTGCCTTTCATTCGGTTATAGCAGTGAAGCTCCTTGGGTTGAAAGAGAAGCAAATTGAATTTGCAGACACAAAGACACGAAGGCTGTCAGAGGAGCTGCAGAGGATATCGGAAAACGGACTCCGACAATGCGTCTTATGTTTAATGTATCAGAAGCCACAAAATACCTCCACTGAAGCAGCAGAAGCAGACATTAAACGCGCTTCTGTCTGTTAAAAGCGAACCCTTTTCTTTGGAAAGGTTCAACTCTATATCACGGTTTTAGATAAAGCAATTTGCCGGGCTGCTGTTTCAACCGCGGGGGGTGCCTCTGCCGTTCTCCGCTGCCCCGAATTGTAATTTATTTCACGCTCACCCGCCAGCGCAGTGCCTTAACTGAGGGCGGCCCTCAATGAGTCACACTCGATGCGAAGAAGCTTCGAAGGCCAGATCAGAAAATCAGGCTGAGCTACACCAACGTGATTTACGTTAAGTGGGTAATTCCCAAACACGCAAGCTAGCAGCACTGGGGACGGCGCGCGCTGGCAGATAGTTGCATGTGATTGTCTAATCTGTGTGGACTGTAATCTGATTAGAGCAAAGAAGATCTCTGGGAATCGACCCCGGGTCAGTGGTTGTTTGAGGGGTTTTTCCCCCCACTCATCCTAACCCAGTTGATGAGACAAACATTCGTGGAAGAACTTCACTTTTTTTCCCCCCTGTTAGGATCAAAAACTTCAGCGTCGGGAAGGGTGCGGTGCATTTGTATTCAGCCCCCTGAGTCGATATCTTGTAGAAGCAGCTTGTGCTGTAGCTCCAACTGCAGGTCCTTTGGGGTATGTCTCAACCAACTTTGCACATCTAAAGACTGTCATTTCTCTCTAGTGTTCTTTTCAAAACAAGTCAACCTCAGTCTGGCTAGAAGGAGAGCATCTGACTATCCTTCTGTCAGACTCTGAATGAGTTTTTATTTTTATTATAACTCTGAAGGTTTAGTGTTTTTGTCCTGCTGGGGAGTGAACCTCTAACCCAATCTGAAGTCTTTTATAGCCTTTAACAGATTTTGTGAAGCATCTTCGAAGCATGATTGTTGGGTAACTGTAGTTTGCTAAATTCAGTTTTGTTCTCATCTGATCAAAACATTATTCTATAAACATTATTCATTATCAACACTCTCCAATTATCGATTCAAAGAATGCTATTGGCCCGTCAGTCTTTTACTTCCAGGCTGCAGAGGAAGAGTAAATGATCTCTCCGCTCCCTTTGGACTGACTGACAGTCTTTTGAAAATCCTCTTAATGACATCTTCGTTTGCATCTTTGCAAAAACCCAAAAATTATTCATATCTCTAGCAGATTTGGGTTTAAAGTACTCTTTTAATTTGACCCACATGCTTCGTTGGACTATGTTGGAGTGACCCAGCAAGAGTCCCGTCGAAAATCTGACAGGTAATCTGAGGAGAGAGCCAAAGGTTAAGGTGATGGCAAGGAGGCTTTTCAACATCAATGTTCAATTTACCAGTGGCAACGTGGAAACAAAACTGCTCAGCTCGTATAAAAAGGGTCTGATTGCTGGAAAGCCTTCAAAGAGTTTTACGTTTGTTATTTTCCAACTTAGTTTTTCAATAAAATCTTAGGAACAGCTGTTTTTATTTTAAATCAATATTTCTCTTGTGTAGTTTCATGATCTTTTGAGAGTTGCCTTTCCTATTTAGAGTCAGGAACAAATATTCACAAATATTTGCAGCTGGTTGCACAGAACTGAAGCAGAATGACCCTGAGCAGCGTTTATTATCCTCATTACCAGGTACCCAAACACCGCAACCCCTCCGCTGGTCTGTCAAGTTTTTTGTTTTTTTTCTCTACATAAAGCATGGCTGGACTTTACTTACTAATTAGGCGACTTCTAAAGCCAATCGAGTTGATCAAAACCAGAATTCCCTTTAATCTTCACAATTATGCACCACTTTGTGTTGATTTTATCACATAAAATCTCCATAAATACACCGCATTTGAATGTGAAACAGTTCAAGAGGAATGAATGCATGTTTATGAGGAGGCCTGTCTGCGTGGAGCAGAGACGGCGAGGAGGTTTTGGGTTGGGGGTGGGCTGGAGGCTTCGGGGTCAGCAGATTGAAACGAAGCAGCTGTCGGGGTTTGAAAGAGCCAGGGCGTGAGTGCGTAACCCGTCACCCGCAACAACACCAACACAGACACACTTACAGCCAGAGCCGGAGCCCGAGTAGAGGTCCTCGTCGTCGTAAAAGTCATCTCTCGTCGAGCCTTCATCATCAGCGGGCTGAGACCACTTCTGCGCCTGTCGGAGGGACAGAGAGAGGGAGGTGCAAATGGCAAAGATTAGAGGTGTTCGTCACGGAGGGCCGAGCCGCTCGTCAGTTCATTCGAAAGAGGAACCACTCTGGCAGATTGCGTCCACACACAGACATGCGTGCAGCTGTCTGAGAGGAGGTGCAGGCTGCATTATGCTGGACGGGGCAACATCTGTCAGTCTGTGGCTCTCTGGAGGAGCATAGTTAATGAGTTGATCTAAAGCAGGGATTCTGGCAGGGAAACATCAAAGCTTTTTCTGGGGGGGGGAGGGAAAGAGGGCAGTTGGGGGGTTTAGTTAGTCTCTGCTTGTAAGTGATGCTCAGACTGCAAAGTACCGAAAGGACAGGACTGCAATTAACTTCTGAGGTTGGCAATTTTTCAATATACATTAATGGCGACAGGGGGGGATGTTTTGAATTAATTTCTTTTAGAGGGTAAAATGTTAGAGAATGTAGGGTTTGTTTTCCGTCAAATTGCAATATTAAACATTTCCATTTATGGACTGCGCATTATCAAAATGCACACAAAGTTGCCAGAGAAATCTGGCTCAAAGTTACTGGTACTTTTAGCATAATGTTCAAATTCACTTAAAAAATGTTTACAGGAAGGATATTTTATGGGAATAACCCTGTATTTTAGTCTGGAAATGGATCGATTTGCCCCTCTTTTTTTAAACTCCTTTTCATCCCAGCACAACACCATTTTGTTCTAATCTGAGCTTATTTCACTCAAACAAACAAGCTTTTATTCCCATTTACCAAATAACTGTATATATGTTTGTTACAGGTCATTATTTCCAGTTTTGTAGTCATAAAATTGCTTAAATCTCACACATACAATTTTATTTCACTTTACATTTCATCGACTTGGTCAAGACGAGAGATTACAACACTTAATTAAGGTAAAAGGAAACCGCAAGCGACCTCCTGTTGGTAGTGATTGCATAGCCAAATTTTATAACAGTATGGGTAGGATATTGAAAATGAATCCTAATCATACATTTTCTCAGCAGGTATGAAAAGCTCCCTACAAGCAAAAAATATATATGTAAAAAAGAAAATTGTGTTTTTTGGGCATGCTGACATGAAATAATGGTGTCTGAATATGGCTGATAGTTTGTTGCAGCTGATCTAATGGGGCTAATTTCCAATGGGATAAGAAAGGTCAGTGTTCAACATATTTTTCTGGGCTAAATAAAAAAGAAAACAGGACTGGCTGACCTGAAATATGCATAAAAAAGATTTGCGAGGGTGTTTGGAGGGGAAACGGCTGCGCTTGCAGTAAATCCCCTTAAAATAGGGAACAGCAACAAAAAGAGGTACGAGACATATTTTCTTGCTGCACAGGTAATCAATAAGTTAATCAACCAACTAATTGAGCAAGATGAGTCTTTAGCCTCTTCACAGTAGATACAAAACCGGGACTGTTCAGGAATAAAAGTGTCCGAAACGAGGGTGTCTAATGATAAAAGATTAATTATTGCTAAAATAATTTGATCATTTTTAGCAACAAATTTTAAGGCAATTTGTCAAAAAGGGAATAAGGCCAACAGAAAACTGCACAATTTCATATCAATTTATGGGGTCGGCAAACTAAAAACCAACAGATGTTTTTACTCCATAAGCTGGAAAACATGACATATTCTTTGCTTTGTCAATGGTTAGCTGAAGAATGTAAGAAAAAAAAAAAAAAACTGCTGTACATTGGAGATTACATTCAGTCTGAATCATTTCACCGATTCCCCTGCACCTCCTACTATCCCTCCATCTTAATCCAGGTTTGTTTGTCGGAGCCGATGGGGGCGAAGCTGGAGCCCTGCCGGGGGTCACACAGGGGGTAATCGAGGATAGCTCAGATAGCTGAATCTCTGACGCGAACGACCTCGTATTTCCAAACACTACGAGGTCGATCCCCTCCTCCCTCCATCCTCATTCATCTCCCTCTCTTTCTCATGACCTTAATCCCAGATCCCTGCGATATTTAACACACCCTTCAGCGCTCAGAGGCTTTTCTCATCACAGAGGGTCAACTGATACCGCCGTCGCATGCGTGCACTTTGTCACAATACCCGCCGCGGTGCAAAAGAGAAACCTCACATGACGGCAAGACGTAGCGGTCTGTGTCGAGTTGTTTTCGGCGTCAAAAAGATTGTCATTAGCAGATTTGTATCGGTATGCAGGAAGGCGTTTGCAGTCAAATCGCTCTGAACTACAGCTTCCAAGCACTTGAACTCTCCACGTTTCTATTATACCCATGCGCTTTTTAAAAACAAGGTTTCTATACATTCTCTTCGAACACAAAAAACAGTGCGATTATAATTACAAAAGAGTTAAACTCATGCATCTTCTTATTTATTATCCCCGCGAACGTGTTCTTGTAGTGCTGAGTTTGCAGAGAGGAGCTTTATGGAAATGAGGATTGTCCCGGCTTTCAAACTTTCTGAATCAAAACTTTTAAATTAACTTTGAACAAGAAAAACGCCTGTGTTTTCCATCCGTATTATAAAGGTTAGTAGATTAACTGAATATATATATATATTCTACCTCAAATGTTTTCAGAATTATATCAGGGAGCCAACTTTCTCATAGAAGACAAACACTGTGAGCAAAGTCTGGAATCTGCAGCACAAAGGAAAAAGAAAGTACACCCTTTCTGCTTCCCTCAGATTCAAGCCAGATGCTTATAATGAAACAAATTGATCATCAGAAAGTGTGAGCGCCTCTTTAAACGCAGGAGTGCGTTTCATTTGACGTAGAAGCAACATCCATTAGCAGGCAAATACGAAACAAACTGTGGAGTACAACGCCGGAGAGGTCATGATGTAGTTTGGTCAGGAGAGGTCAGAGTGTCTGATTCACTTTGATTTACAGCAGAGTAAACAGACCTGACAATAAGCAAAAATAATCTTCTCTGCAAAACCAAATAAATTGGGACAAAGCTGGAGACTAGCATTCAAAGATAAAATTATTGCAGATAATAGTCATTACAGAAAACCACTTCAAACGATTTCAGCTAAAGATGCTTTTTTTCCCCTACAAGCTGTTGAATTATAGGGTAAACTTAGTTACTCCCACATTTTAAAACCTTTTGGACATCAGGTTAGGTTTTGGATGCTTATAAAGATCATCTCTGATTCCACTTTCAGATATATCTAATGTGTAAAACTGGAAACGAGGTGAAACATACCAAAGTCCTTCAAATAAAGAGAACGTCTAGTGGGCACCAGATAATGGCTCCAACAGCACCTTGAGTACGTCATGCCATTTTATCACAAAGTGTTAAAACACACCCCGACTTGTTTCGATGTCAGACTAAACCTCATTCACAGGTGAACTTGAGCCGCCATTTTAATTCATGATCAAACTTCATCTTTAGTCGGTAAAAGAGGACACGCATTCCCCACACACAGTCAGGGATTCCCCCGGTGTTTTATAAGCCTGGCGGGCCACCAGGCTTTACTTGTGCCCCGAAGCACTGCTTATTTGCTTAAGTACTTTTTAAAATGTTTGCATTTTGTGCCCTAGTGCCCAACCACTGGGCTTAGGAAGTTTTCTGGGGGAAACCTTGTAGATTCCAGATGTATTTTTAAACTTGATTTAATCATCTTTTGGATCAGTTCAATGGTGATCCAAACAGTCCATCAGAAGGCTTTCATTTCTGTCTTTGGTTTCTCTGTATTTTTCAGTTTAAATGCACAAATAATTGCCTACCTGGCTCCTAAAAAATAATAATGCACCTAAAGCTCTTCAACTGTAATCCACAAAACAATGCGCAACATAAAAAAAAAAAAAAAAAAAAATTAATAAATAAAGCCATGCCCATTTTATATAAGAAGTCCATGGTTAGAAAGGAGCTATTCTGTTTGAAGAATGCAGCTGAACAAGCGATCAGCCTCACCACTGTTCTTTCATCTTTGAATGCATTATCCTCAGCCTGCCTCCAAATCTTGGCTGATTCACACTTTAAACACAGGAGGAACTGTGCTGGCAGAGGGAAATTCTGCGCTGTGGCCACGCTGACGTCCGTTTCTCGCTTGTGTTTTTTTTGACTCCGTGTTCTCCAAAATCAAACGAAATGACTGCAATGTATTCCCAAAATGTCCGGCAGAAAACCATGAGCTGCATGACATGCTGCAGAAGCGGGACTCAACACGGCATTGTGTGAAATTTTGGTGTGAAATATGCTGTTGAATTAGATAATAAGACACAAGAAACAAAGTCTTATGAAATTCTTTTTACAAATCATCTGAAAACTGTGAGTCCATGTGAGTTGATACCCTGCAGATCCTCCTTTTTCTATAATTACAGCTTCACATGAATATGTTTAGTTTTACATTAGAGCTGCATAATATATGGAGTGTAACACAGCATAAGATATAACAAGTATGATCACTTTTGCTTCCTGCTACTGATATCTGGAAATGCTCATCCTGGATTTATCTCAATAAACTTTAAGTGGTACATTGCTCCAGGACTGAAAGAGACAAATCTGAAGTCTCAGTTTTTGCTGCTGGCATTGGGGAAGAAAAAAAAAAAAAGCCTATAAATCTGACCGTAGCAAACTTATCTCCTCAGCAATCTTAAGCCCATCCTGAGGCCCCACAGAGCTGTTTTCTCCAGCCTGTGTGATACTAATTGTACACACACACACACACACACACACACACACACACACACACAGCTCCTCCCCGGCTCCAGACACAGGAAACTCGATGCCCTTAAAAGCCAATAAAAGCATAATGGAATCTGGAAACCAGAGCATCTCAGTCCATCACATCTCAGCGTGAGGTAAAGATGAGACGCTATATGTACCTCATGAAAATGAAATTGACTTGGAGTTGTTTGGCACGCGGACAGAGCATGAAGGCTGAGAGTGAGTTTGCGTGTGTGTGTGTGTGTGTGTGTGTGTGTGTGAAGGTCCGCTGATGTCAGACCCTGAAAAAGTGCAGAAAAACTGTGAAAAGACGTCTCGGTGCGAGCGAGCACGGCGCGGGAGAGTGTGCGCTCGCGCGTGAGCGCCGTATTCCAAGGTTTTACAATGAAGACCGTTGCTATGGGCAACCTTTGCCTTTCACAGAAATTCCCCATCTTCCCGTGAGAAGCTCGCAGACGCACACAAGCGGAGCAGGAGACACACTCCCTCTCTCTCACACATATAGGAGTATTAACCACACAAGAAAAAGGTGTTATGCAACATCAAATAAACAACCTAAAAAGAAAAACCACCATAGCTGCTTTCAGCCCCCCGCTTTCTGCCTGTTCCTGCCCCCCGTCGCCTTCTCCTTGGATCCGCAGACTCCGTGCCAGCGTATGCCTGTCCTCGCCCCGTTTTTCTTTCATCTTAAACTCTGTTTCTTATCTCAAGGGTAGCCCACTAAATTCAGCGTGACTCCAAAAAAAAAAAAAAAAAAAAAAAAAAACACAAAAAAGACACTCATGGTTAAATAAACACACCCCGCCCACAAAGTGGCTCCACAGCTCCACCTTAGGGGCCCCATTTATGCTCAAGTCCCCTCTAGGACTGACTGCAGCGATAGCTAGAGTTTACTATGTTTATCTCAACAGTTAATAGTAAATTATAATCACAGTCTTTGCATGGACATGTTTAATTTATGCGTCAGTATGTGTGAACTCATGGCATGGTGGGTAGGAGTGCATCACTGTATGTAATTACAGTGTGTGAGAGAGTGTGTGTGTGTCCCTGCATGGGAGTAATCACAGGTTTTGCTCATCATGTATTTACAATCAGATGTGAAATTCAGGGGCTCCAGCTCGGCATTTTTCCCCCTTCCTCGGCCTGCAGAGGCTGCCTCATTCAGCCTGGGTCCTCAAAGCTAACTAACCGCAACAAGACTCGACGAGCTCCTTATAACCCAGGGCCAAAACCCTCCCGATGTTGCCCTCGATTCTCCCTCTGCTGCTGCGTTTTCTTCCCCACTGGTTATAAAAGGAGACTGTAAGATGACAACCGTATTCAGCTGGATTTGGGGAGAGCGGATGGATGCAATCCCGCTCTTTTGGCGTCGTTTGAGGCCGCGCCACTGTAAGGCGTGCGGTGCCAGCTGGAGTCGGTTTTAAAACAATCTGGGGATCTTGGAATTTCTAATTATGTTTATATTTTTTCCCGTGACGAGAGAAGGCAAGAGAAGCTGTCTGATCAGGGCTCCTTTTGCGCGCTTTCCAGGTGCCACGCTGCATGGCGCCAGGGTGATCATCTTGTGATTCTGCTGAGGTGTTGTTCTTTCATAACAGTCTTCAGTTCGTCCGAATTGTTGACTCCGATTTCTCTAATCTTCCTCTTGACAACGGTTAAGGTCAGGACTATTTCCTGGCCTGTCGAGAACAATGAGACCAAAGTCATTAAAGCAGATATATTTGGAAGACCATCCCAAGTGGAAAATGCAGGAAGAATCTCCATAAAGCTCGACCTGAATGTCCAGACAACTGATTGTTCTGGCTTTGACTTGATTCATTCAAGTCAAAGCCAAAGGCTGCGGGAAACTTTATGCTAGACCTCAAACAATGAGCAACAGTCCAGCTGTACCGTCAACTGGGTAGCATCTGGTTCGTACTTGCTGTCTGTTCAGACCAGCTGTAAACGTCCCATTCATGCAGAGTGAATGGCGCCGGCCAAACAGAGCAACAAGGCAGAATCTATGCATGGTCTAATAAACACACAGAGGGGAGATTTATTGGAGAACATTACTTACACTTCTAAAAACACATAAAAGTAACACCTGCAACATCAACCTGTGTAGTTAGAGTTGCATATTAGTAATGCACGTCCACTAGAGATTCGTCTTCTGAGGCTGAGTGTTGAAGCTGAATTCAGCTGCAGCAACATCCACAGTTTAAAATAGGAACCGGATGAAATGGGCCTGAAGTAAGCCTGGCACAATGAGCAATAAATCAATTGATCGCATGATAAACTAAAATGAGCACACGGTTCTCCATTTGCATGCTTGTTTGTGTAGTTTGTTTAATCTCTAAACGGATGCTTCCCTTTACTTTTATTGAAAAGTCAGCATTTTGTCAAATGCTGCAAACATTTCACTCAATAGAAGTTTTTTTTTTTTTTTTTTTTTAAACACAAAGTCCTATACATTGCAGTTTTAGCTGTTTTCCTAGTCTGAGCCTATTGATTAACATGTTTTGAAGGGTGACTTCATAATCCATTTTACTTATTTTTTGCTTTTTTTGTTTATTTTGAATATTTAAAATATCTTTCCAGTTTCAGTGTTAAATATTCTTTGTAAATTAAAGCTTATTGAACTTTGAGAGGATGTATTCGTTTCATCACTTCAAGGCTGTGGTTATTCCGGTTGCTTTTGATCCTTTTGTTACCACACTTTTTCCTTCCACCCAACTTTCCATTAAAATGATTGGATATGGCACTCTATAAAACAGACAGCTTCTTCAGCAATTATCTTCTATGGCATCCAGATTTCCCCCGTGATTTTGTCAACCACAACATTTCATTTAATATTTTTTTTAAAAAGTTGTTCATGAATCAAGTTCACTATCAACTTATTTTTTATGTTTATAGCTTACAGCTTATGAAAGTCAAAACTGACCAAAATACTTCCAATGCATCACATTTCAAAAGTGAAAAGAGTTTCAGTTTTTAGATTAAATTTCTGAACTTAATTCAGTTTGGGGGACTTTTTTCCTTCTTCTAATTTTCTAATTTGAGACGCTCCTGTCTGCCCTCCACAGGAACGTCGCAACATTTGCAGTGACTCGGATGGAAACATGATCTGAAGCTGACACCAGGCTCTTCACTGCAAAATTGATCCGACAGATAGTGTTTGTCAGCTTGTTTTACAGCTGCAGAGGCTGGATTACATACCTGGGCTGACATTTCTGCATTTTCACACACATTATTATTCACAGGGCCCAATCTGCTCCACAACTAAAGAATCAAAGGAGGAGGAAAATGGGAGAGAGAGAGAGAGAGAGAGATCAAGGTGCGTTTTGTCTGTGGAAAACAATAAGGGTGTCTGTGCTGCACAACTATTTCTGTGATATCAGGAAGTGAGATAAGAATAGGCGGCAGAGCTACAGTATTTATGTGCATTCAGAGACACACTCACACTGAAATCCTTGTGCTGGTAAAGGAGCAGCTGGCAGATCAGCATGACCCAAAAATGATTTCTTTGCTTGTATTTCTGCTCGGTCTGCCTAACTTCAGCTCAGATCTCCAGGCTGCAGCCGCTCAGAAAGGTGGCTTCAGTGTAACCGACTTCAAATGCGTTCCTCCGTAACCCGAGAGGCTGGATTGTAAGCCTACAAAAATGCAGGTGATTCTGCTCCTTCATTGGCAAAATAATCACCAAATGTGGTTTTTAATATGCGAGGTTGCACTGGAATGAGTTTTCCTGACTGCCACGGCACGTTTGAGCTTTCAAGCTGCGAAGAATAATTTAAACATTCCCTCTTCTCTCCGCCACCATCTGTGACTCCTCTATCTACCCCTCTATTTACTGCAGCCACAGCAGTAAAAGGAAACAAGCGAGACAAAGACGGTGAAAGACACAGAGGTCACGTTCATTCATGACCCTCCACCCTCTCCCCCTACGGAAAACGGACAAATATCAGTCTGGACCAGGGCCAGGATGAGATTCTCACGGTGCAATAAGTGAGCAACATTAACCCAGTTTCACTTGTCTAAAAAGTTACAGGCGTGCTCCATATTTGGTTTGTGCTGAATCATTTTCTTAAATGCAAGGAAAAAGTGCACTGGCCTTCTTTCAGGCAGTTGACTGGCAGTGTGCAGCAACAAGTGTGAAGTGGGGCCATTAGGACTCTGTCACTTTTCCTCACTTTCTCATTAACTAAATCTTTAACCATAATAATAATAATGTGATGGAAAATCGTAGCGACTTAATGGCCAAAACTCGTCACCACTTGTCACCAGTAGTAGCAGCTGTGTCCAGGTCATGATTGGTCTGAATTAATATCTTCTTCTTTAAGAAATTTGGGCTCGACTTTAAACTGTTTCTACAAGCTAATGTTGTGAAAATTCAACTGTTTCTGTTCGGTAAATGAAATGAGGCAGAAAAAATAAAACCCTGAAGATTATTATAACCCAAGAATGTGTCATTTATAATTCCAGGCACTGATATTAAATATCACAACCCACTCTAGACACTTTCCTCAGATTTACTGCTAAGTTTTTCATCCTAACTGATTTGTAGAAAAACATGTGCTTGCATTGAAGCTACTGGGATGAAATGTTTCTCCCCCAATCAAAGCCAATCTATATTTATATTTGTACTGAATATACTTATATATTCAGTACAAATATGATTGTCTGATGTGTCACTACTTCAGGTGGCCCCACCAGGCGCTCGTGTTGACTGTGCCACTTCTTGTGCGCTCTCTCAGTTTTGACTTGTGTGGCATAAAGGCTTAGATTTGCAAAGTGGACTAACAGGAGGCACAAGTTTGTGAGCGAGTCTGTTTCTAAAATAAATAACCACAGAAGCAAAGAGGCTCCCAGATGGCGCAGAAGTCAAAGAATGATTTTGTTGCAACAGTTTAAAAACTGAGTGGTTAAACTGTTGCATCAAATGAAACCAAAAGTTGCAGATTTCCTTTCTGAGAGCTGATATGCATCGGTCAGGAGGGGAAATAAAGGTTACGATGTGATATGATGAATAAATCTGATATGTTTATTTCACTGCCAGGAGATTTATGGAGCCCAACGCATGTAGATTTATTTCTCCAAATTGAATTTATTGGAGGGGCCATTTAGGACTGGCCCCTCCAATTTAGATTTGACTTCACACTGGTCAACATCAGTGTCTGATCTCAATAATGTGTTTCTGGAAATATGATTTAATATCCCCATGAAGACAAACTTTATGAACAGGTAAAGAGTTAGAATAGGTCCAAACTGAACCCAATTCATTAAAGATAGGATGCCATTTCTGATCATTTATATGCAAGAGTAAGCATATAAATACAACTTAGTGCATCTTAATCTTTTACAAAATGCAGCATAGATTTTATTTTTTCCGACTGACCAAGAAAACTTGAGCAGTTTCTGTTTTTAACTGCCATTTGTTTAATTTCTTGTAAAGATAAAACTACGCAGCATTTCAGAGGGAGAAAGAGAAACAGAAAACTTAATAAAGTTCTTATTAAAGTTTAATGTTCACATTTGCAGAAGGTGGAATCACAGGACCTTTTGGCTTTGTGCGTAATCAAATATGCTGATGACACAGCTATATTTCTATAAGATCCCCCAAATTCCCTTCCCATTCAGCCACTTTCTCCCAGCTAATATTTCCCAGTATGTGTGTAAAAATTAATAATTTACGCCCACCTATTGAGAGTCTGTGTCGAGCTTGTGCAGGTTGTCTCTGGAGGCTCCTGCGAGCAAAGCCGATCTGTATTACTGCTGCAATAAAAGTATTCTACGTCCTTGTGAACGTCCTGTCTGAAGGCCGGCGCTGAATGTCAAACGTTTTCCAGACGCAGCTGACGTATCTGCTTAAAACAATAATTATCATGCAGCTGAATATTTAGAAAAGAGAAGCGCAAAAAGAGGGGGGTGAAATGATGGTTGGGCGGGGGGTTCATATTTCGAGCATCCCAGCAGCTTAATTCGCTGTAGGAGGAGAGAACGGGCTCTGTAAAGCAGCTGCTGATTCACAGCCGTCTCTGTGGCTGCTCCTCTCCAGAGCGGTCTGAGCCACGCTGATAAGAGACACAGAGTTTGCCCATCTCTTTACCTGGAAACGCTTGAACTCTTTGGCACAAGCTCCCCGCAGCCACTCGAATGCTTACAGGAAGCCATGCAGCCTATTTACTGTTTGTCTCGCTCCACGCCCATCTTTTCTTTCCAGAGTGGATCCCTGACCCTGGCAGCAACGACCTCTAATCTCCCTCCATCTCCTCAGTTTTGTTTTGTTTTTTTTTGTTTTTTTCCTGCTTCGTGTTGGGCAGCTGCCAGCTGGGCAGGCGGCCAAGCTAGGCGCTAACACTGTTCGGTAGGACAAGATGTGAGGGAGATATAGAGGCCGGCCGGCGTGTTTATGTCTGGGGGGGGGAGGTTACCAGGTGATGGCCTGGTTAAGACACCTGCCACCTTGAGCAGAGATTAGCACAGAAAGCCTCTGCACAGTCATGCTGCTCACGTTTTCTGCCACCGTACAACACACACGCACAGGTGGATGGATGTGCAGGATGCATCCCGTGCCGATGACGTCAGCATTAAAACGGCAAACACCTGCACAACCACAAGGATCAAACGGATCCTGTTTCAGTCTTTGATAGTGGTTTATAACCCTATAATAATAGGTTTTCGAACATGATTTATCATCATTTGCTTGTTTGTGAATGGTATTCATCCATTATTTCTGTTGTTTCCCAAAGAGTTGGAAGGGGAAAGAAAAAATGTGATTATAGGCTAGTTGCAAGGATTATTGTGCTTCCAAGGAGCTCAACTTTCTCATAATCTTTTAATGGGCAGATAGCACAGCAAAGCAACCCAGGTTCAAAGAAAAACTTCGAAAGACCTTCAAAAAGGAAAACATTGGGAAACACTGATTAAGAAAAGTCTGGTTCCTGGAAAGCAAATAGTTAGGAAAGAGGAAGCAACTGAAATAAAAGTCTTTTTCCCTATGTCATTCTTCAAAATAGGAAAGAAGCATGAAGTTACAGTAAGACAGGTGTGTCCTCTTCAAAGAGAGCACACAGATGAGCCATCTCTACTATTAAAACATTTAAAAACTCTAGAGCTGACAAACAAGGAAGACTGAGGACTGAGATTTATGTCATCACGCAAACATTTAAAAGGACGGTAATGCAAATTAATTGAATTTTGTTGAGTTTTTATAAAGTTCTGACCTGTCGATGTAGATTTCTTTTCAAAGCACAAAAATAAACCAGCATTTAAAATATTTTTCCAGCTCAATACCAATTTTCACTACAAGCAGATGTGACAGCTTTCTCTGTGAAAGAGAAAAGTCATTGCAACTCAAAAAGATTGCCAACTTTCACTAATCAAGGATATATCATCACAAATAAAGGTTGAACATTTAACTTTGCAGCATTTTATCCAGCCTTCCTGTTATCTGCTGGAAGCCTTGCTCTCTCTCAATGAAGCTCAGACACGTGTCAATTTGCTGTAGAAATTGAAGTTTTCTTTGAAATAACTATATCTCTCTACATCACATGTAATCAGCTAACATTGAGTCCTACTTCTGTAGCAAGAACTTCCACACTGAAGGTTGTTGTTGATGCACCTCGGAAGGTCTGAAGTTTTGTGTCTGTTCACAAATTGAATTTTTCTGCTCATGTCACATTGTCCAGTCAAAATCAGCCGAATCCTGAGACATCTCCATGGCTTTTAGAGGATTTGATTCCAAGAATGATTTAGTAGAAAATTTCAAAGCCAAGAAATGTCAGCAAAGTAAAGAAAAGAATGAAATGAATCTTTAAAAAAAAAAAAAATTTTGTAAATATGCTTTAGAGGGATCAGTGTGTGAAAAACAATCCCACATTTGTTCTCCACAGATTTTCTTCTCTGGGAATAAACTGAGCAAAACGGTTTCAGATTTAAAAAGATACGACTTTGTATTGAGAGACGCTTTGCGTTATTAGCAGCAGCAGCAGGGGGGGGTCGAGGGAAGTCATTTCTCCTCAACTCCCACTGAGTTATTTTATACTCGTTAGAGATTTTAAAGATGAGACGCCTTGGGTTCAATCAGCTTCCATGAGTGACTCTTTAAAATAAATTCAAAGCCATTAACCTTGTTTTTTTGTTGTTGTTTTTTTAAATAACGCAACTTGCTACTCAACTCTAGACGGATCCTCGTAACCGATTTGCTGTACGCTTGCGTGGGAAGCGGGGGGAACGTCTGCCAAACATATCTCTGATCGTCTCCTACATGTTTGTCTAACTTTTTCACACATGAGGGCACGCTGTGAACCGACGGGCGAAAAAACCCTAAACATGTTCACGTGCAACAGCCAGGAAATGGAGTGAAACACTTTCCCCTCCCACCATTTTTAGTCCTGGTCAGATTTCTGATATTTCAACAGCGGCTAAACTAAAACCTAGACACACACACACATGAAACAAACTGGGAGGATGGCATTACATGGGCTTTGGTTTGTTATTCCAGCTTGATTAGGGCCTAAATGTGTCTCGGCTCCAAACCACAGCTGAATATCATCCAAGCTCTAATATTACCCTTCTAATATTATCTCTCTGCTCCTAGTTATAAAAGACAAAGACGACGTAAGCGATGAAAAGGCATGCATCTGCTAAGCATGGCAGCCTATATGGTGGTACAGTGAGAGGCACTGGGCAGACAGAGCAGGTGCAGAGTGGAGGAACATCCTTCATGCACAATCTGACTCCACTTTCATGTAGATGAACAGTATTTACCTCACACATTCGCTCCAAAGAAAATCAGTTCATTTATAGCGATGCAAGCTGTACCTCTGTTCAGGGAAGCGCTTTTTTTGGTATTGTTGGCTTGACATTTAATTCCAATTAGGTAAATCACTGAATTGATTTTTGTATGAGTAGAAAAAGTAGTGCTCACTTTATATCCTAATTTAAAAATCAACAGCGTCCATTTGTGTATGCATCATCTTTCCATTTTGTAATTCTCAGTCATTTCCAGACACGCTTCGGCTTTTCTGTATAAACAACAAGAGATGCACAGGAAATGAGGCACGCAAGTAATCCAGAATTGCGTAACTTTATCTCATTGACATCAGCCTCCCTGTTTGATGCTCTCCCTAGCAGAGCAGATAATAGTAATAAAAATTTTTTTAAAAAAAGACAGTTTTATGTGGAAGCATTTGTCATACCAACTCTGTCTGCCTGTGCGTTCGTCAACATGAGTGCACACGTTACGAGCCAAATTCCAAGAAGAGAGGCGGGTTCGAAAAGAAAAATGGAGGCAACAACAGCCTGCGAGTCATGCATCTGTCGGCCTGTGAAGCCTTGAGCTTTATCTTGACAGTTTTGGAGCCAGAAGTGATCTTACTTGGACAAAAAAAATAAATAAAAAAAAATAGGGTGGAGAATACTTGAAATCCAACCAGATAAAAAATACAAAACCGTAAACGTAATTTGCATTAAGGAAAGTACTGATAAGAACGCTATTCAGAAGAAGTTAATGATGTTAACTAGTGGGATGGGAGGAGGGGGCACTGATCCATATTAAAGCAAAATTTGGTCATGTTTTTATAATAAAATTAAAGTGTTGTCATACAGTCCTTTGCAAAGGTTTTCTGAGTAATCGCTAATCAGTAAATATGTGCAAATATCTGCTCAAATTAGATGAGAACCACAGTAAACCTTTCGCCCTGAGTTTAATGTCCCTGAACACACACCAAGGTTTCCCCGAGTGAATTATAAGCCTGGCGGGCCACCAGGCTTTACTTGCCTCCCCACCAGGCTAAGCATGGTTTGTTTAATTAAAATATGGTTTTTAACACACCAGTGACAGAAAAGATGGATTAAGCAAGGGGCTGTGCATTGATTGTGCTGTAACTGCACATGCCTGTTGCCATCATTTCCAAGTTATTATGATGCCTGCTGGCACACCTTTGAAATTTTGTAACTTTTAACATTTCTCAACACAAAATCACAGTGGGCTGCTGTCACGCCTCTACCACAGGGATTAACAAGTTTTCTGGGGGAAACGCTGCACACCATTTCTATGGTGAAGCATGGTGGTGGCTGTATCATGCTGTGGGGAGGGTTTTGTTCAGCAAAGTCAGGGAAGCTGGCCAGAGTTTATGGAGGATGGAGGTAAATCTAGGGCAATCAAACAACCTTAAACATGGAGCCAGAGCTACTTGGGGCTGGTTTACACACCGTCACAATTGTCACTTGGTCCAATACAAAAACAAAAACTCCATTATGATACATTGAAGCTTGTAGTTATGACAAAATAAGAAAGCTCTCCTGGGGTGTGAACAGTATTGCCACACACTTCAATGTTTGTTGTTTTGGCTGAGCAATTGACAGACGAACCAGTTCCACTTCCTAACAGTGTTTCATGAGGTTTCTCTTAGAAAAAACAAGAAACAGCGTTTGTCATATCCTGCATTTGTTGGTCTCTGAATAGAATCAGATGGGGAGAGCTTCACTCGGCCCATCTGACCCGTAACGTTTAAGACAAAGCAGGCAGCGGACACAGACACTCGTAGCTTTAAGGTCCCGTGACCGAGCGGAGACGCGTCAGGAGGCCGGAGGCTCCGCGTCAGACCCTGAGCTGCGCTCAGGGTGAGGCGCAGCTCGACGCAGGGCGAGGAAGGGCGATGCGCTGTGAGGCAGCGAGGTAAAGAGATGATTATCGATGTGGAGCACCCAGATGTTATAGTAATCTGACAATCAAGAGGGATTAAACACACACTCACAAATCCAAAGCACATAACCCTTTCCTGCTGGGGATACCTATTCAAAAATGTTCTCCTCTTCACTGTTTTTTTGACAGTATTCCGGAGAGTCAAGTGATTTCCATTCATTTCTTTTTTCAAATTTTCCAACGACGCTCTCTTGTTGACTGGCAACCAAAAGTGATTACAGACCAGAAGACATAACAGCTGAAACACCGACTTCCTTTAAATCTCAACTAAAAACCCACCTGTTTAGAGTTGTATTTGAAACGTAATCAATTACGAATTTAATTGAGTCAATTATGAATTTACATTAAGTCAAAACATTGACTTAATGTAATGTTGATTCTATGTCGCATGACTTTGTGTTTGTTATAATATAAGCACTTTGAAATGCCCTGCTGCTGAAATGTGCTATACAAATAAAGCTTGATTTGATTTATAGTTCATTCTGTCTGGATCTCATGTAAAGCCATGACCAGAAAACCTCTGAAAGGAGTCGTCCAAGAAGAGGCGTCCTGATCAGACCGACTCAGTCAGGGCAGTGGAGATTTTTCATTTAATTGAACAAAAGCGGTTCTTCAAAAACATGTGTGCAACAGACTAAAGGGAAGCAGTTTGTCAAAACATATAATTACTTAATGCTGCAAGAAAGTGAGAGAAAGCAAGACCTTTAGCAGATAGCAAGAAGGCTGAACGCAATACAGCAGAGTTGCTCCGTTTGATTCCTTCTTCGGTTTTCATGGAATCAAAACCATTTGGAGATTTTCAAGGTAAAGTAAGCATCCGCATTCTCTGGAGAATACACAGAACCTGCTGCTTTAGTAAAGATAACGGCTCTAAATGCCAATATAAGAAGTTACAAACAGTTTAGCATGTGAACCTGATAAGGTCTTTAAAGCAGTGAAACGACTTCACTGCTGCTATAAATATTTAAGAAGTTTTATTGTCATACCAGCTCACATTTACATGTTTATGATTTGGACTCAGATTCCAGTTTAAGAAACCTAGTAAATAAATATAAAACAGTTAAAAAGTGAAATGAAGCTGAAATTAGCTTTGCCGAATGCTAAATACATGTGTGAAACCAATAAGCAAATGAAAAATTGCACCTTGGTGGTTCACATTTAAATGATTAGTCAACAACTGGACTGATATAAAATGTTGTTTTTGTCGATTTTGCATCTTATGCCATTGCTTAAGAAAAGATGTGGATCAGCAAAAATTGGTACCGGCAGATCAAGCAGATCAGTGTATTGCTACAGGCCACCTTATGTAAAAGTATCGGTCCTCTGCAGGCCTCCACAGAGTAATTACTTTGCCTTAAGGAGTGCCTGTGTGTATGACAAGTTTTGATGTCCAGAGTGCCTGTGTGTGTTGGTGTGTATTGATGTTTAGTTGCAGCGATTGCTACTGGTTAACTGGTGGGTCAATGGCTGTGTTTTTGTGGCTTCGTCTATGAAGTGCCAGAGAGGGAGAAGAGGAGAGCGGATGAATGCCGATTCATGTGTGTGTGTCCGTGCAAGTGTGCGTGCATGACTGTGATTACAGACTAGCTCAATGGGCCTATTTCTGCAGGCCAGTGGGAGGGTGTGGCGCCTGTGGCTGGAACTTTTCTTATGTTTCTAAGGAACTTTTGAAAAGGGCCCAGAAATGCGGCTGCGCGTGTGTGTGTGTGTGTGTTATAGAGCATCTCACAGACCATGAACCTTTTGTGCAGCAGAGTGCATGTGAGAGGGCACTCAAGACTACACACACGGTAATCAATGGTCTCGTCACAGCCCCTAAATCGAACAGACACGCACAAAGAAAAAAAATGAGAGTCACATTTCTGTGGATATACAGTGATGAGAATCACAAGGAAACATCTGTGTGTATGAAAGAGAGAGTGTGTGTGTCTGTTTATGTAATTATAGTTTGTTTAATCAGGCTAATGACTGTCATGCAACTGCACAAAAACCCCAAGGAAGGAATGAGACAGAGAAAAATCAATCGATGGGAGGAAGAGTTAAGAGAGAGGAAAAGGTTCAACAGAACAGAGTGGAGGAGAAAAGCAGCAGTGAGGAATGAAGGGACGGATGGAGCCAGTGGGCAGAGGGGTGGAAAACAAACAAAGAAGTGATTTTTGTGCTTAGTGCTCGGGGAAAAATTCAATCAACTCGGTCAAATTCAATCTGCAAAAACTGAAAGATGCACCTTTGTAGGGGGCGGCGCAGTGGAGAACGGCTGCCGATTTCCCTGCAACACACACGGATAAATGAGGCAGACAAATGGCTGTTCTCTGGACATCCTGACCTTGCTACACTCTCCTACCTCCATCGGTTAAGGGACTTTGGCGAGGCGACAGACAAACCAAGCACGTGCAGCAATGTCAAGGCTGTTTGGTTGTGCATCATTCACGGTTTTTTTGTGCATCAAACTCAAAGCACACGTGTTGGACGATCTGGCAGCAGAGGAAGTTTTTGGTAAACCAACCGCAGCACATGGTTGCTAACGAGCAGCACTGACTAAATGCTAAAACCTTGTGACCTCAGACATTTTTCATGAGATACTGATTAACTCTGATAAACCGAGGTCAGAAGACTTCAACTCATGAGCCAACCCCACGAACTGGGAAAGAGT
Organism: Poeciliopsis retropinna; assembly: GCA_010277075.1. Classification (NCBI taxonomy): domain Eukaryota; kingdom Metazoa; phylum Chordata; class Actinopteri; order Cyprinodontiformes; family Poeciliidae; genus Poeciliopsis; species Poeciliopsis retropinna. The sequence continues at coordinate 7,271,644 of VMRM01000016.1, read as the reverse complement.
TAGCCAATGAATGGCTTCGTTGTTGTCTTGGATGTTGATTTAAATTAACAACTTCTGATATGATTAAATCAGATTCTGACTGGTTTTATAGTATTATCACAAATCAAACAAACAAAATCATCCAACCAATTGTCCAGGCTTTTTTTTTTTTTTTTTTACTGAAGTATCTTTGTTAATAAACACTGAACTTTTAATGTGCACTAGAAAATGTATGGGAGCCAAAAAAATTAACAAAACACTTCAAATTGTTGGTTTATGAAGCATAACTAGTCAGACATGGTATGAACTTATTTGACATGCAAAAATGATTAAAAATTAAATTATTTCATGACAGACCTGTTTAATTTGACAGCCTTATCAAAATCAGTCAGCAGGAATATTGCTTTAATAAAGATATATGAATTAACCAGTCAGGTGTTACGAATGGCTGAAAATCAACATGTTAAACTGAAATACATTTGATTTGTCAATCAAATGTATTTATACTTGTGCCATAATTTCAGATGCATGTCATAACTTATTGATTGTACTTATTAGGAATTGTATTTTATTATTGTGCACATGCAGAATTCAACAATTATTTTGCTCACTCATTTCTAAATCAAATTTGTAATTAAGTTACAATCTTCATTATCTAATGAAGATGTGAACCAGATGTGTGATTAAATTTTGAATCTATAAAGTCACTGTAGCATCTTTCTACTGTCAGCTTTTTTATAGTGTTAATTTCTAAAAACGGTTGTATTGGTGCGGATTGTTTCCATTAAATTAGCCAACCAGCAAAATCCTAGTTTAACACAAAGTTAGACTAACTACAAACAATGATTTCCCGTCTCTGGAATCTTTCAAGCACAAACTGCGGTAAACTGAACAGACTTCAACTAAAAGACTCTTTTACATAATACTTTCTGACAACCTTCCAACTTGGCAAGAGGTTTGTAATGTAGTCGTGTCATTTTAAGCACAGAACAAGTCAGAACAGCAGAAGGCCCATTACTGGATGAACATGAATATTAGCAGAGGGTTTAACTGGTTTCTGTTGAACTGTTTCCTCCTTCATGGTTTTATCTGCTACATGCGGTTGTTTTATCACTCCGAACACCGACAGGCTTCATTAAAAGTGCCAGAGCTGCAGCTTCTCTCTGATTATACAAACCAATATCTTTACCTTCTCAGATTTACTGCTCTTTTGACAAGATAATGCCATGGAGTGTAGATCTAAGTCAGAGATGTTCCATTTGTCTCTGAACAGCAGAAAAATTATCTTCATGAGAGTTCAAACTCCAATTATTTTTTCAGCTTCATAACTGTTAACCTTGCTATGCAGTACGGTTACAGTGCTGTGCAAATATATTCATGTCACTCGAACTTTCCCGAAATCTGCTGTGCTACAACTAAAGGTCAGTGTATGTGAAGATCAACATAAAAGGAGCTAAAGTGGAAGGAATATTATCGTTTTAGATTGTTTTTCTGAAAGAACAAGCAGAATGGTGTGAATTTGAAACTCTGGGGAGAGTTTTGAAGGAAGTGCTGCAGAAAGATGAGAATTCACTTTTTTACATAAATGCAAAAACCTGTGTGGTGGAAACGCTAGCCACCAAAACATGGTGGTGGCAGCACCTTCATAAACATTTTTATTATGAGGCAAAAGGAAGCTGGTCAGAGCAGAGGGGAATTTAGGAAGCTAAACAGAAAGGTTACAAAACACTGCGATAAAGGTGCACCTCTGAGGCAAACAGCAACCCTGAAGAGACAGCCAGAGCTAGTCATGTAATGGCCCAGTCAAAGCCCAGAATTAAATCCATTTGGAAATCAGTGAGAAGACTTGAAACTAATGTTCACAGATGTTCTCCATCTACTGAATTGAGTTTGAATGGTTTTTCAAAGAGGAATAGGCAATTATATATACAGCTCTGGAAAGAAATGAAGAGCCCACTGCACTGAAACCTCCTGGTTATTCCACCAAATGTTGATTTCTGAACTCTTCCCTAGTTAAAACATTAGTATCGTTGTTTCTAAACAAACACGAACTTGTTCTTTGCATTATCTGCGTCTTTTTCGTTATTTTGACCATTTCTCATTTTCTGCAAATAAATACTAAATATTTGCTTGGAATTTTATAGACCTGTCAGTATTACATAGAATAAGACAACAATTTTACCTTTTAAGAGGAAAATTAGAGAACAGATCATTTCAAGTGGTCTCTTAATTTTTTTTTCCAGAACTGTAGGTCTAAAGGAAGTCGGGATCTGAATGTGTAAATATCATTAAGCTCTTCAACAGGTTGACCACCTCGTTACAAGATGTTTTTAAAACTGCAATATGTTTCACTTCCTACACTATATTAGATTTAAACTAATGCAGTATTAATGTTACTGTAAAACAGTAGTTATTTAAAATATTATCTAATAATTCCAGCCTATTAAACCAGCACATAATCCTTCAAATTGTGCTTCAGTACCCAGTAATGTTTTGTTAGGTGTTCTTTATTGCCAATAACTGTTACTTCCTTTCAGTCTCTGTTGAATCCTTTATAAACATGATTAAAACTCCCAGGTGAGGGCACGTTTACTCGATTTTCTGATGATTCCAAACTCTTAAAAATAGCCCCGTCTCTCTGTGGGCAACATTACTCACTCGCTAATTAACGAAGGGGAACACTTGAGGAACTAACGGCTTCTCAAACGCGAGGATCTGGTGTAAATGTTCGGCATTAAAGGCTTCCTGTTAATTAAAAAGTGCAGTCGGAGAGCGGTCAGAGATGGGAATATGTGGGTTATCTTTCCCGTCTTGCTCTGCCTGGGCGTAATCCCGTCCAGGTTGTTCCTCCGTTCAATCCGCCTCAGCTGTCCTAAGCTCTTTACAGGCCTGCATTAGCCGCCAGTCTTTCTGTGTGTCTGCTGCTACCAGGACACCAATCCTCCCAGTCCACCTCTCTCTCGTTCATCTCATTTTCCTCCTTCGTCATCTCATCTGCTGCTCTGCTGGGTTAACTTCGCTGGCAGCCACCGACTTCCAAATCCTGCCTCGAACTTTCCTTCTAATGCGCCCCTTTTCCAACCAATCTGCTTCTCGGAGTCGCGGCCCCGTCCTTTCATATCACCGTTTCTCTGGGATTGCCTCTGACCTTCTTTGGCTTTCATTTCGCTCACATCTCGCTCCCAGCACCTCGGCACAGCGTGCAATCGTTTCTGCCACCACACCTTGTTGCTTTGTTCTCCCTTTGACTCTCTGCGGTCGTGTCCTGGGACACAATTTCTTTCCAGCAACCCACCGAAGCATGTGCTTTACAATTAGTGATGGCAGAGATCCTACATATTTCACAGTGCGCTATAGCTGACACACACACACACACACCACTTAGCATTACACTAAATGTAAACGTGCATCTCAGGACTAAACAAAACAATGAAAGGGAAAGAAATCTCTCTGATCGGTCTCTCCATACCGGGTTGTTTTAGTTGCATGTCTTGCTTTGTTTGTCTTTTTTTTAAAACGCCATTTAATTTGATTTTCCTCCAGATTTTCAGTGAACTCAGGCTCACTTTCTTTAGGGGAGTTTTCCTGATGCTGGCATCCTTCATAAAACTCCTAAGAGACAAGAAAACTTTTGAGAAAAAAGTTCAAACTTCACTCATTGCGGACGTTTATCAAAACAGAAAATCTCTCTCTGTTTTGTTACTTTCCTCGCCATTTAATTAAATAATTAGAATGAGGACTTTAGTCTGATTAACAATCAAACCAACTCCTAATCACATTATTTTATCACTTCCAAATGTTTTCCGTATCAATTTTAGCATGCTAATCTGATGGAAACCAACAAAGTTCTCCCTTCTTTAGTTTTCTAATAAAGGTCACCCACTGAGGAGATGAAAAACATTTCCTTTTTGACATATTAGAAGACCGATTCTGACTAATTACGTACGTAAATGCAGCTAAAACCTGATTAATGAGGAAGAGTTTCTTCATAAACTGCAGATAACTTTCAAATGCAAAGAAACTAAGCCTTGTAATAAAGGAGGCGACACTCCTCTTCCTGCCCCTGCTGTGTATAATGTTTCCATGTCGTGTGACCTGCCAGTCTGAGTTATTTATCTGCCTCAGTCAGATCATGTCCTGTCATACAGACTCCGCTCGGAGTCCAACAAGGGAAACAATTATCACATCCCACACAGCTAAACAAACAATGCTCTCACACACATGCACCCGCAGTCTCTGTGTCAGTCAGCCTTTCAGGCCAGAGTCTCTGTGGGGAAGATTAGGGCTAATCCACAACTGTTGGAATGAAAGATTAAGAATGAATCACCTGCTGCCGCGTACATAAGCATGTGTGCGTGTATATGGAGGCGTTTATCTGGAAAGAAAAACCTGTAGCAGCGACTGAACACGCAGCTCATTAGCTTCAGGGGTTCGTTCAGACTGCAAACATCTTTGAAGGAATCCTTAAAAGAACCCGATTCAAAGGTTCACTTTAGGAGATCCATATAGAGAGGAGGGGAACACACAAACACACACACACAGCAGGTTCCAGAGTCGGTATTTAATTGGATCGATGCTCTTCCCTCGTGGCTCGCTGATAATTGGAGGGACGTGAGGAACACGAGGGGAAGCCCTTTTGTTATTTAGTTCCTGTTTATCAAGGCAGGCGGAGGGAGCGCTCTGCGGCGAGGAGAAGACGGAGGCAGAGATGTGGGTGTGAAGACAGATGGATAGATGGAGAAAGGGGGGAAAGCGTTGCAGCAATGAGCTCCTGACTTCATTCACTCCTCTGTCGGGACGTGTGGCTGAATTATTTAAAACGCACACACAGTCACATGCCTTTCCCACACAGTGTTTCTCACTCAAACTGCCTCCACGTGCCTCTGCCGTCACCCCCTCCAGCCGCTGGTTCTCATGCAAGCGAACACCTGTGTGAAAAACCCCCATTGTGCGTCGCTCAGGAAGCTCCCCTCTTGATTTGAAGCTTCTAGGCTATAAATACGCACATCCTGCAGCCAGTACAACGTCTCGATGCGCCGTCAGTAACAAGAGATCCCTAAAATGTGTGACACAACCCACCGATGGGTTTGGCTAATTTGAAAAACGTGCATCCCAAAGAGGAAAATAGGAATGAAAAAAGGAGAACGATGCTAATAAAATGCACGTATTGTATAGCGTGCTGCAGCTGGAGCACGTTAATTCCTTTAATTTATGAACAAATTTAAGGTCAAACTAGAGTCTACGCTCAATTCCTCATGAATATAAAATCTGCATTCTGATTTTACTCGATCCAGTTTTCCCTTCTATAAGCCCGTGGAGACGTTCCCATGGGGAAAAGCCCGACTCCGTCTTCATTTACGTCGGCGGCTCCATAAATATACAGTGGAAACATCCTTACAGAGCTATGAGCTGTGATTTTAAAAGATGGTCTCCAAGGATACCGGCGATAGTGTTTCTGCTAAGTGCAAGTCAGGAAGCAAGTTTAAAATGACAAAGTGTGCTCTTCTGCAAAACACAAGCAGGGGAAGACAAAATGTTATGGTAATGCCTTACAAAAACAAAACAAAAAAAAAACTTTATTTGTTGTCTCTGTTACAGGTAGACTGGTATTGCTGTTGCATGGATTCACAAACGACTCGGCAACCTTTACAGTTGTCAAACTTGATTTTCCCCCCCACCAACTGCTAAAACTGTAGGTGTAGATTTAAAAATGACCACCTCAGATTTAGAATTACAAGCCGACAGATTGTAATTCTTAATAATATAATTTCTTATTTTAAAATAGAACAGAAACACAGCTTAGTGTTTCCACTTCGCATCAGACCAGAACAAACACAAAACTGCCAGACTGGACTTTGCACAATCTTGTTGGATTGTAGATTCAATGGGTCCATAGAGTTTGTAGGTCGAATGGGGAAAACATTTGTCACAGCAGGAAAGAGAAGACAAACATTGGGTAAAATAAAGGGGCAAGAATCAATAAATAAAACGCAGAGTTTAAATTCTGTGTGATTGGACTGAGCAGGAACTACACATAGAATACTTTGTCAAATTAAAATGATTGCAAAAATATCTAAATTGGTGCTGCCCTGCTCCTTGTTGAGGACGGCATCTCTCCCTCAATTAGATAAGCTGATAAAAACGCAATTGTGCAAAGCTGAAACTGGTGGTGGAGGAGATGAAACCTCCAATATTACAGCAAAATTCCACAAATTGTACCCATAAGAAAAAGTTATGCATCTTTTGCTAAGAAAACAGTGGAGTCATTTTCTCCTTCACATTGACGTGAAGTTTTTCATATCTACTTTGATCCAGTGTTGATCTAGTAGATCCTGGGCGGTCTGGATCCAGTGTGGATGCAAAACTTGGCTAAAAGTCCAAGCAAACATTCCCTCCGTTGGTCTTAATTCCAGCATCATTATGAGACTGGGGTAGTCATTTTGTAATTTTTCATTTCCTGTCTGACTTGCTGTACAACAAATCATACTTTCTCACTGGAGGACAGTCCCTGGAGAATAAATCTTGTCAGCCTCCAAACTAAGGGTCTGGCACTGTGCAATCAAGTGTCTTGTACCGGAACAATCTGGCAGGTTTTAGGTGGGATGATGATCAACTGTAACATTAGCAGACCGGTTTGCAGTCCTTTTTTTTTTTTTGCAAGACAGCTGTCATCTCAGGCCTCCATTCCACTGTGTGGGGCTACGATTCAAGCACCAGTCAAACGGTTGTAAGTTTGAGAGAGCGTGATGCAAAAGCAGCCAGTAGACGATGGAAAACGCCATCCCTTGAATTTGTTGCCGATTACGGCTGGTCTTAACAGAGGACGAGGTTAGAGGACATCGATCTCCGACTCTGTGAGGGTTGTTGCCCTCACACAGTAAATATGCTGGAGTTGACTCCATTTTTACTCCTTGCAAACCAAACAACTTCACTTTTTCTTTCTAAAAAGAGAGAAAAGTCCAAAGCAATGGTCAATCTTTCAAAAAAAAAAAAAAAAAACAAGCATTAAAAGCTAACACCTATAGTTTGCTAAAAGATGTTGGACACGTGCAAGCTTTGTTGTAGAACCTCTCATACCTCAAACCGCAAGGAGGTAATCAACGTTTTCCAAACTAAACAAGATAATAGTGAACTAGTTAATGCTAAGTTTATGGGAAAGGTCAAAACCTTTCCAATAAATAATAATGTAATTAGATACAGCTAATTAAACATGTCGTTCGAGAATATTAGGACCTCGATCCTAAAGTGGAAACTCTTGGACTCAAACGTGCAGAGGGGAAATATTTTAAGACCCCCTGGATAAACTGGTGAAGATTTGACAACAAGCACTGGTGGCTATTTAAGCAACACCAGAGGCGACTTTTCGGAGCTGCAATGAAAAGACCAAATCTGTCAACAACTTTAAAGTTTCCTCAAACCTTTACTTAGTTGTTCTCAGACAGAAAAGAAACAAAAATCATAGTTTGTCAGTACGTGGTGCCGATCCTGCTTTCAGGAAAGAAAAGAAACATCTTTGACCAGATGTAACAGACAGCCGACAGCGCAGCTGTGCAAAGTAAAACTCTGGCCTTAAAGGAAATTAGTAGCCTAAAAAAAAAAATGTTTTTAAAAACATAACTTTAAAATACAGGTGAATGAAACTGGTCAATGCCGAGACAAGAATACAGTGTTTTGTTTCTCTCAATTTTTGAAAAAGAATCTCATTAAACTGACAAGCTTCCCATCATGCATCATCTGTGGTGGGGAACAATCATGTCTGCGATTCACCACAGAGGTTTTTGTGCTGAAAGGAGGCTGCCAAACAGCTATTGTTGCATAGGATTGACGGTATGGCAGATTATATAGGAGGAGACTGAAAGCAAACATTAAATATGCATTATATATTCTATCTGGATGCATGACACAGTTGGTGGGATTGCTTGTTTATGCCAGATATGAATACAGACTGAAAAGTTTGTACTATTGGACTTAAGCGGCTGTGATTGGTGGCGTTTATGATTGGCTGCACCTTTTATGCGCCACTCCCAATTAAGAGCCAGTGCAACATTTGGATCCATATACAGAGGAGAGGTTTAATAGTAGAAATCGGGATTCACTTCAAGACAGATGAGGTTTTACGAACAAACTACCATCTGGAGTTTTACCAAACCATTTATTCCAGCATCAAGAATAAACCGGGACGCATTTCCTGCAAAGATAATTTGTTAACTCAGAATTATTAATTATTTTTGCCTCCGACATGTATCTCCAACAAAGCTGAGCAACACGTTGCAAAGAGAAGATGAATGCTGGGTCTGGTTAAAGGAGGTCAGACTCCGGCCATCCTCTTGGGGATATTACCGAGATTCTCGTCGCTGGTGTGAAGGCCGACCTTATCGTGGCCTCCGGCTGCTCTTATCAGCAGCCTGCCAGTAAAGATCCATCCCAGCAGCTCTGCTGGACAGCTCTGCATAACCCCACCCAGCTTTAATATAATTACCTGAATGCTATGGAAACCCAAGAGGAGAGAAACTGTGTGTGTGTGTGTGTTCCTACAGATGCAAATCCTGCCAAGAAATATTCAAGGAAAAACTGATATTCGCTGACCCTCTCTCCCTTTCACTGGTTTGTTAGTGGGAAGGAGGCGTCCTCTTTCTGGGGGTTTTATTTATAGCGAAAGCTGTACCGCTCACAGATCCCAGAATGCTTTGTGGTTTTGGGGGGTAGACAGCACCGCGTTTGTGCTCTCTAATTTGGAGTCCCAGTAACAGTACTAAAGGCACACAAGAATGTGCTGGTCCAACATCATGCTGCAACAAAAAAAATAATAATTTTTTTAAATGGTGGAACCCTACTGGTCTGCGTCTTGGGTTTGTCTTTTTCTAGATTCCTTGCAAGCGAGCGGATGGGAGAGAAGGAGAAGGAGCAGAAGAAGAAGAAGACAACAGCAAGTCAAACGAAGAAGAGAACCGGATACAAAAAGCAGAGAGTGAGGGATGGGGGGGGGAGGTGGATAAGAGCGAGTGAAAGATGGAGAGGAGGGAGGGGAAAAAAGAGCAATGGGAAGGGATGGAGAGGAGGCGAAGGGCAATAAAGCTGTGACAGCGGCAGCCATGGTGGTTGTCATGGCGACGGCCGCAGAGAGCAGGTAGAGCACGGTCCCCCGGGAGCGAGCGGCGCACGCCTCCCTCCCCCACATCCCCTCCGTCGTCCCTCCATCTCCATCCCGTCGCATGTCATCCACCATCATCCAGCCCCTCGCTGCGTCCCAGCATCGCCCCATATTCTGTCTTTCTTCCTCCATTACTCACTCGCTCGCTCGCCTGCCTGCCTGCCTGCCACTTCTCCGTCCCGCTCTGGATCCCTGTGCTTCCCTCAGTTTCACACATTCCTGCTCCTTTCCCTGCTCTTTAGGTGATTTCTGGCTTCATTTTGCTCTGTTTTTCCATCCTTTTCTTCCACCATTAGTAGCCTCCTTAACTCTCCTCTTTTTTTCTTTTTTTTTACCTCCCCCATTTCTTCACCCTTCCTCATTATCTTGTGGTCTGAGCAGACTCTCATTTTTCCATTCCTTCCCCCGACCCCCTCTCTTCCTCCTCTTGTCTCTATATTCATCTAAACCCCCCACTCCTGAGAATATGTGTGAGTATGTCTGCCCAATTACTGCAAGGGAGTCTCTGCTAGTGTGTGTGTTTAATATCTACACCAACTGTGTTTCTAGCTTTTTTTTGACCTACCTAAAACGCCTCCCAGCATTCTCCGTCTCCCTCAGACTCACTGAATCAACAAAACTCCTGCATGCCGCCACCGCTGTTAAACCCCATTCTAAACGTGTGTGTGTGTGTGAGATAATCAGAGCCTCGTGTGATTTCAGGTCGTGAGGAGAGACGGTCCCCAACTGGACGACTTCAGGGTGGATCTCCATTTTAATATGTAGGATGACCAGGATATGTCTCACCAGGGAAATTTTATGGTGCACCGCTACTCTTTTTCCAAGCAGTGATTGTTGCTTGACGCTTCTTGGTGTGGACGCCGTTAATGAGTGAAGATTTAAAGCAAGCCAGGCTCTAAAAACAAAGTCAGAGGAAACGAATGTCTTTTCTGTGACATATGGAGTACGTCCATGCTATCTGCTAAGGCTTTGAGTCATCGAGAGAGAGAGAGCAAGACTTTCAGCAAATAACAGGAAGGCAAAATATTTTCATGAGCCGTCAGCTTATGAAAATATTGGCAACCTATAAAAAGTCTCAGATTTAATGTATTTCCTGTATTCCAGAAAATGCTAATTTATAATCCACAACGTCCTCTGCCATGACTCCTATGGGTGCAATGTTACCTCTACTTCTAATACAGCCAACCTTCAGCGAGAAACAGAAAACATTACTGCTGTACTTATATTTTACTGTATATTAGAGCTCTTAAAGGAAAACTGGAGCCAGCTAATAATCCTTGCAGACAAGTGGAAGCCTTTGAAAAATCTGAAGTCAGACCTCGGACACAAAACATTGATCAGAGCATCTATGGACAATTCCCTTCGTAAACATGCCGACTCACTCTAAAAACAACCAAACTGGTGTAAAAAGAAGAGAGATGTTGCAAGATGCTGCACGTTCAGGCTGAACAACAGAAGGAAAGCTCCAATATCCATCAAGGTTATCATCATAATTGGTAAATAATCTACAGCAGAAAGGCTTCATCTGATTGGACAAATATTTGACCTTTTTGCATGTTTTTTTCTTCCCCACTCATTCGCCAAACTGCTATTACATTAGTAATGACAGAGGTGAAGAAAAACTAAAAATAAGTCAGTGTAGCATCATAACTTCACAATTTTAGAAATATCCATGCTTCACTTTGAGTTCATTTCATCACTATGTAAAAGAGATTTTTTATAAAATGACAATTGTAGGTAAACACCCCCCAAAAAGCTTTTTAAATAGATTAACTGGAGAATTTTCTGGGTTTATACTTATCTTTTTTCCCCCCCTTATAAAGCTGTTATCCGTAACTTTCTGTTTCCTTGGGGTATAAATATGACAAAGAGGGCCATTTCTTCTAGCTACTGCCCATAGGGATGGATAAGGACTCATATTTATCTTGCCACTATGCATAGTGAGCAGGATTACAAGGAAGGTTAAAAAGAAAATTCTAAGTACACAGTAAGGAAAGTCCTGCACAGAGTCTTACTCAGTCTGCATTCGATGCTACTGTAATAAATAAGCTGTGATATTTGCACAGTGAACATTTGGTCACTTTGGGCCCCTTTGTTAAAATGATTCAATTGTTTTTTTATAGGTGCAAATGTAGAAAAGGATTAGGGACAGACTTTTTATTGACTGGATGATTTGGTCTCTAAATTTTCTGCTCAACCCGTCAACCTCGATGAGGTTTGGGATGTTCTTTTTTTAAAAAAGGTCAACATTTCTGAGCGCACAGTTGGGAAAACAAGTTGGACTCCCATCCATTGTAAAGTGGTAGACTTTTCAACAATCCTGACCTTTTTTCTGGGATTTTAAAATTAGAGCGAAGGTCTAATTCTCACATCACGTCTCAAACTCTTGATTAAGGTTTATAAATATTTCTGCAGGGTACAATTTTACAGGTAAGATTAAACCAACGAAAGCATTTTGGATTTTATTCTAGAGACCAAGCTGCAGCTTAAAGTCTTTAAAAATAGCAAAACGGCTTCTCAGCTCTGATTTGGTTCTGTCCCGATGGCTGTGCCGCCCTGGGCAGACGGCCACATCGCCCATATGAAAACTCGCCAGTGGTTCCAGGCATAAAAGATTAAATTACACTTTGAGTCTCAGTATTAATTATTGATAAATATGTAACTTTCACCTGGACTTTGTGGAAGCTCTCAGAACTCAGTCCAATCAATTAACAATATGCTCTTGTGTTTGCTAAAGGGCAACAGTCTAAATTTACATAAAGGAGAGGAAGAAAGTGATTTTTAGTCCCTTAGCTAAATACATGAACTATTTACAGTTGAGGAGAGAGACGATGTGGTGAAATGAGAACTGGTCAGATGTGGGTTCTAAATTACTGGGTGTGCAGTCATACAGTCATACAGTAGGAGGGCAGGCACGGCTCTGAGATTACTGCAGGCTCTTTTAGGTTCTCTCTCGAGTCTTGTATACAACAATATTCATTAAAAAGTAAAACTCCAGACTTGGCAGCAGATTTGCAGCTCCAATTTTTCGCTGCAGACATTTTGACTTGTCGTAGCAGCAGCATCGACAACAATCCAAGCAAACTCCACATCCCAGCGAGTCACTTTCCTTCAGCTTCCCCTGTAAAGCAGCGAGTGGAACAGCGGTGGGACCTCTCCCATGTGAGCCGCAGCCATCATTACTCAACCTGTGCGTTTTTCTGCTGTTGCGTGTAGAAACACCTGCTGTGCGGCAGACACATCGCTTTCTCAGCAAATAACAGCTACGTTACAGGCAGCTCTAATGTACATTGCCAAGTATTCACAACCCTTGATTATTCCATCAGGATCTTATTTGATAGACCAGCACAAAGTTGTGTATAGCTGTGAAGCTGAAGGGAAGCAGTGTGTGTTTAACTCATAAAAAACACACTGTTTCACTTTTGTTTCACTCTGACTGAATGAACAGAGCACAGTTTGAAACCCGGGGTTAAAGTTTACCTTACAGTAGGACAACAGGGTTTCCCTCTGTGTATTAACAACCTGGTGGCCCACCAGGCTTTACTTGTGCCCCCACCAGGCTTAGCATCAATTTATTTTTATTTTTTTATGATTGCCTTTTTTTTTTCTTTTTTTTTAAGATTTTACAGTTGGCATTTAGGTATTAATTTCCAAGTCTTCCAAAAATCCATAACTATCAAATGATATTTTCAAATTTCCCATCAACTTTATACATTCAACTCAAAAACTCGGCGGGTGGCTGGACGACTGACTTAGCAGGTTTTCTGGGGGAAACACTGGGCAACATATGCATGTTTTATAATGTCCCAGTCAAAGTCTAGGCTTGAGCCTCAATTCCGTTTGATTGAACCTGTTATTTTGCAAAGAACAATGTGCAGCTGTAAGTGAACGGTGGTTCCACACATGATAACACTTTTCTGATTCCAATTTGAAAACAAAACAAAAAAGACAAAATGGAGACTCGCCTTTTTCTTTCACTTCATAATTACAGACAACTTTGTGTTGGTATGCCACATGAAATTCTAATAAAGTATATTGAAGCCTGTAGTTGTCGGGGCTTTAATATTTTTAAATCCTCCAGCTAATCTGCCACCAAACCCCCTCTGAGAGGAGAGAAAAACTAATTTTAATCAAATGTCGCTCCATCCCGGCTGACGACGGTCTAGTCTCTGTGCCCATCCCGGGACATAAACAGCCAAAGGGAGGAAAACAGGCGGAGCGCGGAGAGTTATTTACACCCCTAGGTCCATGCAAAACCTGCAAACGACGGCCCACTCCAAATCCGGTTCCGGATATGAACCATGATCCTTTTCATTTCCTGTACCCACTGAAAATCAAACCCCTTTCACACACAAGCACCTGAGACACGCCTTCATCGAAGCTGCATTTTAACCTCCAACCATGTTTTTATATATATATATATATATATGTGTGTGTGTGTGTGTGAGGGAACTTTGTGCTTCAGGAAAGCGAGAAGGACCCACTTCCTGCGTCAAATTGCCTCTCACATTCCACACTCTCCCTCAGTCTGCCTCGCTCTGGCTATTTTTTCCCCTTCTTTCTTCATCCTTCTCTGTTTCTTCATCTCTCTATGGGGGGCTTTGTCTGGCTATCGGAGGCACAAACCACTGATTCATTCTCCGAGTTAAACATGATCCTCAGCAACACACCATAACGCGCACTTGTCGAGGAGGGAGAGGGCTGGCGAGAACAAGGTTTTGGCAGTGGATATTCACTACTTCTGAGCCCACACACACACACAAACACAGACAGATGGACAGGCGCGGCTCTCATGACGGCAAACGGATTCGCACACATAAATATAATGGCCATCCGTGGGACACAGAAGTCTGTGGGAAAAATCGGCCTCCCGTATAAATCACAGTATCCCGGATGTGATGTAAATAGTTGGAGAACAGGAAATACCCACAGAGACATCACTCAGGAGACATCCACACACACACAGAGTCAGCTGGTTCAGAGCCAGGAGGCCCTGGAAGAACGAGCCTGTCAGCAAATGCACGTGATAAAAGCCAGAGTGTGTGGGTCTGCGTTGAAGGCCAGGGTTACTCCGGGTGAATATCAGACCATTGACATGTGGGTGAGTCAACTATTAGAGCCGCACCTGCACCTATCTGCACACTCCTAACGCAGAGTGTGTCAGTCGGAGAGCGGATGTGTGTCACACCTGCCTCCATCTGCTCACTTAATGGCAGATTAAGTCGGCAGGACGCCAAGGATCTTTGGCAAAGATTACAGCCGACTGACCTAGAAGTTATCAGTGTGTGTCGTAAAAGTTAGGCCAGAAAGCGACAAAGCGTCGACATTGTTATTGCTTCTAATGAAGTAATGGATAAAGACCAGGGGGGAAGGATAAACCAGATAGATTGATCTGGCCAGGTGATCGATTTGGCTGATATTTGGTAGCAATTGGTCAAGTTCTTTGAAAAACTCATATTTTCCATGTGAATTTGTAAAACCTTAGTTTATGTTAGCAAATGCTACATTAAGCAACCAACTAAAGACTTTAAATTTGAACTTTGTTATAGGAAACTGTAGCACAGGTAAACGTGTAAATGTTTACGGCATTCAAATAATGAATTGTCAATGAATACTCAACACAGTGCAAAAAGACTTCACATTATAGCACATTTCCTTTAATAGTGGGGAAGCTGAATGTTATGAAATACGACATAATAGCACCTCTGATCAGACGAACCATGTTCGAACATCATTTGCTGCCCCCAATCCATATTTCCTTTCAGTAAATTTTAAATTGAATGCAGAGGAATACTTTAAATTAAATGTTCTTAAAGTAGATACAAAAATGAATGGATAGATGTACGTTTGGTACTGAAGGTTGCATGGAAGAAAATTATCAAACAAGCAAAGGAATACTTTGTGTTGTTCTTTTGGCGCTTCCTACCACGAGGCTGCCACAGAACAGCAGCCTCTCCTGCTCCATAGCTGCGTGCGCACGGACTTGGCAGCTCAATTGTTCTCAGATGTAAAGTCCTGATTGTGGGGGAAAACGCGGGTTTGAGCCAGGCAGGAACTTCAAGGTCTATAGCCAAACTGCATTACCACCTGCACCAAATAAGCAAAAATAACCTGAAAGCTCAAACATGTCCTTGACAAAACAAGAAAAAACTGATTTATGATTTTTAATATTTAAAGAAAAATATTTATCCCACTATTTTACCTGGCGAATATAAAAACAGAAAAAGTTTAGTTTGATTCAACGTTAGTCAATGAGAAGAGTGGAAATGCATTTAAATAAAGAGAGAGAGAGAGAGATGTGTGGCCTTTTTTCCCTCTTGGGAAGAAGGAGGGGGACCACACTGGTGGCCCTTAATTAATGAACCGCCTCTGCTTAGAGGTGCACGTGGAGGGGCCCCTCATAGCTGCTGCGGGCATGAATAAAGTTATAAATACAGAAGACAAACATCCAGAATAAGCGGCGAGCCAGGAAACGCACAGCTATAGTCTATGAAAAGTATTCCTGGGCTTTTCACGGTCCAAAATATCTCTGCGCTTCGATTATTTTTAGTCCTCGTTTCCTTTTCTCTCAATGATTCAGCTCGCTCCTCTGCCCCCACCACCTCCTTCTGCTCGTGGGATATATCTGGATTAATCGGTGACGAAAGGTGTGTGTGAGGGGGTGCGCGTGAAGCTCAGAGAGGAGAAGGAGGAGGAGGAGGAGGCGGCGGCGGGGCTCGCGCATCCCCAATCAGCTGCCGTCCTCGCGGTTCCCGATGACATCATTCCATCCAAGCTCCGGTTCGCGCGCCGCATCGCAGATAAGTTCTTACCCTGTTACCCCACCCACCTACCCGCGCCATGTTCCACAAGTACATGGTCACAACGGCCCCCCTCTCCGGGTTCTGGCTTCCGGATGTGCACTCACCCACCCACCCCCACCTCTCCTCCTCCTCCTCACACTCCCCGTCCCACGGCGCGACTTCACGGGAATAAAGTGGTCAGAGCCGCAGTGTGACTGGAGCCCCCCTAAAATTAACAGCAGGATGCGAGCTGGAGACCCAGACAGCACAGCACACCAGTAATCAGCCCCAATTAGAGATAACCCGCTAATTACCGACACACACACACAAACATGTACGCACACCCCTCCGGAGCCAAGGGAACACAAGCCGCAATAAACCCCGACGCTGAGACACAAAGGCTGGTGTGGGTGAGTGCGTAAAAGCGGGGGGTGGGGTACGGTGGAGCCGCGCGCTGCCAATATGTAGGTCGAGTGCAGGATTTCCTACCGATCACCGCTGTCTCGTTACTGATGGCGAACACACATACTCACACACACACATACCCGAACACACGCACGTGAGGTTAACAAAGGAGCCGAGGCTCCTGCTTACCGTGGCGGCGTGAGCGAGTAGCGCGGCTAGCGCAAGCAGCCAAGGCAGCTTCATAGTCGGTGTTTCTGCGGGCGCAGCCTCCCGGTGCCGCCGCTGCCTTCCAGAGGAGGGTTCGGGGAGGTGGAGAAGGGGGGTGGGGGTGAGGGGTGTAGGGGACGAGAGGAAAGAGAGAGCGCGAAGGCTGCTGCTACTGTTCCCTGCTGTTTTTGCTCCTGGGAACCCTCGGTGTAGTCTTCCAACTTCAGAGCGTCAGCGCGACCATCAGTCCTCCCGGTCCGGCTCTTTAATCCCGCTGATCTCCGGCGAGGCAGCAGCAGACTGCCTCCTCTCCGCGAGTTGCTCCGAATTTCTGGTGCACGGAGCTGATAATTTGAGAGCCAGGGGAGAAGCCAGAGCCGTCTCTCTTCACTGTGAGAGTGTGCGTTTCTCTCTCAGCTCAGGCGCCCTCTCTCCTCCCCCTCTCCGCTGAGTGCAGGATGTTCCGTATGGCGACGCTGCCCGGCCTTGGAGTTTGGCAGGAGGAGGAGGGGGTGTACAGCCCGTGTGTGAGTGTGTGTGCTCAAGAAGAGAGCTTAGGGAACCTCCGCGGGCAAAGCCAATGTTGCCCCCTGCAGCTGGTTTAAAACACAAGCAGCCTTTAAACATAGAAACTTAACGCCGCGCATTGGAGAAGATGACTGGTTCATACAGCCGACCATCCTGCGCCGCGTCTTTTGTGTGGCTTTTCCACACCTTTAACGGTCGGCTGCCGTGATTGGTCGAGCCGCCGTGATGTCACACCTGTATAACAATGGCCACCTGATTCAAGATAACGTTTGTTTTCTACCGCCAGCTCGTCGCTCGGCTGCTGCTCCTTATCGTCTGAACGATAAACCTGCCCTTAGTTCACCTGCTGCACACACCTGTTTTAGTTTCACTTCACCACAATCACTGTAAATCACTTTTTTTCTTCTTCTTCTTCTTCTTAATTGATTTCCTCAGCTGTGCTACAAGTTTCCACTAGACGCCATCATTAGTTTCCTGAGGCAGCGGAAGATTGTTTGCTACTTTTATGTTTTGACCTTCTGGAAACCCTTGAGGAGATTTTTTTTAGTTACCTAGAGGAAAGCTTCTTCAGAAGCCCTAAAGGCTCCTGTGCAAAAAGGTTGCAGCTTTTACCATGTCATCCTCAGAAAAGATTAAGGAAATACCTCCTAAAGGTCTGAGAGTTGACACCTGGTGTATTTTCTTTGTAGGACCTCAAAGTGTGAAGCAGCTTTTATAAGGTGATGTTTAGAAAACCTTCTCGAAAGTTTGCTGCAAACCTTCACTTTGGAAACTTGGGGAGCATCGACTGAAACGGTACAATGTTTATTCAGGAAGAGTTTTGGTGACTCTTCCTGAAAATCTTGACCAACTTTCACGTGACATGAAAAGAACTGAAACGTTCCCACCTGTGTCCCAAGAGACTCTGGGGAAATGTTCCACGAAGGTACCTGGAGAAACCGTAGCAACCTTCAAAGTTTCCCTTGCACGCAACTTTGCTAACTGTTGACCAGTTGCACCTCGACAGCTTGTGGCAGCTTTCCCCGTGTGACATCCATGAAACATTAAGGAATTTTCTTTAAAAGTTTCCTAAAAAATTGTCGCAACCGTTTGCATCTACCATAGGGCAAACCTGGGAAATCCTTGCAACGTTTACCTTGAATACAAATAGTGAACAATTGGTAGAACGTTCTCTAAACGCAGCAAATATCCCAACATGACATGTAACTAATCTTAACCTGTTGTGATCTGCACAATGAGACATACAGAAAACTTTTGGAAAATATTTTATGATGGGTTCTCTAAAGTTTGCAGTTGTATTCCCAATAAAACCCGCCGGAACCTTTTAACAAATCTAAAGGTTTCCATAAAAATCCGGTGAAACATTAATGCACTAATGGAAGGTTTTCAACAACAAAAAAAAGCTTCACCTAAAGATTACAGCTTATGTCCTTTAGAGAACCTTTGGAGAACACATCCAGAAGATTCACTGAAGATTAGAAAGCCTGTAATTCCAGTAAAGTTATTATTTATTTGTTGTTTTTTTTTTGTTGTTTTTTTTTTTTTTTTTCTGAAGGTGCAACTTTTAGGGAAACAGTTTCCTGCCGGCTGGGGTTTGGTTATGTCTGCCAGTCGGAGAAACGTTTAGCTGTGTTTCCAATGAAATGCAATGAAAATGGAAATGAAAATGTCACAAAGAAACAATTAAAACGAAAACAGAGACAGTTTCTCAGATTTTTGTTAGCAGGGTTCGACAGGATGTTAATGTCTTAACATGTTTTATGACTGATGACTTGTTTAAATGTTCATTTTTAACAGTTTCTTCACGTGTTTCAAACGCTCTCATTAGGAAACTGAAACCGTATCACAAATTATTAAACCAAACTATTAAACCAGTGAGCTTGGCTTCGTAATATTTGACAACTGCGAACTATGAGATCAACGTTTAACTCTCGTTTTCAGACACGCAGCTCAGACGACAGCGTTATTAGAAAAGAACCGGAAACCCGTGACTGGCAGGTATTTGTTGATGCTCCAGGTGTGTCATTTTCCACCGATCATTCAAACAATAAATCATCCTTAATGTCTGCTCGCCATTGGGTTGCGCCTGTTCACTTTGCATTTATATTTGGATGTGTCATAAGGGGGGTGAAAAACAAGCAACTGAATGTCCTGAAGACAAAAACAGAAACCGCAGAACAGAGACACGAGAAAGACAGATCCAGTGAGCAATCAGCAGAAAACAACAGAAACATTGTGAGAGCTTTAACAAAAAAAAACCCCATCTGTTTGTGACATCTGCAGCAACCTCCAGAGGGCAGGGGGTGAAGATGGCGCAATCTGCTGGGGCCACACCAGAAGAAGCAGACCACTAATTAGCGAGAGGAACATGAAGGCCAGAGTGTAATTATCCAAAACGTACAGAGAGGCGAGGCTCAGAAACGAAGTGGCAAAGTCTTATGGATGCGACGAACTTTTGCTAAAGTCACAGAAAGCCTGGAGAAAGACCCGATCCGTGCAAAATCAAACACAAAAGGGAGGAGGCATCATGATTTGGGCTTGTGTTTCTTCTTCTGTGGTGTGTTCATTCATTTTAGCTGATTGGCAGCAGCTGCGATAACAGGAAAACAACTTTAACGCTTAAAAAAAAAAAAGGGATGCAAACAATACAGTCGGTGATATGGAGTTAGAATTTTGCGGAACTATTGTGCTACCAATAAGAGTGATGATTAAAAACTATTTATTCTTTCTTTTTTTAGGTAACTATATGCCTGTGAGTGCATGGCACGACATTCAAACACAAATAAAGTGTTCTTGAGAAACCTTCCCATTTGAAATGGGCTTTTTCAGCGTGAAAATTGCTTCAGTGTGTGTTGTTCATACCAGTACACTGTAAACAGAGGCTGTGTTAAAGTGACATTTTCAAATGTGCTGATATTTACACATCCTCCTGTGGAACAAAAAGCGGAGAAAAAAGTAAAACAAGAAACAACTGTTTTTGATAATACCTGTAATACTGTCCGTTCTGTTTAACGTCGCCAATTGAAATTTGGTGAGACAATAAATTCAAATTATTCTTATTAGGATAAGAAGTTTTTCACAATAAATAATAAACTATATGACAAAAACCCGGCCATAAGAAGGAGATCCTTCTCAAAACACACTGCAGACCTTTAAATAAAATGACCTTTAGATAAAATGCTTTATAGAGCATTTTATCTGCTGAGGAGGAGATTGAAAACAAACAGCAAAATAAATGGCAAGAAAAGGCCCAATCTAACAGTTCAAACCTAAACCAGCTGTTGGCTCTAATTTATTGCAGTTAAGTTGATCTTTTAAGGAAACTAACTCATCCCTGACTGGAACAACAGCGTCATGCTTCACGTTCAGGATAACATCCGGATTGTGTCTGGAGCGGCGCTGCTCTCGACAAAAGCCAGACGGGTCGGAACAAGTTTATGACGAGCCGCCGAGCGACCACAGGAAGGATGGTGTGTTTAGACACATACCTCTAAAGCCTAAATGTTTACTGTCACGCTTCCTGCAGCCCATTAGTCAAATCCAAAGTCCAACAGGAGCCAGCGTGAGTCATCTTATCCCTCATGTCACCGTTATCCCTCCGGTTATGATCATTGAATTATCCGGACGATCTGCTCTGTTGGTGGTGCGCCAGTTAAGTGATTGTTTAGTGGTGGGGGGACGCTCGCAGTGTGCGTTCAGAGTGGCTGCCTGTCAGGGAGGGCCGTGGCTCATTAATCCCTGGCCCTCCGAGTCACGATGCTGCAGGCAAGGCAGAGGGGGTCAGAGGTCAGCATACACACCCATCACGCTTTATTTGAAGGGATGTGCGTAAAACTGACATGGCATAAACATGACATTCATGTCATTCGGGAGATAATTAATGCAAAGTCGACTCTTTGAATTGACTTTTAATGTAAGTTTTAGTGGAACTTTGCATTGAAAAGTCTTTGTTTACCAAATAATGCTAAGTTGACACTTTTAATGCAACTTTTAATGCAAGTTTCATTAAAAGTGCCATTGTTTACTGAAAGGCACTTCGTGACAGCCGTTAAACATTCATGAAGACTCTTTCATGTTTATAACAGGTGTTATGTCATGTTTATGACACTGTCTTATGCACACAAATAAAGTGTTGCCCTCATCATCAGTAACATTCTCTTTTTTTTTAATGATTTATTTTAGGTGCTCTGTTTTATGATGAATACAAGCTACTGAAGGGATTTTAAAACCATAACTCATGAGGATACTCCACTAACTGAATTGAATTTTAGTGTGTTTAATGCTTTTACAACCAGTTCTGGCGTGTTTTTATTTGTGGTCAAATTGAATGAGAACTGAAAATATTGTTTTCCTGCAGGTTAGCCATAAAGGTCCAATACTGATAAATCATTCTTATCATGGTTTATGTAAATGTAGTGCCTTAAATGTACATTTTAATACGTTTCTTTTTTATGAGCAACATATTATCTTCATAATTCCATCCGCTTTGTGCAAAACACTAACAGTAAAAGGAGCCCACAGCATGAGGGTGCCACCACAGTGCTTGAAAATATGTCACAGTGTCTCCAAACTAACTTTACGCGATTGTGGCCAAACAGCTAATTCTTAGTCTCATTTTTCCAGAAGACTTTTTGGCTTTTCCATGTGGGCCACTGCAGATTTCAGCTGCAGATCTGGGAGTAGGAATCTTTTTCCTTGGCTGGCGTTTATCTCAGCTGATAAATTATGTGAGCTCCTTCACAATTACTGACTCGGTTGTGGGGAGTTTTCTTATTAAACAGAAAGCAAAGTGTTTGAGACACATTTTATCCGGTCATTAACAGCTGATGATGTGAAACGAGACAGATGTGACAAACTTCCTTCAATTGATAATATTCTGTTGGGCCTGCACAGAGTTTAGCTCAACAATTAATCTACAAAATATCTGTAAACTCAGTAACATAAATAAAAACCTGATCAAATCATTTACAAAAGTCAAAACAAAAACTTCTGCTCTACAGTAGAATTGCAAACATTTTTGTCTGCACCAAACTGATTTTGTAACACGAGTCACGTTTGAAGGAGACGTCTGTGGTTCTCGCCGGTGGATTGTAAGGGGGCATCCAGGGTTAACCCTGCAGGACGGCGCCGCTACGCCAAACCCGCGCCCCAATTTTCCCGCTGAGGGACAAATGGTGCAAAACCACCGAGTTTCTGCAGCCTCTATTTTATAGCAGATGTGCGCAACAGTGGTTCTTTAACGTGATGACCAATTTCCTTCTCTTTAAGAGTCAGACGTTTGAAATTAGAACAGGGTGTACAAAACAGATCCAAAATACTCATTAAAACACACACACATTTCTTGAACTCTGTTGAAAACTACTGAGTATAATTGAAAACCTGATTGGTGCCAGAAAACCCACCAAGTTAAAAGAACTTCTCTGGTTTTACTACAATGTGTTTTTTATATGTTAGTCAAATTGAACTTAACTCCACAATAAATTTCAGCTTATGCGTCTTGTTCTTCTTAAAAACAATTGGTAGCCCAAAATTTCCAACACTTCTACCAAATCATGACTTCACATAAACCTCTTAAAACACACACAAAGACACACACACACAAACGTTCGCAAGTATTGACAATGAAGCACACGTGAGACTGTTAAATTTTCAAAGTTTTTTTTGTTTTGTTTGGTTTCAAAATAAAGATCACACAATTGTTTAGAGACAATCTACAACAGGAGTTACAAAAAATAGTTGCCCAGGCAATAAGCATACACAGGTTCTGTTAACTATACACATATGGTTACAGGTGTGCTCGTAGTAAATATACACAAGGCTGCTCCAAATGTACACCGCTGCCGTGGCGGGCCGCCTCTCTCACCCAAAAGGACATGTATGATACAGCACTTACAGCACTAGAAAAAAAAAAAAAAAAAGCCAAAAAACACAAGAATCTCCTCTGTACAATCCATGGATTTACCCCCAGAAACCGGTTGTGGTATCAGCTCATGAGCTCAGTGGATTTGAATCAGTAAAATTTCAAATCGCCACGCCAACCGGCATGCCTGTACACAAACGTTTCGTGGGGTAAAGCACTCCTATAAAAAGATCTTCTTTTTTTCTTTTCGTTTAATAATAATAATAAAAAAAAGACAAAAAAAAAAAAAGACAAAAAGAACCTTCAACGTAAGCCAGAAGACACCACCAAGTCAAACAGAACGTGTCCAATTGGGAGTCAGTGGGAGACCAATGTCTTTTTAAGTTAAGCAGTGACATGATAAAGATAAAACCAAGCGTGGCGAATCTTTGTACAAGTACTACGCTGTATAGAAAGGGCTTTTCAAAACAAAAATTTGATATTACAATTTACAATATACAACAACTCATATGTCACAACCAATGAGGTGAGAATATACACTGAAATGCACAGATTCTTTTTTTTTCTAGAGTGATTTCTTTTTTTTTTTTTTTTTTTTTCTTCTCATACCAAAAAAGGGTGGTAAAGCACTTTTACATTACAAGGGTTTACAAATGTACAATTATACAGTCAGAAGTATGTGGTCACTACTAGGATACATTATAGATACAGATTCAACATCAAAAACCAGAAAAAACTACAAAGTTTTATATATATATATTTATATATATATGCAAAGGTCTACACCAAGTATACACGTTATATTTATAGAAGCAAGACCAGAAAACGAATCTCCCATGCTAAATGATCTGTCTGCTGGTTAAGCCGATGGCGTGTGTGGATTTGTCTATGATTCGGTGACGTTGGACAAATTAAATACTCCGTCTCATAGTGGTAAATATCTTCACTGAGGCGAGGCGGAGGAGGACGGGGGAACCGGGATTGTGTGCAGCAGTAGCAAAAAAAAGTGAAATGATTTAAGTTCATCAGAAACAACAACAACAAAAGGTGGGGTTTAAAAGGAGAAAGAAAAGAAGAGCAGATCAGGTAACGCCTCTTTTAACTCCACCCCTCTCTGTCTGCGCTGCGTCCCCCACTTCAGCAGGTTGGGACTCGATGGGGGAGGGGTAACAGAAAAAAAAAGAAAAAAAATCCAAGGCCGCCTGTTGTCTTCAGAGGCTGGAGGGGGATGTTTTCTGAAGGATCTGACAAGGGGCAGCTGAGGTGGAGGGACAGCTGGATAAAGGAGAACTGAGAGGTGGGGCGGGGCGGGGCTGGGGTGGGGTGGACATGATTTCGGGTTTGGTGTGGAGGAAGGAAGGTGGCTCTCACATGATGCCGTTAGGAGGACCACAGATCGGGCCGAGGTCGACGCCGTTCTTCATGTAGTACTTCTCCAGCTTGGCGAGGATGTGTTTGCCGTACGTGTACTTCCTCAGGGTCTGGATGTGGGGCCGGATCTGGGCCAACAGGAGAGACACGCCCGTTAGTCACACCGGGTTTCTACCGCGAAACGATTCACTGCAGTAAGGAGGTCAGACTCTGATGGACAAACCAGGACCTGCAGCACAGAAACTGGCTTTTCTTTTTCTGCCTTTATGTCAGACCAAAAAAGGGTGGTAAACTTTTATGAAAATAAAACGGAGGATTTATCAGCTGCTATTAAACCATCATTGGAACAAAACATCAGCAAGCTGAAGCCAATAACCCTTTGACAGAATCAATAACAGTGATCCCACCACTTGTCCAAATGTAACTTTCTAGATTTTTCTGGTAGTTTTCGAACAGCATTTGGAAAGTATATATATAACTTTTTTATTATCTGTAAATTCAGAGGGAAAAAAAATGTTGATGCTGAAATTAGTTCAGGGATGTTACCCGTTTTTTTGGAAGGCTGCAAGATCAGAACAATTTCCTATAATGCATTAATAAAGACACTTTACAGTATTTGTGAGATCTTATCAGAAATAAAATATAACGTGGCAATGTTTTCAAGGTTTTAAGCTTCATCTGAGACTCTTAAACTAAAAGGGTAAAAGAAGTGTTTTTTTGTTTTTTTTTAAACAATGTGGATTAATCAATGTTTTCTGTCAGCAACGCAAAACCCAAACTAATCAGTAGGACAAAAATCTAAATTTGTATGTGGAAAATTAACGAATAATTATCTAATTAAATAATAATCAATTTAAAAAAAAAAAAATCATAAAACTCAAATTTTTCAATTATTACTGATGCTTTCAGGAATGACAAAATCTGGAAATTTAAATCTTTTTCCACAATCATTTCCTGTTTTTTTTTTTTGTTTGTTTTTACATATATACCTTTTCAGACAAAAAAAAATTAAAATTCAAAAAATAAAATTCAATTCCGCATTGTGTTTTACTACACCATTGCTAAAGCATACAACAAGTCCAAGCCCTTTTAAAACAATTACCTCGTAGCACTTTGGGAATTTAGGAAAAAATAATAAAAATAGACAACAGAAAAAATGTTATAAACTATTTCATAAGCGCCTTCAGACTAACTGTTGGCTCCTCGTGATGTTAAGCCACTGAATATAACTTAAGCTTTCTAATTTTACTACGGTACATTCAAATGCAAAATGCATCATTTGCACACGTTTAAAAATGTAAAATTTGAACACGAAATACAGTGAGGAAAAGAGTAGAAACAAATGTTTTATACAGCCGTTGCAGGAAGGCTTTAGAGAAATGCATCACAAATACCTCCGACTAAATGAGACACACACACATCCTCTCACTGACCTTATGCATGACGATTTTGCGCTGTGTGGGTTCGGCCACGTCGATCATCTTCTGCACCACGTAGTTGGCATACTGGTCCTTCATCATGGTGTATAAGGCACTGTGGGGACCCTCGGTCAGGCTGCACACCTCGTCTATCAGCAGCGCACGTTCCGCCCGAGACGCGTGGGTCACACACTTCTCTACCACGTTGCTGAGGGAAAACAAAGAGTGACAGGGCGACCCGTCAGGATGAGAATCATGACTTGAAGAAGAGTTTGTCTTCAATTTTTTTTTTCTTCTTCTCAAAGGAGAAGAAAAAAATGACAAGAATATGCTGGGAATATTTGTTTATTTCAGTACTTTCACATAACTCTTTTAGCAGAGAAGCACAAAGGAGGTGAATTCTTCAACGTGTGCACTTATTTTTAAAACTACAGTTCCTCCTTCCGCTTTCCATAACTATGTCTGGATATAGAATTCAATAAACTACTAAATACTGAAAATCATTAAGAAAAAATTATGACTGACTAAAAAGTATTTCTCTATTAAAATCTCTTTAAAAATGTTCTTATTTATTATTCTAGACTAGACTTAAGGTTTTCTTCTGTTGTAAGCCATAATGATAAACTTACTCTTGTGCTTTAATCTTCTAATTTATTATCCTGTACATGCATGCTGAGTTTATGCCAAAGGAAACATCCAGTCATGTGCAGACACACACTAAGACACTAAAAGCCGCTGACTCAATGTGCTACTTGTGCTGCAGAAGATCTACTGCGTGTGGATGTTTGATTCAGAGTAACAGGCCCCAGCAGAGCAACATAACACCCTGCAGGCCAAAAAAAAAAAAAAAAAAACACACTGGTGAAAAGAGAACTCATTTTCAGGTGTGGCTGCCATTATAGAGAAAAGTAAGGAAAAAAAGAAACCTGGAATAATGTGAAGAAAACGTGCCGGGAGAGAATTTACCTGGCAAACTTGTGCTGGCTGAGTCCCAGGACGTTGCCTCTTATTTCAGCCACGATCTTGCTCTTATCCTCGGCCCGGCCGTGCTCCAGTACATGCTGGATGACGTAGTTCCCATACTGGTCCTGAATCAAAACCAAACCGCAAATACTTTCAACCAAAATGCGAGGAGGACAGCTGGGGGATCCGACGTCACATCGGACGCTGCCAGATTCTGAAAATCCGGAGGCTCAGAGCGAGGACAGGAGTCACCCTGAACAGCGTTTGTTGTTTGTATACGTGTGTGTGTGTGTGCGTGTGTGTGTGTTTTACCTGCACTAGCTGCTCTGTGTGCTGATGGAGCTCCTCCAGTATAGGCAGCGTCTGTTCGGGAAGGCAGTGTTCGAGAATACGCTGGATGACTCGGCAGCCATATGGGTGAGTAGAGAGGGCGAAGACCTGCGACAGGAGTAATTATTCACCGTTAGTCATTTCCTGTACACACACACACACACCCACACACACACACACACACACACACACACCACACACACACACCCACACACACGATAAGGCTGAGGTGAGTGAGCGCTGCACTAATGTTCTCTTTCTAAAAATATTTTCATGTGGTGCAGAAAGGAGCTGCAGCAACAGATTTATCTGAGCCTGTTCCTTCACATACCGAGCCCAGGCCTGTGCAGAGGAAGGTGAAAGCAAATTCCTTTCCCGCTTCCAGCTACGTAAACAAATCTCAACTACCAAGCAGAAAATATGCAGTTACACAACACACACATACAAGAAGCACCACACACATCAGTGACATTTACTGTCATGACCGAAAGCTTTCATATAAACTCAATCAGTTCCTGATCATCTCCTGCACCATGTGGTTGACGTACTGGTCCAAAAGTATTCACAGCCCTTAGATTTGTGCACATTTTGAGAGGTTACAGCAACAGACTGCTACAGATATAACTGGGAACAAAAGTGATACATGGTTAAGTCTGCTGCAATAGCCAATTAAACAATTAATTGCCTGATAAATTGATTTCCTTCATGATAATATTTTTTAGGAGCAATTTTGTTTATAGACTTCATAATGTTTTTTATTAATGGTTCTGGTTGTGTGTGTTTTTTTGTTCATTTTATTTATTGCTTTTGCTTATGTTTCTTTTTTGGGGGGGTTATTTAAAAAAAATCTCCCAGTTCCTGTATTAGGTGTTCTTTGCAAAATTTTAGTTTACTGATCTTTGAGAGGGAAAATTTGCATTATTATCCAATTACCAATATATTTATGAAAATGGTCTCAAAACAACAATATTATATTTTATCGCAATAATTTCTGGGACAATTTAACGTATTGGAGAGCATCTGTAAGCAAAAGTCAAATTGTCAAGCCTTGTCACAATTACCTCGTGTTCATCTTTTATCTTTGACTGCATCATTCTTAAACTTTCTAATTTTAGGGTTATTCAGGCGGCCCTGTGTTAAGATGGTTCCAGTTTCCCTAAGTCTGAATAAAAGCCTCCCCTACAACATGACACCACCGCAACCGTGCTTCACCATAGGCAGGGTGTGTTCAGGGTCATGTCTAGCGTTGATTTTAAGCTGTAAACGTTCAGAGTCTTCTTCCACATATTTGAAGTGTCATCATCTAGATGGTTTGTGGCAAACTGTAAATCCGATGTTTTATAATTTGACTATTTCTTCCTTGCACTCCTCTGTAAACTTTAGATTTGAGGAGGGCAAAACGAACAGCTTCTCCCACCTGAGCTGTAGGTTCCTGCAAAACTAAGAGTTACTCTCGGCCTCTTCACTGCTTCTCTGATTCATCATATTCTTGCATGTAAGTTTTGGTGGATGGAAACATTTTGGTAGATTGCATTTCGGGATAATGTTCTGTAAGCTACTCTTACTTTCCCCCGTTCTCTAATCTTCTCCAATAAATGAACAGAGCAGCTCTGAGATTTAATCACATACCAGGGTTTCTATTTCCAAATTAAGCGACTTCTCAAAAAAAAAGGGTCGCAAGAAATCCAACAGTCTCTAATAAAACAACAATTAACGTCTTGATGTTTTGTTTTGAAAGACAATATAACAACAACAAGGAGCAAGTGTGTGTGTGTGTGTGTGTGTTTGGATGACAGCCAAACCCCGGCAGACAGTAGTGACTGAACGAGGAAGGACTTTGAGGCAGGGACCCACCTGTCCCTTAAAGGCTTCGATGATGAAGTGCAGTGCGTGAGGCTGGACGCATTCGATGCACTTCTGCACGACGTGGTTCCCGTTCTGGTCCTTCACGCACTTCAGCACGTGGCCGTCCAGCTCGCGCACCATGTCGCTCTGCAGGGGGCGGAGAGCGAGGAAGAATGTGTGGGGAGGGACATGTAATTGTTAGTAATCAAATATTTCCTGGAGGCATTTCGCAAACTCTCTCTGTGTGGCTCAGTGCCCAACAAATAACCCTGGACTTTTAGCACATGCCCTACTGGGAAATCTATTGGGGTCCATTAAGGAAAGATTGATAGTTGCTTTTACCCCCCCTCCTCACACACACTTTTCTAAAAACAAGATTTGAGCAAATGTACATCCTGCCTGGACTTATTTATCTTCCTACCTGCATTTGCATATAAACAGAGCCATTATTTGTGTGAATGTAGGGAGCCCGCTGTTCCACCAACAAGAACCCCACACTGAAGATGAAATACATTTTCAAAGCGAGAGGCGCACCTCTTCATCGTTTTAACAGATCTACGAGGAACCCTCGCAACTTTACGGCCACGTTGCGAAGCAGCGCGAGGATGATGGGTACTCTGGCGCACCAGGAAATTAATCATTATCCCCGTTTCAGCAGAACACAGTGAGACGTTGTACTTACAATGACCTGCTGCTCCGAGGGTATGAACTCCAGGGCTTTCTGGATGACCCTGCAGCCGTACATCTGCAGGGCCAGAGACAGAACGTGACCCCGGATTCTTTCGGCCAGAGCCAGCTTCTGGTCCAGGCTCCCAAACTGAAACGAAAACAAACCCGTAACTTTTCTTTATCGCAAACAAGGTTCGTTCACTTTTACCACAGCAAAAGGAGCGTTTTCAAGGTAAGTTTTCAAATAGGGCTAACGCGATTAATCGGGTAAATCGACTGTTGAAATAATTGTCAACCGATTTCGTATTTGATTAATTGTTAAGTCAAAAATGTAAATTTGCAGGAAAAACAACATACTGCACAAAAATAGATTGTGCAGTTCAAACATTTCACGCACCCTTACAAACCCCGAGTGAAGAATTGAAGGAGTCTGATTTTCACACCAACTCAATCTCTGCATACCTCAAAGAACTTCTGGATGACGTAGTTTCCAAACACATCCACCATGAGCTGATAGGCCGCCTGCAGGATCTCGCTGAAGACGAGCTGGCGCTCGGCGGAACTGGCTCGCTCCAATTTTAACTGGATAAACCTTTAAAAGAAGAAGAAGGAAATGAACACAGATGTACTTGTTGTCTTCCTCAATATTTAATTCTTCATTTGCCTTCGGAAGATGGAAAAAGACAGATGTCTGAAAATCCACCCGGTGCATCGAGAGGATTTACAAAAGTTTGCTTGGCAGCGAAAACAAATAAACCGGCAGAGCAATAAAGTGAGACAGAAATGCCTCCTATATCTGTAACCTGAGGGAGCAGCCAGACAATATGAGATGAATTTCAGAGTGGAAAGAGCGCATAAAGAGGGAGATAAAAGAACTGAGCAGCAGACTGAGAGGTGAAATGATGGATACCAGGCAAGGATGAAAAACAGACAGCGATCCTGAGAAGAGAAAAGGTTCTGAAATGAGAGGCTTGGACGCTTTGGGTTATAAATAGTTCATCTCAGAAAGCTCAGCCTCACTGGTTAAAACTGACCCTAAAACAAGTAGGGTGGTTTCCACGGTGACAAATTATAAACAACCCTCAGATTGAAGAGAGAGGATACCGGATAATTCAGTTGCTAATTTTATTGTAGACTTTATGACGGCATAAACTGAATGCACCTGAAATATGTCCACCGGTGTTATAGTCTTATTCGTTTCTACTCAGTTGTAAACGAGTCGTTTAAAAGTACAAAGCGTTTTAGATTAGTTACATCTTCTCGGTTTAACCAGTTGGTCAGGAAATGAAAGTTTTATACCAGATTAAAGCTCTCAGAGTTCATTTCTATCTGCAGTCCCTGACAAACTCTCACTGCATTAGGAAAAACAGTAGCGTGTTTTTTCAAACATAAACGTAAAAAGGGTACATTACATTAAAAAAAGTTGATGCTAAAAACATCTATTTATGAACATTTAAAGTATGCTGTTCGAATGCGTTTGCTTGTTTTGAAACACAAACAATGTCTCGCAGATTGTATATTCAGTCATAATTTAATTGCTTAAAATCTGTTTTAATTTTCACTGGATTCATTTAAAATTAATCACAGAATCAACTTTTACTGATGTTTCGGACGTCAATTTCAGTCTGTAAGACCTGCAATAGCAGCTGCCTTTTCTCCAAGGACAAAACAGAGATTTAGTGGCTCATATAAATATTTGTAATCAGAATAAATTCAATGTTTTTTGTTATTGTGACTCACAGGGATCAGTGATTACCTAAGATTAGGACTGAGGCGCTAAACTGTGAGTACCTGCTGCCGTGCTGGTCCTGGCTGAACTCCATGATGTGCCCGGCGATGTCTCTGAGCTGCAGGTTAGGGTAGCGGTTGTTCCTGAAGTCCTCCAGCAGGCGGCTCCTGCCCGAAGGCATCACGTCCGACATGCCGTAGCGTAGCCGTGACGACGGGAACAGCTGGCTGCTGGGCGAGAAGAGGGAAGAGCCGGAGCTGGCTGCGCTGCGGTACTTGGCCTCTGCTCCTGGAGCCGCCGAGATGAAGCGGCCGCTGCCGTTAGTCAGGCCTCCTGTGGGTCAGACGCAGTCAAGGTCGTCATGGTTTCAACGACAGGCTTCATGCAAGCCAGGAAATTGTTATTTATAGCCACAGGAATGTAAAATCTTCCATGAAAACAAGAAAAGAAAGTGTACACAAAGAAAGGGTCTTTGATAGAATGAACCTTCAACTTTATGCAGCAGGTTTTGGATCAAATGAATTTCTTTAATCTAACTGTATAGACGTTATATCATAAAAATTAAAACTGAGCTCTGCAGCACTGAAACAGGGCACTGGATGGCAGCACAACCTTCAACATGCTTTGACAGGGGAAGAAAAATCTTCATAAAAAGAGGATTTCCAGTGTTCTTATCTGCTTCAAAACCAAGGCTATCATAACAAAACACAACGGTTTAATCAGCCCTGCTGATTACGGTTCATCTGCAGATTAACTGTACTCTCCCTTACTGTACAAACATTTATGTGACTACATTGGACTGTGTACACATATCTACATTTACGTGTAACCATTCAGAAACATCTGCGCCACATGTTTAAGGTTTGGTTCAAGCTTGGAAATGAGTCGCACCCAAAACATGGGCATATTTACTTCCTGCAAAACATGACCTTTAATGCTGCAAAATGGCTGCTACGCAGCAGCAGTGAACACTTGAGAAATGATGAAGTTAGGTAATCAGTCAGGGTGATAATTGAACCATAATGAGGCTGTCAGTTTGGC
Source organism: Poeciliopsis retropinna (assembly GCA_010277075.1). Taxonomy (NCBI): domain Eukaryota; kingdom Metazoa; phylum Chordata; class Actinopteri; order Cyprinodontiformes; family Poeciliidae; genus Poeciliopsis; species Poeciliopsis retropinna. The sequence goes on along the minus strand of VMRM01000016.1, from coordinate 7,239,366 downwards.
TGGCATTTCACCAGAGTGTAGATGACTGAGTTCTGTTTTAATTTGTCAGATATCAATCAGACCAAAACGAGTTTCAGTGGCGAGCCGCTCCTAACATCACAGAAGAAAAGACGGCCATATTTTCATTAGTTGGTTTGGAGGAGATTGTTAACCAAGCAACAGATAATTTAGAGGCTTTAAGGTAAATAAAATCAAAGGCACTTACCAAGATTGAGGTTGGATGAGGAGCTGTGATTGGACAGTGAGGGTGGGGGTGTGAGGGAGTGGGACGGCCCCTGGTTGGGGAGCGGCATGCCCACGGGGCCTGGGGATGGGCTGAAGCCCAGGGTGCCGTTGTAGAAGCCCCCGTGACCGATGGGAGTGAGACTGGATGGGGTGCGCTTGTAGAGCTCGCTGTTGCCCGTCAGGGAGTCCCGCCTGGAGCCACTGCCACCACTAGAGTTGGCCACTAGAGGGAGACAATATCTATCGTTACCATCTGAGCAGGGATCATCAATCAGCTGTGGTTTGTTCACAGCTGCAAGAGAAGTAAGCCTGGCAGAGTTAATGTAATAACTAATGTAATTACATTTACTGTTACTTTTTTGGAGAAAAAAAAAACTTTAAGGAGTATTTTTACCAGGCAGTAATTTTTAGTTTTACTTGAGTCATTTTATTGTAAAGTATTGCTCCTCTTGCTTGAGTAAAATTTCTGGATTTTCTACCCACTAAATGAAAAACCATCAAGTTTTAACCAAAAATTCACCAGACACAGACATGCACTTTTTGTTCAAGTTTCCTAAGTTTTTTATTGAAAGAAACTGATTTTCAAAAATTCTCTTTTGCCTGATTTTGTTACTTATATGAATTATTGTCATTTTCTTCCTAAAAAAAAAAAAAACCCACCTCACTTTATATTTTGTTACATGATTATGTCATTTTTAAATATTAAGTGGTTGATAACTTGATCAGTTACTATGTACTTGAGTAGACGTTTTACCAAATACTTCTTTACTCTTAATTGAGTAATTTCTTGGATGGCTGCTTTAACTTTTACTTGAATAAAAACATATTTAAGTACTCATACTCTAACTTGAGTGCAATTTTTGGGTACCTCTGAATCTTGGACACTCCTGTGTGACCTGTGACACTTCTCCTTAAAAACACAATAAAAAAATGCTCATTAGGAGAATTGGTCTAAATTATTATTATTTTTTTTTCCTGCAGGAAGGTTAGTTTTTTGCACCATAAAAAAAGATTTTCTTCCAGGATTGTGTCCTTACCTAGTAAGAAAAAGCATTCCCACAGCACAGTGCTACCAACACCATGCTCAGAATTATATGAAAAGTTATCTATGTTGTGCAGATCACAACTGCGTTTTCTACAGTTTTAAAGTTTAAACTGAATTTCTGTTGGCTACTATGCTGAGTTTAACTTAAAAGCAACATAATGTTATTTACTAATTAGATGACTTTCAAAAGCAATTGGTAGACGGGAGGATTTTATTTAGGAGCGTAAAGGTCATTAAATAAATGTCTGTCTCACTTTTTCCATTTTGCAAGTGGAAAAAAACGTGAAAACCAGGAATGTTTTCCCCTTCAACCTAAATTATTCTCTACTTTGTGTTGTTTTTTTGCAGAAAAACTTAAAATACGACAACGTTTATGGCAGAATGTGGAAAAAGGTCCAAAGTGCAGCAATATATGTGGAAGACACCGTAAATGTGGACAATTTATCCTCACCTGCGGTACCAAAACCTCCCAGCGTGGCTCCCAGAGTGGCGCCGAGCGAGGAAGAGGCGGGTTGGCTGAAGCCCAGCGAGGCCGACCCGGGTCCCGGCTGGGCTGAGCCTTGTGAGAACAGAGAGGAGCTCTGGGAGGAGGAGCTGAGGGACGACGAACCGTAGAAGGAGCTTCCTCCCAGCGCGCCGCCAGGGCCGCCCTGCTGCTGAGGCTGCTGGGATGTCATGGCACGAAACGGTCCGTTCGCTCCGCCGCCCAAACCACCATTGGCACCTCCGGCTGAAGCTGCTGCAGCTGCGACTGGAACAGAAGCAACACAGGGTAGATAAAGAAGGGATTTAACGATAAGTTAAAAGCTTATATGTGTACCCATGAGGTTCATTTGTGTGGCTGGCGCAACAAAACAAACCAAATCACAGTGTGACTGAGCAGAACTGACTTATGGGGGGGGAAAAATCTACTAACCCACCAGAAGATAAAATCTCATAATCTCCTAATTGCAACCTGCGGCTGAGTTTGACGTTCACAGCGTGTTTATGATCACAAAGTGCGATCTGTTGTTTTGTGTTTGAGCTGAGCTCGTTTTCATGCGCTTACAGTCAAACTCCACGCTACCTGCTTGTGCTGCAGAGGGGGAGATGATGACAGAGGCAGGGGCCATGAGGCGGACTGGTCCGCTCCTGGCTCCGGTGTTGACCACCAGCGCCCCCGTCTGGTCGTAGTAGGCCGCCGGTGCCAGGACTGGGTATCCTGAGAAAGGAGAAAAGACCCATCATGGTTCCTTCATTATATGAAGTGAAAAACTCCTCATTTGAATATCCCTAATCACTGCATTTGCATAAAAGTACTGTAAGGGCGAATACATTTGCAGAAACTCGCTTCCACGGCAATAAAAGTCATTTGAGAAATGTTGTACTAACCGGGGACGCCTGCTGCTAACCCCTGCCCGAAGGCAAGCGCTGAGTTTACCGCTGCCGCGGCAACCAGCTGATCGTTCTGCTGACCCTGCTGACCTTGGCTGGGGGTCAACGGACGCTGGCTTCCTCCAGCTCGCATCACCTTCACAAAAATCACACACAAAATGTTACCAAAAAAAAAAGCAAGATCTGGACTTGAGAAGTAAATAAAATGCTAAAAGCTCAGAATAGCTACATGCATACACTATAAAGATGCATAAATGTCTATAAAATGTAAATATGTTGAAAAGTATAAATCTGTAAGTTAAATAGTTAGGGGAGAATGGAGCTGGAACTGAAAAAAGATATTTAAAAATTTCTTTTATTCCATGAAAATTCCAATTTTCCATCTTGTAAAGCATTTTAATCACTGAACAGGAGCTGTGAGAGAATCACTTGCAGCCGGGAGTATTTTCTCTGCCAGGTACAAAACTGACCTGCTGCTGGTTCTGCTGACCCTGTCCTGCCGCCTGCTGATTGGCCGAACTATTGGCTGCAGCAGCCTGCTGCTGGAAGAGGTTGGCAGGATAGACCCCCCAGGGGGTCACACCGTAGTACTGGGGAGGCATCACTGCAGGACCTGCAGGAAGCGTGAGAGCAGAGAGGTTAGCGGTGGCTCTGCTTATGAAGCTGAACAAACAGAAATTTAAACAAACATTTAGCACTAAAGTGATTCTTGGTTAAAGATCGGTGCAGCGAGCCGCGTCTGACCAAGAGTAGCTGCTGCTGCCAGTCCCGCTGCGTAGGGGTCCGTCCCTGGAGGAGCGGCGCTGATGATGTAAGGATTGGGCACAAATGCTGGGGCGAGACCTAAAACAGGAAAATGAAACCGTGAGTATGAAGCAGCTCGGACTTTAAAGAAATCGGCACCAGCCAGTAAACATCTTATTGGCAGCGTTTCCCTTTCATCCCTGTATTGAATTGACTGTTGACGCAAATATATTCATCACAATCCATGTTTTGCAACTCAAAGTGTTCAGCACAATGTTCAAGCTTCATGCATAGGGAGGTTATTAAGCTAAGTAACAAAACACAGTTGGAAGCAAAGGTTGAAGAATTTATATGAGTTTTACTACATTTCTTAGGATAAAATAACATTCTCTCAGGAGGTGAAACTGATTGATCACTTGAACTTTGTATTTATTTAGAAAATGCAAAATGTCACAGAAAAAAGAAAAATAAGAAGAAAACAAAAAAACTGAATAGTAGTCAAACACAAAAACTTTCATATCCAGTTCAAAGAGGAGCAGGAAGAAGAGAAAGCTTATTATATTCTATCCCCAATCGCAAGGAGTAAATATGTCTCACTTTATAAATATTTACAAATATCTAATTTTTACTCAATGTCACAATTTATTCTCTTTCAAAATTATATCTGTACATTTATTATATTAATCTCACCTTTTCTTATCCTATATGATTTATTACAAATAAACAATTTGCTTTCACCTCGCCTTAGCTTTGCAAAAACAGTAGAATATATGAATGATTTTAAGAATAACTGTAAAATAGTCCTAAAATTGTATTGTTTTTGGTTCCTTTTTAAGAAAACTCCCAACCTTTTCACTAAGCATTATGCCACCAACATTTTATAACTGTGCACATGATGTTGGAACATCATCATCAAAGACGAGCTGAACAAAGTGTAACATTGCTGTGTATCTGTTGCTTGGTGCTACATGTCGTCAAAATAAACTAGAAAAGCCAGAATATTTCTTGTCAACCTGAATTCTGTCAGGCGAGGCGCTATCTAGATACTATCAGCATGTGTCTGGAAAAGTAAGAGTAGGTGATTATTATGAGAAAAGGACATGAAACATGGTGAGTTGAGCTGAAACACTGTTGAATCAATATTTTAGTGGCAGAGGACTTCCTAGTCCTCAAGCTTTCAGACAACACCAAGTGCTAAAGAGCTCTGGAGGAGCTCCCTCTGCTTTTAAATTGTTTGTGTGACAGCATTTTGGGAACTTGTTAGAAAAAAACAAACTTAAACGGCCATCAGTGGAGTGACAGACAAGACACAAAGCAATGTGGGAACAGCACAACTAGCTGCTAATGATGAGCAAGTTGCCATCTGCTTCTGGGAGTATTGCCACTGTGTTAAAGGGACAGGTCACAGTTTCATTCAGCTGGGACCTCCTTTAGACCTGTGTAGCTCAAAATCTCAAAGACTTGGAGAGATCAAGCTAAACAGAGATTTCTTTAAACACATTTTTATATTAACTGAACATTCATCTTTCTTATACACTCGATTGTTTCAGTGCTAGTAAAGTATTTTAAAAGGTAAAGCAGTATTTTCTTAAACTGAATCTCCATTGATTTAAGTGTCTTATAGAATCGGAGGTCTTGGATAAACTGCATTTATTTCTTTTATATAAACACCAAAATAAACAGCTAAAAAAGTGGTAAAATCAGTGTAGCTTCAGTGTGAATAGGTAAAATGAGACTTACCAATGTGAGGCTGCTGTGCAGCTGCCAGCGCGTACTGTTGCTGCTGAGCGGCCGTTAACTGCTGCACAGCCAGAGCGTTGTTTCTCTGAAAAAGCTGAGAACATCATCGCAGTTTAACATCAACTGAGGTGCCTGGAGAAGCCATGGTGTTCTCTCTGCCTGCAGCCATTACCTGCTGCTGGTTAGTGTAGTCAAACAAGCCCACAGTGGGTGCAGAGTCCATGGGCATCTGAGAGTTGTAGTCAAACTGAAGTGGCTCCATCACCGACTCCATGGGGTCCATGGTGACGCCTCCTTGGTCCACCCCGGAGAAGTCGTCAGGGGGTTTGGGGCCTCCACCGCCCCCTAGCGGTGTCAAGCCTTCGGCCCCGACCCCTCCCGGTCCCCCCAGCAGGTCGCCCTCGGGGCCAGGCGGAGGCATGTTGCCAGGGGGACGACTGCGGGGACGAGAGAGCGCCATTGGGTCAGTTTTCCCATCTGACTAGCGAGTGCTGCTCTAAAGACACTGATTGCTGCGTCTCTCACCCGAACTCCTTCACGTCGACGTCCAGGCCGTTCTGTACGGGCAGCCCGTTTGGGTTGATGACGTCGTTGATCACGTCGTTTTCACTTTCCGTTAACTCTTTCAGCTTCTCTCCCTCGAACGTCGTCTTCGGCTTCTCCCTTTTCTCTTCCTCCACCTCTCCGTCTCTTTGTCCCTGCGTCATGGAACGCGAACGAGAAAATAATAAACACAATATAGAGTATCTATGCAAGATTTGTAAGAGTTTTATGTAATTAAGCTGAAGGGCTCACATATGGTCCTTTCCTGAGGCAGGGGTCCAGCTTGTCAGCCGGTGAGGACGACAGGACGTACTCCACCATGCTCACCCCCAGGCCACCGCTTTCAGAACGAGGAGACATCACTGATCCCACCCCGACTTCACCCCCGCCGTGGAAGCCCTGCCCCGGCCGACGGGACACCATAATGGGCTGAGACACAGAGTGATCTGCCGCAAAAGGGACAGAGATGCAAGATTAAAGCAGGGCTGTCTCGATAACTTCTGCTGGATGATAAATTGTCCCAGAAATTACTGCGGTAAATGATAATATTGCCATCTTAAAACCATTTTCAACTGATATGACAATAACAACATATTGATGGAAGTACACGCTCTCAAAGATAAAAAAAAAAAACAAAACAAAAATACTTTAATTTCTAAAGAACATTTAACAGTGGGACTGGAAAACATTTGAAATATCCAAAATAAACAAACAACCAAAACAACAATAACTAAAATGGATTATGATATTACTGTATCCAAAACCACATCTCAAAAAATAACTGTTCAGCTGACAGAAAAAACAGGGAAAAATGGCAGGAAGTGAAACTAACCACTTCACACTGAGTACCAGAGGTTTGAAGGGTTTCTTCAAACAGCGGCTTTTCAACACTATTAAAGGGAAGCATATCTTTAACAACCGTTGTCCATCTCTTTATTGCACTCATTTTAATTGATCGTAAAATTAATTGATTTGCTTATTGTGACGAGCTCAATGGGATGCAGAAGGAAACGCGCTTACATAGCGGTCCAAGGGATTCCAAAGACAGACGCCGCAAATCACAGAACTTTTACTCATGCACTTTTATTAGGACATAGAATCATTTTAATAGAAATTAATATATGCTTGAGTTTTTTTCCTTTCTGTTTTCAAAACATGAACACCCTGTAAAATATCTTCAGAGGACTTCCAAAAATGCGCCCAGCCTCATGTTAAAGCCTGCAGAAACATCTACAGTGAGGATGTTTTATGGTGTGGCGCCACAGAGCTTCAAAGAAAGCAAAAAAATCTTTAGTCATGTCTACAGAAATAACTACGCTGAGCTGAAGTGAGGCAGCGGGATTTAGCTTGATTTCACTTTGATATCATCTTTTGATTCAGACAGGGATCTAAAAATAAAACCCTGTCAGAGGTGGTTTCTGGATATTAAAGACAGTTCTGCCGCTTTAATTTCGATAGTTTTGTTCTTCACTGTTCTTCACTGCTTAATACCTGAGGCACCCCACGCACTGTCCCTCCATTGGTCCAAGAAGATCCCTTTTGGTCCATCCTTCCCAGAGTCATCCGCTTCCCAGAATTTCTTCCCAGTTAGGAGCTGCTGTAGGGACACAGGGGAAAAAACCGTTACCCAGAGTCAAAAATAAAGGAACATTTGAGCAGAAAGGTGAAAGAAAAAGCCCAAGATATTACAATTTTTATTTTGAAAAGAGGATAAAGTCTGCCTGAAGGGCTGTAGGAGTCAAAGAAATCCAGCTTGATCTTCTTGGATTTTCCATATTATGGGAAAAAAGACTTTTTTTTTTAAACCAGTATTTTGGTTTTGGCATCTTACCAGCAGCCTAGATATATTCCATGTTATTAAATCTTTGCTACATTTCAGTTACATGAGAAAAAACTTTTTTTTGAGAAACTCTGTGACCTGTATATGTGGAACATGTTCTGTTTAGAGGAGAACAAATGTGTTTCTAGACAATAAAAGTACTTTTTACAGTTTACAACATTTTAAACATCAAATGATATAAAAATTCATCCTGAAAGAAACACTTCAAATTTATGAATGACTTTCATTTTATTGACTTGTACTTTTAAGATTTTCAGGTTGACTGGGCGCGTAAATCACACGAGCCACAATTCTGCTTAGAGAATATTTCCGAACTCAAAATATGCACAGACAGTTTGGGATTGCCTGAAGACCGGCACAGATCCTGGACCTAACTTACCTCTCCCATCGCTCGTCCTTCTAAAGCCAGAGCCTGGAAGTCCTGATTCAGCTCGTACATGGACCGCACCTGAACATCCAAACAATGAGTAAAAAAAAAAAAAAACAAGAGTCATAAAAACAACAGAATTGTGTACTTCCCAATGAGCCTCTTAAAAAGATACTCTCTGCCTAAAGCATGAATAAAATCATATGAAAAGCTCTCGGTTTGCAGCTCTCTTCTGCCACTGAACGTTGATTTTGTTTTGTCTGGAGAATCATGAAGTACTTCTGATAGAAGAGACTATTTAGGAGACAAATCACATTCCTAAAAACAGCTTTCTCCTGCTTGTATTTTTTTTTTATTTTATAAAATGTTTTTGGCTGACTATGGTGGCCTTTTTCCATTGTTCTGGCAGTAGGTAGACAGGAAGGGAGAAGGAAGAAGAGGAGGAAGACAACCATGACGAAGACTACAGCCTCTCCCCACTTGCTGTCCCAAAAAAGCAACTTTCTTCTGATGCAATTATTCAGCCAACCCTACAGATGCCACATAAACACTTTTACGTCAGTAAACTAATATTTTCTTCATAATGTTCCTCAAGTCATTTTGTTGTGAAACCAGAGAAGTGATTTGTCTATTTTCCGGCACACATTAAAACACTGCTTGCCCCTCCACCGCCTGTTGCTGTGCACTGCTGGTCAGCTAGACACAAAAAAAATCCTTTTTTCTTTTCTTGGTACAAAAGAAAAAGACAAATTCAATCAGATATGTTCACACCTGACTGTCATGGATGTTGTCTCCAGTGGGCCAGCGATGTTTGCCAGGCTGCTCGCCATGCTGCCGCTGGAAGAAATAATCTACCATGGCATCATCCTGGGAACGTCCAGCGCCCGCCACACCCTTCGGTTAAAACACAGACAGAGGTTATTACCGCCATATTGTGATAAAATTGGTAGAAATCTGAGCTTCTGTGAGCACAAACATGTGGAATATGCCTCCAGAGAAAATAAATTAAGCAAAATTCAAGTCCTAAAATGCATTACAAGATCAAAACCTTATTTAAAAATTCTCTATAATTATGGGACAAGCGGACAAAAAATATTTACCGGCCAATAACCAGTTCAGGTTTCCGTCAATTACAAAACACACATTTCGTTGTGTAAACTTTGTGCTCATTAAACAATTGACTGCAACAAATGTCGACCATAGATGATTCCTTGATCTAAGCAGAAATTTTGAAAACGACACAAAGGAGGAATTAAAGATTTATTTCCACTTATGCATCAAAACATATTACCTTAACCTTCCTCTGATTTACTGAAGCTAAAAATTGAGACTTTTTGATTTTGGTGCATTTAATGAACAACCTGTCCCCCAGATTTCTCATTACTTGACCTGCGATCATCAGTAGGGGCAAACCAAGGAAAAATTCACCCACAGACTGCCATTTTCTGGGATTGAATCATCTAAACCCGCGAAGACCCGACCATGCCTGCATGTTGATGCGTAAGAGTTAGATACATTCTAACAGAAAGGAGTACTTTTCCAAATAACAGGAAAGATGACTTCCCCGCTTACTCATTCTGAGTGTAAACACTGAATTCCCCTGAAAAACATGTCTGCCACCGCAAGTGGTCAAACAGCTCTGGAAACAGATGGACTTAATCATCCTCTTACACATAAAGAGTGTTATTAAAATTTGACTTACAGTAACAGCTGTTTAATATTATTATTTTTTTAAAAAGGAAGTAGGTTCCTTCTTATGAGATATTCTAAAAATATTAAACCAGATCAAATAAAGGCATTTAGAATTAGATCTGGAAATCACTTCTTAGATCATCAACTACAAAAGGTATTTTTAACATGTTTTTACTACACATTTTTGGCATGTTGACTGTCCTGTCAGAAAATCAGTCACTATGGTTGTCAGAGCCACTAAACTGTGTCGCTTACACAGCAGCACCTCAACCAACCTGGGGAAAATAACTAAATGTTTATAATCCATGCATTACTTTCTCCATTTGTGAAGTAATATTAACAGTTTCTACAGCTCATTATATAGACAGTGAAGAATATGAACTAGACTTTTAGAACTTTTTCTACAAACTGACTGTGAAAAAGTCTCTAAAAGATGTTTTTTATTAATTGCTGATTGCACTACAGAAGATGCAAGTGGTTTGTAAAGATAAGACGCATCGTAAAATGATATACACACAGAAGGGATTAGGTTTACATAAAAATTTTAAAAAATTAGAAGAAGTGAAGCACATTTGCTGCAATATAATTTTTCTGTTCCATTAGAGAAAACCTTAATGTATTTGGTTTTTAATGAAGTGACATAGTGTGGTATAATTCATTTTCAGCTTTAGTAATCATAAAAACTTGCATTTATTGCTAAATCTTTCTGCTTGGTGAAGGATCTGTAACGCTGTGGGACGGTTTTCTCTCTCAACTGTCATGACTGACATTACAGTCTCAAATGATTCAAAAAACAGACCCACCATTAAAAAAACAAAAATAATGAGCTATTTTAAAAACTTGTTGAGTCAAATTGATGTGTACTACGCTGTTACCTAGCAACCCCAGCGAGCCCGGCCCATCGCCTAGCAACCCCAGCAGAGCTCCAGCACATTTGGCTGCTGGAAAAGACAAATTGTCTTGATGTTGTCTTAACCATTCAGAAACCACTTGCTGAGTCCTTGTTGGTTGTGCAGGAGGCTCTACTAATGCTTTTCAAAGATGTACAGTTGTATAATTTGGCATCTGTTTTCAGTCATTTTCACCTGCAAGTGTAAACGTTGAGTTGGTGAGTGTGGCGCAGCAGCAGCAGCAGCAGCTTATTTTGGTTTGAAGTGACAAGAGGTCCTAAAACAGCTCATTAGTCTCATTTTAGATGATTTTGTGCCAAACGTGTTTTGTTTAGCCCATAGACCTATCCTAACCTGTTCAGGGAAGCATAATAGGTCACCTTTAAGTCCAAAACTGGACTCTGAATAAATATGTAAATGCACAAGGAAGTAAATAAGCTCAACTTTCCCACTTTCTTTTTAATCAGATGCATCCATTGATTTATGAATGAGCCAGAAGCAGAGACAAATCAGAGTGGTGGGTATTACCTGCTGACTGGGGGGTGTGGCCTGAGGGGTCTGTCCAGTTGGGGGGGCATGTCCTCCGCTACTCAGCACCACAGGCATGCTGGGAGATGTACTTCTATGGTGGGGGCTGAATGAATCCTGCCAGAGCACTGCTTTCCTCTTCAACACACACACACTGCTCATTCCACCACAGCCTGTTTAGACATAGACACACACACACACACACACACGTGTTAGAGGATGACTTTTGCAGGCTGGTTCAATAGGCTGTAGAAACACACATTTGAACCATCCAGACAAGTTTAAGGTGATTCCTAGTAATTTATAGGCTGACAAAAACAGTTGTAGTATTTCAACCCAAAGGGAAACTATTACAATTTTATTTAGTAATTCTGTATTTCGTTAAAGAAACTGAGATTAAAGGTAGTTTATCATCGCAAGTCTATATATTTTCAATCAATATCACTTTAAAACAGATGTCGTAACGTACAAGTACTGGCAAAGCTCTTTACAATGCAGACTGGCATTTCCGACCTCTGATCAATCATCATAAACATCATAAATGGGAATTAGAGATGCCGGTCCACAGGAGTCGACTAATTTTGTACCTGCATTTGAAAGCTGCGTTCATATTTTCAGGGAAAAGCAGTTTTTTGTGCTTCACTGGCCAAAAATTACCACATGGCAGGTTGTATTAAAACAAACAGCACAGCTCATTATTTTACAGTGTTAAAACTGCATTTTATTTTTTTTAATCTACAATAAGTCAGACTAAAATTGAAAATCACACAGATTTGCAATTTGATGCCGGCAACATTTTTATTTGTCGTTGGTCAATACGAGTCTGCCTCCAGCTCTTAATGAGGCTTGTTCGCTTCTTCAGGGCTGGAGCCAGAGCTGGAACTGCAGTGATGAAAAACAAACAAATAAATAAATAAATCTAAGCACGGGGTACTTTCAGCTCCACAAATTTTAGGTTTGGCTTGAAAGCTCTGTTTGAAAGATACAGCAGTCAGCTGAAAAGACATATCAGCAATATCACAAGTTTAGTTATATAAAAGGGTGTAGAGTAGACCCCCAACTATTAGTAGTTTGGTATTATTTCTGTGGACCGTAACTCCAAATTATTTGTGTATTATTAGTTATTTGCGAAAACGCACAGACTTTTCAGTTACAGGCTGACGTGTATAAAGCAGCCAGTCAAAAACGATATACATCTCATGATCAAAATCAATAGGTAATACGTCCGACAGAATATTTAATAATTTCACTGAGCTCTGATTCAGAATCGCACAGCATTCTGGGGGATGTAGGCAGAGGAAAAGGCTTTAGCTGCTCAAACTCTCACAGAGGCATCAATTAACTCGCTGAGTCTTTGGTTACCTTGCAACAACCTGTTGAGTAACTTGTGGTTACCTAGCAACTACCTGTTGAGTAAGTTGCGTAGCAGCAGCTTAAGGTTTCACCACCGTGCCTCATAACTGCTTGAAAATAAAAAGAGCAGCACAGAGTGGAAACTGTGATTAAAGCAGCAAAATTACGTCACTAGTTTGGAGGTATTCAAGAATCTCCAGGTTTCCTCCGGTGTATTATTAAGCCTGGCGGGCCACCAGGCTTTACTTGTGCCCCCACCAGGCTAATCACTGTTTATTTTACTGGGGTTTTTTAATGTCTGCATTTTTTTAAATATACATTTATATTTGAAGCTTGTCATCATTTGTTTTTAGTTTAGTTTTGATATTGCTGAAATTGTTTGTGTGGTAATGCATTTCGCCATGTTTGTTCGTAATGTTTGTAGGATGTTATAACTGTTGAAGTGGTTGATTTGAATTTTGTGTTTAATTTAATGTGGTTTTGTCTTTTTGCAACGTCTGTAAGCAATGATTTAATTGTAATGTTTGGTGTGGACCCCAGGAAGAATTTAGGATCCTTAAATAAACAAATATCGGTATTTGTAATGAAAAAACTGGATCGGTGCATCTCTACAAACCAACAGTGATGTTTCTCCAGTAAAACAGTTCAGGCTTTACCAGGTGGACATTTTCATGGATGTCGTTGTTGTTCACTCATAGTTCGCACCCATTAAACAATGTGCTAGTGCTGGACAACAAAACTATTTCAATAATTTATCAATAAAATAGGTAAATCCTGGTGGATTGAGAATAAAAGTCTTGTTTACCATTTTCACATATGAATGCATCACAAATCTCAAAGTGTTTGTTAAAGACTCTCTCTGTGTGTAATGTCATTTACAGTTCGGATTGGTCAGGTTTGGTTAGGCCGAGTTATTTTGATTAGAGGGTGGAGATGATTAAATATGGTTGGGGTGACTTAAACAGTCAAATTCTTGTTTGGTTTAGTTTAGATTGGAAGCTACAAATCAGATAAAAACTGATGATGTACATCAGGACTGGAACATGAACAATGAAAATAATTGGAAGACTATTACAGCTCGACAACACCATAAATACAAGATGCCCAGGGGGTTTTAGTTGGAAAGAAGTCCACACAGAGAAATAAAGGAATAAATTAACGTTTAAAGAGACAGATGGGTTTTTTAAGCCACTTTATACCATCTACAAGTGGGGAAAGAAAAAAGTAATGTTTTCCATATAAAGATTAATTCTTTGAAATGTGGCCCAATGATAGCAAATGAAAGAATAATATAATAATGAAAAGGTTAGAGACATAAAACTGACAACTTTACTATCAGAATCACTGTTTCAACATTTTTCCAGACCAGAGGAAGATTTGGGGAAATGTGAACCTGATTAGCCAAGCCCTATAAAATCCATTATTTATTTTCAGTTTTCATATAAGTGTCAAATTTGCTCTTAATTCATGATTTAGGATTTCTTCCACATGGGATGAAAAAAAATTATACTGAGGGGGAACCAAAATGAAGAAATAAACTGATTTTATTGGGCTTCAGATACACAGTTGATTTAGAAGGTGTTGCATAAAAGCATTGCCAAAATAATTTTACTAGTACAGCTGCACAATAATGAAAGACAGAGGAGGACCACCCTGGACACTGATTCTACCACTAACACAAACATTGGTTATGGCAGTAACGCAGGGCTTTAGGAACCCAGATGCAACAATAATCATTTAGCATCTGGGTTAGAAAAAGAGCAGATGTAGAATGTAAAGTCTCTATACAAAACGGAAACTGCCCCCAAAACCAAACTGGCTGTGATCCCACTGGCAGGAACAACTACCACCAGGCATTTTCTGAAAAAATGGAAGTGAGAGTCCGCAGTCCCACTCTTCTTTACAGAACGGTTTTAATCCATCCACGATGAGGGTTTTAGAGAATAAACAGTCTTGTTTAATGTAACAGCATCTCAGATGGATTTTAAGTACAAACTTTGACAAGGCCACTCCAAAACCTTACCATCACACTATCACTACCATTTTCCACAGTGAGTATGCTGCTCCTTTTCTGGCATTCTAGTTTTATTACAGCAAAAATGTTTCACTCTTGTCTCAGCAGCTGACAGAATATTTTCTCAAAAGTTCTTGGAGGCCTCAAGACGCTCATTAGAAATATGTTTTTCTTTGGCCTTTGAATGTTTTGACGTATTCCGTCTACACTTTGACCAATAATGTACCTTCAAAACAAACAAATTAGCGGCCAAGTCATAGGTTTCACAAAGAAGTCAAGTCAATATCAAAGATTGTTTAACGTTAGCGTCACAGGATAATGAAGTCAAATGATTTAAAGGGATCGGCCTGCTATTGAAGTTTAATTTTAGCCACAAGATGACAAAAACTCATTTAAAAAGATCACAGTAGATACCTAATCCCTTAACTACATCTAATCTAAAACTCATGACTTAAGACAACAGGCTGAGTCTACGGTTATACAATTATTTACATATTACAGCAATTATTTGATTCATGTACGATATGCCCTAAATCACTGAATAGTTTTCCGGTTTCTGGTCCTCATCGTGCTTTCAGCTGAAAAGCTTTAGTTATGAAACTAATCCAAAGAACAGTTTGTGGTGAGAAATAGCTGGAGATCAACATTACCAACCATTTTTTGTTTTTAGTGCCATCACAAGAGTAATCACATGTCAGATTACAACACTTTTTTTTGTCGTTTGTTTAAAAACAATTTTTCCGTCTTTAGTTTTTCAGTTTATTTCTTTCAGCACGGGCATAACAGGAAAAACAAAGGTCAGTGCCTCCAAAGTACAACGAACAGCTCTCACAAGCAGAATAACTGTTAAATCTGTTCGCCTTATCTATTTGTACCAAACAAACTCGCCACTCAGCATATTGCGCAAATGAAACTATTTGGAAAAAACATAACGCTATCTAAGAATGTGTGCACACAAGAGCGAGACGACTCGCTTTATTTGGAAGATATGGAGCCAATCTGGTGGCTGTCATTTTGAAAAGGTCAGAGGTGGCCTGGTTACTTAATCAGGGGAAAGAGTGAAGGCTGTGTGGTGATTAAATGCAGTTTTAAACCTGAAGAAACACACGCGAGTTATGGTTGCAGATACAGAGACGTTTCTGTACATCTCGAACCCTTTTCTGATTTTGTTACATCATATCCACAAAATGTAATGGATTTTAGTTGAATGTTTATGCGACTGACCAACACAAAGTAGGAGTTAACTCAAGTAGTAGGAAAAATGACACCTGATATTCAAATAATTTGGACAATTTACCTTTATTTTTTAGCCGCAGGTTGGGATTGTCACACCCCTGTCTGTGCCCAGAATGCGGTGGATTGAGCCCGGTTATTGAGTGATTCACCCCGCTGGAATCGGGGAGACCAGCCGGCTGAGAATATTGGTAAATATCGCGATTAGTGTTGTGTCTGACATATTATGATTTAGTTGAGGTGTGCTGTACAGCCTTAGTGGGGATGCAGTTTTTCAGCAAGTACAAGCAAAGTGGTGAGGGCAGATGGGAAGATGGGTGCAGCTAAAATACAGTATAAACAATAAAACCTGGAAGAGACTTCAAAGACTCGATGTCAGGGCAAAGGTTCACCTTCCAGCAGGACCACAATCCAAAACATAGAGCCGGAGTTGCAACGCAGTGGCTCCGATCAAACCCACACTCAAATCCAATCCAAAATTTGTGGTACGATTGGAAAATTAATCTTCACAGAGACTGTCCACTCTGACTGAGCTGGAGGTTGTTATTTTGGGGTTTTTTTTGGAGTGGGATAGTGCTCAAACATTTTTAAGCTGGTCAAAACAACCCCCAGAAAACTGCTTTGACACAGTACGGCTACACAACTGTAAATAATATTTTCTTATCGCAAGTGAAGAACTGCCAGAACCACACCAGTAAATGCTCGCTAATTATTTAAGTGCCAAGCGTCCAGGCTGTCTGTGATTGCAATGCATTTGGTGACATTCATTATATGTTTATTCCAAGTGATGTCATCACTGTATATGCTTGTTTCCCTAATATCGTTTACCCCCTACTGTATAAGCAAGATACATCATTCACAATTTTTAAGTGCATGTTCTAAGTCAATTCACAGTTTATGCTCTACTTTGCGCCGGTCTAACATACAAAATCCCAATAAAATATTATAAAGTTGATATTTGAACTGCAACAAAATGTGAAAAAGGTGAAGCAGTGTGGCTACTCTTGCGAGGTGCTGTACAGGTCATGACAGCATTAGCAGTGTCCACCAGTAGGAGCATAATTTGTGTTTTACAACCTCTCCTTATCCAACAGGCTCTAATCTCACATTAGTGTCCCAACAGGCCAAGAAGAAGTGGCGAGCAGTCATTTTTAAACTCACCCATATATAGTAATTACCTTTGTGTGAGCCTGTCTTGACACTTTGGGTCCTCTAAACACACAGAGCTTAGACAACCAAAAATCACCCTCAAACACATAGCCGCAAACCAGCCGGCTAAACACCTCCAGCAGCTAAAAACAAACCACTCTGCCAACTGGTCATTCACAAACCGAGAGCAGCCTTTGTTTTCCTGTTGCACTCTTCATTCAGCAACAAGGAAATGCTAGCTCTTCATTCCAGTTCTCTAAACACCCGGAAATCCAGCGCACACTGCTCGGTGTGCTCTCGGTTCACCTCGGCACCCGGAAACGGGGCAAGTCTCCCCGAGTCCAGCGGGGTGAATCACTCAATAACCGGGCTCAATCCACCGCATTCCGGGCACAGACAGGGGTGTGACAATCCCAACCTGCGGCTAACAACAGATACTGTTTGGTGCCTCCACACACAGGCCACCCCGGCACTCACACACCAAACAGAAACCCTAGATGCAGGCTGAAAAGGCTTCACGCTTTCCAGGGTTTCTTTTCATGCACTGGCCTTCGCTCACGTCGGTTATCCGCGAGTTTACGGAGGGTTCACTGCCCGTGTCTACCAACAATAACACGGCCTCCCGTTACAAGCTCCGACCGGCTGCAAACACGGGCTTCTAGCGATGATTTTAACAGCCTCGGTAGCCGCACGGCTTCATAATGCTGTTATAGACAAACACCCGAGGGGTTTTACGTGTCTGGCGACCCAGTTGTCTGGGTAGATAAAGCTGACGCGGATGCTAACAAAGGCCCGAAAACTGTCTGGAGCGGAAGACCGACACAAGGGGAGGAAGGAGCCAGGCAGCAGAAAGGTGCACTGCCGCTCCAGTTTCACAAAATCCTCTTATTTCACCACTTCCTGGCCCTCTAACGCTGCAATATTTGCATCGGGGCGTCGATAACTAAAGTCTGGAGAAACACTGGAGAGAGTCAAAGCGATACCTACCGGCGGAGAGGGTGGATGGTCGCGGATTTCGGCCCCAGTTTCTCTCTGACACCCCGGGCTTTCACTCCGACAACATGGCGGCACGGCGGAGGAGCAGGCAGCAGCGCCGCATGACGGGAAGGGATGAGAGGGAGCTTACGGCTCATTGCGCCTGTATGGCAAGCCATAGCAATATCTAATCAAACTTATAAAATTGTACTTTAGATATAAATAATGCATTAATAATACTTTTGTGGTTTAAAGTGCATGGCTAATATCTTCAACAAATTGAAAAAAATTAAACATTAGCATTTTGTATACATTTCAGCAACAGGGAATGAAAAAACAACACATTAAACTATCATTCAAATTGACATTCAGGATTAAAAAGGTATTGAAAGGACAGAATTGGTCCTTTTTAGTTTAAAAAGGATAAGCGCAAGTTGGAGAAAAATATCATTTAAAAAATAAATTCCAAAATACATCACCTGCTCAAATGTTTTGGCACTTAAGTGCAAATAGTTTTCACAAGCAAACAGAGACAAAACGATCACAAATTGTTCTTGGACTCAGAAAAGCAGATTCTGACACATAATATCAAGCGACTTTGGTATATAATTCTTAAAAATATGAACTTGCAGACTATTAAGTTGTTCAAATTTTTTATTCCGTTATAAATTTTGAGTCTTGCCTGAGCAACAGGCTTCATTAAACTCTGGAAATCCTGTTCCGACTTTTGGTTTTGATGTGCCACTCAATAGTTATTAGTGGCTTAAATTGCACATTCTCACACCTACAGTTTGGAGACCCCAATCAGCCTAACCTATATGTTCTACGTGGCAATTAACCTGATCCATACATTATATCATGGTACCGAGAAGTAAAATGTTTTTAGTTTCTAAACTGAACAATCAAATCTATTTGTCCCCTGAAGTTGGAATTGGCATTAGGAAAGTCAGTGACTTCAATTTCTGGTTCAAAAGAGTTGGCACATATTAAATTTTGTGAGAGTTTGTTAATATATATATATATATATATATATATATATATATATATATATATATATATATATATATATATATATTTTTTTTTTTTTTTTTTTAAAGCTATTTACAATCCATAACATCACTGTATGTGTTTCAAAAAATAGTCTTTCTTCCTGTTATGGTATTTTTATTTAACTTGTTATAAATGTATACTGGATAGTTACAGTCAAATGTTTAGTTATTCAAAGTTGAAGTACAGGCATTTCAAACAAAACTACTGTTGAATAATTGTATAATAGTACTCATTTGTTTGGTTTTGTTTTGCTTAATATTACCCCACACACAGCTTTCAAGCAGATTGGTAAAGCATAAAGTCATTCCCCCCCCCTGTAATATGGCTGAAAAAGCGTGAGGACAACAGAAAGCTGTTTCTTATCTCACTATTAGCAAGAACGATGAACCTCTGAAAGCCTCACAGTATTTGGCAAACAGATTAGGCTCATTACTGCCCCTTGTGGAAATATTCATAGTATCAAATTACAGCAAAGTGCCGGGAAAAACGATTAGCTTTCGATATGATGGCCGTATTAAATGATCAAGTGTGTTGGTAGTTGTCTTTTTGAATGCTGGAACATCTATTATCGTTAAGTTTTGTTCTTAATTTTGCATAAAATAAATAAGAATAAAATAAAATTTTTTTTTTTTTTTTTAATGCAGTTTATCCAGTTACCATGGCAGATATCTGGCAGATATCTAAAATGTTTCTTCTTATTTCAATTCTGCTACATCTATCCAGACATACATATCGCTTTTATGTCATTTATTTTACTAAGTAATTGCTATTTGATTAGGGTGAACAAGTGCTTTCTTATACCGTAAGTATGAACCCCATTCCAATTATAGAATACTCACACAAGAAATAATTTAAGTTTATCAAAAGGAAATATAATATCAGGCGGAACTCTTTAGTCTACCATTATTATTATTATTATTATTATTATTATTATTATTATTTTATTTATTTCCTTATGTGTTTAAAACAAGAATCCACTAAGTCTTTGTGGTGGATTCCCCAACATGGTGTATTACTGCCCCCTTTTGGTAGAGTTTATAGCACCACGTCACTGCAATGCATTGGGAGAAAATCAAACATTGCCTCTGAAAGCAACAATTAAAAGGCAAATTTGATTTCTTAAATTTTTTGCATATTCAAGCAGTAGTGTAAATTCCTTAATACAATCTTTTGTCATGTTATATTTAAGTAAACAGAACATTAAATGTGTTTCATTTAGATATATGTATAAAAAACAACAACAATGCGACTGAGTAATGAAGAGAGGTTCATTAAAATCAAAAATATAAATTTCTCCTGCTGGTGATTTTGTTTTAGATATCCAAAATAACAATAATGTCCTTCACAGAACGTGTTGGCATTACACAGAATTAAAAAAAAAAAAGTTAAATCAATTGTCCTATGACAAACATGTAAATTATCTCCAATGTAAAAACTTTCCTGCATGCCTGAAATGTTTTATTTCGTCCAGGAAAAGGCGAATATTGGCAAAAAAAAAAAAAAAAATGTCTTCCCATTTATATGATGAATTAGCTTGCCATAGCCTCCAACAGAGTTAAGAGGGCGGGTTCACATCGCACCGGTCCCTTTGTTAAGCCCCAATGTCTTGTCTGCTGGTATTGTTTGCCGTATTTGTTAAGGTGTTTGTTTTTAACCCCATTCACAAAGCTGCTCGTGCTAAAGATTTGCTCCACTTGCTGCTGTTCCAGTAAAAATAAACCAAATCCCAGAAAATTAAATAAACATTAATTAATTGAATAAAATACCGCAGCAAATACTGACTAAGAATTTTCATTGATATCAGGGGATCATTAATTAGAATTATATAAAGAACGTTGGTATCATTCCCCGGTTTGCTGGGCGGTGACAGAAAGACGTCTCGTTGTGGCGGATACACAAAGCAACCGGGTCTCCACGGCAACGGGTGCGTGCAGCCATGGCAGCGGCGCGCTGCACCGCGCGGCCATCTAGTGCGTTGGTTCAGGACGCTCCGCCACATCCCGGGAATGTGGAGGGACGGCGTGGAAAAGAGGAGGGGGGTGTTACTCGGGAGAATAAATAAATAATGAAACAAAGAGACCCCCAGCGGGCATTTGGGAATGTGCCAGTGTCCACTCAGACAGACACCCCCCCCCCCCCCACACACACACACAGAGAGAGTGCTGACAGTGTGTGGATGATGTAATGCGGATGCAAAACATTCCCGTTAATTAGGTTACCTTTAGAGAAACATGGACACTTTTAGGACGTTGACAGGCTGCTTGTTTGCTCTACGCCATGGATAGACACAGTCAAAACGAGAGTAATGAGTCATATAAATAGCGTGGAAAAACAGAAGATTACACATAATTTAACTATACCCTGGTGGGCGATAAATAAGTAAACAGTTCAGGCTAACTCGTGGTGGAAAGAACTGCACACCAGATTACATTTATGTAATACAGGGTAAATGCAAGGCCGGATTTATTATCCATGAGCTTTATGTTTATGGAGGACATAAACATAATTAAAAAAAAAAAAGGAGTGGGCAAGAGGGGTAGGCAGAGACCAGCTTCCATAATTTATGGAGATAAGATTGATATCTTTTTTATTTATGATTATTTTTCATTTGTTTCTCTTTGCGATGCATACATTTGTAGTGTCACATCCACCGAGCTATTTATATTAATTAATTTATTTTCCTGTATTTCATCAGAAAAAAACCCTCAACAGATTAACATTTTTTGGGGAAGGAGGTCTGGCAGAGAGCCACGTTGAGACAGACATAAAACAAAGTAGCTAAGATAGGAGGAGGTGGTTTACACTAAGGCACAATAATTACAGGAAAGGTTTGAGAAGAGGACATGTAGAGGCTTCAGTTAGAAAACTGAATGAATTGAATATAAAGAGATTTAATCAGTCAACATCTGGCCATAAGTAAAGGAAATCTGAGGAAAATGAAAGTTGTGCATTGGTCTGATGAGAGTTCAGAACTGAAATCAGGATAAAATGTGTAGATTCATCCGAAAAGACATTTAAAACTTTTGCAAGGTAGACTGTACACAGTTTTTTATTTTATTTTATTTTATTACAGTTATGTGCCACTGGAGTAATCCATCAGACAAGACATTTTAGGATTTTTTTTTTTTTTAATATTTGCATAGTCTTTCTGTGAGGACAGTGAAGCAGGAACACAACTGCTGTGCAGCAGGATGATTTAGGGGTTTGATGCCAGCCAGGACCCTCCTTCATGCTGTTTGCATGTGTCAGTACTCGGATACATCCAAACCAAGTCCAAAAACATGCATATGGAACCACAATTCAATAAAATCCAACTTTTATGGTTATAAAATTGCAAAAAAAAAAAAAGAAAAACAAAAATGCTCCTGCTCCCATATCTTATGCTTATTTTTTGCATAAGATATGGAATTTGGGGGGGGGGTTATACTGATATTTATGAAACTACACAAAACAATAGTGTCTGTGATAGTGAAAAAAATTACATTATAAAAAAAGTATTTTCTAATTTGTGGTGCTTAATAATATTAAAGTAATACCAATTTTAACATACCAGGATACCAGAAAGGATTGAGCCGTTAATATTGTTAAGTGAGAAAAATCTTTACATTCTTGAGTATATTTGCAGGAACAGCTCCCACATTTTCCTGTGTACTGCCTCTTTAAGAGCCATTCCCCTGAACGCTGAAGATTTTCAAGGCTGACGGCTAACAAGCGACTGAAGTGAAACGGGATGCAGAGAAACAAAACCAGTCGTAACAGCACTCGGTTTATTCAAAATTTAGACACTCTCAGTGAGACAAGCGTGTCTGCAGATGACGACAGAAGTCACGTTTGAAGTAGAAAGTGTACTTTTATTATTTTAAACTTTACTTTACACCTGTTGAGGTTTGCACCTCATACCTGTCTCCTTTATTCTCACTTTCTGTCACATTTATTATCGAAAAGAAAAAAAGTCTCTAAAGTCTCCTTCGCCCTCCTGTTCCGATGAGAGTCGGTGAACGAGCTGCTTGGACTCTGTGTCTTCCTGATACAACAAGGAGGAATACTGCAAACTGGCTAAAACAAGGCAACATGATATATACAAAAAGAGAGAAGAAGAGAAACAGGTACAAAGCAAAACAAATTTGCTGTAATCCCTCCCACCCCCTCCACAATGTGACCCTCTTTTTTTTCCTTCTTCTTCTGTAAATAGAACCAACAAAACAATCATCGGCTGGTTATTTACATGCACAGTACTACTTCCCACCCCAACAAATAAAAATAAAAATACACACTAATACCTCATCCCAAAGCCATCTGATCTGAACACATGCCCCACAGATATTCCTGGAAACAGAACAGAAATTGGCACCTTTTATTATCAGGAGATCGCATGGAGGAATTACTGTCCAACAGCTGCATTACGGTCCAAAATAACACCAGTCACACGGAGTGTGTGTGAGATTATTGCACGACAGACTTAACACTCTGATTGAATGTTTGTTTAGTTCTTCTGCACCAGAACAAACACTGATTTATGCGAGTTTGATCCTTTAAGGAGTCGTGGTTTCGATGCCCTCTCCTATGGGCCTGAGGTGTGCAGTTGCAGCAGCATGGGAGGAAAGAAAGACGGCTTTGGGAGGAGGAAACTGCAGGACTGCTCTAGCTTTAACGTCACACTCTAAAACGACAACAGGTACGAGCTGTGCCTCGGTCTATCGTGCGGCTCCGCCCCTCCAAAAACATTCACACACACACACACAGGAGCACTCACCCCAACAAAGAAGTCAAACAAACACAGAGGGGCGCAGCGTGGTTGTAGAGTCCAGAGTACAACCATGAAGCACCAGCTTGGAGCTGCGCAATCGTATCACACACACGTACACACACACACGTCGACTTGAGAGGAAGCGCTCAGAGCTGGCAGTTTTGAGTGAATCTTCTCTGAATTCCCTCCAGCTCCTCTCCCACCGGGAACCGCTGGTTCGTCCCTGAGCTCTGCAACGTTCGTTTCAGGGCTGATTTCAGTTTTCCTTCCTCGGACACAAAACACACACGCAAACATGCTCACACCGTCTCTCCTCTCCGGGGTCAAAGGTCCGCTCCTCGGGTAAACTGCGACACAAACGAGTGAGTGTAATCAGGGGTGGGGTGGTGGGCGACCTGCCGCTTCTTTCTTTCCATCCA
The DNA here is from genome assembly GCA_010277075.1 of Poeciliopsis retropinna. Taxonomy (NCBI): domain Eukaryota; kingdom Metazoa; phylum Chordata; class Actinopteri; order Cyprinodontiformes; family Poeciliidae; genus Poeciliopsis; species Poeciliopsis retropinna. The sequence continues at coordinate 7,215,438 of VMRM01000016.1, read as the reverse complement.
CAGTGACAACTTCAGGCTTGGGCCTCAAGGGGGCGCTACCGACACTTAACCAGCCCTGGGAGGAGGAGAGGATTAGACCATAGTCAGAATTAGAGATAATTCTCTTTCATATAAGAAATACAGCATATTTTATTATGATTTTATATGTTCATAACTTATTTCTGGAGGGGAAATTATACATTGTTTTTTAAAATTTATTTGATAGAATCCACTAAACTCTGATCTTTATTTGTATTTGGCCTATCTATGTCAATAGGTTGGAGAGCAACCTTTTGCTGCTGTGACGGCGGGACTTTGACTAGATCACGCTAATAAATGAATATGTTAAAATGGTCTGACTATATGTTCAAGTTTGTCCCACTGATGGATTAAAAAGCGCAGAGGGTTTTTCCAAAGTTTGGCATGTTGGTTCTGAAACTTCTCCACATCTTTATTCCCATGATGCTCTCCAATGTTCGCTATTACATCACTGATGCCTTCTCAGTACAACTGGATTTATACTGAGATTGCACATCTCTGTTAATTAATAAAGTGACTTCCAAAAGAAATTGATTGAACCGAGCTCTTATTCAGGGAGAACAGAACAAAAGGGACGTAATACAAATACAAATACAAATACAAATACATTCTTATCGTTCCCTCTGTTTCACAATTATGGAGTCCATTATGATGGTTAGTTATACATTAATTCCAATAAAATTCATTGATGTTTTTGGTTGTATTGTGACAAAACATGGAGTAGTTCAACGTGTGTGAATACTGTGTGACTCACGTGTAAAGAGGCTGTAGCTGCAGATGAGAGGACTTCTGGGGTGGCTGGTAGCCGTACGAGTCGAATCCACCGATAAAATCAACTGGAGAAGGCAAAAAATATATATATAAAATAATAAAACGAAGAGAAATATAACATCAATATCACTAAGTGTTCTAGTTTAATCAAAATCTATAAAAATAAGAGAGTTTATGAATTCATCTGACTGTATCTTGGATTTACAGCAACATCTGTTGTGCACAGAGGCCTTTAAATGGATGGTTGCTGATTTTGTGACCAGAAAATGCTCTTTTTTTTTTTCTACAGCTGAGCAGTTTTTCACTTCGCTTACCTCCCCAGCCATGATGGCAGGATGACGTTTGGTCTACCGCCGGCCTGGCTTGCCAAAGATCCAGAGGTTTCAAAACATTTTAATTGACCCTCTGACTATAGGTACCGGCCTCACAGCTTTACCGGAATGTTCTATTGCCTTTTCATTTTTAAGCGTGTCTCAGACAAATGGACCTCTATGTCCCCGGAGAAACTACGTGAAATAGCCCAGTAGCCAGTTTATTCTGCGAACTTATCAAGATGGGAAAGATGAGAGAACATTCCTCTCAAACAAGGCGATTAGATTAGCAGGTCATCGCACATCCGCTTTCCTTGAAAGGTGTGTTTTCTATTTTCTTCTTTATTCAAGAGTAGCTAATAGACTTAGGTCTGTTCCCCTTTTAAGTGATTTACCAGAGGAACCATTAAACCCGACCAAACAGACTATATAATATTTTTCATTGCACTGCAACTCATAAATGAGTCATAATTACTCATGAGGATGATGCGGTCATTTACCAACAGCCATATAAAATATAATATTGAGGACGAGTGAGAATTAAACTCTGATGAGAAAGGCCCGCCAGACCCACAGATGGCCGGCCCGACAGACAGCCGCTGTGGCGGTGGGAGTACTCCAGCCCACATAATGCTGCCCACAGACGGGGAGCACAGATCACCCGGAGGGAATCCTGCGCACTGAGATTTCTAAGCATGACTCACGCAAGAGAAGACAATGAGACGGCATCTCTCACACCCAAAACCGATTGAGCGCCACTACAACTCCTCTCGAAAAAGAACATCCTCGGCAGCGGGATGAGTGGACCCGATACCGATGTCACGACACTACCAGACCCTTAGAGAGCACTCACAGCTGTCCTCGTCATCCTGGAAGACTTTGCTCACGTAGCAGGCGTACACGAAGCCGAAGAGCTGTTGAGAAGTATTGAAATATTCCAGTCAGATTGCACGTTTTGGTATGGTGTTCTTCGAAAAATAACAACGGCGGGTGTTGATGCAAACTTTAATAGGAACTGTTGAGTCAAGACACTTACAGCCAAAAGGATCTGGATGGCCGAGCTCAACACCTCAATGTACTGGTAGTCGAGGAGACATCCTGACACCGTGATGACGTGATGGTCGTCGGGGGCCATCCGAGAGTCCAGCACTGGCGTCACGAGGCAGCCGGGGCCGTGCTCCATCCACCACGAACGATGGAGGGACGTGTTGAAAGTCATGAGAAAGTCCCTGTCCTGGAAAGCGTCTGATTGGTCAGCGATGTTTCTCCACACAACATAAAGGAACTTTCAGAGCATCAATCAGTCTTCAGATGTTACAGACTTTTAAACATCGGAAGAAGAGGCCTGATACCTTTGAACATGCTCTAATTCTTCTTTACTTCGGTGCGATTTCTATGCAAGAAAGGAATCTTAAAGCTACACAGCAAACCATCGTTTACAAAAGACAGACTGCGTTCTTTCTTAACTTAGAAAGTGTAAAAGCTGAGCAACTCTGAAATTTTAAGTTAAACTGTGCCCATTCAAAACCTGAAACTGCCAAATTTCAAAAGTGGATATACAGCATCACCATTAGGATTGCTTGAACTGAATGAAATAAATGCAATTATCAATTTTATACTGGTTAGGCAAGTATCATGTTGCCGCTAAACACATATGTGTATCACATAATTCACTATCTACTACCCAAGATTAAATCTCGTTGACTAATTTTTTCTAACTCATTCAGATTTTCAAAACAACTAAAATTATTTTTGAGTATATTTTTTATCTCATGTCATTAGTTGACAGAAATTTCTATCCTGGTTTTAGTCATTCATCGAGTTTTAAAGTAGAAAAATAAAGGTTGGGTTTGAAATGAACGATGAAAGTTTATTATTACCAAAATTAACGCTGTGTGAAAAGGGTGAAAAGTGTGAATTTATGTTCACGGCAGACTAATTAAATTTATCCTGGTAGAATCGTAACTATTTCTGGAGGAGATAGAAGATAAAAAGAAAAAATATTGAATTTTGAGATAACCAATTATTTATGGAAATCACAACAGAGATGCTGGAGGCTGGCCCAACTCATCCATTATAGACCGAAGCATTACTGATATTGACTATTTTCTGGTGTCATGACAGCGATGCTGAATGGTGAAACAGTTGTAACACAAGATCTGCTCATTTTTTTCTATCCCAATCATCTCACTTTCTCAAAAGAATTTTGGTTTCTTGATATAGCACATAATCTGAACTCTATATGATTTTTTGACCTGAAAAACTGTTTTGAAACAAGTGACATAAATCTCAATATTTTTCTTAAAATAAAATTATATAAAAAGTAATAAAATAGGTTTTTATTAGAGAAACACATGGACTCACGGAACTGAATGTGTTTACCTGTGACAGGTTTCCCACTTCCAGGTAGAAACAAATAATGAAGGAGTTCCATCCAACCCATAGGACCAGCCATACTGCATACTGCCAGAAAGATCCAATCAAAAGTGCTTTTATGAAATTAAATCAGTTCATTGACAGGAATGTGGAATGCTGGCAATGGCGGGGGTATGTGGCACTCACAAAAATGAGGTATCTGAAGCGAAACTGCACAGTGCCAAACATGCCCAGGATGACGGCCATAATGTGCAGGAAGTTGGCCAGGATGGGAGCCCACTGGTAGCCCAGAAAGTCAAACACCTGCCTCTGGAGGGCCGCCACCTACGGAGGTTCAGATGCACACACAACGGCCTGTCAGAGGAAGCTTAATCAAAAGCACGCAGGGACATAAAGCGTCCTCACTTAATCAAGGTATCACACACGCACAGAGTGACAGGGACACACAAACACGAGGCTGCCGCAGCTGTTACCATGGAAACTGCCTGGAGCACCAGCCAGTCCAGTGACTGTAAAAAGGACCACCCCTTACAAAAAAAAAGAAAAAAAAGAAATAGCTGGGCCAAACTAATGAGAATCTATGGGCCAAATCCCTCTGCTGCACAAAAACTCATCGGCACAGCAAACAATGGCCACAATGAGCAGCTCTAACGAGGCTGCTAGAGCCGTACTGTCGTACTTATCAAACATTATAAAAGGAATGTCTTAACATTTTATTACCTGAATTACATAAAACCTAAACAGCACTTTTGCTGTTACACAGATTCTAAATTCATCAAAAGTTGATGCAGTGTGTAAACTTTCTAAATTAGGCAGAATTTATCACAACTTCAACCACTAGATGGCATCAAAGTGCTTCTAATGTGATGCAGGGTATGTGTTCATTATGCATCAACAGGCGTTGGAGTGTATATATGTCACTGTGACTGTAAGCCAGTTTAATTTGACCATTGTTCATGTAGACGAGCTACACTGCTGCCCCAGGCCAGTAGGAGGCGCTGAAGATATTTGAGCTCTGAAGACCTGAAATATGTAGAATGTTTATCAAGAATGAGGCTAGTTTCTAAACAAGCTTTGAATATTAATGCTATTTCAAGTAATTCAGTTTTCCATTTATACATGTATCTGTTTCCATAAATGACAGTTTTCTATTGCAACCAATTAAAATGGCAACATCTTGCCAAATTGAATATATACTTGCCAAACAAGTAGGCCTGTCGCAATAACAAATTTTGCCAAACGATAATTTTTCCCAGAACAATAAAAGATAATATTGTTGGAAATTTTGAGACAATTTCCAACTAATACGACAGTAACAATGGAAGAATAATGCAACACTTTCTCAAACATCAATAAACTTTAAATTTCAATGAACATTTAAACACTGGAACTGGAAAACATTTTAAATATCCAAAATAAATAAACAAAACAACAGAAACAACAACTAAAATTAATTCTGAAGTCAACACCACCAGTTTTGTTGTTGGTGTACTAAGGAAATATGAAACTAGTGTTAAGATGGACAACACGGACAAAAATTAGATCTTGGACACTTTTTATGGTGTATTAATGGTACTGTGGAGCCTAGTGACCTTAAAAGGAAGTAGAGCCCCTAATTATATTCCGTTTAGGGCCCCATACATTCATGGGCGAGTTCTTCTAAAGATTCACATGATTTTGCCTCCACCAACATGCACAGGTTACCCTGTTCCCTCTCCTTCAGGGAACCACAGCCTCGCCTGTAATGTGGGATGGCGCCCCAGCAGCTGCAGCTCAAAGCTGTGTGTGCGTGTGTGTGTGAGTGTGTGAGTGTACAGGGAGGCTGGACAAAAATGTCTGATTACAATGTGTGTGTCTGTAGCACGCCGCTCTAATTATATCTTGGTGGTTAGAGAGGCAGTCTCAGCTGTGGACACACAAACACACGCATGTATTAAAACAGAACCGACCCAAGGCAAAAAGTGAACTGAGCAGCTGCTCAGGGCTCCCAAATGAGGGTGATTTATCAGTGCTAATCATGCAAAACAAAACTTCTGGTCCTTAATGTAAAATATTACATGTAAATCAGTGTAGTTACGTCGTGACAAGTTTTAAAATACACGTGGAACAGATTAATGTAGTAAAAGTAGCCAGCTGGTTTCACTCTATGTTTTCTGTCTTGAAAACAGGAAAACTAATTAAATCTATGACAACAGTAAAAAAATATCAATACAAAAATGTATCAGTTTTGATGGACTGATTTCGGAGACGTCTTTTTTTTTTTTTTTTTTTTTTTTTAAGTAATTTTCCTCAAAAACCTGCTGCATCAGATGATATACTTGTTTTAGGCCCTCTAGTGAAGGATTTAAGTACAACTGCTACCCAAAATTCAAAGATGGCGGCGTGAACTTTGAAGAAACAGTTTCCTCGTGAAATGCAAACTCTTAATGTTAGGATGATTACGGAACATGAAACGTTTTTAAAATTACATGTCCTTTAAAAAAAACAGTCTAACCGAGTCATACAGTAAATAATGTAAACATGAAATCGCTTTATGGTGATACAAAATTATGTTATGGGTCAGTATGTATGTTTTACATCTGATTTAACTTCAAATTAAATAGCAAAAGCAAAATCTTCAACTCTATTGTTGAACGCTTTCTGTAAAAATATTACTGTAACAATATCAATATTTAGATATTTTGTCAAAGCATCTAAAAACTAGTTTTTGAAGTATAACATTTTCCTGCTATTGTTTATCTTTTTGTGAGAGTTTAAAGAGTCAATACATCTGGTATAAATTAAATGTAATGTGGAGAACTGCAGGGATTTAAACTTGAGTGATAGTAAAGGAACATTAGTAGAGCTTAGTGTTGGTCATAATATGGGCCCAGGGCCGCATTCAGTCTTGGACCGGCTCTGTATCAAAGCACGCTCACTTACCAGCTGCAGTGAACAGATCACCAACAGCGTGCATCTGCCGTCACACTTCCCCATTTTGGAGGGCTCGGGTCGCGGCTTCGAGCCGCGGAGGCTCCGGGGAAACGACGAGTCCCCGGTGAGATCCAGACTGCCTTCCCGTCTCAGCTCACACCATACCCGGGATGAACAGACCCGCACAAGGCCGCCGCCGCGCCGCCGCTTCCTCCGGCGCTTCCACTCACAGCGGCTGATCCATCTCCGGTCTCCGCTTTTGTCTACACAATTCCGGTCGCGGGAACGTTTTCAGGGGGGAGGAAAAGGTTGAGGTGATGAGAAGGAAGGAGGTGCTGGGGGAGTCCGCTCCACACCGGCCTGCTGCTGCTGCTGCTGCCGCTGCTGCGAGGTCCGACCGACTCCGAATCACCTCGGCCACACCTTCCGGAGAGGGGGGGACACACACAAAGGCACAAAGAGAGACGGAAAGCTGTCACAATCTGCCCCAGGCTGCAGACTGAAATGAACATCATATGATACCGGATCACACGGAGGGTGGGGAAGCGGCGGGGAGGAGGGGACCGACCCCGCATTAACACTCCGGCTAACGGTCGGCTCCTCCGCCGCGGACACAAAGCAGCCCGTCCGGACTCCTCCTTCCACAGCGGGTTTCCATCCCGCTGGGATCCCACTCTGCTCGGAGAAGCTAAAAAAAATAAGAGGACCAAGTTAACGGGGAAACCGACTCACTCACCAGCACCGGCTTCGGCCTTCCACGGCTCCGTCTCGCAGCGTCTTTTGTCAACAATCGGTGCCGGGGCGAGCGCAGGAGGAGCCGGGGGGGGAGAGAGAGGGATGGGAGGGGGGGCCCACAGTCACCGCGAGCCTCCCCCCCCTTCGATGAGGAGCTGTGAGGTTTCTGCAGGGCTGTTCAAAAGAACTACAGACACCACGGAGAGTGGGGGCAAGGGGGCACTGGGCACCCCTTTCACCTATCACGCTCCTAGAAAGTTTCTCATGTATATTTGGTTATTATGGATTTAAGAGCGGACAGGCTGATCTTCCGTTAGTAACAGTAAACCTTTTCACATTAAATATACTGTTATTTATCCTATTGCGATATGACTGACCACAACGGCCAAACAATTTCTACATATAAGAAATCCACACAATCTAGTGCAGAAATTAATGCGTAATGCATGACAATCCTAAGTAGCATTAATTATTAGCAAAACATTCTGTTTAGTGGATGACAACTTCGAGATTTTAGAGAAGCTGATCTGGTCGGGTGTGATTTTGACCTTTTCATCCGCATAAACTCTTCTCAAGTTCTAAAGGTTCTATTGCCTCTTCCATGCTCTTTAGTCAGTTCTTTACATAGATTTGCATTTGGGTTCCAGTCTGTTGACTGACCGGGTCAGTCTAATGGGTTTCTTTTTGCTCCCTGAAACCAGCTCGGAGTTTTCATGTCTGTGTTTGGCACCAATCTCTTGCTGGAAAATCCAATTCGGTTCCATCTTCAGATTATTACTAAGAATGTCGCTGTACTTTAATCCTTCCTTTAGTTACCCGACTGCGGACTGTCATAATTAGGTTTGAATTTGTGTGTATGTCACTCATTTTGAAACTGTATTTATTTCTGGACATAATTCGGACCCGTTTGCTTTGTGCTGCTTCTTGAGTCCTTGTTGCTAGCTGTAAACTGATTTGAATAGAAATATTAACACTACTGTTGTTGAAAAGTAACCAAGCATTTTTAGAATGATGCGCAATACCTTTCCACCTCAAAACATTGACTATGAAGTCCGCCCATCTGTCCATCGTCTATGTCCGCTTATCCTTGTAGGGTTATGTGGTGGCTGGTGCCTATGTCAAAAAATCAACTCCATTTCTGACATTCCCCCTTCATTGCATCATCCCAACAATGCTTCTCCAAGATGTCCATTGATGCTGCTTACAACCACTTTTAGGGGCATTGTAGTTTGTATGGCAAGCTAAGCAGATGCACAGCTCTGCCAGGTGTTTGCTAATTGCTGCTGCCGCTAGTCTGGGGAGCTTGGCTGGAGACGGAAGCTCAAAGGCATATCTTTGCGTGAATAGGTGGTGCATTGTATGAGCAGCCGTTAAGGCGTCAAATTCAAGGACTTCTCAAACATGCATGAATGATTCAAAGCAACACTCCAGGTATGTTGAATGAGGTAGTGACATTATAACATGATATAGAGCTCAGAAAAGTAACATTTATATAATGCTCCTCAATTTAAGAGCTCACAAAATGGTTAAAGAGGTTCAGCCAAATGCGGAGAACGAGTCAGTGTGTTGTCATCAACACCAGTGTGGACTCCGGCCGAGGAGAGTCCAGTTTGTGATTATTGTTCAGCGGGGAAATAAAAGGCGCACTTTAACAACCATGGTTCATTCCTGCCAGACCTCAAGCCATGCCTCCTTCCAATAAAGTGGGCTAAGTCAGCAAACACTGGCGGTAGATAATGACCGCTTTATGAGCATGGAAAACAGCACCCACCATGTAATAGAGTTATTACATTCAGTTTGTACATGTTAGTTCATAAAGTGAACAAACAGCGGACATAATCATTAAGAAAACTGGCCTCTGGTTTTGTAATGCACACATGATGTAGCTGAGCCTCAGGCACATTAAATTGGTTGTTTTTCTATTTCAGGTTTTTTCATTCCTTATTAAAATTGTTTGTGGAAGAAATTATGGAATGATATACAGAGGTTTATGTCTTGAACGTAACCTGACATGTAAAAAGCTTGCTCTAAGTCATACGCTCCTACTTTTATGGGAGCGTATGACTTTCATGCGGTTTTGACCAAAAGTTCTCAAATCTCTTTGAATTAGGGTTAGGGCTTCACTAAAACTTTTGTTAAAATTTTGAATCTGACCTTGACACCAACCAATTAAATTTCATGGCACCCATGTGGACTTTCTTCTCACTTGATGAGGAATTGGACTAGGCCATACCATGTTCCTTTTATTCTACTTCATTATGATTAAATGCTTAACAACCAATATTGGAAAACCAATGTAAGCAGTTAAGTTTTAAATAGGTATTCACAATATAAACTCAAACATTTCTAAAGATATTGGTCTAAGATATGTTAAAGCCATCACACATTAAACCTACATAGGGCCATGTAGCCCATCTTAACTCCATTTGGGTCCTACATGCATGTTTCAGGCTAGGAAAAAAGGTGAGCAAGCAATTTACACACTAGAGTATTTTAACCCAACACTTATGTGTCTCAACAAGGTTTGTACACAACAAATTTCTGTCACTTCAGCATAAGAGCTGCAGATTTTCAGTCTGTCCTGTTGAAACATCCAAGTGTGTTCCAGTTTCCATCTAGCTCTTGATTTGAGGTTAAGTCACTCTTTGTGTACTGCACCAGTAACCATGGTAGCAAGCCATCAGACTAACATGGTCAACAGCTGGTTTAGATTTCTATCCTTGAAGGAACCAATTTTGGAGCAGAGCCTCGTTTCTTGGTCAGCATGTTCAGTTCTTAGTGATACAAAACTGGATTTTTTGGTCACATTACACTGAGAATCACAGTGAGAGATTCCCAAAGACCAAAGGTTCACAGGGAATCTCTGGTGTTAGACCATTTCTCATTGAGCTCTAAACCCACCCAATGTACCCTGAAGGTCACAGTAGGAATACAGCAACAGAGTGACATCATCATCGCCAAAAAGAGACCCTGGGTTTCTTTAACCCAACACTTTTCTTTATGCCATTTAAAACCTCTCCATGCTCACCACAAACAGGACTGGAGACAAGGAGCGGTTCTGGCAGAGTCCAAACCACTAGCAACAAGATCAACTTTGTGTTGACAATATTGTTTTGGTGATGTATGGACTGGAAATCCCTTAAAAGTGTCCAAACACTCACAACAGCAACCCAAACAAAATCCCTGGAGAAACCTAGTAGGAAGCCTTCTTCAGATGTATTTAAAAGTTTTTCTTCCAAACTATGAACAAAAACGTTCTCTAAAACAAAATACGCTCCAAACAACGGCGCATTGTGAGAACTGGTAATCACATAATCACTGAAGGATTGTAAAATATTTATAGGAAAGCTGTAACTATTGGGGAAAGCTGCAGGATCATTTCTAGGGCCAAAATATGTGAACCAGAAAACGGTTTACTGTGTGCATGAAGGCAGACTCCAAAAACTCCCAAGCCTCAAAATGTTTAAAACAACATGCTGTAATTACTTCTACTTTTCTGTGTTTGAAAATTATTTCAATGTTCAAGAAGTAAAGAAAAAAATGTAGCGAAACCTTTTTTTTCCCCCTCATAAAAAAACAGCTGGGTCTGTTTTAGATGCTAAGGATAAATGTAAATCTTCTCAACCGCATAATAGTAAAACACCAGTGACAAAATGATATGACAAGAGTTGTTTTTAACTGAATACCAAAAGTTTATTTTTAAAAAAAGAAATAAATCAAAGTTTTAAAAAAAGGAAGAAAAAAAAAAGGAAAAAGGGGCCATTTTTGAGGCTGACTGATGGTAATAAAGTTCATCCTGAGGTTGTTCTGAGGCGAGACGAAGCATGTAAAATAAACTCCATCAGTGCCCATAAAACACTTCCGAGGCAGGCCGCTCACAAACACACACACAATCAAACATCCACACACGCACACTCTACTGAATTTCTCCCATGTACAGACGTTTATCACTGGAGCCAGACAGCACTGCAGAGAGAAAACAGATGAACAGCCCAATAAAATTAACAGATTTGATCCATTTAGAAACTATATCAAGACTGCATTTGAGGTTAGTTTGTGATCTAAAGAGGAAGATAAACACTTCTTTGATGCTTCAAAGGTTTCTGCTCTAAGCGACAGCGGCTGAGTGACTGACTCACCGACAGGCTCCTCTGGGTGGAAGACCACCTCATTGACAGAGCCGGCGTGACCCGGCAGCTTGTACAGGATCCTTCTGGACGTGGTGTCCCAGATGTACACAAATCTGGGAGAGGAGACAGAGCAGCAGAAAGAATCACTTTACCAAATCTGTCCTGGTCTGTCCGCCATCTTTGAAAGGCACCTTTTACAAAGGGACAAAAAAAACATTCGACACGGTCTCTCATCTAACTCGATTTTTTATGATTTAGTAGCTTTTTCATAATGTCTCTGTACAGACATATTAAACTGGAAAAAAAAATAGTCAGAATATTTACAATCCCATTCTATTTGATTATTACGAAAGAAGAAAAAAAAATTGAATTCGAAAGAAAATTAAATAGTTTTCAGAATTTTTTAGATATGAAAATCTGAAAGGTGTGGCATGCTTCTACGTGGTGGCAACATCCTGTGACATCTCTACTGAATATGAGTTAAAACAGAAAACTTTTGTTAGATTTGAATATTAATATCTAACCTTAAATAAAAGGTGTAGGATGATGCTACTAAATGGTGATGGACTGAACTTGTATAGCGCTTTTTCAGTCATTTTGACCACTCAAAGCGCTTTGCACTAGAGCTGCAAGCATCTCCCACTTTGAGTTCAAGTATCAGATAATGCAAGTCAGTTTCTCAATAGATACAATGGACAAATCATTAGTACCAATAATGACGTAATTGACATATCTTAAAGTTAAAGTATCCTACAAAAGTGAACAAATTCATGTTAAATTAAAGAATTTTGTGATTTGAAAAATCACAAAAGACCCTGATGAATCATTTTCAACTTTTAATAATTTTTCAACTCAAAATTGTTACAAAAAAAGATTTCACAGTAATACAGTGAACATTTTGAAATGGGTTAACCCTAGTTTACAACAAAAGCAAAGAGAAAACCTTTGAGTTCATCTGTAGTGGGAAAAGAGATGTCTGCATAATCTAATAGATCTGGAAAAGTAAAGCAAGGCAGAGAAGGCGAATATTACCAAGTCAAGATGTAGCTACCGCAAAAGAACGAGTGCTGACTCTGAACTGCTTCAATCAGGTATCACTTTAAGGGTTTGCCCACTAATATAGCCATATTCATGCAGCTTTTGTTGTTTTTCTCTGTTTTTGTATTAAAAAGTTGTTTTTCAGTTCAGTTATACAGAATACAGTTAACACATAACGTTGTAAGGGCTCATTACAGAAACCCGGCATTTTGACTTTAATAACAAATTGTGCTTATTTTTAATTCTAAACAGTTAAAGTTAAAACAACACGGGACAAACCGAATAAACAAGAGGAGCAGGAATTTTGACAGAACTTGTTTTTGTTTGTTTGTTTTAGAAAGAAGGAACATAATTGAGAGCTTTCAAACATTTTGTTCCTATTAGCGTGCAAGTTAATTTTGAATTCTGCGAATTTTATCTAATGCTCTGAAAAAGCCTTTACGTTAACTCTAAAGCGCTACTTTATTCTGTAATTGAATACAGTAAAGTAGCACTCTGTTGCTAGAACAGAAAACGATTTAGCGTGTTGTCTGGTGGTTTGTTTGTTACCTGTCAGCTGATCCTGCTGCGATCTTACTGCCGTCAGTGGACCAGGAGCACCTCAGCAAGTTCTGAACAAACAGCAAAACACGCAACAGGCTGCATTAGCAATGAGACGTGATCTCTGAGTCATTCAGAGGAGCAATAAGTTCAAGCAAATAAAAATGCATTTACTGACTGAATGATAGGTTTCCATTACAAAACAGTTGAATGAAACTTCATCAGTGTGAAAAAACTCCTAAAAGGGTTATAGGAGGATTACCTTCTCGAAGTTGTGAACGTTACCCTGGAAAATCTTCACGCATCTCTCCTTGGGCGCGAATGGTCGCACGTCCCAGATCCGCACTGTGTGAAAGACACACAGTTATAAAACAACAGAACTCATCCACATTATGAGCCGCATGAAACGCAACGCCACCTGTGTTGTCCATGGAGTTTGACAGGAGGTACGATCCCTCGGAGCTCAGGCTGAGTCCGGTCACAGAGTCGCCGTGGCCGTGCATGTTGTAGATTAGCTTGTTCTGCCGCAGGTCCCACACCTGCATGACGAATGGGTGGAGAAACGGTTTTCACAAAGAACACACAGGAAGCTTTAAATAGGCCGTCTGATGCAGATGGTAGAGATAGTGCTGTTTCTGAGGAGCCAGAGAGCTTGCCATGAGTTCTGAGTCATGGTGGTAAAAACCAATGGTTATAAGGGGCATCAGCAGGAGTCGAAGAAAACGGTGGAAATGTAAAACTTTTTTTTTTCTATAAATACCCACAGAGGCTCTGGAGTCTCTCAAAAGTTGAACTGTTTTTGTTCTGTTTAGTTCAGGGCGGTTCCACTGTACTCATTAGGGCTAACTGCATACTGGAAAAATAATATTTTCTTTTCAATGGAACTGAACTGACTGAAATTCAGACAAACCTGAATGAAAAATTTTAAAGAGTTAAAATTCTACCGGCTGTTCGGTTTGTATTTCGTCAGAGGATTACAGTGTGTATTGACATGGCCTCAAAGTGCTGCTTTGTCACTTTTCCCAGTAATGATGGGTAGTCCAGGAAAAACATGCAATTAGAGGATAAAAGATCAGAGAGCACAACATGCAACCAACCACGTCTTAGTCTTATTTTACCCTTCAGTGTAGTTCTATTTGGACCAAAAATATTTCAGCTCGCACAAGTTTATGTTTACATTTCTTTGAAGAAATAACACGTTTGGCCTGTTTTTTTATGTTATAGTGCATAATGCCATAATACGCAGAATGAACAGAGAATGAAACAAAATCAGCCACAGTCTAAAGGAGTAACAAAATGTTCAGAAAGCCTGATGAAGACCATTAGAAAGTAACAAGTAAAAATTGAAAACTACATGTAAACAAGCCAAGATGGGTTTTAAATTGTTACAAAAACTATTAAAATTCTCAGTTATTTACATCCTCCAGATTAAAGTTTGTTTAATGAAACCTGAGCAAGGGCCAGAGTCACTAGAGGTTAGGATTAGGACTCACCCTGTGGATGTTTGGAGCATAGAGTAACATGGCTACTGCACTTTTACCTCACAAGACAAAATAAGTTAGAAATATTCCCAGTAACAAAAAGAAAACAATCAAGGTGTAGAAGTAGCTGAGAGACAACGTTCTCATTAGGGTAATGCTGTTTTAAAACAACAACAACAAGTAGGTCGTGACTTCATTTCTCTAATTAGCACATCAACGAGGTCATAACAGAGTTTTAATAACCTGACTTCACTTTGGACACATAAACTCGTTTTTATTGAGGCCTAATTCCAAAAACAGACGCTTTCCTTCATATGTTTTAATGCTGCTGTCATTAAAACACAAAATGGGTCTGTCAGCTCGACCAAAAGTGCGTCCATTAAGATGATGTTTGTAATTGCATCCAGTTTTAGAGCACTACGAGGTTGGTGTCCCTCGTTAAAAATAACAAAACCTGCAGTCACGTAAACGAAAGGCAACATCTGCGAAGTAATTATGGCTATTTATCTGCCAGACGGTCCAAGAGAAAGGTCAGAAGAACCCGCTCCTCTCCGTTTAGCAGAGGTGACAACACAACCAATGCAAAAAACAAACAAACAAAAAAAAAGAGCATAGCTCAGCTCAATGTTCACAAAAAACCAACTGCGATGCACAATTGTTGATTATAGTTCACATTATTACAACTTTAACAATATCATATAATTTTGAAACAGTTTGAATAACTGATGCTTTTTTTTGGTTTTAAATAATGTAAACAAATCAAGTTTTACGTTTTTCGTCCGTTTACTAAAGGTTGCCCTGAGGCTACCATACCAGCCCATGCCTTAAGAGGACGATATCAGTATACAAAAACTCACATTTTTCTCTCTTTTTCTCATACATTGTTGCTATTCTTCTAAAAATGTCTGTGACATTTAACGTTTTACACCTCATCACCTGAGTCAGGTGTGGGCATCTATTTAAGTGAGACTCCGTCTGATTAAAACATAACATGACATTTGGAATTTAGTATTGAGCAAATCCTGCATTTATTGTGCAGCCTTGGTATAACACAATTCACATTAAAATTCAATTTGAAAAGAAAAAAAAACAAAAGCAGAATAAAAACTGTATTACTTTCTATCGTTAATACTGAATGTTTAATTGTCAGTACAACCATGTTAAGGATTGTTTAGTATTTTTAATGTCTAGTACCTTGATATCATTGTCGATGCCTCCAGACAGAATCTGATCACTGGTGTCATTAAACGTCACGGCCAGCACCTGGTATGTGTTCTGAAAAGTGTGGATGGCCCCCTTTTTGCGGATGTCCCAAAGCTGTAACGCAACAAAAAGCACTCACATTTAATTTATAACCAACTTTAAAGTGCAAAAATTAGGTCGGTTATGCATTTCGTTTCAACAATAAGCCACTGAGCCGTTATATGGATTATTTTGACACATAACCCACCTTCACTGTCCCATCATCACTGCCAGTGCACACCAGCTGGGGCCCCCGACGAGCTGGATAGCAGGTGTTAACAAAAGAGGTGTGGCCCTTCAGACGCTTGATCCTCTCACCGGTCTCGCTGTCCCACACGCCCACAGTCTTGTCTGTGCTTGCCGAGAACAACAAGCTGAAATATATAAAAACATGTCACTGCCAAAAGAAGAATTTCTAAATGTTTACAGCAAATATATCTCTAAAATAACAAAAAAAAAAAAAAAAACAAATAAGAGAAACAACATTTTTATTTTTTCCAGAATGGGATAATCATCTCTGACAGCTGCCCACACCTGCCATCTGTGTTGTAATGCAGCTCCATCACTGCTCCACTGTGGCCCTTCAGGGTGGCGAAGTTTTCACAGTCTCCATAGACGTTCCACATCACTGCAGCAACGTCACAAAGCAAAAGATATGTTGTTTACTGGAACAGTGGTCCATCGGCTGCGCTCTGATCCACTGGTTGATGGAGTTTAACTTTTTGGCAATGACTTACATATGAGCCTGTCAAATCCTGAGGAGGCCAACGTGGCTCCGTTGGGGTGAAACTTGCAGCAGTAGACCTCTCCCTCGTGGCCTGACATCAACATGATGGGGGCCTGCAGGCTGGAGGTCCGTGGAGGGCCCTATGGGAGCACAAACATTTATAGTTTCGACATCGCACCCGTCTAATTCATTATGATGCATACCCAAAAAGAATGTACTAGCATTTTGCTGTACTTTTGATTAAAAAAATAATTTCCAAGATGGAAAACTGACAATGTTTCAGTAAAGATTAGATAAAAGCAAATTATCTCATTAATTAGGCAATCATAAGCTGACTTAGTGGTTCCCTATAACAGATTTAAAGTTTGATCAACTTTAAAACTCTGTAAGACTTGAATTATGTAAAGACATGCTTTATAACAGATTATTACTGCTTAGGGTGCTAATCAACATCCAGGTGATCATGATTAATGCCTAAATGTATTGAACTGATAGCATGTGTGACATTTAAAGGCATACAACTAAACAGTTTAGATAAAACACATCGATGTATTTTTCTTTTAGATATTTTGCTGCTTAACTAACAAGTCATCTTCTATATAATTTATTTTGAAACAATCTCTGTATTCAGTTACTACTTTTAAATCACCTAATGAAAAGCTAATGTAAGGATTATTTATGCAAAAGAAGCAGATATGAAGACACAGCCGCTGTGGATCGTACCGCGGCCACGAGCTGCTGGGACTGAGCCGCCGCCACCAGCTCCATCCGGGGCCGCTTCATGGCGGAGGGAACCACCGCCAGGTCACCGGCTCTTTTCAAAGGTTCAATCATCCCGGAACAGCCGAAAAAGAGCAAAAAACCCCTTAAAACTAGGTTACAGGTTATCCAAGAAAATGAATGGGCTTTGCTGAACTAAAAAGAATGTCGACGGAAGTAGCAACAACGGAGAAGACGGAGCATGAAAATACTTCCGCTAGACAGAAGGCTCCTCATTGGTCAAAGTCTGAGCTGGATGCGATGATTGGCTGTTCTGCTTCTTGCGTGGGATTTACACCGGATGTAAAACATCCTACGTTCAATTAACACGAAAGGTACAGCATTGACTTATATTTTCTTGGGCTTATTGTCCCACTTATCACAGTTCTTTCTTTAATAATTATAAATCTGCATGAAATACTAGCTTGAGAGGACTGAATATATGGATGTGGGGTTTTTAAGCAGTTATGTGATACGTCCCGTCTCTGTGTTATTCGACAAAACGTAAACAGTGTGTTCCATCGGCTATTAGTTTGTTTTTCTGTATGATTCATCCACGTTGCGTCCAGCAGCATTTAAAATTTACTCCGTTTAGAATCAGATATTTCGACGTGTTTTATTCGGATTTTATATGCTTGACCAACAGAAAGTAACGCATTATTGTGAAGTGTGTAATACGTTGTTTTTAAACGGTTTTACTGATTGTAACCTCCTTTTCTGTCAGCTTCGACCATGTTCGGACATTATTCTTTGCAAAATAACAGAAGAACACTCTTGCTGGATAGAGGGCGTTTGTAATTTTCAAGTCTACCCACAGTTGCTCAATTGGATTTATAGCTGGGCTTTAAGGGCATGTGCTTTTATCTATTCCATTTCATTGTAATATGTTTAATGAAACGGAAGAAAGAAAGGTTCATCTTCCTGAAGGTGAACCTGGAAGAACGTATTTTCATCCAGGATTCACCTTTATGTCGCCCTGTCCTATCATCCCAGGACAGCTTTTTATGTCCCTGCTGAAGAAAAGCACCTCCACAGCATGATG
Source organism: Poeciliopsis retropinna (assembly GCA_010277075.1). NCBI lineage: Eukaryota > Metazoa > Chordata > Actinopteri > Cyprinodontiformes > Poeciliidae > Poeciliopsis > Poeciliopsis retropinna. The sequence continues at coordinate 7,197,355 of VMRM01000016.1, read as the reverse complement.
CTGCCACTACCATGTTTTCACATGAGATGATGTGTCGAGACTTAGGAGCTTTGGATATTTTTCTTAATTTTCCTTTCCAGCCTTGTCTGTCACCGTTCAAATTAATGTGAACATTTTTAATTATCTGTAATTTTAAGCAATAAGTTTTCTTTTCCTCTATCTTATTAAGATCAACATACATTAGCCGTGCTAGAATGGTATGTTCTCGTTTCTTGTTCATTTTGAAACGTGCTTCTGTTTCGGGTCTTATTTGTACCCCAGGAAAACAGGAAGTCATGATTACAAATTAAAAGTTTGGCACTGATCAATGTAAAAAATATTGCATAAGCAATGATGATGCTTTAGTTACTGCATATTTCTTAACATGGATTTTGATTTCTGACCAAATAAATTTTTGGTTTGAGAATATGCTGCTGGAATAATAGTAAAAAAAAAAAAAACTTATTTTAATATTTTATGCACTTCTTCACTGGTGTAAATGTTTTATTTTGTCTTAAAACAGAGAAAAAGTAGACCTTTCTATTCACTGTGCCTTTTGTTACCTTATATATTTTTCTTCCGTCACTTTTAATGATATTGCAAATCCTAATAGCTGTTTAATTATCTGTCAACCAGATCTACCATAAGACAGTTGTGACCCACCCATAGTTGGGACAATGTCTGATCGAGGTGGACATGGTCGTGAGCTGGCCGGATTGGATGGTCTACCGCCGCTGCACAGTATTGCCAAAGGAGAGGTAGTCTCTGTGCAAAGCTACGGAGCCTTTGTCCGACTGCCAGGTTACAAGAAGGAAGGTTGGTAAAAAGGGTTTGCAAAGGGACTTTAAAGTAAAGAATCATAACAGGGAGAAAAAAAAGTTACAGGCAAAGACAGGTTTAAGGTTTCAGGTTAGCTTTATGAGGAGGTGAATCACTATTAATAAACCAGAGTGTTCTCAAAAGATTAGGCAAAATATTCTTCAAAATCTTGTGATGCAAGTCTCCTTAGGGAGAGACGTCTGTGGGAAAATGTTGCTTCATGTTAACACAATCCAATTTCATTCTTACTATGCATAACTTATGCTCCCCTTTCAAGAAAAAATATGATTATGTTCCACAAATCTATGCTTATATGCCAATGATATATGGCAAAGAAACACACACATAATGTGTCATGGGAAGCATGAGGAGGGAGAGAATATAAGCATACTCAAGAAATATGAGAGTTATATGAAGCAGGTCATCCAAAATCTATATTTAGCCTATGAGTTACGTATTTGATGATGCCTTATCACTGGCCACTTTGCTAAAATTGCTAATGCTTTTCACCGCTAGAGGGCACACTCAGCAAAACTTTGGTTTCAGAGAAAAGTTAAATAAAGCCTAATGGGGATAAAAATAGAACACATAATTAATTTACTTGCAGTTTAATCACGTGAAATAGCATCACTTGTTCACATTGACACACAGGAGCTTGACTTTAAAGTAGTTGGACTGCTTGTCCGGGTGTCTGGCTGAATGGAATAAAAGCCTAAAATTAATATGACATTCTTAGCTATGATGTGTGGCTACAAACATCTTAGAATGGTATGCTTTCATCCTGTAAGTTATTTTTGTGTGACATCTTTATAAAATAAAAACCCCTGTAACTCCACTATAAACAGGTTTGGTTCACGTGAGTGAGATGTCTGCCTCCAGAGTTGAAAATGCCTCTGAGATTGTGGATGTTGGAGAACATGTGTGGATCAAAGTCATTGGGTGCGAGGTAACGACATACAAAAAAAGCACAAGAACACACAGGTATGGAATGTAAATCCAGCGTCACTGCAGTACGATCGTTCCTGCCTGTCTGTCAGATTCAAGGGGACAAGGTGAAGCTGTCCTTCTCCATGAAGGCTGTAAATCAGGGGACAGGACAAGACTTGGACCCCAACAATGTTAGGGCAGAGTAAGTGCTTGCAGTTTTATGTGTGCGTGTTTCTGCAAAGGAGAGTGTTATCCTCCTCTGTTTGTGTTTACAGTCAGGACGCGAGGCGCAGGAAGCAGTTCAGAGATCACACGAGTAACAGGATCACTCTGGAGGCTGTGCTCAACACGACGTGTTCAAAGTGTGGCTGCAAAGGTGCTCCAGCATGAGTAGAACTGTAAAAGAAAGAATCAAAGTATAAAAAAATATTTTTGAGACAGCAGCTGCCTCATGTCGAAGTTGTTCAAAGTCAGTTTCAGTAACTCAAGACTCCTTTCAGGTCACTTTACAAAGGACTGCTTCTCAGCTCCGGGCTTGCAGTACGCTCTTGTGCCTGAAGAGGACGATGAAGAGGCACAGCAGCAGCAGCAGACAGCCACAATCAGGCCACCGCAGGACTCGGACAAAAAGAAGAAAAAGAAGGTGAAAACGTTAAACTAAACAAAACCTGCCCTGCTTTCTCTTCCTGTTTATTCCTCCGATGTTTCTCACCTCGGCTGTCTGACAGCTCATGTGATCCGACATGGCAGTAGCATCATGAGAACTCCTGTTTTATGCTGATTTGACAGAAAAGCTGTGACCTAGTTTTGAGGTAATGAAACTGCTGCCAGTTTTCTGTATGAATCTGCGGCCTCAACGTTCAGGTTCCTTTCACAGTGCCTTGAGGAACTCCTCGAGGCTCTTTGGACTTTGCCACTTTTTGATAAATTACAACCATAAACCGTGATGGGTTTTGTTGCGATTTTGAGCGTTTCCTAAATGTGAAGTAACAGGAAACTGATAGGATTTTTTAGAAAAAGAAATCGCAGCATGCATTTGTGTCCGGCTCCACTGCAGTAATACTTGTTGAACTACATTTCCAGTTACAGCTGCAAGTCATTTTATGGTATGCCTGCTTTGCACATTTAGCAATCAAAATCTGCAATACTTTTCATACATTTTTTTGTTAAAAACGACAAGCCTTGTCGTTTTTTTCCCCCTCTTCTACTTCACAATTGAGAGCGAATAGGAGCTTATCACTTTAATAAAATAAATTCTGTGATGTGGTTGTAACAAGGGTATAAATACTTTTTGAAGGCACTTACAAATTTATACTTGTATGTGTGTTCTTCAGGAAAAGAAAATGAAGAAGAAGAAGAAGAGGGAGAGAAAGGAGTCGGATAGCGACAGCAGCAGCGAGTGTAAAACAAAGAGGAGGCGTCATAGCAACAGTCTCGACAGGCAGGAGAAGAAAAAGAAGAAGCACAAGAAACAGAAATCACACAAGCACAGCTGAGATAGCCGGAAAGCTATACACATGCACGCACACACACACGTACGCACACACACACATGCCTCCAGTCAGTCACGCCATCATTATCACACATGCTCATGTTGATAAAACAAAAAGATAGGCTTGTGGTCTCTTATCTCGTCATTATTCCTTATAAACCACAAGCTATCTATAGAAAATACAGTCGTAATTTAGCAGTTTCCTTGTTGTTTATTACTGGTAATACATTTCCTGTGAAAGCTCAAAGGAAAATCCTATTTTGAACAAAGGGTCATGTGACCATCCCGTCTAGCCTGGAGTAACCTCTGACGCCCACAGTGATATGTGTCTTCGCCTCTTGTGTAATCAAATATGTGTAAATTATATGGCAGCAGGAGACGTCCACCTTCTTTTGAAACACAGATATTGTTTACAGCTATCCGGTTTCTGATGGAAATCAATTAACGAGACATTGGGGGGTAAAGCTGACAGACACACACACTCACTCACAGACACAAACAGGAAATGTTATACCGCATGAGTGAACACAACAGGACCCTCATATTATGGTGACATTCAGATTTACGTTTATGTTTTCATGTTGTTGTAGATGCATGTGGTTATGTGTGTATTTCCACAACCCGCTTCCTGACCTGCTGACTCCATTAAATCTGTTTTCACCTGTAAAGACAACAAAGAGCCTCCTGACTTCTCTTTGTTCAAGGGCCTTGAAGTCATAATGTTGCTGTTAAAATCTGCCCTACGGCCCAGAGTACATACCAGCACAAGGTCACATCCAGTTAATGTTTTCAAGCAAGGTGGTCAGTCAAATAGAGCTGGTCATACTGTGCCTAGGAAAAGTATTCACACCCCATTTTTTCACATTTTGACATTAAAATTAGCACTGGATGTAAGTAAGTGGGTTTTTGTTTTTTTTGTTTGAATGAAAATGATTTGTGTTTTTATTGTATTCAGTCACATTTACTCTGAAGCCCGTCAACAAATCCAATACATCAAACTGCTCTCAGAAGTCTCATAATCATTAAGTAGAATCAATACCAATAACCTCCAGAAGTACACCTGGTTATAACGTAATGTTATTTCAGTAAAAGAGGTTTGTTATGGAGGACTAATGAGGCTAAATTCAAAACACTGTGTGGCAGAAAACTAGCACTGCACATTATACTAGACATAATGCTCATGGTGAAAAGTGGTAAGAAGAGCATTAATCAGTAAAAGACTTTCTTTAGAAAGTAAATGCTGAATGTTGATGGGAAGATGGATGAAGACCAATTAAGAAAAAAAAAACATACAATATTAGAAACTGGATTGGAGGCTCACATGGAGGGCAACAACCATAAAACTATAGTAGAATGATAAAGATCAACATGTATTCATGTGTTCATTGCCTGATACTTAGAGATGTTCTCCATATAATCTGACCCAAAATGAGCTATTACTTAAAGAAGAATCGCCAGGTATGTTATTTTCTAGATATGTGGAGCTAAATGCTGCAAAGAATTGCAGCTGGAATTGCAACAAAAGCTGATTCCACAAAGCGCAGACTCGGAGTGGGTCAGGCTGAACACTGATCGTCTCCACATTTTTTAGGTAATTTGCAAAAAACTTGAAAACTGTGCATAGTTTTCTTTCCGCTTCAGAATTATGCATAGCTTGGTATTGGTTCCTCACATAACATTTAAGAAAAAAAACAAAACAAAAAAACAATTACCTATTTCTGATTTCCTGCTGTAACATAAGGTTTATAAGAACCATTTAATCCCCCAAAAACCTAATTTTTTTGCAAGTTTTTTTGGGAAACTTACAAAAACAATCTTTTGCAGTGCAAAACATTTCCCATGTTTTGCGCTGCACTGATCCAGATTCAACTTTCTGCTTGTGATATTTGACAGATTATTTCCAGATGCAGTGGTTTGAAATGGCTCCAGCGCAGCCCACTGGCAATAAATTTAATCTCAAGAATCTTCTTCATTTCTTATTCTCTTGTTTACGCCATGTGGATCTAATAGGCAGTCCCAAACTTTCATAGCCAGAATTGTAACCCTGTTGTGGTCAGTCGTTTTGTATTTTACTTTGTTTCTTTGGAAATTATTAATAACAATTATGGTTTTCCTAAATAGAAAATTGCTGTACTTAAACATAAACAGTGAAACTCAAATTTTAGAGGGAAACTGAAATATTTGCTTTTCAGCTACAATAAAAATAAAGATAATGGTACTTTTTGAAAAAAAAAAAAATGGAGCATGTTATTTACCAGAGTTACTGGGCCAGAGCCTCCAGCTATGCTGATCTAAACAGTGATCAAGTGATGCTGGCTGACCTTCAGAAAGACATATATTACACATATTACAGTAAAATGAGTTAAAACTCAAGATTAGATCTCATCACAAGCTTCACATTTTCCGTACGCTTTCCTCTTTATCTCAACATCTTCTTTGGAGAAAAAACAGACTCTTTAACAGCATAATTTGCCAGTAATAGCTAGTTCCATTTTATTCCGTCACCATACTTTATGATTGTATGGAATAGAAAGAGTGACTGGGGAAAACATAAGATCAACAATATTGCAATTATGAACCAAACTGTAATCATTTATAGTTTTAACTTTGGTTTAAATGAACCACAGAATTAACCAGTTTCTATTAGAAGTGTTTTTGTCTCTTGTGTTTATTTCTTTTTTTCCAGTTCAAAAATGTCACAGGCTTTTTTCTTTAAATCATAAATCATTGTTTAGTGCTGCTGGAGGTGGCACACAAGCCATGTCCGTCAGGATGAACATTAGATGTTATAAATTTTGGTTCTTTATTACCAACATCGATAAAAAATAAATATCTGAAATATAGCACTCTCTGTGTGTAAATAATAGCTCTTTGAATCAGATCACTGAAATAGATTAACCTTTTCAGGTGTTTACTGACCTGTTCGAGAACAGGTGTAACCTGCTGAGAAGCAGTTCAACGTGGTGCGGATCAATTCATGAGTCACTGGGCTCAGACGTGCTGCGTCAGCTACGTTACGACAGCTGCAGGATCCCTACTGGGAGTTCAAAGTAAAACTTCTCGTCTGACCAGAATCAGAGAAAGAATCTACACTCCCTAAGCTCTTAAGCTTGACTAAAGTTTGCAGTAAAACAAATAATGAACACTCAAAACGCCTTGAGTCCATATATATAAATGGATAATGTTCAACTGAAACAACACAGAAGGTTTCCCCTTGTAAACCTTCTCTGGTTTACGAGGGGAACTGGAGAATTACTCAATAAAGAGAGAATGATACAAAATGTCTTTCATCATTCTTTATTTTTCCCTCAAACCGCCAACCGGCAAGCTGAAACTTGGCCAAAAATCTTGAGTTCGCAAGAAGACGATGATCAAAAACAGACGCTAAATATGTCTTGGAAATATTTATATTTATGAAATACAAACGAAAAGCTTTTCTGTTTTCAAAAATCATTGGGTTCACCCAACCTCGAATCTGTCAGTTTAACTGAATGAAACTTTATGCAAAGGATATCAAGTTAGTCCAAAGACTTCCTTAAGCAACTAATCCAAAGAACATTTAAATAAATATTCATATTTGGTAGATTTTGTTTCACAACTTTTAACATTTTACCTTGCAAATCTTTGCATTGTTTACATTTTGATTCAGGTTTACTGTTCCAATATAACAAAGAAAAGAGAAGAGCAGAGATCCAAGATTTGAGCCTTGTGCATCTCCTCAGCAAAAGTCAGCAAAGCTGCAGGTAAACTCACTAATGGTGTCACAGAGACATCTCACCAAGAGGAAAAAAAACCCCAAGTTGGACAGCTGGACCTCAGCTGGACGCCCACTGCTCACAGCCGGGGATGTTTGGTGAAACGGATGCTGATCTTTTTAATATGCAGGTCACAAGGAAATTGAGGTGAGTGGCATCATGTGTCAGTAGCTGTCACCAACTGGTTCACTCCAACACTTTGTCTTTTCCCATCAGCTAAACACAAATACCTGTGGGAATATTCCTGAAACAATCCTCCAGCTTACAGATTATGCTGTTCTAATTTGTTTAACTTTCATAATATCTCCCATTCAGTTGTTCCACCCCAGTTAATGACACATTCGTGTGATGGACTAGTAATTACGCTGGTACACTGGTAGAAGAGAACTATACCTTTGACTTGAATGTCAATGAAATTTTCAAAACGTGCCAAAAATGTAATTCCTTGATCAATAAGTGAACAGCATACAGAGTGTCTTTGTCAAAAAGTTGCTACCACTAACAAAGGCGAGGAAGATCAGGTGAGTAAATATCACACTTATATTTATATATATAATATATTGTACCCACCACTGTCAGCTTGTTTCCATCAACTTCCCTGACCAAACTGGTCTCCTTAGAAACCCAGTTTTTTCTACATGTAATAAAGTAGCCGTGGCTACTTGCAGAAAAATGCAGCGGATATAATATTCTTAATATTCCTTTGTTCTGAGAGCAATAAATGCATCAAATAAATTATCAGACGGGAGATGATCTATCTCCTTCCCTGCCCTTTTACCCCTTTACCCTGCATCCAGTTGGCTCTGAGTTATTACCACATGATCTGAGAGGGAGGGATACAAATTTAGATCTCACACCTAATGCATAAATAGAGAACATAATGTTTCCCTCATCCTGGGCCAACACTCTGATCAAACCTCCCCACACCAAGGGAAAATATACACACTCTTACATAGACACAAAGAAGTTTTTTCTTTTTTTTTTTAGGAGCTATAATTAACATCCACTCGAGTACAGCCAATTGTGATGGAAACAGTGGTTGCACACAGTACTTTGCTGTCAACTTTGAGATCCAAGTATAGTTCACACTAGAGCCTTGTTCAGCGGGTTCAACAAGCAATTCATTTATTTAATTATGGAAATTATGACCTTGGAAGGAGGTTCTTTATTAAAAATTAATTCGTCCAACAGCAACAAAAAAAAAAAAAGTGAATAACCTCTGCTTGACCTTTTAACAATGACTTAAAAAGCAGCCTGTCTATTAACGAATAGAAAAGACTGGTTCACCTGTTTGTCATTGACTTTTATTTTGAATGCTTGAGATCATAACATTTTCAAATTCCAGAAATGTGCAAGATTTTTTAAGCACCATGCAAAATACTGTATTTTTTATATGCATGTCTATGTATAAAAAAACCAACAATCAGAAGTTTTATTGAAAACAACAAATTTTTGGAATTTATTCAGTGTTTTAGTAGAGGGACAAACAAAAAAAAAAAGGAGAAGTTTACGAAACAGGCAAAGTCAAGGTCAACAGTAACAATAATACTGAAGGTACAGTAAAAAGGGACTAGCAGCCAAACATGGCGTTTTCTTGGCCTCCTTACTACAGAGTAGTACAAGTTTTGGGGATTCAGCTGATGCAGTACACTCCATGGTGGGTTTCACTCTGCTTTCTCGTAGCGACGTGTGCAAACCACATCTCCAATTTTAAGTGTCTATGGAAAAGAAAAGAGGAGATTAAAATCTGAAAAAAACACAACAGATGTTAAAAATGCATTATATGATACCCACCAATGTGAGCTTGTTTCCGTCAACTTCCCTGACCAAACTGGTCTCTTTACCGTCCCACTTCTGTACGTGTACCAACTTGCCGTCCTCTACTGTCACTAGGGACTTTAGAGATAAAAACGAAGAGACACATTTAACACATGGAAATATGGAAACACAAATAAAGCAACTTTACTTGGGCACTTAATGAACTACACACATTTTAGTGCCATTTTAGTCAAAGTAAGACAATTTTAAGAAAATGTATGATGCAACAATCACTAATATAAATTAAGTTAAGGTACATTTTTCAAGCATTAGCTATGTTTCCATCTCGCAATAAACCATTGCTTTAAAATTAACAAGTTATCATTAAAAAGATTCGCCAGTTAAAATTACATAAGCTTGGCAAGATAAATTACTTTTAGTCTGACTAAAATTTTAGATTGAAAGTCTCTACATTAGCTGTGCTAAGCTATATAAGAAATTCTATTTATGCTTATATTAGAAATTAACTTTTACTTTAACTTTTGTTCTGTCCCGAAGGAAAAGCTATACTTATAAAATACCTTAAATGTAAGTCTTTTAAATACTATCTGCTAAAAAGGAAAAACAATGTTAGCTAACATTACCCATGCTAAAAATTAAGCTCTCTCACTTTCGCCTAAGTTGTTGATAAAAGCTAACTGTGAGCAGCATAACGTCCAGTTTTCAAGTTCGGCCTGGGAGGATTTTAGTGATTCATAATTGGCACGATGCCTGGAGTATGGCAGCTGCCTGATGGCAGTTCAGAGCGAACGGCGGGTAAGAGCGCTGAACACAAAAGTCATTAACATAAACACAAAAGCTATAAATGTCTGGGCAAGGTGAGAGGTCATCTATCAAATTGACTGAAGATGAATACATAAACCAAAAGCTGGATCATAGACATCTTTTTGTATTTGTGATCCTGCCTCTTTATTATTAAATTGAATATAATTTCAGATTTTTGTATAACTTTTCTTCAGGTTAACTTAGAAAGTGAGCTATTATTTTTACAGGTTAATTTTCTAAACTACAGAAAAGTCATTGCTAGGGAAGCTCAACTGTGAAAAATTGGACTGATGTTGACACGCAAAAGTAATACTGCTGTCATGTTACATTTACCAATGTTTTATCTTCTTTTTTTACATCCGATTACTCGATTAATCGTAAGAATAATCGATAGATTACGCAATTACTAAAATATTCATTTACAACAGCCCTTCCTCTGAGTGTTATATTCTAGTCGATTATACAACTAAAAAACCTTTGACCTCTCACCTTGACCTTCCGGTCGTCTGCAGTAGTCTCGTCAAACTCCTCTCCAATCTTAAAGGAAAGCTCCGTGTTCTTAATGCTGCTCTGGGTCTTCACTGTCACCGTGTCGCCATCCACAGAGATAATTGTGGTGGGTTTAGTCATGTTGCCTATCTTGCGTGTTGCGAAGCCCACACCTGAACAAAAGCAGACAAATGCAACTCATCAGGGAAAGTAAAAAAAAAAACAAAAAAACATTTCAATTGCCCAGATACAGTTAGATTTGAGGACTCCTGGTAATGCCAAGGCTGAATGATTCTCCAGCCTAAATGCCACTCTGCAAAGTTCATGTCAACAGTTTCCTGAAAACAATGATTTTTCATAGGATTTTCAGAGGAATTAATGTGCACTTTTATGTTTTTGTGTATTTTACATAATTTATAAGCAGTACCGTTACACTATGCCATCCCATGGGGTTCTATACTGGGCCCCCTTCTGTTTTTTTAGCCTCTGACGTCAATCTTTATAGAGCAGAATATTTCCTTTCATGACGACATCCAAATTAAGCTTATCCTAAAACTAAAAAAGAAAACTCTTAGAAGCATTTAATCATGGATGTATATAAACTTCTGGTGTTAAAAAATGATATATTTGGTAAATTAGATATTTAATGTAAAATTGATAGCACTAATTTTGTGATGTACTTAATACTTAGGATGTACTTAATTTTCCTTTTTAGCTTTATCTTTGTCAACTTAATTAAGATAGAAGATATATTTTGATATTTTAAAAACATGCTATAACCCAATAATTACGGTGATGATTTAACACCTAAATTGGCTTCAAAGTTACACTTGGATAGCTGAAGTTCGTTCTGATGAAAAGGTCCAAAGTTAGGATTGGAACATATAAAACTCCAAAAGGCAGAGAGGAAAATGTGCAAAACAAACATCAAGAATATGAAGCAATAGCCGTATCGGTTGTTGAAACATGTTCTGCTGAAACCGACTCTCTCTCATTTACAGATGATTTAGAGAAAGTCAATTCACACAGATCCCCTTGTATCAACAGTGGGATCTGTTGATACAAGGTTAAGGCAGAAACTGTGGATTTGGCCCCTGGGTGCCTTTAAACAGCACAATCTGTAATCTTTATTTGACTACTATCGCCTGGAGCATATTCTTTAAACACAGCGGGGTCCCATTGACCAGAGTTCCTGTCCGGGCATGCGAGACAGCAAATGATTACTGACTTGCCTCTCAGAACGGGTGTGTGTGTGCATGAGGGATGAAAGGAGTTTATGTGATTGGCTAATATTGACTCACTCCCTTTTCTACCATAATAGAAAACCTGCTCTAATTAAGGCTGACAAACAAAAGAAACGTGTTTGTGGTTGGACTTGACACAGCAAGATGCGTCATTGATCCAACAACTTGGGTCAAAAGGTCGAAAGGTCCCATGGTTTCTGAGCTGAAACAGAGCAGGCAGGTCAATGGTGGGAATCCTGCGAGGTCAATGGTGGGAATCCTGCGAGGTCAAGGGCCATCAATCATCTTCACAAAGTCAAATAGTTTGTCACGGTTGTGAATGTCACCTCACCTGTTCCAGTACTGGATGCTCAACCAGCACACGTGGAAGATTTTGAGCCATGTTGTTATTCTGCAAACTCCACGATGTCTGAGTCATTTTGATATGCAACTCTTATGGTGGTGGCAAACAATGGGAAGCTTTTAGCTGGGGTCACACACATTATGCGTAATTGTGTGTGTGTGTGTGTGTATATGCGTGTGTGTGAAAGAATGAAAGAGAGACAGCTGCGGGCCATTCATCGTCTTCACAGTTGGGGTTTTCTTTTCTGCACCAGAGGAGAACCCCTCCCTTACTCGCAGCTCTCTGGCCATGCGGTCCACCATTCTTCCTCCCCCTTTCTGCCTTCCGTCTTCTCCTGTTACACACCTCACTCTTAAATCCCGATTTTTTCCCCCTCCTAATTATGCAATTAGGTCCCTCCCTCGTTTGCTGCACCACAATTATTTAATTTTACCCACGCTATCCATCCTCCAGCCGCCTCTCAGAGCGTTTAAAACCTAAAACGCAGATCATTATCTTTCCGCAGCCCTTTTTTTTTTTTTTGCTGCATGTATTCACGTGCAGCCCTGGCAGCGCCGCATCCTCTCCTGTTTCGCACGCAATGCGCACACGCTCGCAGCCGATAATTGTGCACCGGACGGAAACAGAGAAATCCTCCTTACCCAGCTCTTTCATGTAATCATCGAATTTATCGCTCTCCTTCAGGTTCCACGTGCCCACGAAAGCCTCGACCATGTTTGCAGCTGCGCAGTGAAATGAGGACGCGAGCCTGTGAGACGGTTGGCAGTCGGCGGCGGAATGAGAGAGGAGGGAGACGGAAAGAGGAGAGTTTATTCAGCTGCTCAGGCCTCTTCTGCAACCTGACTGGTCGGATTCAAACCGGCTGTTCGTGATGTCACCCGCCCGTGCAGGAGAGGAGGTGGAGACAGCATTAGGCTGCTTCATACTGCATGTACATGAGGTGATTTCTTTCGATTTTTTTTTTTTGAACCCCCTGTTGTTTATGCATTTAATTGATAAAATCACTAAACTCTGCAGCAATGGTTTATTTAAGCGAACAGCAACGTTAATGTTGGAAGTATGAAAGAGAGGATCACAAAGAGAACCCAAGCTTGGGGAATAAAGGGACTAAAGGAGATGGGGGCAAGAGGGTCGACCATGAATAAGGCTTCACTGTCAGAGACACAAACGAGGGAAGAGAAAAAAAAAAACAGATGGAGGTTGAGCTCGAGTGGAGGATGGGCATGACATTTTTTCCCCTTGAAAAATGTCATGACTGTCTTCTCAGATTCATTCTCGATTGTTCATTACACGTTCATAAACGTGTTTAATTCGCATTTTGTTGAATTGCACCAACAGATTTCAGTGCGTTTTGTTGGATTGTATGGACCAACACAAAGTAGCACATGGGTGGAAGGAAAAGCACACTGCCGTTCAACATTTTTTAAAAGTAAAATCATTGAGTTGCATTCACCCCTCTTTACTCTGGTCCCCCTAAAGAAAATCCTTGAGATGTCAGCCGATGAGTAAACTGAGTCTAATTTATCTTCAGAATAAAAGCAAGTGTTTCAAGGATTCAGAGGTTTACATGCAGAATATTAATGAGTAAACAGAGCTTTGATAAGAAAACTGGTCAGAGTTTATATACAGAACATGTTAAGTGAGATCTATATAAAAATTGAGACAAGAGGGAAGCTTCAACTTCCAGCAGGATAATGGTCCTCTAATACAGCCATTGCTTTAATCATGAAATGAGTTGGATCAAAGTATTTCTATGTGTCAAAACCCCGATCCAAATAAAAGAAAGTTTATTTTTCTCAGCTTCATCTGGTCTAGTTTGGCTGAGCTTGATCAATTTCTCAAAGAATAATGGTCGACAATTTCAGACTCAAGGTGTGTAAAGCTGACATACCCCAAATATCTATTAGGAGTAACTGCAGCAAACCGTGGATCTGATTGCTCAAGCGAGCCGAACACAACGATATGCTACACATTTTGGATTTTTTTTTTGGTACGTTTCTTCATATAGTGCAACTATGCCCTGCTCTGTTTGGTCTATCACATAAAGTCCACAGAGCGCTGTGGATCTAATATCACAAGGTGGGAGAAGGTGGCGGTATGAATACTTTTCTACCTGTAAGGGGATGACCAAAAGTGTTAATGTGTGTTTGTGTAAAGACTTGGGAAAACACAGCAGTGCAGTGGCCCATGGTGGTGAGGAGAGCTGTCATAAATATGAAGATAGGGGCTCTGGAAGATTGGTGTGCTATAGAGCTTGTTTTGCACACACAACATGTTTCTACTCTTGCCTCGTGGAAGCAAGAATGTTCTATAGATGTAATCATCTGACAGGAAACAAAACCCAGTAAGAAACAGATCCAAACATCGAAGAAGTGGTCATCAAACCAATTTGTACAATCTATACTAAGCTTTACAAAAACACACAAGTCTCTGCATTTTGCCAGCCGATCTTTTCACAAAATACTTTCAAGCCGGAAAGGACCTTCGTTCTCTCTTTGGAGGAATTCTTGCTGTCCAAGAAGATATCAGAGCAGAGGCATTAGACAGACCAGAACTATGTAATGTTCTGATGATATAGTCCTCCATGCTGTTGTCCTGGGTTTCATTCCTGATATTGGGCCATGTGCTGCATGTCCCTCTCTCTCTCCGCTCTGTTTCCTGTCAATATTTTTGTTCAATAAAGGTCTTGTGCCAAAAAATATTTTAAAATGATGTTATGACAGCACAAGTTGCTGTTAGGTCTCTGAACCAAAATTATCGTTTGTACATGTCTCATGTCTGTCCTCTTAAACCACTTGAGGGAAGTTGCCATTCGTCAGCGGTATGGCCCTCTAACGTTACACTGTCTTGCTCAGGCTGAGGTTTTGCACCAAAATGAAGATTCACATCAATCTACAGGCTTCCCTACAAACGCGGTTATTTATTGTAGCCTAAATTAAGTGAGTTGTGGTCTTTATGACCTGAATCTAAATGTTAGTATTAGTTTAAAGTGTATTGGATTGAACTGAATGAAGTTGGATTCTGTATGAACTGGGCTTGTTTGTTCGGTAAAGAGCCTTGGTGTGACTTTTAGTGAGAATTTATATTACTAAAACTCGACTTGACTGAATCCTGAAAATAGATGTTTAAGGTTTTCGTGTGTTTGTAATTGTTGGAGTTTTTACTAATGCTAACTTCATCTTTGCTCTTCTTAAATTTGTGTTTCCCTTTTGAACCTAAAGCAAATTAAAACCCTAAAATCCCATTCCACCCTTCAATCTGATTCTCTTTCTGATGAAATTGTATGATCAGCAGACTCATGGTCAGATGATCTCTAGAGGTTATGTAACTATGACATTAACTCTAATACCACAGAGAGATGCACCAAAACAGAATGGGGGTAAAAAACAAAAAAAGTCAATAGTGAAAATTGTTACATCATCACATAACTCCATGTCATTCACTCTGTCCGCTCCCCTTGCAGTTTTATTATTGCGAGTGTGCCTAAAATGACACGTGCGTGTTTGACACAATGTGGCGTGAAGGAGCTTGATGGTTAATAAACAGGTGTGAGAGAGACGCATGGAAAAATCTGAGGATCAGTGAGAGGAGGTGAAAGGTTGACATTATTGAGATCTGGGTTCTCAACTTACAGGCGTCCTTTTAGGTTTTAAAAGTTCTACAACATTGAACTCAAAAACCTCCACATAAAGTGTGTTCTGTTCAGATGTGCACTGCTGAATGAGTAGGGAACTGTTTTTTCTCACTGTTTTGACATTAAAATATTTTTTGATTTCGGTCATTTGTGATTCGCTAAATAAAAGACTGAACTGTTAGGTTGCTCTTCTCTGCCTTTAAACATTTTTGCAAAAGCCCAGGTGATGATAGCTTAAATTTGTAAGCTTAAACTGAATTAAATGGGAAATGAACTCATTAAAAATGCTGCTTCCTTGCAGACTCCACATGAAAAATCCCAAGAAAAGCAATAAGAAGAGAACTGCGAACTTCAAAAGGGAGAATGGTGCTGCATGCACTTGTTTGAATAACTAAATGGATGCATAACCAGGATAATAATTTCTCTCCATCACATTTTTCAGGAAAAAGATGAGCCATGTGACCCAGAGCTTACAATAATTTGGTGCTAAATATGTGTAGCTACCCGAGAAAACATAATCAAGGTGAACACAAACTAGCCTGGTCACCTACAGTGATCATAAGTCCTGTACTGACATTGTCTGAAACGTCACTCAGTGAGGAAGAAGCCATGACCCCAAAAGCAACATAAAAAGTCACATGGACTCACATGGACTCTGAAGACATATCCTGTGTTATGTTGAAACTAAAACTTGAGTGTTGCGCCATGCTGACCATTGCTACAATAAAAAAAAAAGACTGGGAACTTGTACAGACCTGGCAGCGTCGGGCTTTTTTTCCCCCACATCATCTGTTTTGTTGCATCTACAAAAAAGATGATATAGTAAGGGATGAAGATTATGTGGGAATGGCAGAAGTTAATCACAAATGGTGGACAATGACCATCGATGACAGCCAAATTAATTACAAACTCACTGTCATGGAGTGGTCAACCAAAAAGGCCGGATATTTGTCCCACTGAAAAGTTGATCTAAAAAGGTTTGTGGGAGCAATAGAGCCTTCAAATCTGACCCAGTTTCACCAACTCTGTCAGGAGGAATAGGCCAAAATTATAGCAAACTATTGTGGAAGAGTAACCCAACGTTTGACCCAAGTCCCATAATTCCATCAAATACTAAGGAAATGTATTCAAACATCTGTTTTGAACATTACATTATTTATTGTTCCTCTATTTAGCAGATAGAGATACATTTTCTATCTGAATTGACCTAAAAGAGGAAGAAATTTAGCTTAATTTAAATTGTGACAGTGGAAAAAAACCGAAGGTGTTCATTTATGCAGTGTATGTAAACATCTGGTTTCTCTCTAAGTGTGTGTTACTGAGGAATATAAATACATTTTCCCCTTTCATTTGACTTTAAATTTGAAAAAAGTGGGTGGAATAAATACCCACGCTGTTCTAGTTAAAGGCAGCTTGTTCTCAGGCTGTCGGTAGCTTCACAAATGTGTTTCAACATGTGTGTGGGTGTGTGTTTGATCTTTTTTCAATCGCATGATGAAGCACTTTGAGTTACAGGTTGGCCTTAACTCAAACTGAAATGGATTTTCTCCTGATGCCTTTAAATATCCTCTTTGTGAAAGGTTACTTGTGTGCATTCTGTGAACTTTGGCAATCTCACATAATACTTGGAACTTCATTGCTTTATGAGCGCTATCCAGCACACGGAAAATCACAGATAATGGGCTAAGATTTACATTAGCTAATGTAATGTACAGAGCTATTTGTGACCACTGCAACCCCAGCATATCAGTTTGTATTGAATATGGATGTACTTGAGCTGAGAGTACATGATAAAATATGCTTTTCTCTGCAGATTCCTGGTAAAACTGTTGGTTGTTGATGTGATTACAGCCGCCTTATATGCAGTAATCTTGCCATAAATGAAGATATAAACATAACTTAATTATTTCACTGAGATTTTATGAAATAGTCCATCATAATATATGGCTGAATTGTGAAGGGGGAGGAAAACCTTTTCAAAATCTTTTGCAGAGAAGCATCTAAAATGTGTTATATGCATATGTATTTAAATTATCTTAATATGATACTCAATTAAATGTAATAAGATAAAATAAATATACAGAGCAGTTGCTGTTTTTTTTTTCTCTTTAACTATTCCGAAGTTCAGTCTGACTTTTCCGATGAGAACCACAGCTCGGTGGGAGGATCTCTTAATTTTACAGCCCACAAATTTGGCCTTCATGTTAAAGGATCAGGAATAAATCCATAGTTTAAAGACAGCTACATACAGGGCAATGCTGGAAAATAAGTCTAGTAAAAGTCTGTAAAAGATTGAATGAAGAGATCTGTGAAAAGCAGCAATTCTACAGTTGGACTTTGACTGGGCCTTCTAAAATACGGACAGGCTTAACTTCATGTTTCAGGACGCCGCCCTGCTGAAAGATGAACCTCCAGCAATGTCTCTGAGCTTGAGCTATTTGGAAAGAAGAGTGGGCGCAACATGTTAGTGCCCTCGTGTACAGAACCTAAAGAGACAAACTCCTAGAGACCTGCATCTGCAATGGCAACAAAAGGAGGCTGTGCTAAATATTTACCCAGAAAGGCTTACTGCAAATCAGTCACACCTCTCAGATTTTCATTTTTAAAGAAAATATATTCTCATTTTGCTTTTATGCAGTACTTGGAGTTACTCTATTTAGAAATTTCGAAACAAATTTCTAAATTTGTTAAACAAAATTTTTTCTAAACAAAAGTTTTGTTTAGAAAAACTCCAAACAAAATTTCAATTAAGTTTGTTGCTATAACGTGAAGAAGTCAACGGCTTACAGCAATGTAGCAAATATAATCCCGCAGAAACACATATAGCATTTTTTTTTTGCCTTGAGCACAGCAGGACTTTATCAAAGTAGCCTTTCAGCAGACACAGGCATAAAGCTAGGCCTTCCTGGCTCAGAAGGTTGCTGAGTCCCTCAAGAGGCAAAGGAAGAGCATGGAGGTCATAAAACCAGGAATGTTAATATTTCTTCCAGACATCTTACAGTTTTTCTGTGCATCTTTATAGGACTGTGTAACACATGAGCGAGTTAACACAAACTCATTTATTTTCGTGCTTTTATTTTTTACCAAACATCTGTCGTCCCTCTTCCTCCATGTGTCCAGCTGGAGGAAAAGCAATAAAGAAAGTTAATTACATCAATGAGGTTCAACGAACATCGTCATGTTTCTACATGGATTGGATCGCATAATGAAAGTTTGAAACTGACGTTTATCCAAAGTGACTGAGTGGACCGCACCCTGACGTAGTCTCTTATTTACCGAGGAGTTTCATTTCTCATGTGAAATGCTTCCTCAGAACAAAAACAACCTAAGAGTTGGGCAGTACGAGACTTACTGTAAAGCCACTCAATTGTTTAACAGTTTGTTTTATTACAGTACCTTGCAAACGTATTTATACTTCTCAAAGTTTTTTAAACATGTTTTTCATGCTGCAAGCACATTCTTGAAGCTACAAATTGTTCTTTAGAGGTTTGTCGCTGATAACTGTGAAGTGGACGAGCATTTCAAAACTGTTTACAAATACAAATTTGAACACTGTAGGATGTATTTAGATTTTTAGATTTTTGTACATGAAATATTCCACTGTAACTCTGGCTTCATGATTAAGTTCCTACTACTCTTGGTATTAGGGTTTGACCATGATGGGGCCATTCCGGAAAACGATCCACTGATCTAAATTATTTTTTGTTTTCACTGGCTGTTTTTGAGGATTGTTCTCATGCTGGAAAATTGACCTTTACCCCAATCATTTGTTATTTCACACCTTCTATCAGATTTTCTTGCAGGATTTCCCTTGATTTTATCTTCATCCAACTTCCCAGTGCTTCTTGTGACACTGTTTCTTATGTAAAATTCTCTTACAAACCACTTAAAAACCATTTAAATAGAGGTGATGTTGACTTCAAAGAGAAGCAGGTCTTATTACCTCAATTTTGACCTATGAGGACCACAGCGGTCCAGTATTTTTGATGTATCACACCTCATTTGGCTGTGATGGGGACGGTGTTTTTGAATCATGTTCTTCACAAAAGGTGCAGGTATTCACCGAACACTGGTTTTGTTCACACTACTTTGTGTACCCCTGTGAAAGAGTAACTGCATAAACTGCTGCTTTGGGCATTTTAGTGAATGTCAGAAGTTAAATCTAAAGAGTCCATGTACCAGCATGTCCTAACAGTGTTCAAATCTCCTGTTTGACAGTGTGGGTTGATGGAATATGTTATCTTTTCACGGTAGCACATATTGGCTCTGTCAGGCTTAGCTCACTGTTTGTGTGTCAGTGCTTTGTGTCACCTCAGAGAGGTTTAAGATTGCATTGCTTGATTTGTTTTGCAAATCCTGCAGGGAACCTAGAAAGAATCTGAGATGGGGAAACAAAGAAAGAGGACAGTCACTCAAGGTTTTCCTACGACTTGTTTTTTTTTTATGTATATATTTTTTTAATCTTTATTACACACACCATTTTTAGACTCAAACCTACATAATACGTCTGCATATAAAAACTGTTTACACTTCCTGGCATTCATTTTATTGACACCGAGTCAAACTCAAAGGCCCACTTACCCCCTCTGCTGGTGGTAAACTGGTAGTACAATTGGTGTTTATAGTTTGATCCTTTAAACTTCATAAAATATCAGCTGCTGCAAAACGAGAATCACCAAACAGAATAAAACACATAAATGCATAGAAAAGATCAACTTCATGTTAATTTTTTTAAAAATTCTTATTTGCAATAAAATATTAAAGTCTTTAAAAATGTTCAGAATAACATTTTTGAACATTACATTTCATCAGTATGAATATGTGAAGCAGGAACTGGAGTTAAAGCTTCCTGATCCAGCATCTGCAGTAGAGACCAAGGCCCCACGGGGGGGAAGGGTTCTGAAAGATCAACTGGGCTCACACTCAGTAATGCTTGTGTTTCACTGTGTGTGTGTGGTATGTGTGTGTGTGCGTGCCAGACTATTAGATTCCATCAGTGAAACCATGGTAATTCACCCTGAAGCTGCCTCCAGCCCTTTTCGCCCGCTGTCAGTGTGATTTTTCAGTCTTTCTACAACCCAGAGTTTTCCTTCTGCACAGACGTTGCAACAGGTGTTACTGAGACGGCAGCATTGTAGTGTTTTGGTGAATTATGGAAATTCACAGAGGTAAACAAACATGCAACACAATATGCTGTGTGGGTTTAAACTAAAAAAGATTAATAAATGTTCATAGTTCTAAGACATCACTGACTTTACTCTGATTTTTCATTCATTTTGTTGTGACTTTAAAAAATTACATAAAACAAAAGCTTGAATATGCATTGGTCAGTGTGAGATTTAACAGCAAAAAAAAAAGAAAGAAAAAGAAGAAAAAAAACTGTTTCAGTATATTAAATTGTAAATTGAAAGGTATCAAATTATCTGTGTCCATCATTCTTGCATCTAAAAAATATTTCCAAACATTTGACTCTCTTTGCAAAACAATGGCATCAGACTTCTTTCAGTTTTAAAACTCTGATATACCTTAATTTAAATGAATGCCATGTCTAATGTGTTATAAGAGTTCTAAACTTAAATTCAAGTATTGCAATAATTAGGATAGTCTCTATTCTCTAAGTAAACCATTATCCTAACAGAAAGAAAGAGAAAAAAATGAAAGTTAAAAAGTATAACCTAAGTACAAAACATGTTTTATTTTATTTACTTTTTTTAGCAATCATTCCTGAAATATAACATATTTTTCAGAATATTAGATTAATTAAAAATGTCTTATAATTCCTAAATATCGTCGACATCTTTGTTTTTCTCCTCCCCATTTAAATAATAACCTGCGAAGCTGCATTTCCTATTTTATCTCCGTCTAAAATAAATCCAACACGGATCAGTTTTTGACTTGCATTCCAGTTGAGACAATGCGAAAGTAAAGGCAAATTACACAGGGTAAACATAGGAGCGTTTTCTTCTTGTTAGTGTCATGTTGAGGAAATACAGAGAAACACTTCCGGTTTTGATACCAAAATAGTTGTGATATTTGAGCCTGCAGATAATATAATCCACAATATCTCTTTTTGGAACAATTCAGACGTATAAAATAGTAAATTTGAGTGACAAGAGTCTGATTAGTAAAGAAATATCATTCTCGGGAAGGCGTCGAACGATTATGTTCTTTTATGTTGACAATCAACTACTAAACTTCCGGTCTTCTCTGCCCTCCGCTGTTCAATTGACGTATTTCCATGGCAACCACTGTAGCTACATGGTCCTCTCACATCCTGTTACTTTCCTTGAAAGCTAGCAGAGGAGAGTAACCCAGCAACAACTCATGACTATACTAGGACAAAGTAAAATTAATTACATTACTTTCCTTTTTTTCACCGTTACTTTAAATGAATGACGTCGTTATGAAGGCCAGGAATGGAGGTGAAGTGGCACGAAACACTAAATGGGGAGTGGCAGGTGAGTTTTTTGAAGGATATAACGATTTTTTCACAAAATAGAAATACATAAAACTTTGGAGTATCGTAATAGTAACTGGCTAAATTCATTCTGGAATTTTTTTGCAGAAAGTTTTTTCCCCCCCATTCACATTCTTTTGTGTATTTGTGTCTTTTATGGAGCCCATCTGGTGACATGAGGTAATAATAATAATTTAAAAAAACACATCGTGGCCACATCTTGTTTAATTCGTGTGCACGACTTAATAATAATAACAACATTAATTATTATCATTTATTATGATAACAATTTACTAATCTGACCTCTTTTAGTTTTATTTCAATCTGGAAATTAACTATATCTATCTTCTGACACTTACTGTTAGGCATGGAGTCATTTTTAGTAAGAGACACTTAATTCAGCTGCTTAAATAGAAGATGCTTCAAAGCAAACAATAGCTGACTTCGGGGAAGTTTTAATTTTTTCCGTGTCACCAGAAGGACTGCTTGCTTTCCTGTATGTACTGAGAAACCTTTCTTTTGCAAATGTGTATAAAACTAATATACACTGCTCAAAAAAATAAAGGGAACACTCAAATAACACATCCTAGATGGACAGTTTGATTTCACAGAAGTTTGATTTACTTGAGCAGTATATATATATATATATATATATATATATATATATATATAAACTGTATTGTTACATCTTACTCTTGAGTTTCTGTCTGTCTGGAGACAACAAAAACCCCTTAGTCTGGACAGATAATATCTCTCCATCAATGACAGAAGAGAAAATATAAAAGATGTTGGGGGTCAATAATGCTCTACTAATCATGCAGATGTAGCTGAGCCCTAACCAGGTCAAGCAAGCTTTTGTTTGCAGGTGTGTGTGTATTATTGAGTGTGTATACGCATGTGCGTGTGTGTGCGTGAGTGTGGGTGTGTGGGTGTGTGTGTGTGTGTAGGGTTTTATTGACTTAAGGAAGCCTGAATAATTCAACCAGTGCAGCATGCTGATTGAAGAATCTCAAATGGCCCCTGCACTCCATGTGATGGAAAACGCTCAAATCTGATCAGTCGGATTTGCTTTCACACACAGTCGCACAGGATAAGGAGCCGGTGTCGTGTTACTTATGAGTTTTTCTATGTTTACAAGTCTCGGAAAAAAAAAAAAAAAAACACAACTCAGTAAACTTTCACTCGTCTAAAATGAGTTTCCTTCTTATTGTTTGTTTAGGGCCTCCTGTCCCCTTATTGAAGCGTGCTGGTTGGGCGCCTCAGCCTTGGCCCCTACGCCCACACCAAGTGGAGCGGGTATACAGGCCCCACATCCCTCCTCCTCACCCACCGCTCTTCCACACAAGGCATGCGGAGGAAAGCGCTGAGCGGCCTCATCTGGTCACTATTGTCCGCCCATGTAGTCAAAATGGACTGCGGAAGGTAAAAACTATATTTAATATTTTTAAAGAAGGCATATATCCTGAAGGGCTCAGAAGATTTTAATCTGTGACTTTTATTAATATTTCAATTGATTGTAGAGGTTATTTTGTGTCTACAAAGTTTATATAATAAATTCAGGAAATTAATAAGCATATTCTCTTCTCAGCACATTTCAAAGAGTTCACTAAAAGTTTTAATGATTAAATCAGAAGTCAAACAAATAAAGCATGTGTATTACAGCAGATGACAACAAAACTAAATATTAAATAAAGTCTGTGACTAATGCTTAAGGCAGAAGACCTGAGATCGTACTTGGTGTTGTGCATTAAGATATTCAAATAAGCTTGGTGGGATTTTGTCAGTGTTACTTTTCATGACTTGGAAATCTTTGCCTAATCATCTTGTAAATGTTTTAAATATCTATAAAAATGCAAGGACATTGTCAGGTCTCTATAAAACAATTTTTTATCCACTAAACCATTTTTCAATTACCTCAACTCTACATGATGGTGAAAAATTAAATCCCCTTTAATCCAGTGTTTTTAAAATAAACACATAAGAGAACTTGGTTCGAAACTGATTGGGTTTTTAGAATAGAGACACATAATTTCATAATTACCATGTGAAATAACTGCAAAGCATGATGCTGACACCACCAAGTTTCACTGCATCTATGATGCTGTTTTGGTAATGTTTAGTGTTATTTCCAAACATACGTTTTAAAACTTTGATCAAAAATTCGAGGTTGATTCCTTTAGACCAGAAATCTTCAAACAAAATTGTTACTGTACTGCTTATGATTATGTAATAATTATATTCATTATTCAAATGACGAATATTTAACACCAAATGGTTTACCTAAGGTAGTATAAGAATTTATTGGACAAGTGTTTTTAGTTTACAGAGAAAACCATATGATTTTGTTTTTTTCTTGCTGTTTGTAAGGTGACGGTGCTGCTGAACCGCAGGGCTGTGGTGTCGTTCGAGCAGCTGCTCCTGGATCTCTCAGAAGCGTTGGGGTTTCCTCGCTGGCACAGAGGAAGAGTCACTCGTCTGTACACGACACATGCTCGAGAGGTGAGGCAAACTTTAACTGATTTAACATAAAGTGGAAGGATCTAGGAAAAAAAAATGCAAATAGACCTCTTCATACTCCCTATTCTTCTCATGATCACTGGACTCAAGACAAGTTAAACTTTAGTGTTTCAAACCAGTCTTGTTTCTCTTTATATGTCTTTTTTTGTGATTCAGATCACCTTGTTTTGAAATAGGAAGTGTTTAAATGCTTCATCTGTCAGAAAACGTTTTCAATTAAATCTAGCTTTTCCAAATTTACTTAAAAGGAAACCTTTCAGCAGGTGTCCGGTTCCAGATTTGTCTCCCAACTCGTTATTTCTAGATAACTTGTTTTTCGCTTTTTATTCTAGGTAAAGGGTGTGTGTGATTTCTTCTGTGGTGAAGTGGCCTTCTTGGCTCTCGGAAAGGCCCGCCCCGTGCTGAACAGTGTGCAGGATGCTCTGGAGGAACTTTTCCCAGAACATTCCCATTACCGCGCCGATGCCCTGCAGGTCTGGGAGAAGAAACTCCGGCCAGCGCCAGATAAGGCTGCTAAAGCTGACAGTGGCTACAGCGAGGAGACGGAAAACACAAGGAAAATACAAGAGACGCAACGAGACGCACGTCCGCACATCAAGAATCACACCAATGCTCGCACGTCTCAACAGGCAGACAAAAACCAGCATGGACAGCATATTCCTGACTCCCAGAAGTCAAATAAGAAGAATTCTTGCAAAAAACCTGCTCACCTTCCAAACAACCTCCAGAAGTTGCGTGTTAGGGGAGAAGTGAAAGAGAGACATCCTTCTCCTATTGGTCAATTCAAGTATAATGAGGTTCTCAGAGACACAGATATCCCTTCTCCTATTCTGTGTGAAAACTGCTTGGCAACAAGGTCAAGACCTCTGGCTCCAGGACTGATCAGTACTCTATCAGGAAGGGTCCCACTCCCTCCCGTGTCAAAGAAGCAGAAAGGAAGCCATCTCACAGGTCAAGAGGTGAAACAGTCAGATGTTTCTAACAGCCCCTCGTCTCCTCAAGTCAGCGGAGACAAGGAGAAGAGCTCTGCACCATCACAGCTTCTACGTCCAGCTCCACTTGTGGCTTCAGCTCACACAGAAACACAACTCACAGACTGCTGCGTCCTCCCATCCGAGGGCACAGACCTCACCCTGGCTGACATAGAGCGCTGCTATGAAATCGGCCGTTTGATCGGAGATGGGAACTTTGCCGTGGTGCGGGAGTGCCGTCGGCGTGACAATGGCCAACCCGTCGCTTTGAAGATCGTGGAGCGCTCCAAGCTGGTCGGTCGAGAACACATGATGCAGAACGAGCTGAGCCTCCTCGGTAGTCTGAGTCACCCCCGGATCGTGCGACTGCTGGCCCACCACCACACCCGTACCCACTCCTACCTGGTGATGGAGCTGGTGAGCGGAGGGGATCTGTTCGAGGCCATCAATGACAAGGGGAAGTTTCCAGAGCCTGAGGCTGGACGGATGGTTTCGGATGTGAGCGAAGCGCTGAACTACATCCACTGCAGGAGCATCGTCCACAGAGACCTAAAACCTGAGAATTTACTGGTTAGTATCAGGGCAGATCGAAGTGTTTGAGATTTCAATGAGATTGTTTGTCTCATAACAAACCCAATGAAGTACATATTTTTAAAGTCCAAGGAAAATGTAGTTTTTGATTTTTTTTTACAAATAAAAATCTTAAAGGGGTAGTTTTCTGTGTTTTCTGTGTTTCTGTGATGATGGCACAATATAGGAATGTGCCATTTTGTAGCACAATCATATGTTACTTTCAGTATGTATGTATGTATATATCAAATATGACTTGAAAGAAATTTGACTTCAATATAAAACAAACAAAACAAATTGGACCTCTGTCTCTTTAAAAACGTCTGCTCTTTCCAAAATGTTCCCTTCAGGAAGTTATCACAGCATCGCTCCCCTATTAATCCTCTAACATTTTTTTTTTTTAAACAGAATTTCATTGAGTAGTAACTCATAATGAGCTCAGCAGATGTGCAACTCCAGGAAGTCTTTGCTAATTGCTGCTGGCTAGTCTGAAGGAGTTGAGTGAGGAAGTCATGGGGGAGGTCTGCTCCTTGAGTGGGAAGCTAGGAAACCTGGAAACTGCAGCTGCTGTTTACTGCAACCATTCAGTAATGGTTGCCACAGGAGAGTAAAAGATTTCCTGTCTTGGTAGATTTGCATCACATGTATATATGCCTGACTCTGCTTTAAGTTTAAAGGAAAGTATGGCGCTGTATTATTCTGTCTTCAGACAGAAAAATTGTAATCCTAACTTTTGGTAATTAATCCCAGTCTTTTCATGCTATCAAGTTCACATTCTTGTTCTCTCTCAGATAGAGAAAGTATCCACTGGCATCAGTCGGCTGAAGTTGGGGGACTTCGGCCTGGCTATGGTGGTAACAGAACCGGTTTTCACCATATGTGGCACACCAACGTACGTTGCCCCGGAGATCCTCTGCGAAACAGGTGAGGTACTTTGGAGACACTTTTGTGATTGAATGTGAGTCAGATTGTTTTAACAATCTTAGTCTGGTTACTTTGCAGGGTACGGTGTAGCAGTGGATGTTTGGGCTCTGGGGGTGATTCTTTACATCCTGCTGTGTGGCTTCGCCCCGTTCCGCAGCAGGGATCGGGATCAGGAGGAGCTCTTCAAGCTAATAAAACACGCAGAACTTCATTTCCCTTCGCCCTACTGGGACTCCATCTCAGAAGGTAAACCTGACTAGAATATTTTCATGGTAAAAATAAAGTTATCTATCATTAAATTCTAGAGATTCATACTTTTTCTCGGTTTTGGATTTGTTGAATGACATGGTGGAAGCTGGAGTGTGCTTTTTGCCTTTGAGTCTAGAGCATATCATTTATATAATACAAGGTGTATTTTCTGTTTACAATAACTATTATCCAGACAGGTTGCAATATTATAAATAGTGCTGTCGTAAAATCTTTAGTCATGCCTCAGTTCTCTATATTTTCCTTATTAATAGAAAACACTTGATTGAAACTATATTTCTCACAACTTCTTCTTGCTTTATGAAGATTTTACAGTTTGTTTCTAGACTTCAGCTACTTCTTCAGTCTTTTTCCTGTGGCATCAGTTTCTCTCCCATGTAAGATATATATACCACAAAAACTGTTTGAGAGAAATAATTGAATTTTAGCACAAACAAGACTATCCTTTATTTTAACTTTCCATTGGAGCGGTAGAAGCTGTTTATGGCCTTTATCAGTGAACATGCAACTAAATTTTGGAAATAATGTTTTGGTAGTAGTGATGACCTGGGGTATTAAAGTCACTACATATGATGAATATATGTAAGGATTTTGACAATTTGTTTCTGTAAGTTTCTCTCAGAAGGTCATTGCTAATAACGTTGCTTCTCTCATGCACTTTGCTGTTTTTGTTTCTAACATTTGAAAATAATGTAAATTACAATTGCTGTGTGCATATTTTCGGACTGGTGTGGCTGTCATCCATTTTTAAACAAATTGCAAGAAGCTGCTTTGAGCAGACAATTTGTATAAAGCAGCAAAAGTCCAAACTCAGAGAGACCACAAGAAAGAGTGACACACTATTGATGAAGACCACTTTAAGAGATCACAAGACAGTATGAGTGGAAGTAAAGTGTAACAAATTTAAAATACCTTTAAAGCTTTTGCCGTTTTCAGAATCTGATTCTTTCTTTTCTTTGTGGACAAACAGAAGCTAAAGGTCTTGTCAGATCTCTGCTTAAACCAGACCCCACAGTGAGGCTGACAGCAGAGCAGATCCTCCAGCACCATTGGGTGAAGGCTATGGCTTCAGTCTGCAGCCAGAGGGCGCTCTCTGACAAAACTAAGAGGGACTCGGCGGATAAAACAGAGCTGCACAGAGCAGCTCCAACAAAAGCGGCAGAATCACTGGCGAATCAAATAGCAGGACTCTCTGGCACCAAGAAAGAAATATCTCCCAGGAGACATAATGAATTCACAACAAGAGGACAAGACCAGAACAAAAGTCCACTGGTCCAATCAGAAGATATGAGCACTATCGACACCATGGCTTCCCAGAAGAAGAAGCAAACACCTCTACATGAAACAGCTTGTCAAGAAAATCCAGAAACTATATCTGCAGAGCAGCACAGCAGGGAAAACATTCAGGATTCAGGTCAAAAGCTCTCAAATGTGGACCTTTTTAATCAAAGTGACTCCTCCATAACTCAAACTGAGCCTTCATCCCAGAATAAACTGCAGTCCAAGCAGAACGGGGAACAGCAGTGACCAGTGGATCCGACAGCTCCAACCAAACACCAACAATAGCAAATTGCTGAGAACAGCATGATTCATCCCAGACCAGCAGCTGATTCTTCAGCTCTGTCCTTCGGCACTAAAGCTCTCACACTTCTACCCTGCAGCCGCCGTCCACAAATAGACTGAAAACCATACCAAGGCAAATGGTCAGAACACATTCAAGCCCCGACGTGTCTGGGATTTTTCTCTGTTTGATTGTGTAATTAGATCAGGGTCATCATTTTCCTTGTTGCAAACAATAGCCCTGATTTTTTTTTTTTTTTTTTAGTAATTGAAGCTTTGGGTGACAGGCAGATGATGGGTTTTTACTTTCGTAGAATGAATAGAGTCTGATTGATGAGATTTGATGCATCTGATATATGTGCATACGCCATTTGTCCTGCATTTTTGAACTAATCATGGAATTTTGTGTGATGACTGAGCCTCTGCCCAAACCCTGTGAATGAAGTTGGTAAACAGGAAGCGTTTTATAAGTTGTTTGATTATGTTTTTAGCACATTTCTTACATATTTTTGTTTATGTTTCTCCGCAAATCATTTGTATCTTTTGTAGACGAGACCTCTATGGCTGATAGCTATTTTTAATTACATAAAATATGAGTCTGTACATATATAGTTGGATAATTTGTTTGTTTACGATTTTATGAATTCCCGATTTAAAATGAGTAAATTTCACTTTATCATCCTTACAGTTGATTTATTGCATATTTTTTGATCATAAACTACTCGTGGTATGACTTCACCGTAATGACATTCATAATGTATAAATGCATGTGTAGTAAGGGGTTGTAACACACTGGAACACACTGAGGACAGTGTGAGACCACATTCAGCTACTGGATAAACTTTCTGTGCATACCTATGGCGGGTATTGGTCCCTTGCCATTCCACACACACCAAATAAGGCCTATCTCTCTGCCCAATGAGGGCTGGTTAATCCTGTCCCTCCCGGTTGCAGACAGCTGACACTCAGACATCCTGCCCCACCCAAGCCAAAGGACGTCCGCAGCCCCTCAACCCCCTTACGCAGGCCAGTCCACATCCGCAACCTTTGTGGCTTCTAAGCTGTATATCTGGGGGCACTGATGGAATGATAGCGCTTATAAATGCCTATGGTCAAGTGTCAGTGCTGTGGGCCATGGGTAATTAAAGCCTCTCTCAAAGATCCTGCTGCTTTGGCTAAATTATTCATGCTTACTCAAAACACACATTCACAGAATTCATTCAAATCAGCTGAATCTTATAGACTGCAGCAAAAGACCTTTAACGGTGCAAGTCCAGACACCAAAACACAAATGATGTGATTTGGTTGTCACATGTTAGTAGCTTATTGTTTAAAGAAACAATCCTTCACTCACAATATTAGCAAAATAATAGAATTAGGAGAAATGCTTTCAACTTTTTTACAAGGTGGAAATGTGTAAGACAAATGGAAGCGATAAATGTGTTCATTGGAGAAAAGGTTCTGCTTGTGACTAAAACGTTTTTCCCATCTAATGAGAACTATAATAAGATAATTTTTTGCCTTCTGAAAACAGTATTTTGTTGAAATAATTGACCATATTAGGGATTAGTCTGCTGAAAATTGTTTCATTGAATTGTTTTACTTATATCTGTGAGATGTAGCCTGGGATGCATATAAACAATAACTAAGTTTGAGGCAAAACAATACACATTTTAAATCAAACGTGTCGAAATGAAAGGCTATTGTGTATTTTATTTTCTAGCAACCTATATATTTTATTAGATGTTTAATAGCATAAATAAGACCTAGACAAGTTGTTTTAAAAATTTATTTGTTTGAAGCAAACAAACAAATACTACATGAAGCAAATATGTCGTTTGCTTCATGTAGTTTGAAGCAAACTACATATTACATAAACTTCACTGCATGACATAAAGTAGCAATGACATCAAAGTTTGACCAGCGCTTCAGAGCAAGAGTGAAATGTCAAATTCCATTACTGTGAGGTATTTTATCCACTGGGGGACAAGCCTAGGTTTGTGGCATGTCAGGTTTTGATCACCTTTTGACTGCATACCAGACGATGCTCAATACCCCAAGTCATCTAGCACAACAAAACAGCCAATTCACAGATGTAAGTACAATACCTTTTCTTTTAAATAGCAAAATAATTTAAAAACTAACAGAACTGCTTTGAAAATGTTATGTCAGAATGTGAATGTTTGACCACTTGATTTGTACTAATAGAAATATAATTACATCATTACTCATTTTATGTCAAAGCAGTATTTTACCAGCAATCAATAGTTATTTTTGTTGTAAAATACTGTTGCTAAGCTAATTGCAGAAACTTTCAGCCCTTGACTTGTAGTCGCTGGTAAACGTGTATTCAAATCTTTTTTGTTTGTTTGTTTTACATAAAAGCAGTAATTTACTGTAACTTGCAGACTTGTCAAGAACTGCAATAAATGATCATTGCTTTTGCTCTGCGTGTATTAAATTTTTTTGTGAATAGCATTTTAATGTTAGCAGCAGTTATATTGATGACGTTAAGGTTGTTATTAAATAAGAACAAGATATCATTTGTGCTAAAGGCATGATAATATAGTTATTTGCTTAATGTAAAAGCTGTATTTCCCTGTAATCAAAGCAAAGAAGGCGTTAAAAACAAAAGAAGAAAAAAAACATAGGAGTTTGCACAAGAGTAAAACGAACCAGACAAATTGGATTACTGTGAAATACTTCATCCTCTGGTGGACAAATCTAAGTGTGTTAGTTATCTGGTTTTGGTGACCTTTTAACTGCTGACCTAATAACCCAAGTCATCTGCCTCTGTGTTTGTAAAGGACTGCTACTTTTCATTGGTGGCCCATCTTCTGACAAATTTCCCCACAAAATCTTAGCCTAATATCTAGGTATTTGTACAAGAGTAGAGATTTTAAACTTAGTTTGTTGAGATTAGGGCTTATGATTGAAAAATTTGGTAATCACTTAAATAAACCAGGTAGTGTTATTTGAGATTTTCAACAACAACAAAAAAAAACTCGTGAAATTTTACAAAAACAGTTTTGAGACAAAGTAAGCGAGAACACATTATTGTGTTCTAAGTTTCAGCAAGAAAGTAAAAAGATCAGAAAATTAACCGTGAAGCTTTTCATCCTCTGGGGGAGAAGTCTAACTTTGTCGCATTTCAGGTTTTGGTTACCTTCTCAGCGCTGGCAAAAGATGCTCAGTGCGCATGCGTGTCTCAAGCTCTTTAAATACCCCAAGTCATCTGCCACAACAAAACATTCCTCTGTCAGCCAATTTACGACTGTAGCGTAGAGGCCCCTGCATATGCGGGCCCTATACATTTACTTTTAAATTTTCGGCATGGAGCCCAGTGTTGCAATTTAGAACCTTCCCGAAATAGAAAAAGTAGAGCACGGTCAAGTCAGGGAACGGACAGGAGGGGGAAAAAACACAAAAACAAAACAAAACAAAGATGGCTGTGTAGCCAGAGAGACAAGTCCCAACAGAACTCTCTCTCCAACTGTAGTCTCCGACAGGTTCTGTGCGTGGTCGTGGTCCAGTGGACAGACAGACAAGTCGAGAGCCAGCCGGTACCGGAGCAGCAGGCAGGGACGCGGGGGAGAGCAGCCGAACAGGGCCGCTGGCAGGGCACGTCGTTACCTGCTGTCGTTGCGAGTAACGGACAGCTGAGTGAGGCCGAGTTGTTTTTGTTCTGCCTGGGCTCAGGGAAAAGGACCGCTAGCCTCGCTGTAAGTCATCTAAACTAGTCAAAATTTGATTTCCTTGGTAGCTACTATAAAATTTGGCTCATGTTCTCTTTATTTCTTAAGAATTGGCTTGTTAAAATCAACCTTCCTGTGTGCAGGGCTGTGTTCACAGTGAGCTTGCTGCTGACGCGTTAGCCTAGCTCACGTTAGCTCGACAGGTTGTTAGCTAACCCGAGCTAACGTCCTAATATTTTTCCGGCTCAGCCTGGTTCGGGCAGGTACATAATAGGCATTTTTCCAGGCAGCCATCGCCAATGTCTTCGCTGGAAGAAAGAGACGTGGGCGTTGCGGTCGCTCCTAGCTCCTCCTCGGCCGGCCTGGGGGTCGGGGCCGTGGGGGCAGCGGTGGAGGCTGTCGCCGCGGTCGTGGCCATGCAGGAGGATGTCGGTATACGGCGAGAGGGGCCCGAGTCTGACCCGGACGAGCCACCTAAAAAGAGGTTGAAAATACCCGAAGGAGAGTCAGGGAAGCTGGAGGAGAGACTGTACTCAGTGCTGTGCTGCACCGTGTGCCTAGACTTGCCCAAGGCGTCTGTTTATCAGGTAAAGGTGGTGCCAATCACAACCAAAGCCCTAAACCTTAATTAACTCGCTGTCAAGCATAAAAATAAATTTGCTGGAAAGACCACAATAGAAGCTCCCCTCTGTGTCCCAAACCTAGCAGTCAACCTGTTGAATGTGTGCGCCAATTTCTATTATTTTTACTGATGCCTGATCTAACAGTCTGAAAAAGTGTCCATACAGCAAATCTCAGCCATGTGAAGGACAGTGGTCAACTCCAGTTTATAATGTAGGATGAATTTTTCTCTGTTCATTCTCAGGAAATACAACAGCCCCATCCCACTTAATAGACATCTGGGCCTCATTAACTTTCTATCTCCCTTCTAGCCCATTAATTACCTCCAACCTTTGTTGAGACCAAATTTCAGACACTTCTGATTTTAGTCAACCTTACAACCGCAAAACCACAGTGTAGAACAGCCTTCGTTGTGTTTAACTT
Organism: Poeciliopsis retropinna; assembly: GCA_010277075.1. NCBI lineage: Eukaryota > Metazoa > Chordata > Actinopteri > Cyprinodontiformes > Poeciliidae > Poeciliopsis > Poeciliopsis retropinna. The sequence continues at coordinate 7,164,085 of VMRM01000016.1, read as the reverse complement.
GCACACGAGTCATTAACACTGCAAAACATCCACATTTTATATTAAATACTATGCATGATTTCTTATTGTTAAATCATCCCACAAAAATGTCCATCTTGACAAATCTTCACCTTTGTTTTGTGTCTTTTAAATTGTAGTCTTAAACTGCAACTTTCTAAAAGTATGCATTGACATTAGTGAAGATTCCAGTAAAGTTTTAAATACCCAAAAATAACCTGGATTAAGATGTGCTTTTACCCCTGTATCTAGTATGCACTGACAGGGTTTCTAATAGTCAGGAATGATCCTTGTGCTCTCTTTATTAGCAATTTAAAAACGTTTCTGCACTTTTTCTTAATAAAAATTACACACAAGTAGTTGTAATTGTTGCTTATTGTTTTCAACTAGCATACAGTCATAATATAAATGCTTATGGCTCTTGATCTAAGAATCTTTGAAAATGTAAGCTTGTATTTATATCTGACAGCAAAATGCTGCAAGTACCTGGCCTGCATGTTATTCCAGCAAAATGTTAAAAGATCCAAAATAATAGCCTGTATAAAATAGGTTTGTGTTCTCTTACCCAAACATGTAATGTAATTTCATATCTAAATATGTGTTGATGTTTATTTACAAAGGCCGTACTGCTATAATTCTAATAATTTTGTTTCTAATGTCCATTTTAAAAACTCAAAGTGCCAAACAATGGGAACAACAAAAACATAAGAATTTATATATATATATATATATATATATATATATATATATATATATATATATTTCTATTTCCTCATTCCTTAAAATCTAAACTATATAAATATAATATAAAATAGATCAATTAAAATTAAACCAGACTATAACAAACTACTTTAACTGTTGTAAAAAATGTCCCGCCTGAGTTTTAGATGTTTATTTTTGCTCATTGGCATCCACGCTGAATACCATGCAGTGTCTTTTAATCTTTACTAACCCGTCCTGTCTTTTTGTCAGTGTACCAATGGACACCTGATGTGTGCTGGCTGTTTTATTCACCTCTTGGCCGATTCTCGTCTCAAGGAGGAACAGGCCACGTGTCCCAACTGCAGGTAAACCCGCTTCACTGTGGACACACCAGGTTTCACACAAACACCAGGAGAAAAACATCAAAGCTTTCAAAATCTGTAGATTTTCATTTGATTCTAGTCATAAAACAATGCAGGCCAATATAGCTAAAATACCAGCTGACTCTTTCTTAGGGTACTTTTTACTAAACGCGTACGTTGAGTAGAAAGTTCACATAAATAAACAGGTGCAGGAAACAGATAGTGATCCGTTTAGTCTGTTCATACAGCAGGTATAGAGTTGCTGTACTTTGCCACATAGTTTTCACATCTTACTGAAAAGCCCCTCCTTGCATTTTGTTTTTCTGTGACTGATTCAATTCATCATCTGACCTTTTTGCCATTTTCAGCCTTTCCGAGTTTTTGTTTTTGTCATACCTGACGTTTTTGAGTCCAAGAAGAAGCAGGAAATTTTATCCTGATATCAATGCATACCTTTTCTTTGGATGTTGTGTATCTGCTTTAACAGCAAACGATTTTAAAGGATATTTTATTAATCACCCCATCATCTACTGTAAAAGAAAAAGTAGTTATATGATTCTTTCACATGATATCTACCAGCAGGTGGTCAATATTAGGTATTTGTGGTTTAATCCTAGTTATAATTGTATGAGTCAGCTGCCCCCACATTAGGATTGGAACCATATTTAACAATGCATGGTTTTCAGAAAATGACATACAATTAAAAATGATAACATTTGTGCATTTTTACGATTATTTTTCTCAACACGCCAAAACACTTCAGTACCATGAGGAAGCAACAGTTGGTTACATGGCTCTAGGTTGGGGCATGATTGTAAGAATTTGGTATAAATTGAAAGTGTGAATTAACTCAGAGCCTCTGCAGTGCAGTGTAAAAAAAAAAAAAAGAAAGAAATTTGACAAACTTTATTAAATTGCATATGCAACTTTAAGATCCAGTTTATATGCAAATGTTAATAAACATCTGGATAATTTGCCAAACTTACTAAGACAAAAAGGTTTTATTTTTTGGGAAAATCTTAGAAAAAAAAAAAAAAAGATCTGAAGCTTATCAATAACCAAGAAACCATTTTCTTGATCATCACCAGCATGTTTTTTGTAGACATTTCTGACTTACCGTGTGCACAGAAGTGAAGGTAACTTGATTGTGTGCTGTGCTCTACGTCTTGAAGTAAGAACCTGCCTTAGCAGATCTTTTCCTATCCCCAGTGAGCTACCGCCTCTGCAGTGTCCACAAACTTGTATTACCATATTGCCGATTCCACAAATATTATTTATGCCTCTGCACTGACGTATGAATCATTGTTTTTCTGTGTCCATGTAGGTGTGAGATAAGCAAGAACCTGTGCTGTAGGAACCTCGCAGTGGAGAAGGCTGTCAGCGAGCTGCCGACAGAATGTACCTTTTGCCTAAAGCAGTTCCCCCGCTCCAGCCTGGAGAGACACCAGAAGGAGGAGTGCCAAGACAGGTTCACAGCTCCATTCAATTCGACATTAAAAAATAACACATGGGAAAAATTAATAACTTTTGCCACAATTAGTTTTCGCTACAAATTATCCTAATTTATGAGCAGCCAGAAACGTTTAATGCTCTTAATCTTCCACAGGATAATAGGACTGCCATAATGTGCTGAATAACAGGATGTTGAGAAATATTAGTTCCACTTTATTAATATGGTCATTAACGCTTTGCTTTAACTTTTATTTCCTCAAGAGAAGTTGAGGCTGTGTAGTTATCCGTTATGATAACTACGTCTGCTGTCAAGTGGAAGTTTGAAGAATAGTTTTTTTTCAGGTGATAACAAAATGGAAAAAGAAGCAGAGCTGACTCTGGGTTTTTCTGGTTCGCAGTACTGTGTGAAACTCTCTCACAGGCTAGTTTTTCCCCAGTTTGTTTCTTAGATTGAGTCACGAAACTCAGCTGAGTGCTTTAGTTCAGTTTTTGGTCCAATGTAAATCGTTTTGTTGTGCATATGTAAAAGCTCATTGGAACTCTGGCGGGGTCCAAAGAAACAAACTCTATCAGACCTGTAAACTTGGGCACAAGCAAATCAAACAGAGGAAGTGATTCGTCTTCTACATGTGATTTATGGGCTTTTATGGGATCTGAAAATGTCTCATTTGGTGTCACTGTAGCTGCAGCAGCACTTCTTGTTCTCTCCCCCTTCATTGCCCAATTGAACAGAGTCCTATAGACTATGCTGGTGTGAAAACATCCCTAGCGGATTTTCTTGGGATAGTTGAACACTTTTTTTTATTGTTGTCTCCATTTGTGCTTTTGTGTTTTGTTGGAATCCTTAAGCTTTAAAAATAACTTTGTAACATTTTCCATACCAGTAGATGAGTAACTTAATTCTTTAAAATGTTGTTCTGCAGTTTCTTTAGAGAAGAGTGTGATGTGTTGCTTTTCTTTGGCCTACTTCATGCTGTCAGACAGTTTCTATTTAAGAGATTGCTTTATTCTAATAATCAAGTCTGGACTTAGTTTGGGAACTTTTACTATTTCATTTATGATTTAGCAATAAGGGCATTAAAGTTTTGGATAGGGCTAGGTTGGTTTTCTCCCCAATACATGACATTTTTAAATGGAAAAAAAAGCAATAACTATTTGACTTTACTTTGGTTATTGTATTCCAATTTCAAGTTTATTTGTGTAGCACATTTCAGTAGTAAGTGATTTACATCATAAAAACACAATTCAGTAATTAATTATGAAACAAGCAACACAGCATTTTATAAAAATATTCAAACGTATTGATCAGTACCCAGCTATTGTGAATCAAAGACAACTCTAAATATGTGGGGGGTTAGCTTTGATTTAAAGGAACTCTGTGTTTCAGTTGGTTTGCTGTATTCTGGAAGTTTGTTCCAGATTAGTGAAGTATAGAAACTGAATGCTGCTTGTCTGATGTGAACATTAATTACAAAAAAGCAACATAGAAGTTGTAAGGAGATAAATTGTGTTTCATGACATCCAGTGCTGACTCCGTTTCCCTCAAAAACTCCTTCAGGCCTGTTATATAATTCACTTTTTTTAATTAGTCAATATTTATTTCTCTTACTGTTAAATCACTGTTCTCGGTGATAAAAGTTTGATGTAAAAATGAAGTTCTTACAATTCCGTACGTTACATATGATAATAAGACAACACGCATAACCAATTTAGACAGGCTCATATGAAGAAAAAGTCAGTTCTTTCAAAGATACAAAACCATAAGTGACTATTTCTTATTGCAAAAGTACGATTGTGTATTTGTGCTGACAGCCAGCGAATCGCAGCCTCCCTGAGTTAAGATGGAAAGAGATGGCGGAGACTCCAAGGAGATGAACCGCTGAAGTGATTACAGAGCACGCATTAGTCACAGGTGATTCTCAGGCGCGTCTGAAATCCTGCGAGGTTGTTTCCATGGCGAAAGATGACCCTGCCTTGACGAGCGCTGCGTCTGTGGGCATTGTTATGACAGCAGCCGTGGCAGTCTCCAGGTGGTTTTCAGTCGGGTCAGACAGAAAATGTGGCTAGCCTCCTGCCAGAACAGAGCGTTCAGGATGTTATTGTCAGAAATACAGTCGTCAGGTTTTTTGGACCCTCAGCTCCATATTTAAGTTGCTGTAATTATAACCAGAGATTGCACGTATTTTTCTCCTGGCTCCGGTTGAATTGTGTAAGACAAAAGTTTTCCGTGAAAGCCAAGAATTATACAAGGGAAACTTCAATCAGCTCTGCCTCACTGCAGGGACTAAGTAGTACCTTTCAAATTATTAATACCTCGTTTTAGCTTTAGAGGGGAACAGGTATTTATTAAAATTCACCTTTTATCCATGGCGTAAATGATACGAATTTATGTCTTTTTCCCTTGGAGGTTGTGTTCTTATCCCAGCACTGCATTCATTTGTTGCAGTTCACTTCCTGGGTTAATTAGTACCTTTCGTACCATTAACTTCCAGTCAGTGCAAGCAACCCATAGTCATCACACAGCAAACGATCTAATTTAGATGAAGCAGCATCTGCGTTTTATTTATTTATTTTTTTCCTACATTATCTGCTTCTGCATGTCATGTTTCCAGGGTGACGCAGTGCAAGTACAAGAGAATCGGTTGCCCCTGGCAAGGCCCGTTTCACGAGCTGCCGGCGCACGAGAGCGAGTGCTCTCACCCGACCAAGACTGGCACAGAGTTGATGGGAATACTGGGGGAGATGGACCAGAACCACCGCAGAGACATGCAGCTATACAACAGCATCTTCAGCCTGCTGTGCTACGAGAAGATCGGCTTTACAGGTACAGAATGCCGGTCACCAGCGACCAGAATTTGGATCTGGTCGCTTCATACCTTCCAGCTCCTTCGCCTCGTTCTGATTCGTCCTCGTCGTTTCAGAGGTGCAGTTCCGACCGTATCGCACTGACGACTTCATCACTCGCCTGTACTACGAAACTCCGCGTTTCACTGTTCTCAACCAGACGTGGGTGCTGAAGGCCCGAGTCAACGACTCTGAGCGTAATCCCAATCTGTCCTGCAAGCGTACGCTCTCCTTCCAGCTCATTCTCAAGAGCAAGGTACGCCCTCTTCTCTCTGTGTCTGCTTTTTCCTTCTACATGACTTCACTGCAGATGTTTGAGGGATCGTCTCAATTAGTCAAATTATTTTAACCAGAAGGAAACGAACTCAACTATGAGTGCTCTGGTCAATGATGGAAATCTGCTGCTGAAATCTCAGTTTTTCTTTCAATAAATGCATTGAGACAGAAAATGCATTTTCTGTAATGTATTTTGTAAAACATTGGTAAAAAAAAAAAAAAAAAAAATCAGATAAAGGTTAAAGAGCAAATCCTTTGACGTATAAATCTTAGAGTTTCTGTGATTGAAAACCGTTACTCTCTGTGAACTACAATCCTTAAAAATATATTTGAGATCAACCGAAGTGGGAATGAGCAGCCCGGAAGCCACTCCAGTATATTGCTTGGGCTTCATTTACACATAAAGTTTCTGCAGTCTGGAAAAGTCTAGAGTTGGATTTCAGTATTTTCCAGGCCTGCATATGTATGGGAAGAAGTCTGAAAGTTGTTTATCTTCCCATTGTGTCCCAGCTCACTGTCCAAACCGACAGATGAAAAATAGCCATTCTGACACAGTTACAGAAATATTAATCCATATGCATTGTCCCTGACAGACAAACTCAGTTTCATAGTTTCAAATCCTCTCTTCCTTTCTTCCCTTCCTTTATTTTAAGCCGAGGGCAAAGTAGTGAAAGCTTTGCAAACTTTAGTGTGGCAACAGAAAGTGTGGAGGTGATGTACAATATGTATCAATATGTGCAATATCCAGTTCTGTAAGATTGATTGGATGCAACATGTAGTGAGCTATTGATATTTTAAGTGCCATGAATTCAGACTCTGCATACTAGTGACATATTTGGCCATTTGTGTGGACGTTCCCTGCTCTCCATGCCCACACTGTTTAAAGATTTTAGCGCTGAGTTGCATGAAGAGTGGTGAGCACAATGATGAAAAGTTAAAATCAACATCTGGTCAACTGCAACAGTTGTGCTGCAATGTTCATCAATAATATTGCTTTGGTTTTCCTGATCATGTCCTGTAGGAAAATCAAAATTTTAACGTTCTATAACCAAAGTTTATTCATTTATTTGTTTGTTTACTTAATTTCACTCTGGGATGAAGAAAGTATTTTTGGAAATAAAAGAGAAATCAGTGTGATGGACCATTGTTTAATGCATTGTAATAGTTGGCAGCCAGTTTTACACAAGCTGGGATGTGAACTTCATACTTTTAGAAAAAACAGGAGCGGGAAAATGCTGAAAAACAGAAACAACAAACTTGGAGGAGGTGAGTCAGTTTATTCATCTAATTTAAGAAGCGGTGGAATCTCCCCGGAGATCACGTTCACTTGTTTCACACTCCCTGCCGTGTCGGCCACCCGAGACCTGGAGACGAGTAGCGGCTCGCTCGCTCGCTGCCTCTTCCAGCAGGGAAACACGGAGCGATTCATTCTCAGAGCTGCCTAATGTGGGTGTGTCCCCACAGCCATCTTTCTCCTTCATTAGACACACAAGGCACTGAGAAATGGCCTCAGCTTCTCCATGAGCCTTGAAATGGCTCCACTCCTGAGGGAGGGAATAATAACGACGCTTCCCGAGAAGCGAGTGAGAGCAACGCTTCATGGTTTGGTGTTCAAAGAAAAAAGTTCAAAAAGTTAAGACTCGTTAATGATTTTCAGAATTACCCCTGGCTTTCTGAGGAAATCTGCTCTTTAGATCAAGTGTTGCGTTATTTTCCCCATTTCCAGAGAAACAAAATATTTGAAACTTGGATTTAACCAGAAAGCCTCATGACAGCAGTATGTGGCTGCCTAATTAAGATGGACATCCCCAGATTAAGCAGCTGACCTAACCCACAGATATTAGCCAAATGAGATTAGCATCAGTAAACAATGCAGCTCATTGGTTTAGATGCTAGCCACAGATTTCAGTTTGCTCATGTTAACGGAGCACCTCAGGATATGTTTTATACTTTAATTCATTTGCTAATTAGTCAGCAGATAATTGTGCAACATATGGCCATGTAATTAGTCAATTTCTAATGTCTGTAAGGCTGTAGAGTCAAAACTTTGTGTCTTTAAAATGGCTGAGGTGACAGAAATACACACCAAGAAAAACAGGATGTAGATAGATAGATAGATAGATAGATAGATAGATAGATAGATAGATAGATAGATAGATAGATAGATAGATAGAAATGTTATAATGTAATACATCTTCAGCTTCTTTCCCCGCAGTTACAAAATTCACTCTTTATAAACATTACACTCTATTAACTCAATTAAATTTCTACAAAACATAAATATTATCAAAACCAAGCAATAAACTAAAACCTAGTCCAACCTGTCTCCCTCCAGTCAGGCTTATTGAACGCACCGGTTCCTTGTTAGCGCCGCCATGGCAACGCCTGACCTGAACTTCCATGACATGATAGATGAAAACACAGTAGCACATTCAGTCACCCTGGAGTCAACACCTCTATTGCAGCTTCATTTGGCTGCAATTGTAGCTGCATATAAAGCACAATTTATTGTTATTGCAAATACAGCTGTAACGATTAATCAGATTAGTTGTGATTAACCGATTATTAAAATAATCGTTGGCTAATTTAGGAATTAATTAATCGTTAAGAGTTTGTAGACTCAAAAAAGGCCTTATAGTTATTAAAACAACATATTCAGAGCTACAATTAAGCCAAAACTCTACAAAAAAATGTTTTTTACAAAAAAGGTTTTTTTCCATTTAAGATTAAAAACACCTTTGTCTGTAAATATGTTTAGCCAAAACCCAAGTAGTGTACTTTCAGCTTAATCTGGTTCATATTTACTAAAGGAATGTTATTGTGTTGCATTTTAGGCAATAAAATGTTTACTTTCTTATTTAAAAAAAAAAAAAACAAACAGTCAAGTTATTTATTTGCATCTTTTAGTGTATTTCCAAGACTTAAGTGGTTAAATTAAAAAAAACTAGAATGTATCAGAATAAATGGGTAATGTATTACTAAAATAATCATTAGTTTCGGCCCTAATTGCAGTATAACTGAACACAGTAAGTCAAAAATAATGCTTGCAGTGCAGCAAGTATGGTATAGTTATATAATAACCCAACATTCAGATTGTTTGTTGCAATTAAAATATTTGCTGATGTTAAAAACAGAAGAAAATATCTCAGGAGAGCATTTTGATGCCTCGGTTAACTCATTAATGCTATAAATGTTGAATTTCACTGCCAGATTAGCAGATGATAATGTTTCCAGTAAAACCATGATCTTGGTAAATATTTTTTCCCCGGTTGTCATAGTAACATTCATCTGCATGTTTTCCGAATGTGTGTATATATACATATAGAGAGCAGCTGTTTCCAAGTTGACTTCCTTGACTCTTGAAGGCAATTGGTTGCTCTGGATTGTATCTCAGGGTGTCAAAGTAAAAGGGGTCTTGATTCCAAATCGAAGTGTTTTTTTTTTTCTTTTTTCTTTTTGTGCACGCAGGTGAACTCTGCCCTGGAGTGCTCCTTCCTGCTGCTGAAGGGGCCATACGACGACGTGCGGATCAAGCCGGTCATCTACCACCACTCCTTCAGCAACGACACCAACGAGACCGAATACGTCCCTCTGCCCATCTCCGACTCGGTGGAGTGCAACAAACTGCTGGCCGCCAAAAACATCAACCTGCGCCTGTTCATCTTCCAAGTCCAAAAATAAAGACCTCTAGAGGAGGAAGGCGAGGAGGAGGAGTGACGGAACGGATGAAGGAGGAGTGCGTTGATTGAAGGCCAGCGTCAAAGAGAAGACGTGATGATTAAAGAGAGACACCACTGAACCATTGATACCTCTTAACACACACACACACACACACACGCTAATCACAACACGCATAATAACGCTGTTTTTACACAATAGTGAGCTGGTTTTCTCCTGAAAACTGTGAGTTGCTGTGAAGACGAGACTTGGAGGGATGAAACCTGGGGAATTGGAGGATAGAAGCGGCGGCGGTGGGCGCGTGGTACGTGACAGACGATTTGCTTTGGACGCCCACAGACGAAGGTGCACGCGTGCGTGCGCCTCGTTGAATGTTTGCGAACGAAAAGAAGAAAAAACAACCAAGATGAAGCGACGATCCACAGCGCGCGTTCAGATGTCTCTGCTGGCATGTGGACGCGACCCAAAGATGGGCGATGATGTGAAAATAGAGTGACTGACTCGGCTCAGCTGTTATTTGGAGGTGTGAATGAGGGTCAAAGGGAGCAGGTGTGTGTTTTATCTCCCCGCCTTCCTCTGCACACCAGGGTTTTTTTTCTCCCTTTCAACACCTTCCCTGTCGTTTTTGCATCTGCTAAGCGACTGCAGCGCTCCACCGCCGCCACCTCTTCCTTCCACCCTTCAAGGGGAGAGACGGCCGCGCAGCATTTTAGTTCCTTCTTATTCCTCCTGCGGTGGTTACACTAACAGCCTCTTCTGTTCTCTTAACCCTGAATATTTAAGTATCTGTGATTTTTTTAAAATTTTTTAATTTTTTTTTTTTCTTTTTGATTGAATGTTGAGTTTGTGAATGAATGAATGAATGAATGTGTGTGTGTGTGTGTGTGTGGTGTGTGTGTGTGTCAACAGATCACAGCTGTGACGTTGTGCAGGATGGAACCAGCCAGGCTGGACCTCAACCAAAACATTCAGGGGCTTCACTGTGTCACTTGCTTTCTGGTAACTGAACAGGCTGTGTGTTTATATTTATTTCCGCTGTTTGACATGAAGCATTTTCCTTAATTTTTTTTTTTTTTACCTTTTTTTTTTAATGCTTTCTTAGCAATTACTTTTTTAAAAGCTGTTTTTGATTTTGTTTTTAACATTTTTGAGGAAATCAAAGCTAGTTTAATCGCTCCTTAGATAACAAATTTTTATCTAATTATGTTAATCTTGCTTTTTGGTGATTTGTGTTTTTGTCCTCCTAAATTTAATATGGTTTTTACCACAAAGTAACTGAACCACAGAAGAAGAGTTTGGATGAAGCAGTGTGTATGGGTGCGGTGGGATGGTTCCGGAGGCGTTTGACCTGACTACAGACACATCTTGGTGTTAGACTTGAACGAAGCGAGATGATGTTACTCATGTAGATTCTACTGTAAAAGCAGGCAGATCTCTCTCCTCCCGACCTCTGCTTCCTGTATTTCTGTGTTTTTGATGCTTCGTCTCTATGCCGGTGGACTCACTCATCTCACTTTGGCTGTACATGTGCCTTTTATTAAAGATGATGGAACCTGCACAGCTGTCTCCGCGTGTGTGCGTGTGTGTGTGCGTGCGAGTGTGCGTGAGGCGGCTCGAATGTTGGACAAAAATAGGCTCGACTCTCGAAAAACCCACCGGCCTGTATAAATTATGCATTCTGCGCCGCGGTTATGAAATCCAAATTTGATTTTGAAGGGCTCGTGTGGGTGATGGATACGTTTCATTGGATTTGAAGGGGAGATTATGAATCACGCAGAGAGCAAAATGAATTACGCAGCGTTTGAAACAATAGTGCATCAGCAGCCATCGCTCGGATGACAGAGAACGCGGGTTTATTGCAAACGAAGATTGCCTGAAGACTTAAAAGCGACTGTTTTGGTGTAATGACACAGTCCTGCATGTCTGTGAAAGAGCTAATTGGATTTTGGAAGAACTTTGCCGGGTTCTGATCAGCTCGGGTGGATGTTCAGCAGGAAAGCAAACGCCAGTGTAAATAAAGTTAGTGATGGTTGAATTTCATTTAGCCGCCTCGGCTGCAGGGTTGGTGCCTGCTGGCTTTTTTTCACTGTCACAATTTAGTAGAGAAACTTGAATACAGCCGAGTTGTCACTAATGTTGTTAGTCGCACCTGCGCTTTCTCCTTGAAGAGCAAAATGGTTTGAGACAGAGATGGTGTTTGGTAGTAAAAAAAAAAAAAACAGCTTGACATGTTTGGTTTTTGGTTTGATTTCCAACCTTTGATCCTAAAGACTTCTTACTCAAGTTTCCCCCAGCACTGAAAGGCTTTTGCGTAATTCTCACATATTCTATAAGTTTCAGGAATTGAGATGTTTCAGAAAGTTGAGGCTTTCACATCTGGAAATTTTCCAGATAATGTCCTTGATTTTGATTAACACTCTCTCAATTTTCCGAGCTTTAGCGTCTCACCTCCTAATGATTGTAATGTGATGTGGACATTAAGGGAAGTTAAAGCTAAATATGTTACTGATGTGCAGAGCATGAATGCCTGACACATTAGATATATTGTGGAACTCCAGTTGGAAAACTTTGTCAATGGATGCCAGTGAAAGTGCCGCAATAACCAAAGTTTTCGCAATTTTTCCGGAAACAAATTTAGATATTTTAAAATATTCCCAGTAGTAAAAAATACAGCCATTATTCAGAAACCGAATGCCGACCAGCTGGATCTGTTGTTAGGTTATCTACTATCAAAGGTATTAAAATCATGTAACTACTGATTATAGCAAGTATTTTTTAAGTCAAAAGCCAAAATGACATAAAATTATCCTTTTAATTGCTGTAGAAAGTTGTTTTGTGAATTTTTACTGTCACAGTATGCCAACCTGACTGTGAGCTCTGCAGAGTCAAAAAGGTAATCAAAGCAATGCTCACTACTGAACACCAGGGGGTGCTGAAGTCCTACAGAAGACCAGTTAATGGAGACTTTCTTCCTCTCTGCTGTCACTTTCAAGTGTAAAAGCATCATTAGTTTTTGTCGGTTCTCTTGCTCTGCCTCATAATAAACCCATTATTCCTTTGGATGAGTACCCAGGATTACACAAGTATTTTGCTTGTCAGACAATGATGAATTGATTTCCTACAAACAGCCCCGTTTCTTTAATCTTCAGATTGCCGTTTGCTACTTCACAGAAAAGGTTCTGCTACAGCGGAGGGCATCTTCCCGTAATATTTCCTCTCATCACAGCTCTCTGTACTGTCAATGACATCAGCATCGGTTTCAGAGGAAACAAAGAGGCTGGGTGATGCAGACATGTGACCTCATCAGTCAAACCATGGCACTTTATTCTCTTCACACAGTGCATTTCCTTAAAACACAATATATATATATGTATATATATATAATTTAATAACAATATAAAACTCCATTTGTGTATATAAATTATGCATTCAGTACAGCAGCTCTTATATATTCTACTAAGCTTTGGTACAGTGGAACATTTATCTCTTGTGAGCGAGGCGATGTTTGAGTGTGGGAACAGCGACCCACACCATCAGGAGGAAAGAGGGTGAAGGTGAGGGATTGAGAAAAAATGCATTTGCATTGAAAAAAAGGAAAAAATGGGGGTTGGGGGGGAGACGTGTGCGAGCGTGTGACTTAAAACAGAAAACAAGGTATTGTCACACCATCAATACTGCATGTTCCAAGCAGGTGCTCTGAGGTTGGTGCAGCTACTGTGATGAGGAGGTGGGGGAACCACGCAGCAATACCCTGCGTCTCCAACTCCCCCAGGCCCAGCTTTGCTTTGAGGAAAGGGCACCGAAGCGCCTCCCTGCAGGGGGCAAGACACGCAACGTTAAGGCAGATCATTTCACATGTTGTGTTAGAACAAATGGATGAGTCAGTGGGGTGAGACAGGAAGTTACCTGAACCATGCTACACTGGTGGGAGGCAACTGGTGTGTATGTGCCCAGCACAGGCTGAGGCTGGGTGTGGGAAGACTGCTGCACCCTCACAGCAGGGGGGTAACCTGCTTCACACAGATGTACCACTGGGATTATTAGGAGCTGATTTCATCACAGAGAGGAAAAAATTTATAAATAAAAAAACAATAGGTAACACTAATGTTTTGAAATTTTTCTTAACATATTGTGAGTTGGGCTGGGCTATTGTCATATCACTGAGTCTTTTATGATTATTACATATAAATGTTTGAATGTGTAAAACGTTTAGCAGAAATTACTGCCTTTCATGCTGAAATAAAAACATACTGTTTATTAGTCACATTATTTGGTGGTAGGTTTCAATTACGTATGAAGAATATTTTTGCTGCATTCCTCTTTATAAAATGACAAGTATTGTCTGTTTATAATGCTAATTAGACATCATTGCATATTTAAATTTACTTGATTGTATTCTGTCTGCATAATTACTTTTACCTTCACTCAATGTTTTGCCTTTTTTGTGACTTTACTGTCCAAAAATAACTTTTTTTCTAATAAGTTAATATTAAACGACTAACTTCATCTTATAGCTGGCTACTTAAAGTATCCTCCATGTAGTTTGCCAACTGTACATCTGAAATAGCATTACCTTAAAAATAGTGATAGTTTTGGGGGTTTTTTTGCTTCTCAAGTTTATTTGCGTAGCACATTTCAGCAACAAGGCAGTTCAAACATTATACAGTAATTAATTAGGCAAAAAGCTATAAACATTACACTTAGTGAAATGCCATCATCAAAATGATCAAATATATTGATCAATTTTTCAGTTATTATGAATTAAAAGCAACACCAAGCATGTTTGTTTTAAGGAACTCCGTGTTTCAGCATCTTTTTTGGGGACAGAAGGTATTTTCAAGCAGTCAAATCTGGTTCACTTGTAAGCGTAGTGGCCTTCAGGCAGTGTGCAACAACTTAGTAATAATAATAATTATAATAATAATAATCAGAGACAAAACTCTGGTCACTCTCATAGTTCCTTTCGCATTTCATTATAAGGACTGTGACGCTTTAAAACCCAAGACATTTTTATAAGACCTTCACCTTTGTAACTTCATTAGATCTTCTGCTTTACATTTTCTTCAGACACCAAATTAACACTGACTGAAAACAAAAAATGCTGGTAAAGTATTTAACCAGCAGGGATCAGGAGGTTGAACTGTGTCCTCTCTGATGAAAGGGAACAGCAGGAAAAGAGACCGGTTCACTGTGAGACCCTCAGACTACATCTCTGACAGTGTAACGGCCCCCTCCTCTACTGCTGCAGTTTGCTCTTCCACCTAAACCAAATGAAAAAATCAGACAAGAAAGAAAGAGGAAATACCTGCTGGTTGTGCTGCTGAGCTGCGGACATGTTGGGAGGGCGAAGCGGGCCTGAATCCAGGCTGGGCTGAGGTAGGGTAAACGTACACAGGCACCTATTGGACGAAATCATTGCGGTTGAATATACATTTCCGATTCTAAAGTGAAATATACAAGGCAGAAAAAGTGTTTGCCTTTACCTGTGGTGAGGGCTGGCAGTAGTTGGGCAGGTTAGGAGGGGCAGGAGCTGCATAGATGTAACCCTGACTGGGAGGGTAGATGGGAGCGCCGTCTCCTGTCGACGGGCAGCTCACTGTCACATGAGCAAACTGTGAGGAGAGATCTTCAACCTGTCAAGTCCAGAGAAAGGAGGTCAGTACACACAGAGACGCATACAGCGGGCCACTCAGTGATACATACTGTTGAGTATGGCTGTGAGGGAGTGACAGGTAACATCTGGGGAGCTGAGTAAGAGACAGACGAGTACTGAACCACCTGAGAGACGGATGGAGACACAGATAAACCCGTCAGTGTGATCGTGTCTGGCATGTGTGACTTCAGTGTTTTCCACGGATGAGAAAAAAATTGTTGCAGAACATTTCTCTACCCCATTTCCCATCCGAATGCCTATAGGAATCTATGAAAAACTTCAGTTTTTAATATTTTAAACTGAAGGTCAGAGTCAAAGAACTTTGGAAGGTTGAGCTTGTGTGCAGTGCAAAAACACAATCAGAGTATTTTTGGTTTAGTTTCCAGGGCAAAAATAAATTACAACACAATGCTTTTCAGTAAATACTGTCTTAATATTGATGAAAAGGTACGAATTGTAAATTAAATAACAGCCAGTGGAACAAGACACTTTTCCCACTTTGTAAGTTATAATATGGAAGAAATGTCTTTCTGACACAGCTGGGTTTTACAATAAAAACCCATAATGTCTCGTTTTTCTCATAACAAAACATTATGGGAAAAATGTCTTGTTCCACTGGCAGATTATTTAACATATAACTAGTCCTTTTCCATCAATATTAAGGACTTATTGAGCTAAAAAAAAACTCACATATGCTGAAACGTTACTTGTAGTTTATTTTTGTGTTATTTCAGATGTGCTAAGATATTTGCAGTTGAAACTAGACCAATAATACTTGTATGAGTTCATGTTTTTGCAGTGTATCATGTATGATGTCAGTGTTTTCCAGATGTATGAGTCAGAAAAATAGTTGCAAAACATTTTTAGGCCGTATTTCCTATTTTCTATCCTTTATAAACCAGCAGGTTTATAAAGCCAGCCTGCTCTAGAAATCACTTTCATAAATTCATGGAAAACTTTAGTATTTCATAGGTTGGGTCTGGAAAAACATATGTGGAAGTAAAAAAGCCTAGTAAAGTGTGTCACCTGCTGCTGAGGCGGAAAACTCTGGCTGCTGATTGGCTGCTGACTATCTGGAGGGTTGTACACAGCAGGGCTTCCATCAGGGTTCAGGAAAGGTTGCCCTTTGGGGTTAAAGGTTGAATATGATGAACGCGAACTTGCTGTTGACAGAACGGTGCGATGTGTGTGTGTATGTGTGTGTGTGTCGTGTACCAGTTAGAGGGTTCACGAGTATGCTCCCTGGTGGAATGCCGTTCTCCGTGACGTAGCTGTGGACCCGCTCCTCGGTGATGGGAGGAGGCGGAGACGGATGAGCGCAGGAGGGTGGCAGTCTGTAAAGTGAGATGGAGCCTGACGGAGACGAAGCGAGGCATGCAGGAGAATGTAAGATGAGCAGAAGATTTCTCACAATTATTTAGAAGAAAAAAAAGAGAGGTTGTGCTAAAAACAACGTCTTCCGCAGTGATGACGTTTCTCTTCCCTCTCCTGAATGTGTGAGGAAGACTGGAGGTGTTGCGTGAAAATTTACAGCTCTGGTGTGAAGATTTGTAGATTGGAGTTTAATTTTCACACCAGAACTTCGACTTTTTGTTAATTAGACGCTGCTGAATAAAAGCTGATAATTTATAAACAGCGAGCCCCGCTCGGGCACACATGACGGTGATGAAGCCTGCGTCTCTTTTTCCGTGTGCACAGGTGTGGAGGAGTGAAGCCCCTCACCTCTGATGACTGAGTTTACACCTCAGTGAGATGAGCAATAAGTGCTGAAAAGTTTTTTTCTTCTTCTTCTCTGAAGCTTGAAATAAAAACGCACCTGATCGTGTGTCCCAGCTCTGACCGGAAGGCTGGTGGGCTTTCACCGCTGGACCCGTCCACTGAAAGGACGAGTCTGAATCTGTGCTGCTCCAAGGTGGGGGGTCGTTGCTATAGCAATAGTCAGTCTCGATGCTGCTCTGCTTGCTGCTGCCCGTCCAGCTGGAGCTCGAGTTGGCACGGCTTTTCCTGTAAGGCAGTTATGAGACATTCGATCACATCTTGGATTATTTGGATTTATTGGTAGTAATGGAGGTATTGTTAATATTAAATAATAACTTAGGAGTTGAGGCAAAGCTGCAATGTGAGAGAGCAGTTACAGTAAAACAAATTGTAAGATTTCAAAAGAAAATTTGTTCATGGACACATTTAAGCCTCTTTTATGAATGCATTTCTAAAACAGCAGTCAAGAGATTTACCAAGAGCTGCAAAATCGTTCAAATCCAGAATACTGCATAACCAAGTGAAAACATGAGCAAATATTTTGTTTTCTAATCAGCCTTCCCATTATCAGCTGAAAATCTTGCTCTCTTTCTCTCGTTCTCAAACCCCCATAGGTATATCTGGACATGTAGAAAACACAGTTTCTTTTTAGACGGTTTATTAAATCTCTATAAATCCTCTGGCTTCGTGTTGTAGCACCTCACTGATCCTGAAAATTGCTGACCTTGGTCCGTTCATGTGATCTGAAATGAGCATGACGAGAACATATTCGCTGAAGATGGTTTTCAGACCGCCTTCAGAGGAGTTTGAAGAAAATCGTTCTCAATGTGACACTCGTATCTGCACTATCGGCACATTTATGAATCACCTGCTGACATATTCCTCCTCATGGCAGCTTTGTAGAAATGTCTCCTAGTAAAAATAGTCCGTGAGCGATTTCTGTTTTTAACAGAAACAATCTTCAAAAGAGAAAAAGAAGTAGCAATACTGGAAAAATAATGACCACTTTTTGTTAACATTTCATTTTAAAAATGACTTTCCAATCATCAATGGTAAATTTATTGACATTACAGTAGTCAAACGTCAAACTGTCCAGTGGTGTTTGAACCGTTTACAGTAGCTTTGGTAATTTGCTCCAAGTTTAATCTTTAGCTGATCTGCCAGGTGGGAATTTTGGCCGTTAGACTTGTTTACTCCTGATCAACTGGAACCAATATCAATGTCAGGTCTAAACTGGGACCATAGAGCCTCCTTTACGCAATAAGAATTTTTCCTGTGAGGAGTCTCACTTGCTGATTGGAAAAAGATTTGATTTTTGCATTTCCAGCCAGTCAGTAACCGGTCAAGGCTAATCGTGCTGAAAACGGTCCGATTCCAGTCAGCAGCCCGTTTCTCTGAGAATCTCTGCCTGTATGCAGCCTGTAATAAAGGGATCAGGCCATCATCCATTAACTCACCAACGTTTTAAAGACTTTATGTACTTCCAGGAATCTTCGACACTGACACACACAAAGGAATAAAATAAGATCTAGCTCTTGCTGCAGATTCTGAAAAGCCCTGCGCCAGCCAGGCTGACCAGATTAAAATGATAAATGGCTGCGAGCGTTTTACCTGAAGAGCTGTCTTTTCCTCTGGGTCTCCACGTATGAATTGTACTCCTCCACATCCCTGCACACACACAGGTGTATATTAATGTCCTCATCTAAATATAATACGCTGAAAATTACATGAAAAATATACACCTTAGGCAAGGTTACCTGCTTTCTGCATGGCCGCCCTCCTGAGTGCAGAGTGGCTGCAGTGATATAAAAAAAAGAGGCGCAGAGGAGAAATTAACTCCAGTCCATTCCGGGGTTTTTTCTTTTCTTCTTTTTTTGTCGTGTCCTGTTTAGTTCGTCTCGGTCTCTTTCTCTCACCTCTTTGTTGAAGATTCGTTCTCGTGCCCTTTGGTACTCTTCTTCTCTCTCCTCCATTGACTTACTTTGCCTGTCACGTGAAGGGTGGTGGCGGCCCTGTTA
Organism: Poeciliopsis retropinna; assembly: GCA_010277075.1. Classification (NCBI taxonomy): domain Eukaryota; kingdom Metazoa; phylum Chordata; class Actinopteri; order Cyprinodontiformes; family Poeciliidae; genus Poeciliopsis; species Poeciliopsis retropinna. Next base: position 7,145,345 of record VMRM01000016.1, on the reverse strand, counting down.
GGGAGAGGGGGGCGGGAGCGAAAGAGGTCAAGGATAGACTGCGATCAATGTCGGCTTTGAAGATAATTTCCAAGAGCAAAGTCAAACCTGGTCGTCCGAATTGTCCCTCTTTAATAGTATTTTCAGAGGGAGGGTGTCTTCGGTCTTGTCCTTGTGAACCATGTCTGAGAAGCGCTGCTCCGGTCTAAAGCAGACAAATATTCAACTATATCAGTTCACACCGATACGTAATTGGCCACAGGGAAACACACAGAATGATTATTAGGGCTTACATGCGCGTGTTGCTTGTCCTGTTGATGATGACCGACTTGCCTGTGTGGTCCACATTGTGCTCCATGCCAAAGTAGGCCGCCACCCGATGGACCAGCATGCGGTGGTAGGACGACATTTGAGGGAACTTCTTAAAGGAACTGAGAGAAAGAGGAGGATGGAGATGAACTACAACTACCAGAGGTGGTTTTGGTGGTGGATGGTTTATGGATTTTAGGCCAATATGTCACCACAATACCCACAAAAAATGATCAATAAGTTGTGCCTAGGTTTGCGTTTTACTTAATTGCATGTTTAGTCAGTAAACATGGGTTTGTTTACAATTTGGTGCTAGATTAAAGGAGAATGGTAGTTTTATTTAAAGATTTGTAGAACCGCTCTACCTGTGCATTAAACAGAAACACGCATGCTGCGTCACATGGACTTACCTATTGCTGAAGATGAAATCAGTCATGTCCTGCTCCAGTTTCAGCAGTGTCAGACGGTCTCTGGGGTTGCTGTTGAGGGTGTCCTCAATAAACTGGTCCAGATCTGTGCCGGTTGAGTCGGTGTACTCCACGCTGGACTCTGAGAGACATGGAACAACACAAACTCTTATGTTGCAATAATAAATGCCCACATTTATTATCCCATTTGATTACGTTTACAAATTTATTTGCTTCCACTTGTCTCTTTGTGAGGCGTCTGTCTCACACACACCTTTAGACAGCGGTGGTTTCTTTGGATCGGGGCTGTTCTCCTGCTTCTCGTCCCTACTGGAAGTCCTCTCGTTGTCATGGCAGCTGGATGGGATTTTTGTGTCTGGAGATGCCTGAAACAGAAGACAATAAAGAGTAATTTGAGCACCGCAATGAGGCTGCAGAGGAGGTGGAAGATTATGAAATGTGTACGTCTCTACCTTGGTTTCTTCAAACAGGGAGGACTCCTCGCTGAACGCCATGCTGCGCACCAACTTTCCTTTGGGCTGAAACACATACATAAGCATTATTACAAATTCATAGGGCCCACTGCAATCGATATCCCACTAAAAATGAATAATGAGAGGAGGCGCAACTTTAGCTTACCTTGAATTTTTTCTTTGGTATCACCTGGTTACAGTGTTCCTGCGGGCGAGGGAAGAATTTATTACCAGTACCTCGGAAAATGAGTGGTGTTAGGGAGAAAGATGAATCATATCGGTGTTGTTAATTAGCAGAATGTGTATGTTAAATGTCACTCACCTGCTGCTGGAGCTTCTTAATGTCAGTGTGACACTCCCCCCCCCCTTTCTGACTGCAGAGGGGTAGACATGGCGACAGGGAGGGGTGGCTTTTTGTGTCACAGGGTTTTGCAAGGACATCTGCACTCTCTACGACCGCCTCCGTCATCCTTCTGAAAAAACACACAAAACCACATGCCCTGTTTAGCCAAGTAACGACGCATTTGTGCCTTTTATTTCCATTTAGAGATATTTTTGGCTTGATTCTTACTCCGTCCCTACCTGTGTGGAATTGTTTACTGGAGAGCCTTACGAGTGAATGATGGGGTCATATATCCCATGTTCCCACAGGGCAGCAAGAAATGCAATTATCGCGTCCGCCTCTGCTCGGCTTCGCTAACGTTCTCCTCTCTGCAGGGCCCCTTCAGTGGTCAATGGAAAACAGCCTGAAGAAATCAGAAAACATAAGAGAGGGGGGGAAAAAAAACTGTCAGCAGTTATTGTATGACAGAAACGCCGCCGCACGCTTGTTTCAAACGGTAGCCGGAGCATAAAAGCCCGTCTGCAATCTTGTGCTCGTTTATGTGTGAACCTCTGTCGGCACTTCCAGAAAGCTCTCCTGGCTTGATGTCTAATTGCAGTCTTCCAGTAGAAATTGTTTTACTCTGCGTCTTCAACACACGCGTACGAGCCTTGTGCTCGGAAGTGAAACCTGCCTCACGCATGCATGGTATGTTGGTGCGCTTGTGCGTTTTAAAGCATGTCCTTGAGCTTTTCTTAGAAACAGCAGCTGTGGAGGAAAGAGAGAGAGAGAGCATCATCTGATCTGGCGACGCTGATATTCCCAGAATGCCGAGCCGAATCCCTGATCCCTGTGGTGAGACGATCGGAGGGGACCAGAGAAAGACGCACAAGCCACACACAAAAGAGGCAGCATTCCGGCATCTTTTCTAAAGCGGGCGCAGTCTGCTGTAACACGCTGCTCCGGGGGACGCTTCGGCCTGCAACACCTGAGAGAGAATAACGAGCTGAGAGGATGCTGAGTCCCACAACATGACTATTTAACAGCTGAATGCAGTTTACTTCCCATTGGCATCTCAGTGCGGCATAAATAAAAAATATCACTGACATTGAAATCTCGGCATGTGGTGGTCCAAAGATTTACATTAGAAAAGGGATTGGCTGTAGGACTGCTGTGTAAACATACATTATGTATAATCCAACCTTTTACAATCGAGAAGAAATTCAGCACAGTTGCGCCAACTAATCGGCCGCACATAGGAATCAAATTATTTTTCAGATGGTGATCAGTGGGTGAAACGTTGAAAACTGGTGCTTTTTCCACCTGTTCAATAACTAAATTAAAACAAAGAATTGCCACCATAACTGGTCTATAAAGACATCCAAAACATTAGATAATGATTTTTGACATATAGATTGTTAAATAAATGGGGCTAACTACTCGGATTCAAAACTACCTTCTTGATCAAAATACCTGCACCACATTTTTCATCTCTTATTTATTATTGTCCTGAATTTGATAAAAACCAAATAGAGCAAACAAAACCCAAAACGGTTATTGGCTAGATACAATGACTGTATTAAATTCAGCCGTATTTAATAAACTAGAATATGCGCTGCAATGAGGATCAATTATTACTGAAAGTATCTTTTGAAAATAACAGCCTTAAACATACTTTTCATTACGCCCACATTTCTATATTAATAATGTTTTTAGTGGTCTGATGTAATATTCTGCTTTAGGAAATTAAATGTCACATTTTTTTTCAGCTGTAAGAAAAACATAATTAACAGAAATAAAGTCTTGAAAACGTCACTCTGTGAGTAATTTGAATAATACTTAGTGAATCAAGTTACTAAAATAAACCAAGTTTTCTATAACGTTGTAATATACTGAAGATAGCAGGTTATTTATGACCAGCCAACGCAGATGTTTTGTAAGAATAATAAGACATTTAATAAATAAATAAAAAAAGATTAATCAGTATTTCACCAGCCATTCAGTTGGAAACTGATTGGTTCTGATCTCTGTGCAATCAAAGCAAAGACCACTAAGATCCCCGTGTTTCTGCACCTGAAATTTCCCAGCGAACAAGATGCTAACAAAGATTCACACAGAAACGGAATAATCAGGATTTAACTGGACAAGAATGTCTAGCTAATCCCGATTCTGACTAATTCTATTGCTCTTTTTCTACATAAAATAGGAAAGATGGGGTGTAGGTTCACTGACAAATACTTTTGAATCCAGCAGAAAATTAACAACATACATCTCAAATTCTATTTTTATCTACCTGAAGTAGTATCAGTATACATGTTGCTGACTAATGGATCTATAGACCAAACACTGTGGGAGTTCTTAGTATTGATAAGTTGAATAAACAATGAAAATCAGATTTTTTTTTTTTCTGAATTTGACCTGATCGGATCAGATTCATCAAAGCGATAACCAATGAGAGTTCCTGTATGCCACTCTAGCTTCTGGAGTTTCACAGTTAACAAAAGACTAATAAAGATCCAAATCTGGCTTTGTGTGGCGGTCTACTGCAGCCTGTGTAAAGAGGAAATGGTTGAGAGTTGTATAAACAGTCCAGAAGGACATAATAAGGTTGGCGGGCTCCCTAATGTGCTGCTGGCGAGTTCTTGCTGAGCTGTCCATCAGCCAAACACACACCAGCTCCATGAATGCTGCTGCCCTGTGGTCAACCCTGACCCCAGACCTCACAAAGCGAGAGGGGGGGTGGGGGGTTGGAGAATCAACACATCTCCTTTAATTATGACGATCAAAGGGAATCTGGATGTAAAGCAGGAGGAGGCTGGATTATGCCTGTGAATTTACACCAATAAGAGATGACATGAAGAAAGACATGAGGAGGAAGTGTATGGAGCAGATGAATAAGATGGGAAAAGACGAAGAGAGCGTTTTGCGGGGGCTTTAAAGGTGGAACAGCAATGAAAAGAGGCGATGGAAGAAGGAGGAAAAAAAGTGAGGAATTGGTGATGGAGAGGCTTGCAGCGACACTCCCGCTTCCAGGCTTTTCAGCCGACGGCAGTGAAGAGGGGATTAGAGCGCAGCCACCGGTTTTTGAGCTGAGCGCTGCAGAAGTGGCCGGCCGCCCGGGGAGAAGGTGTGACACGATCATTAGCGTGTGACGGATGGCGGCGGGAGGCAGGGAGCACCAGTTCCCGCTACATCATCATCCATCTGCTGCACTCTCCAAAGCTCTGAAACCTCGGAGCCACTCGCCCACCGGGAAACCTTTTTTCTCTGGCCAAAAGCTTTCCGGCTCATCTACACTGACATGCAGGCAGGACGGGGAAATATATCCAAAAGCTGCTTTAAGCCCCTAAACCTGCTGCAATCCTTTTTGTAATTAAACCCCCTTAAAAAAAATCTACCTATCAATAGCATATCGCTTCTATTGTTTACCACTGTAGCTTGGCTGCTTAGATTTGTCACCCTGAACTCTTGTACTTGCAAATATTTATATCCATATTTGCTAACTGCAGGTTCCTTTATCATCATCCCACTCCATCTCATGAAACGAATAAAACAAGAAATCCTTACTGCCTCGAGTCAAAGAGGCTGCTGTTAGTGTTTTCTCTCTAAGGGCCTGGCTGAATCTAAAACAAGATTTGATTTGATTTTTCTCCTCAGCCAGGGAGCTCATTAGAAAACGCTGATTCCAAAACAGTAATTGTGAATTTCGAGGCTAACTCTGACCCATAACGTTTATGGGCTTTCTTCTAATTGGAGAAAAGACAATACATTTTGTATCATCATTTCAATTTCGGTTTTGCCAGTGTGTGTGTGTATGTGTGTGCACCTTTTGAATTTTCTCCGCATGAGTTTCATTTTCATTTCCTTTTTGCTGCAAACCCACAGCAGGGTAACGCATTATCTCACACCGCACTTTAAGACGACTAAAGAGCCAGCAGAAAGTAGGTTGCACATGTGAGATTTAGGTTATACTGTCCTGTCATCAGCACCTGGCCAGCCGCACCAGTCTTATCACAAAGGTGAAGGTGACTTGTGGTTTCCACAGCTGCGCTGCTCTGCAGCTGAACTCAAACCCCAGATAGGGAAAAAACGCAGACTATATACGTAAGCGCAAGTCAGCAGGGTGGCAAGAGCTGCTGCTTCTGTTGCTTAGAAGGGAAGTTTGCAAAAACATCTGAGTTCTAAAAAATATATACTCAGAAATAGACGGTAGAGTCATAATGTGCAGAATTATGAGGTTTGTTTTTTGCATGTCGATGACATAATCAGCCTGTTGCTGCTGCAGTAGGTGGTCACACCTGACAGATGATGGTTAAAATGATCACAGATGAAAAAGATCAGAGATAGATTTAATGACCACTGCAGTGGCATCACTAAAGGGCAGTGGCAAAACGTTATTATATGCAATTTTCTTATATTAGTCATTAATAATTCAACAGAAAAGAAATTAAGTGTCAATTAGTTGAATACAATATTTATTTATTCACACAGCAGTTGTTTTCACAACGCCACTTTCTCCTATCTGCTCCCTCCAAACCAATGTCATACTAAAACTCTCACTATGTGGCCACAGCTTTCAAATCGTCCCCTGCCTCGTTGTACTCACCATTGCATTGCAAGTAATGATGTCACTTGGATTATTTTCTAACATTGTGCAGCTCTGTTCTGCTAACCAGAAGGCGTGAATGGGTCACAGATCACAATCTCTCTGCTCAGACATACAAAACTAAACAGCAGCAAAAAAAAAGAAAGATAGTTTCATGTTCTTTTTATGTCCTCAATAGTCCAGCAGATTTTGTGCATCCTTCTGTGGAGTTGAACTATTTTAGTGTGCTTCTAACTGAAGTTTTTTTGTTTGTTTGTTTGTTTGCTTTTGTCAGTTTGTCAACCACTATATCTTATCTTAATGTTTTCATATTTAACTTTAGCAAGTAAAGAGTTTTTGTGTCTTTTTAGCTTTTGAGATCTCTCTCTCTCTCTCCCAGACACATATGATGTTTCTGTCAGTGTCTGGGCCTGTGTCAGTAACCCACGCTCGGCTCATTCACTAGAAGGATGCAGGGGGTTCGGCTAACACGAACAGGTGGCACCTCTGCGGCTTCCTGTTGACCCGCACTACCCAGACGGACAAGTGGTCGGTGGTCTACTTTCGGGAAACGATCCCTCCGGGCTCTGTTTGGGTACGGGTGTGACCCAAGACTGAGCCGAGCTGACACACTGGGCTATTTTTACCCTGGTCCAGGAGGGAGCGGACCTCCTGCTCCGGGACTTCACGGCGCTGTTCTGGCGGGTGAAGGATGTACAGCTGGTTTCAACCCACCAACGGAAATACTCATTGATGCAATGTACTCTCGCTTGAGCTGGAATAATATGTATATATAAATATATTTATTTATTTTCTTAAAAAAGACAGAACATTCGGAGTAGGGCACGTCTTTTTTCAGGGTATAAGACTTAAACCATATTCAGCGGAGCCGCTAACGATACAGACGGACAGATAGACTGCGCTAGCTGGAGCCAGACCTCCGCTGTCACTTCATAGTTTCAGCTAAAAAAATAAAAAAAAAAATGTAGCATTACCTGTCCAATTGAAACATCTCGAGAGAAAATAACCAGACAATTGAAAAGAAAGCGAGCAGCGTCGATGTCATCGCCCCTCTCCCCCCCCACCAGCGGAGCGACCGTTAGTCAGCCTCGTCGCGGTGACGATCGACCGTTAGCTTACCGTGAGGTGACGCTCCTCCGCCGGGTTCCTGCCGGTGCAGCCGGTGCCGACCGCCGCTTCTGTACACACCGCGGCTGTTGACTGAAGGGCTCTGTCGCTCCTCCCCAGCCTTTTGCTCGTCTCCGTGGAGGCAGGCAGGAGGGGCAGGGGGAGGAGAAGCAGCAGCAGGAGGAAGAAGAGGAGGAGGAGGAGGACGGGCGACAGCTCTGAACCCCGAGCCACGCGCCCACACACATACACACACGCTAGGAATGCACGAGCGCCCTGAAAGCCAGCTCCTCTCTGCGCATCTGCATTCACCACTTTATTTAACCCTTCAGACCTTTAGTTCACTGTTAACACTGCTTACCATTTATCTGCTTTTTTTTTCAAACTTGTTTTATTTTGTTACTTTTCGAACAGAAAACGTGACTTTGTATTTGAATCTAGCAACATAAAGTCGCGTGACTGTTTAGAATAAATGGTTTCTCAATTTTTAAAAATATATAAGTTCTCATTCAGTCCCTCATTAATCAATTAAAAGTTAATTAATTTTTACCTGTGTTTCTGGAGTTGCTTGTGGCCAATCAGCTAAGGAAGTACAATCAGTTAAATAGATAACTACCTATTTTTACATCCAGGTTTTCATCCTTAATATTCCACAGAGGCTACTTACTTCTTACTGAGCAGTTCAAATAATCACTGTAGCTAAAACAGTTAATATGTGTTAAAAAAATACATTTGATTCTTCAACCATGATGTTCTAATGATGAAAATATCAAATATGAACTTCTCAAAGAACAGCTTAGAGTGGTTTAGATCATATTTTATAAAACTTGGTCAAATTCACTCTTTGTTGCTGTGGCTTACCAGTAGTGAGAAATGTTAATTTTAAAAATGAATAGAATTAAGGCTTGGTTCTTGGTAAACTTTGTTGTAGGTTATAAATGATCAGCAACATTCCTGTGCTAGTGCAGGTTACCAGATTTATACTGGTGACATGGTTTTTATTTATAGCTGGTGAGGACATTGAAATTGCAATGAATATTGTTATGCGATATATTATGCATCTCAATCTTAAACCATGCCTTTGTAGCTGTGGCTGTTCAGTCACCAGCCCAGAACCACAACACCTGTTTTACTTCTGGAGTTTGTTTTTTTTTTGCTTGTTTCCTCTGTCCCAGCGAAATCAAAACAGCCCTACAGGGTTTGCATAGGTCAAACACATGAAAGTTGAAGTTTGTGGTTACAATGTGGTGTGACATTTGAAAAAGTTGAAGGGTTGTGCTTACTTATTGCATGGGCAGGCAAGAGAGTGAGAGAGATGTAATGGTTTTCCTAGATGACAGTTATTAATTTAGTCATATGCAAATCATAGATATTAATAAAGAAATATAAGTAAATAAATATTAATTCATTCAGTTATTCTTGGTAAAAATGAATAAATAAAAATGTTTTAGAAAGCACCAGGTTATAAAATAATTCAACTCTAAACTTGAGTCTTGAGAAACACACAAGCAGACAGAGAAATGTTAAGTACACCTTCTGAATGATTTTATCAGTGTCTCACATCACTGTGAACAAATTCGGCCCAGTCTTATTTCCAACACTTACAGCATGAGTGAAGGTGAAATTAGTCTGTCAGCTTCCTATTTTTATACATATTAACATTATTTCAAAGGGTGGAGCCATTTCTTTTACAGATATCGGAAAAAAGTCAATCTTGGAGCCAATCCAGCACCTACGGTAGCCACACAGCTTAAAATCTGTCTCTAAAATCTCTGAATCTAATCTATCCATCACTTTAAATAAAAACCAGCCTCACATTTTAACTTCTGCTATGATAGAGGCAGCGGTTTATTTATTCCGTGTTATGCTTATGGATTAAGTGAGTAATTGAAAATCTACTGCAGCTCAGTGTTGCCGCAACAAAAGCTGCATTTAATTACAGAGACAAGAGCAACACACACATACAGCCTATTGTATGACAATAATTACACAGCCTATTATGTCACAGTTTGGTTGTTTTACCTTGCAGACACATGGCTGCCTGCTTGTTTCAGTTCATTCAGAGGCAGGGAGCTGAGAACTGGAGAATCACCGTGTCTATTTGCCCTGTTACTGTTGGTTCAATTGACAGTTTTATTGTCTCTTTGTTTTTATGTAACGTTTTGTTTTTACTGTCATTGTTATTATAGTTTCCTTGTTTTTAATGTAATTCTTATATCTCTTTTCCTTTACCTTGCTGTGAAGCTTTTTAAATTACCCTGCGTACGATTAGCATGTGGCTCCACAAATAAACTTAACTTGTCCTGATGGCTCTTAGGACATTTACTGCATTAGTTTTTCTAAAGCAAGAATATTGTTTTTCATGCAAAGAGTTAGTTAGATAATTTGGCTCAAATGATAATCAATCAAACCTTTTGAACAATGTTTTGCTGTCGAGCTTTAGCCAGTCATATCGCAGCATTGAAACTGTCCTTAGTGTTTTTCTGGGTGCTCTGCTGTTACAGAGCTCCATCTTGGTTAAAATCAGGAGTTTTTCTGCTCACTTTGAGAGATTGTGCCTTTTTAGTACTCCTATTAGTTCTGAGGTTCCTCAGGAAATCTGCTCAGGTCCACCATTATTTAGACTATTTCTTGGTAACATTACTGTTCTTGGCATTGTATAACGTATGCCATCTGGCACATGCCTGTAGCTCTATGCCGTTGAAGATCTGTCTCTTTTTGATGTCCCCAAAAAGATTCGACTATCAAAATGCTTCATATCTTGCTGTGAATCAGCCATCTCTGCATCATATGAATACGTCCCCTTTACTCTGACACTTCTAAATAAACTCTATTCTTGATAGAAACCCAAATTATATCACATTTGCTAAAAGGAGGCTCTCTGATCTGCATAACAAATAAGCTACCATTATCCAGAATGCACTGGCCCCGCTGTAGATCATGGCGGAGGCAGCATCATGATCTGGGGATGTCTATCTGCAGCAGGAACAGAAAAGCAAGACAGAGTTGATGGTAAGGTTATTATAGCTTATTATAGGGAAATACAGAAAGACATCAGAAATACCACTTTCCTGGCTGTCAACAAGACTTACTGGCAGTACTACTTAATAGTTTAAGTCCAGACCTAAATCTGCCTGTGAACCACCTGACTATTTTGCTAAAAAAAAAAAAAAGAAAAGAAAAAAAGAAAAACGCGGAGGAGAAAAGCAGAAATCAATCTGTAGATGCATAAAGCTGGTAAAATTGGAGTGAAAGATGGTTCTACAAAATACTGACTCTGAAAGACTGAACATGCTCCCATGTTTTTTATTTGTCAAAAATGTTTATATCCACGTATATTTATCCTTTAACTTGACAAGTGTGCATCAGTTTGTGTTGACCTGCCACATGAAATCTCAGTAAAACACATTAAAGTTTGTGGTTGCAACCTGCTGAAATGTTTATTGATTGTGAGTGCCTTTGCAGGGAACTGTATGGAATATTAGCAGAAAAAAGATATTCCCCCAGTGCACAAACTAAGTTACAAACTTCATTGCCCCGCAGATGCAGGAGCCTGGTGTCCTTTTTCAATCTGCTGTTTGCACTTACAGCAGAGCCGTCCTGAATCCAAACCATCTAGTCTACTCTTCCACTGGTTTCACCACATCAGACACAAATAATGAGGTATCCTGTTACCCGGCTGACGTCTTATCAAGCCTCATATTTGTACCGCGGCCAGGTCTCTTTTAGAGAAACTATCATGTGTCCGAATGGATGTTTGCTGCTGCAGCCATCCGTCACAGACGTTCGAACTCAAAGGGGGCACGGCAGCACCTGCTGGGGTCTCTGGATAAAAATTAGCTTGCAGATCTCTTGTTTGTCTCACTTTCTTTCTCGTGAAGTCTCCGTCCTAGATTTGCACTTCAAGATTGATTGTTAGCTTTAAAGAAGGACTTAGAAAAAGAGAACATGCGAATTGCCACAGGGCCAAATCTGGGAGATATTCAAATTTGATTTAGACACAGAGCGTCCCTTGGTAATTAAGCTTGTTTCTGGAGCTTTTTGGTCCTGTGGGATGTTTGTTAAATTCTAGAGAAGTCAAATGCAGTCCACATCTGGACCGTCTCCTTTTTCTGCTGATTGAGTACAAGACATGATGACCTTCTCGACGTGCAAACACCCCGCAGCAAATCAGGAAATCAAATACAGCAAAATCCCCATTTTAAGAGGGGATTTATCTGGTTATTCTGACACAGGTCCTGTTGGGAAAGCAATTAGGACCCAAATGGGACATCAACTGAAACACGCATCTGCGAGAAGATGGGAGCGTGGAGCCCGGAGACGGCAGACTCATTCACATTTCATTAATTCTACTCTCACGCAGTTCAAAGTCATTCACAGACCCCATTATTCACAGGGGGGGAAAAAGCATGCAGGAGAAGCCCAGTGATGAATGTAGTTTGGAGGAGATGAAACGACTTCGCAGCTTCACCCTATGTCCCAGAATAGAAGATCACTGACAACTTTCTGAAGCTGTTAATATCTACATTGAGTCAGACGCTATGGGAGATTTAAGGAACTGATTATAGCGCAAGAGCGGACTAGTCAACAAATTCTCTTATCCTTCATAAGGATGCTGATCAGCAGTGAGAGTTAGTTGAGCTGAAACCTCTCTAACCAACATTTCTCCTGTATGCCTTGATTAAAAAAAAAAGTTAAATCCAGTGAAATAGCTGCTATATTAGCTTTATTTAAGCAGACTGTTACTTAAACTGTGCTGGTGTAGCAGAGGGAATATTGGAATCATTCAAGAAGAAACGTCGGGATTTGTAATCCTCCTCAGAGTAGCAACTCAGTTTCGCAAAATCTCTGATGTACTGCTGCTACTAAATCCTCCAAAAACATTTTCTTCACTTTATTTGAGCCACTCTGGTTGATTCTCTCTCCAGACTGTTGGGTTGTTAAAAGATTTCCTTCTTCTTCATTGTCACAGATGGCCTCTCAATGTCTTGTATCCTACTACTTGGATCCGATGCAGATCTGATAAGTGAATGCAAACTGCTCAGTCCCTGAAGCTGCAAAACAACTCAGAATCAAACCATTTTCACATATTCTTCTCCTGAAATGCTCAGGTCAAGACTAAAGACATCTGTAGAGTGGAAAGACAACTTGGGCTTGTATAAGATTCTCACATTATGATGAGCTTGCGTGAATAAACCAAAGTTTTACCAAATATATTTACACATAAAAGAGTCTAAGTAGTTTTGTTTTAATCAGAAGAGGACACATTTTACCAGTTCCTGCTAAAATAATGTAAGATATCCATTATTGGAATCATAATTTTGTTATCTGAAACATTTATTTATTGTTATTTTTAATTATGTATTGAGTAGACACTATAGTAATGACTCAATACGGTTGAGCTGTGGTATATTTTGAATTATTCACGTAATTCATACCTTTTGTGAAGATTGTTGTACCGTTTTGCCATTCCTCTCAGGACAGAGCCACTCAAAAATATGAATATTAAATAATATTAGTCAGGCTATCTGCAGGCGTAGCTAACCTGTGGTCGGCTGCGTAACTTACATACCACTCACAGACAGCCAACTGTGTTTCAAAACAGTATTACAGCAGTAATAGATGGTTCCCCTTTAGTTTCAACACATAACTGCTTTTTGCATTCACAAATACTACAAAAGTAGCTGAGTTTATCTTCTATGTCTAGGACACTTCTTTCAGCCAGTTGCCGAGCAGTGCACAGCTGGGAAGGAGTTGGTACATGGTTAGCAAACGCTTCATCCAGCCCTTTTTTGTTATTAAAAGGACTTTAAACTGCAGGAACATTGCAACAGAGCAACTTAGCAGTTGTGAATCTATAACTTTTTAGTATTTTGATATAGCTTTGTATTGGTAATTAGCACATGACTACCCTGTTTTATCTATATTTATTCACAATCTAATTTATTTGGGCTACCAAAGTCATATCTTTAACCTCACTCTGCAGGCCAAATAAAAAATTAAAAAATAAATCTCTTATGGATCACGTCTGCCTCAGCAAACACCCAACAGAATAGAGTTTGAAGTCACCTCCATAAAGGCGGACGTTAGCTGTAAACCAATGCTGTGTAGGATTTGTTGGAGCCCAGATCCGGGAATGATACCAAACCTGAGTTCAGAGCATTGTAGTAGAAAGTCTGGAAACCAGAAGGATTTGCTATTTGTTGTGATGCCAAATATTAGCTTTTCAAGCCAATAAGATCGCATGTTTCTCTATGTCATGCTTTCAAATATCAAAGGAACATATTCACCAGTAGAAGAAAGCCCTTGGTTTTTTGAGGTACAAACTATTAGAAGTGCTAATAAATGATTTCTACCTTTATCTTTCACAACTCTGTGATCTTATCAGGCATTGAACATGTATTCAACATGGCATTCAACAGTCTTTGATTTTCTCAATTGAAATCTCTACTTTAGGGGAAGTTTATGTAGCATAACTACATGAAAACAAACGTCTGACTTCCAAAGACAATGCTTCAATATTACTTTAAATCTGATTAACAAAAATTGAAAATAAAGGAGGACTAATGATTCAGCCTTGGAGGACTCCTCTAAGAATCTTCAAATAGCGAGACGTACAAAAACACATTGTGTTCTTGTGGATTATACATTTGTCAGAGTATCTTTGCTTATTCGATGCCTTTATGTAACTCTGTTATTTAGTGAGAGCAGGATGGGTTTATGCCATAAAAACAATGTATGTGTCATGTATTGAGAAGCTAAAACGAACTGAAACACTTATTATGAACATGTGTATTTCTTGAAAGGTTTCAGTGACCTCAATTAACAGAAGATACAATTTAAGGTTATTTACTTAATAGTGCATTTCAGCAATTATTTTTGCAGATATTTGATAGCAGTTTTGAGCTTAGCTTTACAGTAATTGTGAAATGAAAGGGCAACACATGATGTGAAGTTGGGACCACAAGTTTCAGAAGTGACTGAGCAGGAGCCTCAGGATGTGCGTCATTTATAAAGTAGCAGACATTTCAGCGCGTCTGCATCACCGGTGTCACTCCTACCCCACCACGACACACACTCACACACATCTAGAGGTCGGTGATGGCACTTCACTGATCATTTTACGTCAACGCTCAACACACGGGGCAATTTTTAATTTTTTTTATTTTTTTGCGTGCGCTCAGACAATTCGTCTGCAGACAGCTGGTGCGAATAAAATTTTAAATTTGTTCCGAGAATTGGCACGACAGCAACACACACAGGGAGAGACGCACACAGCTGCTGTTTGAGGCTTCTCTCAGCACGGCTGGGATTGCGTCCGCGTGTGTGTGTGTGTGTGCGTGTGTGTGAACACGGGGTCGAGACTCAGCGGCGCTTGAATACGCGTGCACAGAAATATATCGCTGTTTTGGCTTGTTAGGTAACACACTCATCAGAGAGAGGACAGCTGCGTGTGTGTGTGTGTGTGTATGTGTGTGTGGGGGAGTGGGCGTGTGTGTGTGTGATACAGTTACATCAGTTCCAGCTCTTCAGCAAGGTGTAGAAATGTCTGTTTAAAGGCCTGACTGGAACAGGGATCAGAGCCGCTGTGTCCTTTAGGGAGCCAGCAGTTGGTAAACTTACCATCACTCTGCCTTTAGATCCAAGCAGTATATCTTTTGGGTGTCAGGTTTTTGTCCAAAAAAAAAAGCCAATTTATAATCTTTTTGTAGTAGGGGATGCATTATTAACTACAAAGGCTTTTAAAACGGTTTATTTTCCCCTGGTATAGTTATTGGATAATTTCCTCTTTCTGGCTCTGCTGAGTCTCAGGTTGGCAGAAAATCTGGAAACAGCAGGAAACATCTATCCTGGCTCTATCCAAAGGTCACAGAATCAGCGTACCAGGGATGTGGGGTTTTTGTTGTTGTTGTTGTTTGTTTGTTTTTTCAATCAACACATGCCACATGAATTGTTAAATCAATAAGAAAGAACAGCTTGAAAATAACAAGCAATTATCAGATTTGGGGTGAATCTTTCCTTAGCCTCTCTGAGTCTCTGCTGCCTGCCTGGCTTGTTAGCATGTGTGTTGACATGGTTTGCGGTGGACTATTTTAAGCAGTCTGAGGTAGTGGGCATCTGATGCAGCTTTTTGAACCAAACCATGAGACTGCGATCAGGGGCGGTTCTCGCTTAAAACGGTTCCCTGGGTAAACCCCTTCTGCTGCCCTCCAACGAAATGAAATGAGATTCTGAGGAAGGACGATATACAGGCTCTCACAAGGCTTTTAGCCACATCTTATACTTCTCAGCAGCAAGCGGAGAGTTCCCCATTTAATGCAGAAGCATAGAGGCAGTAAAATGTTCTAATGGCACAATTGCAGCCGCATAAGAAATACCAGAGACTGAACTTTAAAAGCTGTTTTCCCAAATTTAAAATGTCTTATTTTACCCATAGTCCAGACTTAAGCAGGTGGTTGTTGTTATTTACCATTACAACTCAGCACGGGAGCATCTGACCACAGTTTGTCATAATTTTAACCATGCAGACATAGATATGTGCTTTGATCACTGTGGTGTGTACAAGAGATCAAGTGACAGCTCAGAAAGTGTGGTTTATAAATATTAATAGAGGCCTCATGAATATTCAGAGGGCGGACTGATGAATATTTAAACCATGATGGAGCGAGTGGCCGAGTGACTACACAGTAACAGACAAGGAACAGATAAATAGGCCTCCCTACTCTTTCGCTGCTTCTTACCGTCAGCAACAGCACAGCCCCCTTCTTCAAAACTACATTAATTCAAATTAGGAATACATAATGTCACCATTTTGTTTTCATGTGGAGAAGAGTGAAATTAATGTTTGCAATGCACGCTAAGTCTCCATTTTTGAGCAACCGAGCAAAATCTTCTGGATACATTACAGCCACTGACCATCAGCACATACAAAGGTCAATATTTATATTGCAACCGCAAGTCGTTAGCAGGGTGGAAGGAGAAGGTTAAAGTCTCCACAGCTTAATGTTAGAGAGGTGCAGCAAAGAGTGGCAACTTGGGTCAATAAGCCTCTATAACTCTAACTAAATGCCAATGGATTACTTAAGGAGGGAGAGAAAAAAAACAGGCTTTTTCAGTCCTACTATCACAAATGTAAACTTGTGGAGTTTGCATTTTACCGCAATGGCTTTGCTTTGATGGAATCTGACCATTTCAGTCTGATGTAAAACAAAAGGACAAACACGTGAAACAGAACTCATGCTGATTTTTAAGTATGATGGAGAATCTGTTATGTTGTGGGCTTGTTTCTCAGCTCTGTCATGACCCCAGGCTGGGAATCGAACCCAGGACCTTCTTGCTGCAAGGCAACAGCGCTACCAACTGCACCACTGTGCAGCTGGTTGATAGACATATTTAGTCAAATTAAAGTCTAAGATTACCGTACACTGTGTTTGTAGACTTTTAAAACATCTTTCCTTGAGGTTACAGTATTTATGAGTAATTGTTTGATTTTCAGCTTGACTGTATCTGCAGATGTAATGTAGCCTAAAGTTTTCAGTTAAGTTTTGAGCTTGGACGTCTTTAGAAAGTCCTTTGTACAAGCCGTCCTGAATCGGAGAGGCTAGAACTTATTGCAATAGTGGCAATAAGTTATGAATAATCTCTTATTTCAGAGAATTTTGCAGGCAGAACACTGGAACAGTTTCCACTTTTTATTAAATATTTGTAGATATCTCAGAAAGCAGAAAAGCGTGTAACATTCACTCTTCATGCTAACTCACACATCTTTGTTACATTACAACCGAAGGGGGGATAAAAACGTGAAAACAACTGAATAATTAGCATTTGATCATTTGATTCTGGAGCATGAAAGCAGAAACAAATCGAAAAGCTGCTTCCCATTGGCCCCTCCAAGAGCGAAAAAGGAATATTAGATAGAGAAATACAGCTGCCTCTACAGTTATTTAGATCCATTGTAAAGATGTGGTCAAAAACCACTAACTAAACGGTTGCTATGGAGACCTGAAGATTCAGCGATGCCGTTCATTGCACAAATTCTCAAACGGTGAACTTTGCTGATTACTTTTGCTTTTTTTTCTTCTTCACTGTGATTGATGGCACAATAAAATCCAGCCGTATTTAACAAAGTTCTACAATTTCTTCTTCAACTTTAAAATTTCTGCGCTGACTGTAGATATTGGTAAGTTTTGGTTGGTATATGTTTTCTTGTAAATATTTCTTGATTTGTAGAGATGAACACACACCTGACTCATTTGCATGGTATGAACTCTTGTCTTTCCCATTTAGAAAAGTGAATACGCACTGCTTTTTTTTCCAATCCAAACATTTTTTTCTAATATTCTTTCCTGAACACATCTATCCAAATCATGTACTCAGTTATTATGTAGAGCACTGTAAGAATAATTCAAAACTTTAGAAATTTAGCATCAGCAATCCATTTCTACAAGAGGTGTAAACAAAAAGCTAATGATGAATTGAGTCCGTTATATGCTACTTCTTCCATGTTCACTTTAAATCCTCAATAGCTCATAATCTGCATTAAGAAATAATTTTTCCTCTTGAATTATTTTTACTGTGCGTTGTATAATGGTTCATACAGGCAGCGATCTTGATCAGAGGTTCCTAAACATCTACATGACAGAAGTGCATATTTTTCAAAAATAAATCAACATATATAAATTGTATAAAAGTCAAGAAAGAGCTCCAGAAAAAGGTTCATTCTTAAAATAGCACATTTTCTACATTGAGAACCTTTTCTGCATCACAACAGGGTTCACATTAGCAACCACTGTTTTCATTGGTGGGTTGAAGGCATATGTCACTGATGTTCTGCTTCATAAACACAGATCTGAGTGACGATTTAAATGTGAAGACACATGAATTATTAACTTTTTCTTTAATCGCAAGATGAAGGGGTTTCGAGAAGGACGACCATCAGCCTCGTTTAAGGAGGGTCGTCCGTGTTGAACCTGAGTCGCACCTTTACGGGACGTGGGAATGAAACTAACACCAAATCTGCTTTAACACCTGGGGGCAAGTGGGTGATGAATCTAGACGCAGTGCGTCAGCAGTCAGAATTACAAAACTACGAGCACAGCGAGGAATAATATGGGCTCCGACGTGGGCTGGGCTGAAAGTGCACACTCGGATTGTGCTGGTGGAGAGCTAAAAATTGACAGGAGGGGCGCGAGAGAAGCATGAGGACTGGTCTTATTTTCTGATCAATGGCGGTGAGTCACTGTGGATCCACTTCAGGTACAGGAGAATGATCCAAGAGGTCCTGTGCCCCGAGGACAGGAATGAAACTTGGGCAGACGTGGGCACCGACAGGCTCGCACAGACACTTTCTGGGAGAGTGTAAGAGGCTGTGTGAGCGTAAGGGAGGTGCACCTGTTAAGTGATAGACCTCAGCACCAGCAGCACGATGGCTGTGTGGGTTTGTGGTCTATAACGGATGTTTGACAGGCTGATGAGCTCTGGCGCTCGCACACTGCTTCCTCCACACGTTCTCCCTCCTCTGCCTGTCTTCTCATCTCTTCAGGCGGTGGGCGAACGCTCTGTCCCTCGCTCCCTCCCTCGCTCCCTCCCTCACTCCCTCCCTCACTCCCTCCTTCTCTCTCACATCCTAAACACACTGTCTTCCCAGTTCCACTATTTTTCCCTCCTGCTCCTCCGAATCCATCTCTGCATGTTGTTTTGGCTGATTATGAGTTTGACAGGCCTTCAGAGAGAAGCGGCGAGGGAGGGGAATCAAACAATCTCTTCAATTAGACAGCCCACACAAACGCACGTCTGAACTCTACACCGTCTTCATCAGCTGTCGCAGTTTTCATCTTTCAGTCTCAGACACCTTTGTTCCAGAGCTGAAAACACACTGTTCACAACAAAGGCGAGAGAAAACCATTTAGTTTTGAAGAACAGAAAGCCACAGCAAGCTTTTAAGGTTTATTTGCATTGCGGAGAGGGACTCTCCCTACTTTCTATGCTTTAATTGACCGGTTTGCCTGAAATTTGTCACATCGCCACAGTGGTACCTGCAGCAAGGGCATTTCTAAATAATTACGAGTTTAAATATCACATTTAAATTGGTGTTGCTGTGTTAAAGAAGAGGATGATGGGAAGTCACTCTGCATTAATTACACCTACTTGTTTGGAAAACCGAAAAAGTCAGTCCGAATTGTGGCATTTTGACTGATGCAAAGCAAAATTATTCACGTCCTTCCATTTTTTTCTGTGTGTTTTGTTGAGATATTATGTGATAGACCAGAGCTGATCGATTCCAGGCCTCAAGATCCTGCAACGTTTACACACCTGAATCAAACGGTTGATTCGGGTGAGTCAACTTCTCCAGAGTCCTGCTAATGACCTCATTATTTGACTCCACTGCCATTGTTAAGTGTTCTTTACTACATTAAAGTTTATTGGTTCTTGACAGGGTGATTTTTTTTGCATTATTCTGCTATCACCAATATATTACTTGAAAATGGTTGAGATCTTATCCTACAAACTACTTCTCAGTGCATCACTCCTAAGAACAGTTGTCAGCAGCGTTATGGGGAGACATTATGATGATGCGCTGAAGGTGGAGGGTTGGAAAGAGCAGGACCTTCTTAAAGAAACAGAGGCCCAATTTCAAGTTGTTGAATTAAAAAGATATTTTATTTTGAAGTGGCAGTATTATGAGTTTTCCAGGCACATAGTGCCATTTTATTGCAAAATCAAGTAACTACGTCACCTGTTACGAAAATGTTGCATGTATCCAATACATACTTAACAGATGTCTTAATATAGGCCTCTGTATCTATCTGAAACTCCGAGTTCAGGAAGTCATCACAACATCACTCCTCTATTACACCTCGTGCAGCGTTTTACCAGTGTCAACCTGAAAAGTAGCTTGTATAATAAGCAGCGCAGTTCCACCAGGTGTTTGCTAATTGCTGCTGGCTAGTCTGAAGGAGCTGAGTTGGGGAGTAGCTGCAGTTTTCCAAGTAGCTCTGAGGTGCTACTGCGACTCGAAGGCGGTGCTCGGTTTACGCAAGCGTTTCGTGCAGCTGAATGGTTGCCATGGAGATTACAGGATTTCTAAAACATTCATGGAAAAACATCAAGGCAACACTCCATGTTTGTTTTCGATGAGGGAATAACTTTAAAACATGATGTAAAGCTCAAAATGCTGAATTTGATATAATATTGATTCTTTCAGTACCATAATAAATTAAATACTAATTTTGATGTGTAACAACGGAGTTTGGAAAAATGTAACGTTTCACTTGTTGATTTTTGTGTTTTTAGGCACCTTGAGCTGCCTCGTTGCTGAAATGTGCTATACAAGTCAACTCGACTTGATTGATTTATTACGTTATGTTGTTATATAAAGCATTTTTATTACAACTGAAGGTAAGTGACTTGATTATGATTATGGTATAAAATGGCACTTTGTGCCTGGAAAACATAATACTGCCATTTTAAAGCAGATGGTTGCACTAGGATTTATTTAGGGGAATCAGAGTGAAGACAGCTGAATACACATGCATGTGATGCTTTTCAGATGTGTAATTGCAAATATACTTTTTTAAAATCATCCTTTTATTCCATTCTGTAACTATATTATGTTGGTCTATCACATTAAATCCAATTAAAATACATTGAAGTTTATGACCAAAATATGAGAGATATTCAGGGGTATGAATGCTTCTGCCAGAGTGTTGTGGATTTCTCTGACAGCGGAGACGCACATGCAGTGCTTTGATGACTAAGTACCAGAGAAACACTCTAAACCTAATGATGCCACCACTGAGGAAGGAAGAACGTGGACCAGAGCGATGGAGGAAGTGAGACAGATGACCTCCGGACAGCAAATACCAGATGAGTCAATACTGTAGGAATAGTGATGGCGCACTGCAGCATACCTGTAGGGGTTTAGACCTGTTGATGCAATCAGCACTGGATTTCTTGAGTTCTCACTCCGCTCCCATCTGTCTCCTCTCCTCTCGGCTGTCAACCTCTCCCATCTTTCCTCCCACAGCTCCTGCTCTGTTCTCCTCCTCCTTTTTCCTCATTATGAATGTTGCTGGGAAAAGCAAACATTTCTGCAGAAGCCACTTGTTCCAGAAATCAGCTCCATACCTCAAGGGGTCATTCACACTATCTCCTCGTGTTATTTTAAGTTTCTTTTTTGTTGTTGTTGTTGTTGTTTTTGTTGCACATCTGCTCTGTGATGTTGCTTCTTGGGTGGTGTTAATTATTGTAAAAAACGCAGAATGCTAATCCAGATCCTCTGAAATGGTGTTGAAGAGGTTTTTTTTCGGTGCTGTAACATGAATAAAAACAAACCTGCTGGAGATTCCCCCCCCTCCCCTCCTCCTGACAGCAGTGACAAACTTTCTGGCTGCATCCCTTCATCAATCTGTCGTTTCAAATCCAGATTTTATCTCTCCCTCTGAATCTCTTTGGTCATCCCCCATATTGATCTCTCCATCTTTCAGCACTTGCTCTGCTGACCCGGAAGCCTCTGAGCCTGCTCTCGTGGGCATCATGACCATAAAGCCAAGACGTGAGGCTATTTATATTTGTTCCTAATGAGGTGAGATTTCTCTCCGCCATAGCAACTGTCTCTATGGATACCCTGCACTTGGATACCAGTCGCCCTCCCCTCCCCACCTCATCACCCTGTTTTAAACGTCTTATTATGGGCTGCTGTCATAGTCTAATTAATTCCAAGTTGCCGCCTCTGGTTGCGCGGAAAGCGGCTCGACGTGAACGCAAGTTTACAGCTGAGCTCTGGGCAATTTGCAGCATCAGGTTTATCAATATTAAAATCACCAACCTGATGCACAAATCAACACATGCAACAAGCAGCAGGGAGGAGCAGAGACATCTACAGGTGCTCTGAAATACACATCCACACATAGAGAGTATACAGCATGACAAAGTATTCATGCACTGTAAAAAAAATACTCTGTAAATTTATGGTAAAAAATGGTAAAATACCAGCATTTACTGTCCGCAATATCCAAAACATTTTGTTACCATAGAAAATACATGGAATTACCATAAATCAACACTGCAAAAAAAAAAAAAAAAAAAAAAATCTGTAAATTTACGGTAAAAAATTGTAAAATACCATTTAGTGTACGCCTATTTCTCCTATTATGTCACATTATAAGCAATTTTGAGTGCCAGACTAACTCAAAATGGTGCATACAGAAAAATTACATATGTAATAATATGTTTTAAAAAAATTAAAATTAAGGAAGATTATGGAGCAACTAGCACAGCTGCCCATTTAAACTGAAAAGTTTGGCACCATGATTACTCTGGAGGAGCTGCAGAAATCAACCACAACCAAAAATAATCTACTGACAGGGCAAACTGTTACACACGAGCCGCAACACACGCATCTCTACGGAAGAGTGGCAGGGAGAAAACGACACAGGGAGCATATAAATAAGATAATTTGGGCAGGTGAAAACAAATTTTAACTTTTTGGCTTCCAAAAAGTTAAAATTTCTCTTGTGGAGGAAAACTAATGCAAGTACACGAAATACACAAAATATAATCCTCCTCAGTGAAACATGGTGCTGGCAGAATCATGCTGTGGGGATTCTTTTCTTCCTTAGAGGAACATGGTCCCACTTATAAACTGATGGTCAGATGTGCTCACGTCCTGGTCTGAGTCTGTATATCTGTAAAGCCAGTAGAGACACAGGACTGTTGTAAAAAAGATATAAAGCATGACTTTTGGAAACTAAATTCAAACACATGGCACACTTTTTAAATCATTTGTAAAGAAAAAAAGAAAAAAGCAAACCAAAGGGAGAATATATAGTACATCCGGGGTTTTTTTGCAGCTTTTTCCACAATTATTATTCCAAATTCTGTGAAATTAATTTATTTACTCAAAGTTCTACAAATTCCTTCTTATGCCAATGTAGAAAACATTTGTTAATATTTTTGCAAGACACATTTACAAAATCGTTCAGTCTTTGGCGTTAAGCTTTAAATTGAGCCGTTTCTCCTGATCCTCCTTGATGTTTCTACAACTTAAATGTCGTCTACCTAAGGCAAACTCAGTTGACTGGACTGAAGGTGGAAAGGCTCACACCTGCCTGTCAAGGGTTGACTGTGCAGCTCAGAGACCAAACACCAAGCATGAGATCAAAGCAAGTGTCTGTAGGCCTCCAAGTTGGGATTGTCTTGAGGTACAAATGTGGGGAAGGCTCCAGAAACATTTCTGCTGCTTAAATGTCGCAGTGAGCTCAGCGGCCGTCATCATTGGTCAATGGAAGAACCACCAGGACTTTTCCTAGAGCTGACCTGCTGTCAAACTGAATGATTGGGGGAGAAGGGCTTCAGTCACGGAGGTGACCAAAAACCTGATGGTCACTATGTCTCAACTCCAGCATTCCTCTTTGGAGAGAAAATATCCTTCTTTGCAGCAATCCACCAATTACACCTGTGGGGTAGAGAGTCTGGAGTTTAACTAAACGCATTTGACGGGCTCTCAGGAGAAATGAGATTCTGTTGTCTGATAAGTCTTTTGTGTGAGTGCCAAGCGTCATATCTGGAAAAAAAACCCACCATCCTTACATTGAGGCACGGTGATGGCAACATCATGCTATGGGGATGTTTTCCAGTAGCAGAAACTTGCAGACTGTAACTGCTATCCAAAGAGGATCAACAAAGTATAAAACGAAGGCTGTGAACACTTATGTAAACACGATTTTGTTTTCTATTTTTAAGAAATTTGCAAAAGTCTCAAACTTTTATACCCACATTGTCACGGTGATGTGAATACTTTACCTTTCACCTCACAGCTACACACTGCTTTGTGTTAGTGTAAAACACAAAAAAACCCATAAAACACTCTTTAAGTGTGTGGTTGCAGCGCTATGGTTTTGATTACCTCAGCAAGTCAGTGAAGATGTGTGATGTCTGTCTCCTGTGCAGACGCCGATGGGCGCGTCAATGATCAGGTCCGCTCAAAGGAAGGAAGTGGCTGAAGCATGAGACCTGAGGCAGAAGAGCTCAGATCATTACAGGGAGTCAGCCCACTGCGGCTGGGGTCACGCAGGTGTTGAGCTCCGCCGGCTCATTTCCTGCCACAAAGCAAGACAGCCAATCAATAAGGCAGCAGAGCAACTTCTGAAGAAAGCCACAGAGAAACACAGAAACAATGAAAGGTCGGAGTGTGTGTATATATATATATATATATATATATATATATATATATATGTATATGTTGTTGTTTTTTTTCTTCTCTCAGAGTTGCTTGCTTTCTCCTGATGGCAGACGCTCTGAGACAGCTGCGTGCACATGTACACACACACACACACACACACACACACACACACCCACACACACACACACACAGGTACACACACATACTACACAGTGACAGGTGCGGCATTGTTATGGCATGTCCAACTCTGGCAGCTTGTTTTCCTCTCAGACCTCTCACCCTGTGTGATGACTCAGAGACGGGGAGATGAAAGGACAGGCAGGGACACGGAAGAGGAGACATGGGGGGAAGGAGGAGGGACTCTGACAGGAGGGACTGCAGGGGTAACTCAAGTGTAAAAAGGTTAAGTAAATGATACCAGCAATGCTATGTTAAGAGACCACTGTGACCTCTGCTTGCCTGTCTGCATATGCAAATAGCTGTATATATGTCTGACCCTTTGTCCCATTAAAGCAGGTGGCACCAGTGATGTCCGCCGTCCTCTCAGCAACACGCACACACACATATAGTGGGGCAGCTAAGTACTTTCTGAAGAGCATGCAGACACACTATAGGGGGATTTCAAAGCACAAACAGCTGTTAAATATAGAAAATACCCACTAGAGATAATTTTACCTCCATCGTTTTGGCGCCCCCTCTTGCAGCACCCCAATGTGTCATATATAGACCTGGATGATACGGATGAAAACCTCACCACTGTCCACTCCACGCCATTGTTTATTTTTAAGCAGTTTATGAGGCACTGTGGCGAAACTTGAAACTGCACGAATTACCCAATAGGTTGTTGCTAGGCAACCAAAGAGCGAGTGAGTTGTTTAACCCAAGAAGGAACGAGTTAGTTGATTCCACTTATCTTTCTTAGCTCGCCTGAGAGGTTGAGCGACTAATGACGCGTTCACACCAAACGCGTTTTTCAGGCCTGTCTGGTTTACATCCAGTGTCTATGTGGAGGCCCGTCGAGGGCCGCTGTGGCGGTTTCCTGTATCTAATGCGGCGCCGTTTGAACGGTTTTGAGTGTGTTGGTGCATTCGCGTCCTGTGCTCCACGTATAGACTGACGCTCAAAACGCGTTTGGTGCAAACGCACCAGAAGTGCGTTGAATTTGAAAGCATCAGAAGCGTTTTTGACTCACGTAACTCTTGGGCGTAAAAGCACCATAAAGCATTTCCTCTGCCTATTTCCCCCAGAATGCTGTGCGGTCCTAGATCGGAGTTCAGGGAATATTTTCTAGATTCAATATTCTTCTCGTTGTGTCATCTATTGATATCGTTCAAGTGTTTATCGCGACACATTTTGTTTTTGATTTTTTTTTTCCGTCCAGCCCTACACACTTTTTGTGCCACTGCACACGCACACACGTTTGCGCGGCTATCTTTGCAGGGACTTTCCATTGACTTTCATTCATTTCTACAGCCTAAACCTTATCCTTATCCTAACCCTACCCATTACATTCCTAACCCTAACCAAAACTCAATTCACACCTTAGTCCTAAATCTGACCCCTGACCTAAAAACAGCGTTTCCCCCTGTGGGGACCAGGCTTCAGTCCTCACAAGGAGCAGTGGGTCCCCACAACATAGTATGTGTCAGGAAAATGGTCCCCACAAGGTATTAGAAACAAATGCACACACGCACACACACTCTCTCCTTTTCTCTACTGTCAGTCCCACTAAATCTATCGTGCTTGCAATTCACTCATCATATCAGGTGGCCTCGATGACACCAATGTGTGCACGCATGCAAACACACCCACGCATGTGGAAAAAACAGCATGCCGGACCGGGCTCGATTATACAAGCGGAGCGGCTCAAAAACCTGACAGGAGGAACAGGCACCGAAAAGGAAACACGAAAAAAGAAATATAAAGGGCTTATTTGCTCGTGTTGTGTAAGCATGTTTCATCTTCCCACTCCCGGCCTACCCCTCACCCACACAGGTTAGATCCAATAGCTGGCGCCGGGCCCCTCTCTAAATCTCACAAACACAAACATCTCTATGTGAAGGAAATATTGCAGCCGAGCTCTTTTTCATAATCTCTCCTTCCCTGCACGCCCACACATGCTCACAGAGGGAGGGGGGCGGCAGGATGGAGGGGCAAAAAATGGAGAGCTGGTAAAAAAGAAAATGAAAAGAGAGGAGGTGGCGGCTGTTTGGGGCGGGGGAGAGGTGCTCTGGAGGTAGTTGTTATAGTAACTGTGTTTCTATACCTGTCAATCAGGGTTATTTCAGGCATCTTGCTTCAGTGAGGGCGAGTTGCAGAAAAAAAGAAAAAAAAACACAACAAAAAAAGCAGGAAAAACGTTCAAGACAAAATTTCTGAGGTAAAATTACCACTGTGGCTTTAAAGCTGCAACTGTAGGGAAGGACGATATGGGCTTAACCTTTTTATCACAATACATGTGGTAGTATTGTGGTAGCGATGCAAATGATGATAAAAAACTATTTTTACTTTACATGCAGCTTTTTCAAGGGAGCTGTAGGGCTGTGCACGGGACGGCATTCATAGAGCCACAAACACTTTTAAATTTCTTACATCTTACTTAAAAAGGTCTGACTTCTGTCATAAAGCTGCACACAGTAACTGAATGTAATCATTTTTTCCCCAATGCATTGATAATTATTGGTACTTTCACTGAACAATCAGAGGAGAAAACAGGAAAAAACCCCACTTATGTTAATTGTTCATCATTGAATGAGATTTATTGAAAACCTGCTTGTCCTCACATGTACTACCTGGACTGGTCACCAGTCCATCACAGAGACACACAACCTCACACACTCTCTCGCATACGGACAATTTGGAGAAACCAGTTAAGCTAACCGGAGTACCTGGGGAGAACTCAGGCCTGCACAGGGAGAACATGTAAACTCCATGCTGAAAGACCCCCAGGGCAAGGGTTAAAATACAAGATGCTCTTGTTGCAAGGCAACAATTTAATCTCAAACATATTCATCACTTTAACCTGCTAAATATGTAACCACTAATTGATTTATTAAGCCATTATATTCAGCCTTTTAAGGAAAGCTTCCAGTTCTCCTGCCGCTTCTTTAAACCGACCAACAAAACCCTCATCGACATAATTGCAGTTTAACCATTCCTTCCCATCTAAATGCTCTTCATTAGCTCTGTCCAACTCCATGAGACGCCCCACAGCCGTCCGCCGTAATTATTCATCCACAACACCTACAATTCAGGTGTTGACTCACGACGCAACGACGTTCGGCTTGTTCCCAAATTAACTGAGCTGCTGCACACATGGGCACTCTGCAAATGACAAACAGAGCAGCTCCCTAATAGAGTATCTCTATTTAATTACCGACATGATAGCCAAAGAAAAGCCTTGATTCAGCCCCCAACTGCAGACCAACACATGGTGAGGAGGAGAGAGGAGCGATGAGACAAAGGAGTGGGGAAGTAAGAATAGTGTGAGCACCAATATGGCTGAGCGCTGAGTTTTTGGAGCCATTAGGCAGAAGGTAATTAATACCTGTCACTGCAGCTCTCCGTTCGCTGCCTTTATTCTCTTTCAGACCAATTAAAATATGACACTCCTCCGGTGGAGAACGCCTTGTTAAAATTAAACGCCTGAGACGCGCAGACACCTTTGATAAACACATCCAGAGCTACAATTGGCTTTGGCAGCAACGGCACGCCGTACAGATAGAGAGGGAGCGGAGGAAAGAGAGAAAACGAGAAGAAGAAGAGGGGGGGGGGGAAACATGGCAGCATCTATGTGTTGTGTCACTTCCAGTAGGAGCTGTTAGATCTGATTAAAAGTGTGCATCCATGAGAGTTTGACTCACACAGAAAGTACACACTGGAGATTGACGCAGGGCTATGAGATGGTCGCGAGCCAAGAAGAGACGCTGACCAATGTGGACGCCTCGCCGCTGCCAGCACCTCACAGCTTGGGCAGCAAGGACAGATGAATGGTAAAGCAGGAACAGATGAGCCGCTGAAGACGGACAAAGACAGGTGGCGTGCAGAGGCTTTAAGAGCGGAGCGAGCCACGGCGAACGGTGCTGCGGGAAGGGGAAGCAAAGTGCGGGAGCAGAATTTGGGTGAAGGTGGAGGCCCCTTTTTCTGGGATTCAAAAGACGGATGAGTGGGAAACAAGAGAGGTGGAGTGATGGATGCAGGCAGGAGACCAGCAGCTTATTGCCAACATCTCCATGCATCCTTCCAGACATCACACTGCGCCACCATCTGCCTCTCATCCACACACACACACACAGAAATACACAGGCACCGAGCGCGCGCGCGCACACACACACAGAGAGAGAGAGGGAGGATATATGTGAAATCATTAGTGTCTCATGACACTGAATAAATATCCAGGGATGAGAACTGTCTTTAGATAAATCACCTGCAGGGAAAATGTGATTAGATAAGATCGCGACCTCACTGCAACGTAATTTGCATGTCATCTAAATGGGATCTGACCTCGATGCTGAGGGGGTCAAAAGACCTCCGATTAGTTTGAACGGGACGACTCGCGCTCCGATTGGCTGAAAGAAGCAGCAACAACAACTTCAGGTGAAGCTCCTCTTCCCCCTGTGAGCTGCAGGACTGCCCTCTACTGGCGGCCCAGAAGTTCACAAAGTCCAATCATATGCAGCTCTTTTTGAACTTTTATGAATGCTTCTTTATTCAGCGGAGGCTGATATTACAAAATCCAACTTAAGCGGTTTTTGTAAACAAATGTTTAAATTTTGAAATCAAGTGTCAAAATTACACATACAGGCTCAAATACACACAAAGAAATTCACCATGTGTCCATTAAGAAGCTGCATAAGAAGCTTTTTGACTTGATTCTGATATCTGATGTCTCATCAGCATCATTAGTCATTTAAATAATTTGATCTCCAGGCACAGATGTTGCCTTTTAAAGGCTGTAAATCCCTCAACAGCGTCTCAGTTTGAGGCCCAGTGTTTCCAAGGTTCAACCGTCCAGATGTTGACTTGAGATGCTTCTTTTTTCCAACAGCAACACAGCTGCAAGCATAAAGCTGCCACCACTGTTCCTGACAGTTGTTAGGATTCTCAAATCCTCTTCCTGCTTCTAAAAAGTGAATTGAAGATATGTTTCATCACTGCACCATGAACTACGAATGTTTCAAATAATTCAAATTAGCGATGAAAATTTGGGCCAATATCTGATATCAATATTGCTCTTAAGGTCAATAACTCATACATATACTTCACTAGCCTTTCTACACCTTGAAAGAAAAACAAAAATAAAAAACCACACCGCTGACTTCACACTGATTTGTTGCTTCAGTTAAACTTCCCACAGTCCTTTGCTGCACACATGACCAAACAAACACCACATGAACGATCTCCTCGCTTCCTCCTCCAGAAACAAACAGGATGGAAATAAATAATACTGATGTGAATACTGGCTATTAACATCGGCTCAGTTTTATTTATCGAAATGAGACCGATATGCTAAAAAAATGACTAATACCGATATCGATGCCAATATTTTGTGCTTCCCTAATATAAAATGAATGAGAATCCCACCAACAATGAGTGAAGTTAAATTCAGACCAGCCTTGTTTTCATCAAAAACACATTAAGCATGTAAGAATACACAAACTTCCAACTGGTTGTTGTCTTTTAATTACATTAGAGCTGAAGAATAAAAATAAAATAAACATAGTATGAGAGGGCAGCACACAGATATTTTTAGTTAACCACATACAGAGTTTTATTTATACAATAATCATCTCTCCCACTTGTACAGCCTCTGATTGTAACATAGAAATAAACCCACATTCCCTGGGAAAAAGAAAGAAAACAGAAAAAAGGAAAAGGAAAGGTCATCCGTCATCACCTACAGTAGAAAAACCTACAGGGCCATCTGCTTTTATACATGAGTATTCATTACAAAAATAGGATTATAGTTGATAGAGAAGCAGTGAAGTTGGATTAACTGGGCGAGGGAGTGACTCGAAATGACCACTACCCCAGACAATAAAGACAACCCTCCACACCAGGAGCCTGTCAGAGATTCGTCCATGAGTGTTTGTACAGCAGTCCAGCTCATTCAAGGAGTCAGTATCGGCGGGAACGAGTTAAAGTTTAAATTAACGAGTTAAAGTTTAAATTAATCAACT
Organism: Poeciliopsis retropinna; assembly: GCA_010277075.1. NCBI lineage: Eukaryota > Metazoa > Chordata > Actinopteri > Cyprinodontiformes > Poeciliidae > Poeciliopsis > Poeciliopsis retropinna. Next base: position 7,114,781 of record VMRM01000016.1, on the reverse strand, counting down.
AAACCGCAAGAAAAGAAAACAAAAGAAAAGTAAACCTCATGAGGAAAGTGGCTGGGATTAGTGGAGTTGAGAAAGACGAACTGGTTTAGAAAAAGTGCTGTTCAAAAACTGAAAAAAACAAACAAAAAAACAGTTAAACAAAAAGGGGATTTGAAATTACTGAAGTTAAGAAATTTATTTGGAAAAAAGTGCAAAGCAGCTCTGAGGTTCCCTGTCCTGCAGCTGCTGTTGGTGAGAAAAAAAAACAACTAAAGTTTAAGATGAAGAGGGGATGATTGAAATGAAATGTTATTGCTGAGGACATTTTTTATTTGGTGTTAACATGTGAGAAGATGAATGAGGGGGAAGAAGAGTAGAGTTATTGTTGGGGGTAGTAGGGCTGCTGCTGCTGGGGGGGCTGCTGTGGGTAGCCAGGGTAGGGCTGTCCTGCAGGGGGCGCTCCGGGGAATCCGCCCTGCCCCGGGGCGGCCTGGTAGGGCATGTAGGGCATGTTGTACTGGCCATAAGCATAGGGGTTGTAGCCCATAGGCATCTGGTAGAATCTGCAGCGACAAAACACAAGACAAGGTGAGATATGTTTGAGAAACGTCTACATACTGCAATAATTCAGAACCAAAATATGTTTAAAATGAAGAAATGTCATCAATAACACCTGAAACCTGCATTTTATAACATATTTTTTCTTAATGTTATCAAAAAAATTGCTGGAAATGAAGTTTATTACTTCTAAGAATTGAGCATATTGTTAAAGGTGATGCATTATGCTTCCTTGAACAGGTTTATAGGCTATAAAAAACAAACAAACAAAACATGTTCAACACATTTCTGCAAAAAAAAAAAGTTGGATAATGAAGTTTTAGTCTGCTCAGTTCTGCTCATTTTGAGATCTTATAACAATGATCAGCTCAACGTTAATGCTTGCACATGAAAATGGCTGCAAACAGATGCACATTTATATCTCCGTACATTTTTGAAAAGCAGAAGTGGAGCCTCCTGCACAAACAACAAGAAAGCAGAAAGTGCTTTCTGAATGGTGAGTCAACAACAAAACATTTGTCTTTCCAGCAGCCATTGTTCAGCAGCAAAACCAGCTGACCACTTCTGCTCGAATCCCACTTGGGTTGCTAGGTAACACGTTGCTAGGTAACAATGCAGATTTTTGAAAAGGCTAATTTTTCACACAATGAAAAGCATGAACTTATTGCTTTTAACAGATGGATAGTTTTTTAAGGGATTTGCCTGTTTTTAACAGAAGTTGGAAATAAAAAAAACTCACCCTTGGTAGCCTTGGTAGGTGGGATAAGGTGGTCCTTGTGCCTGTGAGGGAGGTGCCACAGGTGGAGGCCCAGTGGGTGTTGGGGCGGCGGGGGTGGTGGAGGCGGCATGAGGAGTGAAGTTGGGTGGAGGTGGCCTGGAGGGAGGCTGAGGTTTTTGCTGGGACTCCTGCTGAGGTTGCTGTGCCTAAAGTAAGAAACAAACAGAGGAATTAGAACATCAGGGCGAGGATACGCCAAAGATGGATTTAGCTGTTATTTAGCTTGTGATTGCTTACAAAGACGGTTCTGGGAGCAGGGGTCGGACCCGGGGCGGGAGCTGGGGCTGCCGGGGTGGACTGGTAGGCGGGGACGTTGAAGGATGGAGCACTGGGCTCTCGGGCGATGCTCTGCTGCAACTCCCTGAAACAGGAAGTAAAGCGTTACGACAAGCCTGTGGTGGGGCGTCTCTAACAAGGCTTTTACTGAGTCATAAACAAAACGTGTAAAAACTCCATGACTCTCCACCATATTTAGACAATTATGAAAATAGAAAGTTTAGCATGAGATATATCTCTACATTAGGAAGAAAGGATGGATGGATATTACTTGTAGAGAATGTCTGGAAATATAACTACTTTTTTTTTTTTTTACAGAGACTTATTTTATTAGTTTTTTCAGCTGTGTTGTTTATTTATTTTGGATATACAAAATGTCTCACAGTTCCAGTGTTAAATGTTCATTAGAATTCAAAAAGTATTATTTTTTGGGAACATGTTTTTGCGTTATTATGCCATTGGTATTATGTTACTGGAAAACGGGTTGAAAACAACATTATTGTTTATTGCAATAACCTCTGGGACAATTTAATTTATGACATATTTGTTACAATAAGAGGTAACAAATATTGTCATTCAGTGTATTTTACATAAGACAAAGTCTATCACTTGGTCAAAATTAAGGTGGTTTTTGCTTCAAGTTAAAAAGTACAAATCTGACAGCCAGAATACAAGACGCTTCGTGTTCCTGTTCACGCTCTGCTTTCTCTGCCAGCAGTCATGAAATGCTCCAGTGAGTACGTACTTGAGCAGCTCATCACGCTCCGTCTTGCGAGCGAAAACGATGTCGCTGCATTTGTTCTGGAACTTGAGCAGGATTTCTGTCAAGTCATTGTAGAACTGAGGAGAGACAAAGAAGGAGACAAAAATAAACGACCTGGTTTGAAGAGAATGAGAAATAACGGGCAAAGTTTCTGACACGGCGAGCGTCGCTGCAGTTGGTGTGTGCGGATGCCGCAGAGCGCGTACCTTGGTGCCTTCGCGCAGGTTGTTGCAGATCTCGACGTAGCTGTCGTGAGCGGAAGCCAGTTTTTTCAGGACCTCCTCCCTCTGGTTGGCCTCGTTGTTGGACTGCTTCAGGGTGCTGAACTCCTGGTGGGCAGTCTGGGGAAGCAGCCAGACACAATCAGGACTATCAATCTGGAGGTGAGCACCTCTCACCACAGCTACTTATACAGATTCCTGCAGATTCCGCTGCAGAAACATTTTTTAAAGTTTCTGCACCTGTACTTTAAAATGCTTACATGTATTTTTTTTTTGTTGTTTTACAGATTCCACCAGGAAGATAAGCTTTTTAAACTTAGTTAGTTTTAGCAACAGAGAACAAAGGATGCATGTTTCAATGAAGCAAAAACAACGTCAACCTGATTGTACAGCTGCAACTAGCAATTATTTTAGTAATGAGTTAATCTATTGTTTATTTTGCCAATTGGATGAAAACAATGGACACGTTCTGCAGATTTTTACACAATATGAGAAATGGATAAAAAAAATAAATAAATTCAATTTCTTTTTGAAATACGAAAAACATTTTACTGTCTAAAATGCAATACCATATGCATTACTTTATTGCAAGCCTGATTGTTTGTTGCAAAGGATACATCAATTATTGCTGTGGATATGTTCTCTCAAAAAATGGCCTCTTCTTTTGAGTTTATATACTCCAGCTAATCAATTACTAAATTAGTTGACAATTATTTAAATAATCGATTGATCCGATTAATCGCTTCAGCCCTATCAGAACGTACCTGAACTTGCCCCAGCAGCTCTTCCTGCTTGGAGAGGCTGGCCGACACTTTGTGGTTGTAGCTCCCGTACGATTGGTCGAGCTGGGAGAGCGACAGCTGCTCCTCGTTTATGGCTCCGTCCTGGGCGAGCGCCTTCAGGAAGGTGGTCGACATATCGAACGTCACGGCTTTGATTTCCCCCTCCAACGTCTCCCTCTCTTTTTTCACCTCGTCCAGCTGGGCCAGCAGGGAGCGCAGCACGTTCACAACCTGCAGGGGGAGGCGGACAGGAAGACATTTTTATCAATCCAACCACCCAGCTCTATCAGGACGACTGCAGACCGCTGCGCATCAACACCTTGTCTTTTCCCCCTAAGCAGGGCAACATTGTAACTGGAGAGACATGCACTTCTTCCCTTTACTCTTTCTCAGTTCTGCTTGCTAAGTTGTTTAAGCTCCCCAGCGACACACAATGCCAAGTCAGCAAACAATATGAAAAATGGGTCGGAAAAGGCCATAAAGCACACAATGTCCTCGGGGTTTACACAGAAACTGCCTGACAGTCCTTAAAAACTAACCAGAATTCTAAAAACGAAAGTTTGGCATCATGCAGTGTAAAGAGTACAGACAGACCTCGCTGCCCTGCAGAGTCCTGGTGGGGTTGGCCGAGGGGATGGCGGCGTTGAGCTCGTTCTCGGGTTTACACAGCAGGGCGATCATGTCGCATTGGGCGTTGTAGCGGTCCCTTACCACCTGGTCGGCCTGCACTGCCTTGTCCAGGACGTTGCGGAAGTTGGTGCCCTCTGGGAGACGAGAGAGAGTTGGGGGAGGAAAAGGAGACGAGAGAAGAGAAGCACGAGCGAATAAGAGGTCACAAAGAAAAGAAGAGAAGTTTGGAGAGCGTTGAGCGAAGGCGATGGAGGCTAACCTGCACGAAGCGGCTTGTACAGATCTCCAGACGGGGTTCTGTTCCAGCGCTGGTTGAACTTGCTTCTTAGCTCGTTGTCTGTTGTCTCCTCATCGTCCAGCATTTTCAAAGACTGAAACATAAAAGCAGACTTTACCATCATAAAAATAAATATAACATTCCTCCACGTACAATAATCTTGATAAAACATTTCAAGTTTTCTGCAGGTGTTACCAAATCAAATGTAAGACTTTCAAGGAAGCGAAGGTAATTAAAGACAGAAATGTTGAAGTTTAATCTGTCCACAGCTTTATTCCTGACCTGTCTGCTGCAGTCGCTCATGTTCTCTAATGTTTTTCAACAAACGTCTGAAGTCTCTGCATTTATACTGAGATGACGTCACGCACTGGTGGACTATTAGCTACCCATGTTTTTCACAAGGTAAAGCAGTAGAGCTCTGAAAAAGAATGCAAATCAAAACTTCCCAGATTTCATTTGCAGAAAGTTTCAAAAACCATCCATTCCTTTCCAATCACTTTAGAATTGTGCACTACTTTGTATTGATCTATTAGATAAAATCTGAATAAAAAACACAGAGGTTTGTGGCTGTAACCTGATAAAATTAGATTTTTTTTCCCAAGGCAGTGCAGTCCCAGCTGCTTTTGATGGAAACTCGTTTCAAGTTGCATCTCTAGCAAATTGACTGAAGGTTGCTTGAGCAATTCATAATAGAAATTAAAATTTCTGAGATTCTCAAAGATGCACAGGAATATTTTTAGCATTAAAATTTGTAAAAGTTGGATGTTACTTTCTTTGTGTAAATATTCAATTATTTGCAGAATGACATTTGTCTGTTAAAAAAAAAAGCTACAGATTTTTCATATACAAATATAAAACCATTTTTAAAAATAATGGTATTTTTAATTTACATACCTGGTACTTTAAAACCCATTAAGGGGATTTTTTTTATTTATTTATTTTTTTGCGTTTTTTGTTTGGACTTTTAAACTTCGACTACAAACCTGGAAGCTGAATGTGTTTTATGTTTTCCTCCCATCTGTTTAATTGTTTGTGAGCAAGATGTTAAAAACACGCTGGCTGGAGACGATAAGACTGATAGTCCTTGGCCCAGAGATCAGTGGATTAAATTCTGTGATGATTCTGATCTGGGATTCTCGCCATTCGGAATGATTCTGAGTTTTAGGTATTAATTTGCTTTTCTGGTAGCCTTGGCAGAGACCGCCAGCACTGATGCTGTCCAAGCCAGCTATTAAAGAGAATTACATTCGCATGCTGCTTTCAAGAAAGCAAAGCCATATGGTAAACATGCTGTCTGAAGCCTGCAGTTCTAAAAGTCTCTTTACTTTCAGAAACAGATTTGGGACTTTAATGAAAGGTTAGATGAGCGCAATGAAACTGGCCGAGTGTTTTCCACCGACCTCGTCCAGGATCTCTCTGTTGCGAGTCAGCAGCTCAGGCAGGTCTCTGATGAGCTTCTCGATGTTCTGCAGTCCTCCTTGCTCCACGACTGATCTGGACTTCTCAGCGATGGATTGTGGGATAGAGTCTCCAGACAGATCCTCCAGGGCAGCAGGCAGGTTCAGAGATGCCAACACCCTGACAGAGGTAAAGATGGTCCGTCACCACAGGTTTTTATTTATTAACTCTTTTAAGTTGAAAGCCACAAAGACGTTATATTTTGTCATAGCATTTTTAAAACAAACTTTTGTGCATTTTTTTTAAATTTTATCTAATCAATAATAAACTTTTTTTTTTTTTTACAATCTTAGTGAGATCAATAAAATAGTCACTATTTTGTAGAAAACAGATCAGTACAAAACATAAAAAAGATGCTGCAAGATTGCATTAGCAGCAGGGCCGGTCCCAACCTTTTTGGGACCCTAAGCAGATTTTAATTTGGTGCCCCCCAATAGCAAAATACCTGCTACTATTAGTGTCAATTGTAATTTGCTTACATAATACTGGTGGTCTTATGACTTTTGATTTTAGGAGTACCAAACAAGCAGAGATGCTCCATCTGTATTATGAAATTCACAGATGTATTTAAATGTTGCATATTAATTTTGTAATGTGACAGTAACATCTGCTGACAAACACTGAATTAACAACAAACAAGTTAGCAAGTTTAATATCTTTGTCTTAAAAATCTGTATAAAATATGCCATGCAATCTGTCACTGCAAAATAAAAATCAAACAATGCTCTTCTGGGCCCCTTGATGGTGTTGGGCCTCTAAGCAGCTCCTTAACTCTCATATACCTTTGGCCGGCTCTGAGTTAAGAAAACTTCACAGTTAAAATTTTTTTGGGGGTTGACTGTTTTCTCATTTGGACTGGGTGATTTTTTTTAATTGCTCCAAAATAAATATGAAGACAAAAACTTAGTTAGTAAATGGGAATATATCTTTTGCACATATTTTGTAGAAAGGTAAAAGGTATATATCTGTAAATATCAAACATCTATGCTTGCAGGCTAGTTTTTTTTCCAATTCTTGAATTGAGTTTAGGAGGCCGTCAAAAGTTCTCCAGAGGGCCACAAATGGCCCCCAGACCACACATTGGTCACCTCCTGGTTTAGAGCTTCTAAGAAACGTCTCAGAGAAGCGAACTAATAAACAAAAAAGCTTTTATCCGCAGTGTAACAGTACCTGCTGGCCTATTAGGGCGTGAATTATTAATATGCTTACAAACAGTGGTGCATGATGCTCTGCACAAGTGAATGCAGAACATCTGAGGGAAACAACCTTCATCGTACCCGTTGCAGAGATTGGTGGCCTCCCTCATCGTTCCCACCAGTCTGTTCACAGTGTCGGCCTTCCTCTGACCGTAGATGCCCATGGACTGCTGAACGGCCATGGGAACCATCTTCTCAAATAGATCTGACAAGAAAAGACAAAGTTTTAGGCAAATATATAGTTAAACACATTGCACAAAAGATTTAAAAATAATCCACATGCACGTTTTATTGCGATTCAATTTGTTGAACTGGAAAGGCAAAAAAGTTACACAGAAATAACTGTGCTTCTAGCAGATAAATCTCTAATTATGACATTGTAACACATAACAGAAGTGAAACCATAAATAAAGGGAAACATAGTGAGAAACTGAAACGATGTCCCAATAAACACACTTTACAGCAACTAGTTTCTATGAAATCAGATTATTCTTGAACCTTTGGTCAATCCACAATGGGCGTAGTCACAAACATGTAACCTCTATGAACTGTGAGGAGTAATATGGGAAAGCAAAGACAGCAGAGAGTCTGCAGGTGAGCAGAAACACAAAATGGTGAATATACTGAATTATCAGCCAATCTGGTGCAGGTAACTGAGGATGGTGCACAACCACCTTGCTTATATTCAAAGCAGTAAAGAGATTTAGACGTCAACACAGAGCTGAGCCATGTTTGGAAAATCCAAAAAAAGGTTTCTTTCAGTTGAATGCTGAAGGTTGCATCTCTACCACTTTTTGGTTCTGCAAGCCCAGCTCAGTGATCTTAAAGCATCACACAGAACCAGTGATCTCTTCCTTATTATGAAGGAAGAAAATAATGTCTGAAGTTCTAAGTTTGGTTTCAAACTCATGTTCTTTATTATTAAATACTTATAGATCCAGCTGTGAAGATGTCCACTGAAATGATGGAGAGGTTTTTACATTTCATCCCTTCCTAAAATAATTCCGTAAATCTTTTTCTTTTTTTTTTTTTGCCTAAAACATCTTTTGAGAAGAAAAAGGTGGTTATTTTCTAAAAAAAAAGACTCAGGGCCATTATTTTAGAAAGGTGACAATATAAATTAGGACTGAAACAATTAATTCTGATTAATTGATTATTGAAATAGTAAAAATCGATTAATCATTAACTAGCGTATAAAGACTCAAAAAAGATCAGTTGATGAAAAAACAACAGGGTCAGAGAAGCAATTGAGCCAAAACTGTACAAAGGAGATGTACATTTTGAATTTAAGATAACAAAAACCTTAATCTTTAATTATGATCAACACAAAACTCCTTAAGGAGCAAAGCTTAAGCTTCACCTGGTTCAAATTCATCAAGCACCTTTTGCTATTCAATTATTAATCGGTAATGCAATAAAGAATAATGAAAGGTTAGTCCTACACAGCACTGACTTTAAATCAAGCAGAAAGGGATGATCACAGATGAATCCTTTGCAACAAATAATCATGTGTTCTCTAAAGGAAACTTGTTATTGCATTGTAGGTAATAAAATGTTTATTTTCTGAATTATTTTCATTGTTTATGTATTCCTAGTATTGTATAAAAAGATTCAAATGAAAAATCTACAGAGTGCATCAGTGTTTTCATCCGGTTAATCTACTGATCGTCTGAGTAATCGATAACTAAAATAATCGTTATTCCCCAATACATAATCATACCTGTGAATTTCTGGCTAAGTGGAGGTGTGATAGCAGTAGCTTTGACCAGCGCCGCCTTGCCGATGTGCTCCAGGTCTTTGACTTCGGGAACGCGGTCATGGTAGATGAAGTCGTTGTCTTTCTTGGCGGCAATGAGCGCTCGGTTAATCTTGTCAGTCAAGTCCTTCACGCTCACGTATTCATCGTAGCGAGATGCGACGGTCTTCACTAGCTCTGCTGCGTGCTACAAGGTTAGACAATTTGCTGCATAAATAGAATGTTTAATTTGTTTCTCATTGTTTCTTCATTGCTTAACTGCTTACACCATACTGACAAAAGCAAGCTTTGGGAAATTTTGTTTACCTGCAGACGAGCAATTTCCTCCCCGAAACGCTTCTTCTGCTTGGCAAGGATGCTTTGATGCAGCTCGGCGTTGGCCTGCATGATGCAGTGCTTGGCTGCCAGCACCGGCAGCACTTCCTGAAAATAAAAATACTGACCAGGGAGAGGCAACCACAGAGCAACACGCAGGCACACAAACATGAATATGCACACACACGTGCGTGACAGCAAGGCCAACCAAACGGAGAGAAACCCACACCAGCAAGGTCAAACCACAATTGGCATCATGACAGCCAAATCACAAGTAGGCACGAGCAGCGAGGGGCGTGCAGACATGGCAGAGCACGACACAAGCACGCGGACATACAGACAACGAGAGCCGCCACCAACACAAGGGATGCAGGAGAAAAAAAAAGAAGAAAGAAAGACAACGGGAGAGAAACAGAAGAGGCCATGAGTGTTTAACCTTTCAGCAGAAGCTGCTACACCTCAAAGAAACACCCAACAACTCTTCATGTTTGTGTGAGACTTTCAGCCTCAAAACAGACACTGCACTCTGGGTATGGCTTTACAGACTAGTTTCTAGTAATACAACTCAGGATAGAGAGAAGAGGATTTCATCTTCACTTAAAAAACTATTACAGACAGAAACACCATAATCTATTTTTGACATTAAAAAAAATGAAAATTTAACTGCAGAAAATCCATCCATTCATCCATCCATCCATTTTCTATACACCATTTTCCCTAGTGAGGTCAGGAGGGGTGCTGGTGCCAATTTCCAGTGAACGTTTCAGGCAAGAGGCGGGTCACCCTGGATAGGTCGCCAGTCTGTCGCAGATGTATTTATCAAAGTTACTTTAATTTTTGTTTATAACTTCACAAAGCCCATTATAAATGATTGTTTTGGATTGATTTGCTAAACACTGAGCAATAGTTTGATAAAATAATCCAGAATAAAGTCTAAGAATAAAGTATGCTAATCTGTAACAAAAAAAAAAGTCTAGGGTTTTAAAACATTTATTTTAATTACTTAATTGCATAAAAATTAACTGGAAGTCAAACACATATCCTGTGTGAAGTCGTGTTTAACGAGTAAATGTCAAGATGTCCCAGTGCAAGTGAATGCAGCACATAATGATGGAGAGCTTTGCAGCGCTTCTCCTCCAGGGAGAGAAGATAGCCAAGCACAGCAGCCTAATGCTTAATGACTGTATCAGACACCCCTCCCCCACATGTTGCTGCTTGTAAAAGAAAGCAAGCAGCTTTCTTTAACATCTGTTCTTCAGAACAGATGTTAAAGATGACTCAAAATAAACAAACAATAAATAAATGGCATAGACGGCATATTTACAGCTGTAATAACTAGAATATTACTTATTTTTTGGAGTCAACAAAAATAATGTTGGTTTCAACACTGTGAAACCAAGTTATTGTTACTAAAAGCTTTCATACTAAGAATTTCATCAAGGCCCATGCCTAGTTCTAATAAAAATAAATTCTCTAAATATCTTCCAGTAGAAACTAGATTAATTAGTTTACTCTATTTAAGTAGAATGATACAGATTGGTATGTAGAAACAAATGCCTATCTGTAATTAAAACTGACTAATTTTAAAATATTTAACAGCTTTTTTTTTATTTTAATTCACTTGACCTTCAAAATAAAAGCTTGCAGCATGAAGCCTTGGATGTTTTTTAAAGCTGCTCATGATTTGATGGTGAGAAATCAGAAAGAAAACAGCTCAGCTTTGGTTTGGTTAAAACCGACCAATAACAGTGAAAAAAGGATGAAAACAGAGAGACTAGAACAGTCCCACAACCCGTCTCACATGTACAAGAACAATCTGACACACAAAACCCATCGCACACAGTCCAACGTCTGCATGTCTCCATCAGCCGTCTAATGGTTACACCGGGTGACCCTGGTCGATCTGGCAGCTTACCTTTGGAAGGTTGTCTTTGTACTGACACTGCTTGAATGCTTCGCCGTAAAAATCTGCGGCCTGATTGGCCAGCTTTGCAATCACAGCATCTTTCATCCGGTCTGTTGGGCAAGCAAAACATTTTACAGTCAAAGAACAAAAACAGACATTAGGATTCTCAGGAGGAACTGCACTTAAAAGCAAAAAAAAATATATAGAGTAGAGCTGAAACAATCAGATTAATTGATTAAGTTAATTCTCAACTAGTTTAGTAATCGAACAATCGATAACTGGAGTAAAAAAAGACTAACATATGCCATATAAGAGCAGTAATTAAGTTAAGATTTAAGATGAAAACAACAACCTTGCTCCATCAACATGTTCACATGTTAATTTTAAAAGTATTTAATTAACTGCAGGTGAATCCTTTGCAACAAATGAACTCCCACATACTAAAGAAATACCTTTGCTTTTCTTATTGCATTTTAGGCAACAAAATGTTTATTTTCTCATTTCACAAAGGAATTGATTAATTTGCAGTTGGGGGGTTTTGTCACGTTTTATGCATTTACAAAGACCTGCAGAATGTGCCAATTACTTTTTAATCCAATTACTCGATAAATTGCAAGAATAATCAATAGAATTCTTAATTACTTAAATAATTGCTTTTGATCAACCATATTGTAAAACTACTACAATTCTCTGCCTGTCTAAACTAATACATGCATTGTCTCATCACAGAGCAAGAAATCATTTACGACTAAAACATGAACTTGGCAAATTACATCTCTATTTTTAAAAAGAGGGCTGAAATCCTGGTGTAGCGTAAAAAAAAAACAACTTTTATATAAACGTCTAATGAGCAGCTCTGCAGACAGAATAGGGGCAGAAGCTGTGTGCAGCCTGGATCAAAACAGCCCCCGTCATCCTTAGAAATTAATCAAGACAATAAAAATGCAGAGCTGTGTAATTAGAGAATTGCAAAGTTTGCTGTACTTGGTAAAAAAATAAAAATAAATAAAATGAGTGCAAGTTATTTTGTGATGCACGTTTAAAAGTGTAACATGAGTTAAAATGTGCTGGGACATCGAGAAACATAAAGGAAGAAAAAAATAAATGAACAGCAGCAGTAGGAGAGCAGTGCGGTGTCAGTCTGGCCTTTAGTACCTGAAGTGGCTTTGAGGAAGAAAACCTCCTGGGCTTGGGCCAGCATAATGGTGCTCAGAGTTCCTACGGTCTCAGGACAGATGTCCATGGTCGGCTCTCTGCTCAGCGCAGACAGCACTGTGTCCTTGATGTGACTAAACGCTCCACTGGCCAACTGGATGAACACATCGAGATCAGATTCAGATTTTAACTATCTGCAGCTCAAACAACTCATTTCAGGAGGAGTATAGTAGCTAGAAATCAGGGAAGTCAGTACATTTTCAGCTTGATCCAACACATTTCACGTCAAATCTCGTCGAAAACTTAAAAATCCGATCCTTCTCCTCCCATTAGTGAATGCATCTTCCATAAATGTCACTGGGTGGCATTGTCAACAACACTTCCGCTTTTACACAGGGAGGAAGAGTCAAAGACTCAAACAACAAGAGTCTTATTTGATGGTTTTTCAGTAACATGGTGAAACTGCATGCAGGAGGGGGGAAAGCAACCATTTGAGTCAGATGTGTTGGACTGGGGTCAGATCTAGAAGTTGCAGGCTGTAACCTTGAGGACTGGAGTTTGACACTCCTGCTGCAGGGAATACACACCAAAACTGTTTTAATCACTCTCAGCACTAACAACGCACCAAAAGTTTAAAACGTCAACTTCATATTTAGTCTTAGTTTTAAAATAAAAATGGTGGCACATGGTGTGTGACATTCGATCTGCTTCTAAATATTTATTGTTAACTCAAGGAAGGAATATTCTTAAAAGCTGTTCTTGTATCTTTTTAGCTTACGGTTTCTAAAGCAAAACTGGCATCAACAGTAAGGTACATTATTTTGGAGTGGAAGAATAATTGGCAAATATTTTTAAGTGTTATGAACTTGCTTTTTTTTGCCAATGCAATATTTAGCCAGTTGGACAGAGTCTTGTGGCAGCAGATGCTCACATCACAAATAAATGGCACAGCCCAAATAACTGAAGGTCACAAAGAGATGAAATCACAGATGAAAGAGAGAGGAGAGAAGAAAACAGGCAGATATCACAACTGAAGTCACCATTGAAATATTTGCAGTTATCACCAATGTAAGATTTTCAATTATTATAAAAATCTTTGTAAACAGCTCAAAGTTTTTCAAAGATTTTTTTTTTGTAAAAATCAGCCATTAAATTGCAATCAGTGCATCTCCAAGTTCCCAACTTCTGGGACAAATAGAAGGACCACCCACTGACAAGGTGTGACTCCCTGCAGCAGTAACTTACCTGGACGACCTTCGGTGAAACTAAACAAAAAAAGGATTAAATTCCAGTATGTTTACGACATACGAAGATTACTACTTCACTTCAAAATAAGTGAAGTAGTAAAAAGCTATCTGGGATGTTTATAATTTCTAATTATATTTTTTTTTTCATAACAAAGTTGCTGAAATCCTCCTCAGTTAAAGAAAAAAATGAGTTGCCTTACCAAGTGGGATTTTATTGATCACTGGTCATCTCTGATGATTTATTTTAAAATCTAATATAGCTGATTGAACCCACTGTGTCCACATCATAAGAAATAACTCGGTTAACTCCGGTCTTCAAGACTTTGGGCCCTGGCATGTTTTAGATGTTTCCCTGGTCCAACGCCCCTGAATCATATAAAAGGTTCTTTAGCACTCTCTAAGAACCTGGTGAAGTGCTGAGAAGGTAATTCAGCCGTACGAATCATCTGCATTGCAGCAGGGACAAAAATAAGGATACTGGTTCTTGTGGGCTGGAGTTGGCCACCGCTGAAAAACTATTAAAGTTGTGCAACATCAGCAGTTCTGCTGTTGTGTTTCTTTATGGGTTAAAACCTCTGTCTCCTGAGGGTGGGTTATGAAAAGATTCAACAATATTTCTTTACTTTAATATATTTAAATAGGAGCTTCCAAAAATATAAAACTAAACACAAAAAACAAATACTGCTACACAGATCTAAACTCACCTGATAATATTTAGCGGCAGCTTTGAGACACTCGTCGTTGTCAATGTTCTGCTCTGTGGCGATCTGACTGGCCAGAGCTGCACAGTTGAACAACACGCATGTCTTCTCATAACCCAGACTGGCCAGAGCTGCAAAACAAATGCAACTGTTAAAGCAAAATCATCTCTTTACTTAAACGCACTACATTTATTTTCCAGTAACCTTTTATTTGATGTCAGAAATCATTAACTTGCTTATTTGACACACAACAAAGAGTTGTGTGCAGTGGAACAGTGTCAAACCCCTGACCAGGGGAATATTTAGATGGTGCTTCTGCCAAAACACTTGAACCCCATTATTAGGTCATTAGCAGGACTCTATTGAGCTCGATTGCTTGCTGAGGAGGAAACTCAGTCCTTGAGCCCTTAAGGACTGGAATTTGACACCACAGTGTGGGCCAAAGTTCACCAAAAAGATTCATGATGCATTCATGAACTAATCTTTAATAATTAACCAACAGGAACAAAAGGTTCAAATGATAAAGCTGGGATATCAGAGACAAACAATGCTTAAAACATTATTTGTGGGTTTCTTAAAAACACAAACTATTCAGATAAAGTACAGGACATCTCTGCCTATTTTTAGGCTAACTATGACATCTGATTTAGAGGACAAAGTCAGTGCTGTAAAGCTTTGTTTCTAACAGCATGAAAGAAGCAAAAAAGGTAAACAAATACAGAAAACCTAGTGCCACAACGGCTGAAACTGAATGCTAATGACTGCCTGCTATTTTCTCGACACAATTATATTTATTGCAGCATTACTCACAGAGCTTGACGGAGCCACCGAACAGGGATCCTTTATCAAAGGCATCCTTCCATGTAAAGGTTAGGCAGAGCTGCAGAAACAAAAGCATGCTTTGTTTTCAAGTTCCTCTCCATTTAATGAAGCGTTCAATCCAAAGTCATATGCGCTGCTCAATCAATTACCTGGTTTTCAGAGAAGGGAAACTTGGGCTCAATAGAACACAGTTGATCGTAGTATCTGCGGACAAAAAGAGAAAGCAGAATCAAGATGATGCTCAGTTTCACACTGTGTTTTACCAAAAAACAAGTCTCTATATTGTTCAAAATAAATAAGATGCAACTTATAAAACAGCCATGGGCTGACATGTGACCATCAGGTTTCGTGACTGACAGATGTGACGTAACAGTGGAGTGGTTTGAGAAACTGCTGCAGTTAGGAATCTGACAATGACTCAGGGAAAAAATGACAAAGAAAAAACTTTTGACCTCAAGGTGTGAGTTGGTGTCAACAGTCTATTTTTAACTTTGAGATAAAGACAGTCAGGGAATCCCTTATCGCTAGGTCACCAACCCTTCCTTTCTTAAAGAGATGGCTTTCTACGCAGACCCCACACACAGTGCGTTTCCAGCACAAACACACACGGAGTGAGCTGTGCATTCACACAGGAAAACTGAAACGAGGCGTGCCTTGTGGCTGAACTAAAAGGAGAGAGAGAGAGAGAGGGGAAAAAATGTCCCAGCAAACACTAGTCACCAGGGTAACATTAAGCCGTCCGTGAAAAGACCCGTCGCTGTGACTACCAACGCTGAGGACCGAGGAGCGACAACAGCAACAGCCGATTCATCGCAGACATGTTAGTCTCAAGAAAACTGCTCATATAAGCGTATATTTACAAAAACAAATGTAATTTAAACAAAAGTAACACTTAAATTAAAAAAAACTTTAATGAACTAAAGTTCAATATATTGATTTAGTTACTGCTCTTAAGTTATTTTGAAATAGTCAGTTTGCCCTGGATTGGCTCTGATCTGTGATTTTCTTTTCTTTATTCACAAATAGAGATAATCTTGTAATTCTTGTATTTTGATATGGATTAAAGTAGTACCTCTGTCAACTACCTGAGGTACATTTTTAATATGGAAAAGTTTAATCAGTTTTTCATAAATAAAAAAAAGGTCAGACCATAAAGTAAACAGGAAGTCTGTGTTGATCAGGAAAAGCCCAATCTGTGCGTCTCTAATTCTACCTCTTAATCCAATTCATAGAAAAACATCAGAGAAGTTGTTTCTGATTTAAAAAATTAAATTCAGAGCCAAGATATTGGGCATAAATGTCATAAATTTAACCTGACTATGGATCTAAAGTCTTGGGCAAAATCATAGATAGTGTGACAGAAGTCATGTGACCAAAAGGTGAGTAATTGCTCTGCACAGCTTCATGTTTGGGGCCTCCCAGTTGTTAACTATAAAGAATGCTGAGAACAATTATGGCGTCATAAAATAATTTTAAAAAAAGAGAAACTTCTGGTGGTAAAACAGTGGTACATTGGTCTAGTGTAAAATGAAATGATCACAAAGTAAAAAACTGGAAGACAATTTGAAATGTAAATACCAACATATTGATGCAGCCTGGGCTTTATGTGCAGTCTGTGAGTCAGGACAATGGCTAAAATAAAAAGGCAAAGTTTCTTTGTATTATACAGGTCTATTAATATTAAGAAAAGGTTTTCTGACATCAGCAGAACATCCAGTCACTAATATGAGGCGTCAGTCATTGAGAAAGAAAGATCAGCTACATTAACAGAACAGCTAATAAAAATCTGGATGCATACATGGAGAGGACACAGAGAGACCTTGTTAAAGCCCAGGTGAGGCTTGTGTATTGTATGCCGTCTTTATGCAAAGAGGCTGGAGCAGGAACATTTTGTTAACTATATCTGGCTGACAGGACAGTGAAGGGACTTTCTTTTTGCTGCTCCAAATGCAGTCAGACAGCAACACATCTGTCAGTACTGATTTAGATCAATGGTTTTCCACTGACTTATTAAAGATTATTTTTTATTACATATTTTTAATCTTATAGAAAATATTTTGTGTTCTCCCCATTGTGTAGGTAAAGATCTATAAAAGATTTACTCAAATTTCTGTCCCTACGTTTCGACTTGAATGACATTTTTTTTGTTTGTTGTAGGTTTTTTATATTAAAGGTATTTTTTTTACTACAATTTAGATTTTTACTAGTTAAATCTTAATGTTTCCATTGTAATGTTGACAGAAAAACGTTACTACTGTAAGAGTAAACTGTTTTCCTTTTAATAATTCATTGACCGCCTGGCTGTTGATGTTGGCCAGGAATGACTAAGCTTAATGATGAAGATTGAGGTTTGTATAATGCTTACACTCACTGTATGTTTATTTTGATTTATTGTGTTATTTCTGAGCATTGTGTTATAGCTTATGTGTTTTGTGTTTCATGTGGGATAAGCAGTTCAAAAGAAATGAGCTGTTTATCACTTATTTTAACAGAACAATGAACACCTGAATTGACACGGATAATTAAACTTGTTAAAAGTCAACTAGTTTAATTAACTGATTATATATTTACTAATCAGTCAGCGACGTTTCACCAGCGTCAATAAATCTGCATTTAAAGCTTTTTAGCTCCAAGGTTAGCCGCTAAAAGCTAACCTCTGGGTGCGGCAACTAAGCCAATTCAAGAAGCCGATAGTTGAATTGTGTGTCCATCCATTTTGACTTTTATCGTAGTTAATGTTTCTGCTTTTAAGTGAGTTGTTACCTCAGTAAGATTTCCAGGGAGCTCTCGTGTTTGTCGAGCGGCCTTCCCAGCGCGCTCTTGCGAAGCTTGTTCAACTCCTCCACGGCTCGAAGGTACTCTGACTGCTCGTCCCCCGCTGGATACGAGGCTGTAACAAACTTCGACAGCGGCTTCACCAGATCAACCTCGGAGGACTTTTTCAGCGGGACTGAAATAAACGTCGCCATTTCGGCCCGTGGACGCTTTAAACGAGAAACGAAAACAGGCACCTAGATCTTAAGCAAGGAACACAAACAACGGCCACCGACCCACTTCCTGGATTCTGACAGAGAACGTCAATTACGTCATGGACAACGGTGAGACCTACTGCGCAGACTCAGTAACGTTTTACTAACGCCTGTTTCAGCACAAGTCAGTGTAACATATTTGCTTATTTTTTAAAGTAAAAAATAACTAAAAGAGGACAGTGGGTGTATAAAATAATGAATTAAGACAAAAGGCCTAAATCTGATATTTATAGAAAGCAAAAAAGAGAGCAAATAAATGCATTTTTTAAAGAAATATTCAGTGTTGTTGTTCTCATTCCACCCACT
Organism: Poeciliopsis retropinna; assembly: GCA_010277075.1. Taxonomy (NCBI): domain Eukaryota; kingdom Metazoa; phylum Chordata; class Actinopteri; order Cyprinodontiformes; family Poeciliidae; genus Poeciliopsis; species Poeciliopsis retropinna. The sequence continues at coordinate 7,096,626 of VMRM01000016.1, read as the reverse complement.
GAGTCATTTACTTATATTTTAGTTATTTTAGGTTTATGTCTCTATAAATGACATGAACATGTTCTACCATTTTAAATACCAAAGTGTTTTAAAATAAAATGAAATGGGCAACAAATACACAGAGCACTCATGTTGTATTACTGGCACTATCATTTTGTAATTGGGTGTTTTTCATCAAGTCAAACATAACAATATTCTGGCTTCTTAAAAACAGGTCTTATCGTGGCTAAGCAACAGGATGGTGACCCTAAAATTACAGTCAAAGCTACAATGCAATGGTTCTGATTGAAGTTAAAACATGCTATAGGGGTCTAGTCAAAGTCCTGTTTAAAATTCCATTGAGAATCTTTGGAAAGGTTTGAAAATGTATGTTAATGGGCATTCTCCAACTAATCTCACCAAGCATAAGCTATTATACAAACAAGGATGGACTAAAATGTTACAGTGGATTTGGAAAACTGGTGTAGGCAAAACTTGTAGCTTTAAACAAAGGCTTCTTGAAAGTACGCTGCTCAAAAAAATAAAGGGAACACTTAAACAACACAATATAACTCCAAGTAAATCAAACTTCTGTGAAATCAAACTGTCCATCTAGGATGTGTTATTTGAGTGTTCCCTTTATTTTTTTGAGCAGTATATTTGGCGTCTGAACTCAAATTCACTACACATTTTTTGTTTTTTTAATTGTAGAAATGGTTCAAAACAGTACATCAAACTCCTTCCTTTTCAACTTCACGAGTTGCACCACTATCATATTAAAGACCGGGAAGTTCTTGGTTGGAATGTTGAAAAAAATCTTGATACTGTAAAAAAACATTTCATGTATTCTGATTTATGTATTGGAAACCAAGCACCTCCATTCAATCCAGATTATCTAATATCCAAATGCAATTATGTGTTGAAATGATCTGCTTGAAGGATTCTTAAGCTATACTTTAAATTTATTTGACAGAGTCTGTGACTTGCTCAGTGACAAACTGGACACATATATTTATTTTTTGCCTAATGTTCATTCAGTGGGTGAAACATATTTACATAAAACAGTAATCTTAGATACTATGAGAAAAGTAATCCTGAGTGCCAGTCTATGAATATGAGTTTTTTACCATCAGATAAAACTCAGCTTAAAGAGTATGCACTTCATGTCATTTTCTTCTTGAATAAATATGCAGAACACAGGAGAAAGTTATGAAATTATTTATTCCCAGCACATGTGGTTGTGTACATCTCCAGCATATGATACTGTGCACATGAGAAGCATCAGGTTAACAGTGGTCACCTCTTTCTGGCTCGTGCTCACACAGATAGGCAGACGGTTGGTCAGGCCTTTAGCAGACTAAAACTAAAACTTTTTTCCTTTTTTATTTTTACATCCACTCTATTCTTATAAAAGCTAGAGTTGATGAACACAGGTTTCTCTGTTGTAGCACTCGCGTCCGCGCAAACGCCTCAAGAGCTACAGTCCTGGCTCTGGTGCATGTCGAGACACAAACAGCTGCTTTCATAGCCTTGAGAGTTTTATTTGTCGAACTCCTTCTGATCTAGTAAGAAAATATGTTGGGGGGGGGGTGTAGAACTAATGACTACACATCGAGCTAGAAGTTTGTGAATTTCTTCAGTGCAGGCTTGGTCTCTAACGTATGGAAAAAGTGACGGGGGAGAAAAGTTGGGGGGATACACTCACTGACAAATTTATCTGTCTCCCAAATATCCACATGCTCTTTACTAAGTAGCAAGCTAAACACGACTTCTTTTACCAGCAGAAAAAAAACAAAAACAAACATTTAACATAATGAACAAAATGATTCACATGCACACAAATTCTGACACCATGACAATGTAAACCTCTTAAAAAAATACCAAAACAGACCAACTTGAACCAAAGCAGAGGCCTCAAGCGTCGTGAAGTTTCCTTTCGCTCTTTGATAAGGCCACTCAGAACACGACCTGTATGTTCTGCGCTAGTCTACGACACAAAGTTTCCAAGAATGATGTGGCGTTTTGGTGCATTACCACTGCATACAGGAGCATCCCAATTTTTAGAATATCATGGAAAGCCTAATTAATTACTAATTAAAGTCAAAAAGTGAAACAAATTCATTAAACAGAGGGAGGTCTTTAAAGCATTTATTGCTGTTAATTTTGATGGGCTAACGAAACCACAGTATTCAAATCCTCAACATTATAGTACAATAAAAGACCAAATAATAAATAAAAACTTTAATGCAGAAGTGTAATGATATGGCCATTTTATGGTCCACACAACCATCTCTCCGAGACCCTCATCAGGTTATTGGTAAGGAAGCTGACTGTTCACAGACTGCTGTATCCGACTATATTAATGGAAATTTGGATGAAAGGAAAAAATATGGTACAAGCTCATAGAATCACCACACAGATGTACTCAGGATATGAAGCACAACGGTCCAAATCCTCGTGTTAAGCCACTCGCAAGCTAGAGACAATGGCAGAAACAGGAGTGTTGCTCAATGGTCCAATGTCCTCCATCCATATTGAAAACTAAATTTTGAATTTAATAATTAAAAAAAAAAAAAAAAAGAAAAAAGGATCCCAAGGGCTCTTAATGAAGAGTGGAGAGGCACATAAACTAAGCTTCTTGAGGTTCTTTGGGAAGTTTTCGGTCTGATTATTTGAGGCAAATTCATCTGACCATAACCCCACCACAACCCTTTTTCCTCCTTCCACTAAACTTTCCATTAATATGCCTGAATACATCCCTTTGAACAACTAGGTTTAGGTTAATAACTTTCTGCTACATAACCATCAAACTAGCACCTTCTACAACCTGATTCTAAAGATCTTTACATTTCTCAATGATAATAAAAAAATACAACATTTTTTTGATCTCATGCAATAAGCCAGTTTTCAGAAAAAAAACAAAATTTTTGGTTTTCATTAATCATCAAAACAAACAAACTTGAAACAAATCACTCTGTGTGTAGTGATCTAGTTGAGCTTCACCTTTTCAATTAAGTTACTTAAAACAATTTGGTGATTTCTAATTTATTGAGATGCCACCGTATGGCTCACCTGCTGCATAATGTTTACAGTAAAAATGGATCTGGAATCAAGGCTTCAGCACCCGGTACAAAATTTGCAGTTTTTAGTCCCCCCCCCAACTTTTAAACCAGCTGTAATGCTTTAAATTTGCACAAATTCAAGACCAACTGCGGTTTATTCCCTCTCAGATCACACCTCTCAGTCAGTCAATTTCCTGTTTGGTCCACTATAAAGTATGTTTAGTTTAAATAGGCACTAATGCTCCACTGGATAGTATCGTCGAGGGGTTTTATCAACTAATTTCCAAAGTCCTCTCGCCATAATTCTGTAAACCAGTGTTTTAATAAAGCAGAGAAGTCAAATAATGACGCGTATGTACTCCGTGTATATACTGGAATAAAAAAAAAAAAAAAAAAAAAAAAAAAAGCCAAGCTAATGAGCTGTTATGGCACCAGGAAGAGAGTAAATTCATTAAGAGCAACAGAAAGAGCCGACTCATAATTAGGCATCAACTAAAAAAAAACACCAGTAAAAGCGCAGGCCATACTGGACACACGTTAGCTGAGCAAGACGCAATGTCGACAGAGATATGGCTGTAAGTTTAAATCACATAGTGAGACAATGTGATAAGAGCTGATAACGTCATTTTAAAATAGCAAAAAAACAACAAGAAAAGCCAAAAATGAGAGCACTTCCACTCATTTACCCTGAATATTTGCTCAGCCAATTAGAGAAAGTTAATTAAGACATCCCTGTCGAAGAATGTTAAGTAAGCAGAGTAAGCGGAGTTTGTTGTTCAAGCAACTTGGTATGGATTGCATGCTGTTCAGCATTACAGTTTCATCAAATACTGGCCTAACGCTGGTTGTTTAGGAAGGGCAACAAGCAATAAGGTGACTTTTTCTTCCTGTCTCTCGCATGCCAGAGCACCATCCACCCCTCTAACTTGGAGCCTTACACCTCCACACAGCAATCATAAAAAAAGACAAAAAACCCTCCAAAAAAACTATTAAAATTAAATCAAAATACATTGAACAATGTCAACGACCCCGATCTCAAATCCTCCCCGATCTCTTCTTCTAACTGATCTCCTCCATCTTAATAATGTTTTCAATATGAAACAGTGGACACACCCATGTCAGATTCTAACATTTACATGGCTTTGGCGCAGTCACTCTGCTTTCCATTGAGCGATCGCTAAAGAGAGACGGGGAGGATGCAGAGCGACAGAAGGAGGCTTCTGCTCCAAAGCAGAGGGTGGAGTATTAGTGACGCCATCTGTGCTCCTCACTACTTCAAGATTAGATGAAGTCCTTCGCCCAACTCATCTGGAAAGAGAACAGTAGAGAGGAAAGGGACAGTAAATCCTAAAATACGGAGAATATGGATCATTGCCAGCACTTCCGTCATTTTGGAATCATGTGCTTACCTTTGACAGTGCTGATCAAAAAACAGCTCTCGTCAGACAAGTTGTAAACCATCTAAGAGAACAATGAGGATAAATGTTGAATTTTGTTCAATACATCTGCCAATATTCTCAAAATATGATTTCCTGGTGTTGTAGAGTAACATCTTTGTAGAGCATTTCCTTTTTTTTTTTTTTTTTAATAAAATCACTTTCAGTTTTTTGTCCCAACATGTTATTCTGACATCTACTTTATGTTTCTCCTTTTCAATCATCACTACAGACTCGTTTGCCTTTTCAGACTTCCATGCTGGTAAATCAATTCCTACTGGTATAAAGCTTTTTACTTTTACTTTTTAAATAGTTAACTTGATTAGGAGATTGTGCCAATGATGAGATTATAAGTGGAATTGCATCACCTGCTCTTTACATGGGCCACAAAAACAGATTGGAGGCATAGATGAGTATTTTGAGGCTGGGAATGATGTTGCACCTGAGTTGAGCGCATTCCTGTTGCAAGTTAAAAGACGGATAAAATGCAGCGCAACAGATTTCCAAACAACAGATTCTCTTGACTCAGTGATTTCAGGTGAATCGACATGTCTGGATAGGTTTCCATTATGGGGCACCAGATTTTATTTAGAGGTATTGGCATAAAAAGGGGCAATTTTTCAAATTTTTAATGGGAAACACAGATTAAAAAAAAAAAAAAAAGCATGCATAATTTTCTCATTTGTGAGCAAGGGATGTGAATAATTTTGCAAAAATAGTTCACAATAGATGATGTTGTTAAAGGGAGTGTGCATGCTGATACCTGGTCGCTTAGTATGATGTGTATGCCTGTCGGACCCTGCCTGTACACCTGGTGGATCCTTCCCAACGGAATGTCGCACACAGATGCAATCTTACGGATGAGTTCTGCAGCTGTGAGCTCCTCTAAGTACAGAGCATGGTATACTAAAGGGACACAGAACGGCGATGGTGTTAAAGACTTGTGCAAACACGTTTTAGTACTCCACTAATATCAAGAAACTTTTTATTCACCATGTAAACTAGCAGAGCTCCGGTGTTCTCCATTTTCTATTGTGCAGTGTCTCTCCAGCAGGGGGCTCCCTTGAGGAGACTCCTGACAGACGTACACCGTCAATCTGGGACGCACTGACCTGCAACAAGAGGGGACAGTTTACCCACACAGTCACATAGACAGGCTCACTTTCAGTGATTTTCTTCTTACACCAGACACTTTTCACACCTGGATTTAAGAGCATTGAAGAGTCTGATCCCATCTGCTGGCCCACAAATCTGGACCAGGTCGTCCCGGGTTAACTTCAATAAATCAGAACCTGTGACAGGACAGAGTAAGAGACTTGTTAAGGTCTTGCTCCAGTCGTTCTACTGGTCCTAATATTTACACAGCAGGGCATCTGATTACAGAAATAAAACTTATAAGACTTTTATTCTGGACCCGTTAGGTGGAAACTCCAAATTTGTACACTCTTAAAGTAAAAGTGAAATTCAAGAACTTTAACAATTTGAAGGTGTGTTTTCAAACTTTTCCAGCACCACACCTCGTCTTTTTCTGGTTCATTTGTGTTGTTTTTATTTTTTATTTCCAGTTTCAATTCACCCTTATATCATCTATTACTATTATTAATGTCTTGTGACAGTATTCTGCATTCTACAGCAGGAACAAGGCAAACTAAAATATAACATTTTTTATTTAGAAATGTTTCTTTCACACACACCGTAGACACCTGACTGGTCTGAGTACAAAACACAAATTTCACAAAAAAATTCCTCCAATTTCAGAAACTAACATATAAAATATAAGTAAAGTTTTATTTCAATTAAATAGCTCAATGTTGTTTGCTTGAGTCCTAAATAGACTGGAAATGGCCCCAAAACATGACTCAGGAGTTTACATACATCTACTGCACCAAATCTAGTACATATGAGGGTTGCTGTGGTGGTGCACAATCCACATATGGAGGCCCTAGTCCTTGAAGCAGCTGTCACAGCGGCCTGGTGACCTTTGCCGGATGTCTTTCCCCTTCACTCATTGTCAATTCACTGTCAAATAAAGGCCACTAGAGCCAGTAAAACATAAAAAAAGATTTGTACGAACCTGAGAAATGAGAGAAGAGTCTAGTGTAGGAGTTGAAGCGGTTCTTCAACAGCCACTTCTGAGCGTCCTGTATGGAGGCAGTAGGGCTCAGCTGCTGTACAGACGAGACAGAACGACTTCAGTCGTGACAACATTGAGTTCAACTTTCTGTTAATCATAATGCCAAATTTATTAATCAATATTTGACTAAACAAAGTGATAACAATCTGATCTGATCTATACGAGTACTTTATGGACTCGTATAGATCACAGTGAACGGCGATGAGACCAAACTTCAGATGTTGCAATTGAAGCAAAAGCTGGCGGCACAAAGGTGTGACCTAGGAGGCTGGATACACTTGGCTCCTAGTGTATCATGATTGTGATGCAACCTAGGAAGACTAGGTTGGACTTCTCCAGCCTAGGAGGCTGGATACACTTGCATGCCACACTTTCCAGGGTTTATTTATTATTCATTTGCGAATAATAAAAGAAATAGCTTTATTCGTCTCACTTTATGATTATACCAGACTTTGTGTTTGGGCTGGTCAAGCACATATCACAACGTAAGAATTTCTTATCAGAAAATATCAATAATTATTGATTAGTTTTTGTTTTAAATATCAGAAATTCCATCAAACTGGTAGCCTGATGTTTCCCGTTTCATCCTGTTTTCACTCCTACCTGTAGTTTCTTAATTTTTAAGCATTTATGAGGCACAAGGGCGAAACCTCAAGCTGCTCTATGTATCTACATATCTATTGCAATATGTATTATTGTTTTATTGTCCAGCCCTGATTTGTGTTGCATCATCAAAAAATGAATTGCAACATGAAAACACGTAAAAAAGTTTAAAGGAGTTTTAATCATATCTCAAGACTCAAATTAAGTGCATCAACATTTTTTAAAATGTCTCTACAAAAATGAAACTTTGTTCAATCTGAACTCTATTAATGTTAAAGTGGTGACATAATTTGAATCTGAATACATCTGAGTCTTTACAGAAACAGCCATAAATGTGCAGATATTTTCTTCTCACCTGACAATTTAGCGTGTTTGTGTACAGATATAAGAAACATTTAGAACAGATATCTGAATGTGACTACGGCTGAAATCATTAATCCAATTAACTGTGATGAATCAATTATAGTCAACCAAATTAGAAATCAATTATTAGTTAACTGGTGTATAAAAACTCAAAAATGTAATTTACTTAAAAAACAACATACTGAGAGCAAATATTAAGTCAAAACTGTACAAAAATGTTTTGCATTGAACATTAAGAACATTTGTGTATAAATATGTTTTACCTTCATCTGGTTCAAATTCTGTAAAATAAATCTACAAGCGTTCACTATTTTTAACCCAAAAAATATGTATTTTATTATTTAAAAAAGGAATTAATTTATTTGCACCTTTTAGTGCATTTCTAATATTGTATAAAAAGCTTTAAACTGTTAAATGAAAAGTCTCTGAAATGTGTCAACTTTTAAAAATCAAATTAATTGTCAGAATAATCAACAGAATCATTGATTAGTAAAATAATGGTTAGTTTCAGGCCCAATTGTGATCAAATCAGCCAGGACAGGCGCCAACTCATCCACCTGGAGCAGAAACACAACTAGATACTAACCTCTGAGTTGCCCTGGCCACCAGGATCTGCTTGGTGATTGGGTGAGGATGAGTCACTGGAAAATTAAAAGATTAACATGAATGACTTTTCAATGCGACCATGAAAATTAATGAATTCACTAAATAATAAACTAAAGTACCTGTCCAGCACAGAGGAGGTTGTGTAGGTGGAAAGAGGGGTGGAGGTGAAGGAGGGGGTAGCTGCCTGGCTGGTGCTGGTGTAGGCGGCGTCTGGCCACGGGGAGCACTGAGCAGAGACACACACACACACACACACACACGTGTTAATACTGCAGTGATTACACACTTATAACAGTAATAACATAAATGAAACTTTAAATATATCTAAGAAAAGTGTGTGGAAAAGGAAGTATATACTGTGAATTTAGCTTTGCGCCATCCACTCCTCCAAATTACAAACAAGCAGCATTGGACTATCCCAGTCACACCAGTTGAATGTTTACTGGTTTGAAATGGAGACAGAGAATAGACAGCAGGACTAGGACGGAGCGGGAGAGGAGAGCAGGATGCTTACACTGCCTCTCTTGGCCAAGGAGTCGCCACAATCAGCGGGAAGTGTCCGCTTGCTGGACTTTTTCAGCTCATGGTCACCCGAATCTTCTATGATGGGTTCAAGCCTCGTCTGCATTCAGACACACATCAGAGGTTAGCCAGCCTGTGACTCACACCAACACACACACACAGATCGGGGACTTCTCACTTATTACCAAAAGAAAAGTCCAAAGATCCCTAAAAGATTTTAGGATCCATATTCTCAGGTTTCCTACACATTATTTATGTAAAAACTCCAGACTTTTCTTCAGTTCTTTACACCCAGGTTAAAATAGAAAGAAATGTTTCTGGATGGAAGGACGAGCAAGAAAGGAAAGAAACGAGGAAGAAAAAGAAACAAAGAGAGGAAGGACTGAAGGAATGACAAGAGAAGAAGGCAACAAGGATATAAGCAAGTGAGAAACAAAGAACAAGCGAGAAAGGAAGGAGACTTAAGAAAAAGAAAGAAGTTTATAAGATACAAAGGATATTAGGAAGAAATGGAGGAGGAGCAAAGGAGGGAGAGTCACAGAGATGAAAAAAGAAAGACAGGAGGACAAGGGATGACAAAAAAGAAGGGGCGAAAAGAAGGTAATGAAGGAACGCAAAGACGACACACAGGACAAAGGAAAGAGGAAGGAAGGAAATCATTTATGGCACAGGGAAAAGAGTGAAAAAAAAATATTTTGATACATTTTATCCTCCATTCTCATCCAGACTTGGTAATACTAAAATTTACTACAATTGTGCTTTGAAGGTTTTAGTAAACTACAGACTCAACTTGTTGCTGATGGTGTGTATTTATATTTTCGTTTCTAATCTGAATCATGCGTATCAATTTCTTACAAAAAAGTAAAAAAACAATCTTACGAATCTGTACTGCAAAACCAATCACACGAGTCCAACTCGACTCCTGTTGCATTACAGTGGTAGCTTCACATCTGTGAAGCTACATTAATAAGATAATTTGTAGAAAATGATCACAGTGATCTGCAGAATTGATGTCCTGCTTGTTGCTCAGTTCACTCTGTGATGCAACTGTGTTTATTATACATGAAGCAGGTAACTGCTAAGATTCAAAGGTAAATCTTTTTATTGACATTGTCCTTAGTGTCCCAGTGTGTTTGCGTAGGTTTATAACTCAGGCTGTTGTTTCTATAGTGAAAGTTGTGAATAACCAGAGGCGTTGCACCGCAGCTTTACTTCAGAAAGTCGTTTTTGCGTCATTGCAAACTGTCTTCAAGCACAAATAACACACCGCTTTCTTATAGTAGCAGGAAGTGGTTTTCGCTACTATAGCAGCAGCCTAAACATTATATATAAGAAAAAACAACAAGCCGCTAAGAAGTGGCCGCTGACCCACACTTTTTCTGCTCAGGAAAAAACTGAGCGGAAACTGAGTGTTATTCTTTGAAGTATCACCAGTGGATTGAAGCTTTATGCAGCAACAGGTCAAGGTGGGGTTATTGTCACTAACCACAGCAACTTTAAAGGTTTATTTTAATCTATTATTTTAATAAGCCAGTTTTCCTAATCTAATGCGGCTGGATTAAGCATGTGAGCCAAGATAATTCATAAGCTTAAGAATCAAAATGTGCTTCAATTTGTTAGTCTGGTGGATTATCAGTGAAATATCAATCAGGAAGGTTAGAAGTGAAAGCTCTGTATAAAGATAAGGTCGCTTTGCTCTGCGTTTCCTCCTTGGAGCTTTTACCAAAGAGGTTTTAACACCTTTGTTACCAGAGACAAACAGCGATGTAATGATATGAATCCTCAGTGACTCTCTGGAGTAAAATCCAGGCTCTTAAAAGGAAAGAACAAAACGAATGGCAGTTCTCCCCATTAACACATAATTGGTTCAGGAGTGATCCTGCTGGAGTCAATGCAGTGGAAAAAGCTCTGGTACCATCCATAAACTGTGTCGTAAACTACATTGCTACATTTCCTTTGTGCAAAAGCAAAAATAAGCCTTTAAGGAAAATTATTCTAACCTCTGATAGGATAGTGGTATCATAGGAGGGTTGGTACTTCTCCTTCTCCTGAGGGGTGCGCTTCTCCATCTTCTCCCTGTCAGTCTTCTGCTTACGGTCCGCCCCCTTTGGCTGAACAGAACGAAGACAAGGAGAAACGTTGGCATAAAAAAAACACTCCCCAAAATGTGTTACTTTGCCACCGGGATGCTCAATACGTCGATCGTGGAAGGTTTGAGTCAATCTCGGCAGTAGGTGACAAACTGAATGCTGCCAAGAGGATGAAACCAGCTAGTCCTCATCTTATCAAAAATATTCAAAGATCCAAAACGTTTGTAACTTTATTAAAGAATAAAAATAAATCAACAAAACGTGTTCAAATTAATTATTGTTTCAACAAGATGTTGCGCAATTCAGTGTGTTTCGGTTCAATTAACAAAAAAAAAAAAACAACAAAAAAAAAGGCGACTCAAAGATCAGGAGTTTAAATTCGCTAATCAACGTTCGCTGTGTCCATGAGAGGCTTGTTAATAATCGTGAAATAAATATCAAGCAGGAAAACCTGATATTATGACGAACTGAATGTTATGTTTTTAAGGTAATCTCTGCTCGGCCTGTTTCATTTACAATTTTTATATCTTCGTGTCATGAGGTAAATCTCAGCCGGCTGGTGACAGAAAAAGTAGCTCTTGGTCTCAAAAAGTTTGGCACCCCTGATTTACCAGGAAGAGACAGAGTGTGTACCTTAAAAACTTTAATCTGACAGGAAGCAGAGTGGAGATGCTCTGTGTACTCTCCACCGTCTCCCTGGGTGAACGTGTCGATCTGGATCCTGAACGGGACGCCCTTCTCTCCGCCATGCTTCCTGGGAGTGAACTCCGTGCTGATGCAGTGCACCTGCAGACACAACCAAGGCGACATCATCAAGAGACGCCGTTTGATGTGGAAATTCAGCGGCGCAGGTGGCAGCAGACGAAAGGAGGGCGAGTGTGGTTAGAGAATGTGAGGATGTTTTTTTTGTTACCTGAACAAAAACAGACGTTCTTTTGTTCATGTCCCACAGAAACTCTGCAGCGTTGAGCTGGGAGGGGTGAGTCTTGGGCTCAATAATGCCCACTGACATGGGAATATCTGTTTCAGACAGAGATATTTGAGCTGTGCATCACACACACGGGAGGGTAGAGAGTAAACATTTCTCTGCAGGCTTCTTTACCGATGTCAAGGAGACGGTCCCCAGGACGATTCCACTTCCAGCCCTCCAGCTGCTGGTGCTCCGTGTACTGCAGCCGCCGGTCATGAAACACTACCCGTACTGTGCTCTGCACACACACACACGTTACATACGAGGAGCACAAGATGCAAGAAGCAGAAGTTTCTCCTCTAGCTGCAGTGGCTCTCTCACCTTCACCATCTTGTTGTTGAGCTCTGGCAACTCCCCTGCTTTCCTGTTGTCCAACATGCGGATCTCATAAGACTGGCCTGAAAGGAAAAAAGGAGAGAAACCGCATGAAGTACCCAATGCATGTGCTTCAAAGATTTAAAAAAAAGAAAAGAAGATAACATCCTGGTTTTGTAACAATCTTGTACCAAATATGTAAATTTCTTCCATATAGTTCCCAGCAGGGATAAAAACACTTCCTAATTTATGGAACTTTTTATTTATCCACCAATGAGCTGCAACGTAATAAAATGAAGAAATCACTCAGGTTTAACAATGATATGGAAAAGACGCAACATGAGAAAAACTTACATGGTCGAATTTATAAACAAACGCTGCACTTTACGTTAATAATCAACAGAGTAATGGCGCCTATTATCACCCTGATGAAGTGATTATGAAGCTACGTGCAGTTTGTCTCTATATGTGCTGTATAGAGTGGTGTCACTCTATATTACAAAAAAACAATAAACGTGCCATAAATGTACAGATAAATATTTTCTAATTTTTTTAAATGGGGGAAATTTTCTTTAAATTCAATTAACCCGATTCTGGTCAAGCTAGAAGTTTTTGTTTCTTAACGCACAAAACAATCTAAAGACAAAATGTAAAAATTGCTTATAAAATGCATATTGAATACAAAAGAATTTCTTGCAGTAAATATGAAGTTTATTTTAATTTCCCTTCTCCACACTTGAAACTGTTTAATGCCCGAGCATCATGATGCGTCAGTCATGATGAATCACCAGCAATATGCAGACTTACAACTTCTCTACTTTTGAAAACAACAAATGTCACCAAATGTTTTACAGAGAACGAGAGCCTGTCCCGTCCTTAAACATTTAGCTTACATTTATTACAGCAGGTCACCATTTCGATCCGTTTATCAAATGTAACAATAAATTACGATAAAGATAGTCATACATCCAGAATGTTTGGGGCGTATCCAGAACTCTCCATTTTACAAAAACAGTTTTCTCCTCAGAATTAATTCAAGTGCTGAATTTTGCGTGTAAAAACTTCAGGCGATGTGCATAAAATTTACAGACATTAAAAAGTCTATGTAGCTAAAGTTGCACAATATTCTGAGCCGCAATCATACTGACAGCGAACTAACAGCGAAGTTTACATTTTGAGCATCATGCCCAAATCTTCTACAGTTTGTTAAAACACAAAAGAAAAAAAGAAAGAGTTTAAGAAACATTACGATGGAAGAACAGAAAGCAAAAGGAAAATTGGGTGTAATTCCTATCAATGTAGGTGTCTTGATATTCAAGTTTATCACAGTTGCATGTTTTATTAAAACTGAGCAACATTACTTGGAGTTTAAGTAGTTTAAGTGAATTAAATATCCCGTTACCTTGGTTTAGGTATGTAAGTGTCTCGTCATGCAGCTTGACAGCAGGTGAGGTGGCGGCGCACAGCACATACTGGAATGGGGGATTTTTGGTCTTGCTTTCAGGTGGAAGGTTGGAGTCCTCCTGCTTAAAGATGGGCAGAGCCAGCACATCGCTGAAAGACAGAGACAGATGAGTCAGGGAGGCAGCAGGATGCAGAAAAAAACAAAAACAAAATGACATTTGAAGAGCTGAAGCACAGTTTAATATTATCCAATATAAAGCTCAACTCAAGTCTTAATGCTACAGAGTTTTTATCTTTGTTGCCTCATAAGCGCTATAATATTTGGAAAGCATAAACAATTTCTGCCTCAATTTGTCAAAACTGACAAATTGAGGCGGATTCTTATCTTATTTGAGATAAGAAACTCTTGAATCTTATCTCAAATACATTTGTCACACTTAAAACTCCCAGATTGAATTATTAAACAAATCTGCCTATTTTAGGGGTGATGAAGGCGCTTCATTGATCAAACTGGTCTCTTATTATAGATGCATGAGATTTCAGCATGACACATGATTAGAAACACCCAGACACCGCTCAAGATGCAGACGTGTGTTATTTCTCACACTTCCCAGCTAATCCAGACAGTCGACCTGTCCTCAGTTAACCCCCACAAACACTAATATTAGCTAAATCGAGCATGTGTGTGTGGATCTGCGTCCAAATCAGAAAAAAAATACAGAAGGATTAACTCCATCACTGCAAAGCATTTCATCTATAGGAATGTTTCACAGAGTCATGAGCGAAGCAGAAATGCCTAAACTTTCTCTCGGTTTCCTTGGTGTAACTATATGGCAGTCTGATCTATTGTAACCCTCTTGAGCTGTCCAAATGGCCACCCTTTGACCTATACTGGCCACCTGAAACCTGAAGAGTGGCTTCCACTGAAACATTTTGTTCCCACCAGCTGCTGACTTCAAACCCAGCCCGGGTATCACAGATAGAACACGCTCTATTTTCACTAATTCACTTAGACGCATGCCATGAATTCAGCACTGGTGAACTCGCTCGCCCTCATGGGCAACTGGCACACACACCTACGTCACACACAGATAAACAGGCAGGAGGAGGAGAGGGGCGTCTGATAAACACACGCTCATCCCTGGAGGTCTTGCCCCCTGAACGCAGAAATATCAACACCACCCAGTGACCTCTTGCATAAGGCAGAGCATAGAGAAAACCCAGTAAAGGAACAGGTGCTTCACCACAAGACCACTTGCAACTTCTGGAGAGTTAAAAAAAACAACAAAAAAAAAACATGGGAAAAATTTATGGATTATGCATGAATTGACTGTAAATGCTGACTTTGCTGCACAATGTTTACACAGCCAGGATTCACTCCAGCACACACGTGTTAATCATTTCAGGTTGTCATTAAGAAGACAAACACCTGGCTGCAGAAATTAACCAGGTTTTCAACAAAGTGACCGAAGTTTGTGTGATGATGCTGCAGCCAGAGGAACTTTAGTTTGTGATTTGATTGTAATAAGTAAGTAGTGATTTCCCTCCTCCTCGTGTTGCTGAACAGTCAGTCAGCTGGCTGAAAGAATTTCTGGTTGAGAACAACAACAAAAAAGAAAATACAGAGAAACTAAAGCAGTATCACCTGCATCAGAGGTCTGCACCTCTCGACAGCTACTACGCTGCAACTTACATAAATCTCTAACACACCTAAATCAGATGAATGGCTCATTACCGGGCCTCTGCAGAACTTGAGTGCTGAAGAGGAAAATCAGCCGCTTGACTCCCTGTGCTGGAACAGAGATGCATCTAAACGTAGCAGGACAGTGACTCGACAATTGGAGCTGGAGATGCTACAGTGTATAAAGGCAGCTGATTTTAAAGCTACTGTTTGCTAAACTAATGGCATTAGCAGAATGCTAATAAAACATTTTATGCCTAGCCAATAGTTGGAACTAACACCAGTGACTGTCTTAAAAACAATCGGAAAATTGGAAGAAAACGAAAGGTTTGATGAACAGCTGTAGATTGTTGACAAAATGTTCCTTTTTTTTTTTTTTTTTTTACATAAAATAATCAGAAAAGAAAAGTTTTTATAGCAATAGTTAAGAGAAGATTAACTCAGTGAACTTGATGATGTTCTGAAATTTTGGTTTGTCAGATCAGTTAGTTATTCATTTCAAATCTATGCAATTTGTTAAAGTGTGTGCAAAACATACATGCAACAGAAAAAGTTAATTGTTTATATAAATGACTTCCAGTATATTCATGAAAATTTAAGCTTAATTTTCTGCAAACTACAGAAAACTGTTCATTTAGTTTCTAAAGTTTTCAAAACCAAGTTTCTGGGTGAATATTAATGTCTGTCTAACATTTTTTCCTTATGTTAGACAGACATAATGAAATGTCTGTCTAAAAATTAGACATTTTTTCCTTATTCTCAAGAAATACCTGTATTCTTACTCTGAACCATAATGGCTAAACATTACAAAAGAAAGCAACAACCTCTTCCTCCCTCCAAATATTAATCATTACTCCACAGATCAATAAAGAGGTAAAGTTCAAAATAAGCACCTCCCTTATTTACACAAACTTGTGCACAGCATGTTCCATACCGTCACATGTGAACCCAGAAACACTTAAACAGAGTGAGGCCGCTGGCTCAAATCCAGAGACAACCCTTTGCTTTCCACATACCATCAGAAACAAAAGCAACTACCGTCTCCCCACGCACTTCCTAGTTGAAACTAAGTCTGTATATGTTGTAGCAACAAGCCCATTGTGTCTGGGGGAACAGGATCAGCTGATCTGAGGTGTTTACCTCCCCCTCTTCACAACATGAAACGGGATTTTTTCCGTCTACGGTTTTGTGAATCGGTGTAATCTAATGTTTGACCTCGATCGTGGCACCCCGCAGTGACTGCTGTGCTGCAGTTCTCAAAACAAAGAGACACCATTACACCCAGTGCAACAGGGAACAACAACAACACCACCTCCCCAGACAGACATCTTTAACTCTTCACCATCCAGACAGTGTGTGCATGTGTGTGTTTTTGTCCTGCGTGTCTCTAACCTCATGCTGTAAGCTCCAGCCCCGAGCTCCTGTCCGATGCCAGACAGGCTAGCATCGAAGTCATGCACCAGCCCCGACTCGATGGTGGCATCGTCCATCTTCAGCACCCAGGCCATGGACCCCAGCTCCTTGTCCTCGGCTTCTACCCGGAGGGCCGCCAGCTTGATTCAGGGTAAAGGCTCGGCGAGCGAGCGAGAGAGGGCTCTGCAGCTTGTGAGAGACACCCGTCGGAGCAAAGTTCTGCTGCTAAGCCCGTTAGCTGCTCATCGGCAGGCTGGGAAGGCGAACAGGTAGTTTTGCCCGGAGACTGAATTCACCACCATAATTGTGTTTGGCTTATTGAAGCTGTTTTCCCTCCAAACTAGTGGCAAACTGCCCCAGAGAAAGAATAAGTTAGAACCCCATCAGCTAGCAAACAGTCGTGACGAAAGATGCGGACTGATCGTCAGCATGCTAACGTTAGCTAGCTTCACACAGCCATCTTTTATGAAGCCAGAGCCAACCCAACAGTCTCGTTGTCGCTTCGTTGGGTGTTTTCCGACAGCCTGGCGAGCGTCCGTTCAGCAGAATGCAACAAGCTGGGAAACAGTATTGCAAGAGTCCAAAAGCCGCATCCCACGCAGCGTCCGCACAGCTGTTGCTACCTGGCTACCAAGCTAACTAGCATCAACTTCATTTGCTTTGAATCAGCTGCTCAGTGACCTAAACCCAGCGCACTTCAAGCACTCTCTGTACCATTCCAGCCAGGTTCTCTCTTCTCATAGCGGTCGGGAAATCACCGCTCGGGTTTCCCGTCTTTCAGACGTAGTCCTTTAACCAGAGAAAATGTACCGTTTGACACAAAAACAGGCATCAACATGGCTCCCTCGACGTTCAGACTGACTCTAGCTTCTTGCTGGGTCGCCACCGCCAGCCTCCGGAACGATGCCAGGACGAAAACCACCCAATCATAAGCCGTCTTCTGTGCCCACTGCAGAAGCATTAGCCAACCAGAGGCTTCCCAGCTTCCGTCATTGTGTTTCACTAGCAGTGGGAATTCCGATTATTTTCACGAGATCCGAAAGATTTGACTCATTTTATAAACAAGACTTGGCTGCTTTGCTGATACGGAACTATTCATCAAAGTCAATACAGGTTTTGGCATTATTTGTATGAATGATTCTCACACACAAATATTTGATGTGTAATTTTTCAGCGTCTCACACATTGCACCCACTCTCCCCATGAAAAATAATCGGTCTGTGTTTGCTTTATCTGCCATTACAACTTTTAGTTTTTCTTTCACTTTTTTGACAAGGTGTTAAGACTCGTCTTTGCATCAAAGTTCATGCTTGAAATTCACTGGGTCAGTGATTTCTAACCAGTTCACAAGCAGAATTATGATTCATCTCTCCGTCACATTTAAACGTGTATCAATATTTCTTTACATTGTTTAAATGAAGAAACAAATGCAATGAACCCCAAACCGTGCAAGAACTGATGTCGCATTCAAGCAGAATGTACATGTATAAAGTACATACAGATTCTTAGTTCACACAAGTGAACCGATCAAATGAGTCGGTTCCTCCTCGACTAACGCACACCACTGTGTTTAGCTCTCAGGAGAAACTGTATATTTACAAAGTAATAACTGTCAACAAAACATGAGCGGTGCAGATTCAGCTCGGCGGGCTCCGTACCGTGTGCAGCTGCTGCCGTCTCCGTCGCCGTGTCTCTGCACCGGAGCCCGGAAGTTTTCGGTGTAGGACTGCCAGAACAACATTTGTACTTCCCAACAGCTGCTGTCCGCCCCGGTGCGATTCAGTTCTGCTGTAAATCAACGCGATTCGGCCCTCGGCACCACAAAGATCCAAACGAACCCGAAGCGCTTCATTTCCGTGCCAGTAAGAGGAGAAAGAGGGGGAAAAAACACAACGTCTCGGCCACAGACTTCTAGTGTTTATCTGTGTTTGCTTTTCTCTGCTCCGCCTGGTTAGTGATTGTCAGCCGGAGCCTGAATGTGTCGCAAGTGCTGCGGGGTGGAAAGGTTTTCTTTTCTTTTTTTTTTTCCAAGCAGGGTATAGGCGCTATTTTGGACCGAGGGGCTCGACCCGCCTCACCCCTTTAATTAGCGTCTTTTCTTAGAAAAAGTGATTTATATCGAGACCCACAATCCTTCAGTTCAATAAAAAAGTGATAACTGAACATAAATGAATCGATATTTTAATTTGTATTAATACATAATTTAATCGAAGGTGTAAAATCATATGTTAAAAGCATCTGGAATTGTTTATTATATAATGTAACTAAAAGTGCTAATTAACTCAGTTACAAATAAGGTGATTGGTCTGAAGATTAATTGCTGTGTTTAACACCTGATTTAGTATCTATGTAAGGTGGAATATGGTGCCATTTAAATCGTTACATAATGGAAAAATAGTACAGGAAAACATAAAAAATGAAACTCATAGGTCTAAAAGTTGTGTTGATCTAAATATTAAATGGTTTTTACTAAATGCTTTTTAAATACTTAAACATCTGAACTTATTTTAAGTATTTCTTAATCTATCAATTATCAAAAACGTAAATAAAAACACACTATAAACGAGGCCAGACATTTTTTTCTTGTAGAAATCTGATGCTTTTTTGTACTAAAACCTAAAATGAGGGAGAAAGCAATGTTTCTTTAACAATAAAATAAACAGACTTTATAAAGTAAATGTTCAGAAATGGAATAATACTATAATAAAAGCTTTTGTTTGCTGATGCAGCACATCTTTAGTAAGAAAGAATAAACTACATTTCATGTTGCAGAAAGAATATGGGTATATATTTATGTATTTTTAATCAAATAAATGCATCAAATATTTTAGATTTGGCAAAATGTTATATAAAAAAATAATCAACAAGTACATGAAGATGGAGATATCTTAATTTGTAGTTAAATTATAAACCAGTAAAGTTGTGAGTTAAGCTCACTGATGAAGAAAGCGTCTTAGAAAGGTTTTAATTTGCAAACTTCTTATGCAACCACAAGCTTAAATACATCTCACTGGAGTTTTATGACACGCCAACACAAAACTGTGCATAATTGTGGAGTGAAAGGAGGGTTTTCCTTCTGAGGACAATTACCACACAGATTTTAAGAACATTAGTTCACCAACAGCATCACTGAAATGAAGCAACACAGGAGAATTTAGAAAATCGCTGGTTGTAATGACAAAATGTGAAATACTTTTGAAAGTCATAACGATTGATTTGAAGGATGCATTCAGCGACTTGGCCGTTTGGAAGCAGCTCCCTGGGAGCCTAGCAGATTTACGGGTCAGACCCGAGTCTGGTTCTCTCTTCAGCGGCTCCTAAATATACAGCCCAGAGAACGAACAGATACCTGAAATCCAGCACCATCAGCTCAAATAGCCATACTGCAGGAGGTTTAAATGTTATCTTTTACGCGACACCTGAACAAGACTACTTGATGTTCAACGGCTGAATGTTGTCCACGTTTCCTTCTGCCTTGCACAGCTTTCAGCAGGATTTGCCGCTTTCTTCGTTTTCTACACAGGAGTAAATTAAAGCCAGGTTTTTGTTCTCCATCAGCTATAATCACTTGAACCCCACCGGTTATTCTGTTCAAAGCCAAAGAGAATCATCTGAGAAGATCTTGGTCCATTTCTGACATATTAAAATCTTTAATAATATAAATTTTTGTTCTTTTCATTTCATACTTTTGCAAACTAATTGCTAATGGCTACTAAATACACTGCTCAAAAAAATAAAGGGGACACTCAAATAACACATCCTAGATGGACAGTTTGATTTCACAGAAGTTTGATTTACTTGGAGTTATATTGTGTTGTTTAAGTGTTCCCTTTATTTTTTTGAGCAGTATATATAACAGTCCAACATACAGCTTACCATTGTGTGTCAAAAGCAGGAAATAAGATTTAACTTTAATTTAAATCTTTATTATTTTTATTTTTCAATAAGACCTTGTTTTGATTTTTTTTAAAGAGATCTCTGTGGTGGACTTTGGTTGTTGGGAATAATTTAGAAAAAAAATAAACAGTTTAAAATTAAGTACATGTCTTACATTTTACAAAACAGGTAAAGAAATAGTAATTTTTCTCATAAGTGGTGTGAAAAGTGGCTTTAAATGTGAAAGAATCAAAAGGTAAAAGGTGTTTGTTGTTTGCACATATTACATTTTTAAGAGGTTGTTAAGAAGTACTGTAATGTTTGCCGGAATGAAAGTAATTTAAGACTCAGTTTAGATATTTTTTTTCTTCTACTTCAACTAGTGACCCATTAAAGAATCCCGAAATTATTGAACCGTAAAAACACAAACAAAATATGAAACGTTAAACCACGAATTTCTATCATCATGATCTGTACAAGTTCTTTACTTTATTGTAAGCACAGCTTTTGTAAATGCACAAAGAAAACTAGAATATTGTAAGACAGAGGAAAGAGAGACAATGGAGAGAAAAGAGAAAAGTGAAGAAGACGGGACGTTTTCTTTCCAGATCTGTAAATAATACATTTCTACAAATTTCTTCTCAGCAGAGAAAAACAAAACAAAAAACAGTGAGTCAGTAAGACTACGGCACGCGCAACAGAGAAGCGGAAATAAAACGTGGATGGGTGAAGGTGCGTGCCTGCACTCCCCCTGGGGGGAAACTCCTCCTACCTGACACTTATTGAATAATCAATCTGAATGTCATATATAGATACATGTCCACTATATGATAATTAGCCAGGTCCGGTCATACTTCATGTATAAAGCAGCGTCGTCCTCAGAAGCGGGCTGATCGAACGTGAGCTTGGAGAAATGGAAAACCATCTGGGGCCGGACGTCGTTCACATTGATTTAAAACTGCAGTCAGTTTTATTCTCGACTGCAAACTTGACTGGAATAAATGTTATTTCTTTATCTTTAGTTTCATGCATAGCCAAACACCCCCCCAACCCTCCATGGTCTGGATTTTATCGGTACTGTGGTGGGTGTTAGTGCGCTGCGGGGGAGGGGGGGGGGTCGTACCTCTGAGGTATGTCAGCACCTTTCAGGGAAAAAAAAAAAAGCAGATTCTTGGTGTGTGAGAAACTATAACGTATTTAAAAAAACAACAACAACAACAAAAAACACTGCAGTAAAACTTCTTAAAATAATCCAAACTATGACACCGTGTACGTTTACATTCCCGGCAACCTGGACCCGGTTACTGACTGTCCAAGAAGGAAACAGGAAAGAACACAGTTGTTTCATCGCAATGTTTTATGAATACCCCCAGAAAAATGAAACCATGCAGATGCATCATTCCCTACTGACGTTAAGCTGTTTCTGAGGGCGGACATTGTTGGGACAGGACGGACACGCGGCATCTTCATCCTGGGGTGAGTGAGTGAGTGAGTGGTGAGAAACCCGGGTGGAACATGAGAGTCGGAAGTCGGCTGCTGTTTGTATTTATTCCAGATTTAAGGGTTCAGTCCAGTCTGAGGCCAGGGTGGGCGACGATCAGTGAGAACTACAACGTTCCTGTCCTCTGAACCACGACTCCCTCTCTCTCCTTCACTCTCTCTCTCTCGCAGTGAAGCTGGAAACATGAGCACTCTGTGTACTTATTTTGTGTGTATACACCATGTCTTGTTGTGGATGTAAGCAGTCTGCCCCCGTTGGTCTCCGTCTGCGTGGGTGTGATCTGAGGAGCAGATGTTTTTTGTTTGCTGTGGACAGTTGCAGTTCTGCAGTCACACTCTGGGACTGAGCGACTTCTATAGACCCTCGCCTGAAGGTTCGATGCCGGGGAAGCCAGACTGAGCACGCTTGATGTAGAGATTCAACAGCTTCAGCTGCAAATAGAAAAAAAAAAAAACACAAAACAACTTCTTATATCTGTTTAAATAATGAGCTAAACTGAAGGAAAGTTTTGTCATTCCGAAGCTGTTTAAGTGTGACGTCTTCATGAGGTTTATGACGGGAAGAAAGCTCAAACAGCTGCTACTAATGAGTAAGAGAGTTGGACCGGTCTCCAACAGCCTTAGATAAACAGGCTCCAGTAGAGAAAGTTGTCAAGTTCTGCATTAAAGGGGCGGCTCTTTCTTACTATAAAAAAATATATACATATATATATATATATATATATATATATATATATATATATATATATCATATATATATATATATATATATATATATAATATATATATATATATATATATATATATATATATATATATATATATATAGTTCTGGTCAGTTGAGAGAAAAAAAAAAGCATAATTTTCCTTCATCTTCAAAGTTAATCTCTACTTTATGTTGATATAAATTTTTCATTCAGCTTCCTGAAAACAAGATTTTTCATGAACTGGATTTGAAAATGCCAGTGACCCGCTCACCTTGCTACTGGAGAGTTGGCTGAGATGCGGTTTGAGGTCGTCTCCGATCACTGCATGGATGGCCACCAGGCAAAACACGCAGGCTTTCCTCACACTGCTTTCAGAGTTATCGTAACCCTGTTGGACAAACACACGACTTACCCTGTGACTGTTAAAATGAATAATCATCCCAGATTACCAGTTAATGTCCCGGAGACGAGTCACCTGTATGAGTCCTGGGACAATCTCGGGCAGCATGCCGGCCAGGCCCTCTCGGGGAACTCGCTCCACCACCTTCGTCTGCATCTTGATAGCAGCCAGGTTGATGGGGTAATCAGCTGACTGAATAATTGGACACAACACTTTGATGCACTGGTCTGGACTGATGGACAATGCCAACATGGCAGCTGTCTCCTCTGCAGCGCGGACCACCTTCAGAAAAAACAAAGAAAGAAAGCTTTGTTTACTTTAACTTGTGGTGTTCTGTGAATAACATTACTATTATCTACTTGGAAGAAGCTAATTTGTGGGTGGATTAAGGCTGAAACGATTAATTGGATGAATCGTCAACTTATTTAGTAATTTATTAATCGTTAGCTGGAGTATCCAGACCCCAAACCAAGCTATTTGCTGAAAGAACAACACAGTCGTAAACGAGAGACATTTAAGACAAAAAAAAAAATATTTGTGAAGTCGCATAGCTTTAGCTTTTTTTTTTCAACCAGTTGGAAAAAAAAAAACAAGCACTTTTCACCATCCAGTTATTAATAATTATTAAAAAATATTAAAAGCTGTTGTATTTACGCTAAGTCAATCAGAAAGAGGTGAGCTTTTCACAGGCTGATTTTAGAAGTATTTTTTTTAAACTCCAGCTGCATCCTCTGCTACAAATAATCAAGAATTCAAGGAATGTTATTGCACTTTAAGCAATACAAAGATTTTCTTTTTTGAAAAAAGGAATCAGATCACTGGTTTATTTGTATGTTTGAAGGAATTTCCAATATTGTATAAAAGGGTTAAAATAGTTAATAGAAAAACACGTAGGATGTAGCAATTTTATTTTTGTCCAATTAAGTGTTAGTTGCAGGAAGCCCTGGTGTGGATGACAGTACCTCTTTGTGTGGGTCTTTGTGAGCCTCCAAGGCCTTCATGATGGTGAGCTCTGCATAGTTCTTGAACCTCCAAGGCTGCTTCCCAAGAATCTCCCTCAGCACCCTCAGAGCCAGCGTTCGGATCACATGCTGAAGAGATTCAAGAAGAGAGAAAATTCAGCTCTAATCTTTTTCATCGAGTTGACGCAGGTCCTGTGTGCGTGTCTACCTCTCTGTCACCCATCGTCTCCAGCAGAAGCAGTAGGATGGTCTTGAAGTGCTCGTCCCACACCTGCAGGGTGTTTTCGCGGATCAGCTTGAGCAGCTCGTACAGCGCCGCCTTTCTTTCTTCTACGCGCTCGTTGTGGTTGGACAGCTCCTTGAGGAGCTCGGCCACTCGCTCCGACTGATCGAGCCCGCTGTCTGTTTTACGGAAGCAAACGGAGTTGAGGTCATTTGGTCTACGCAGCGCGTACGCTTGCTTTGTGGTTCCCGTACCATCGGTGAGTTGGCCCGAGTCCTCCAGCCTGATGTCTTTCCGGCTCTGTTTCAGGGGCGAGTTGTAGAAGTGATCGTGGGCGACTCGGGGGCTGGAGGTGAGGAGGGGCGTGTTGAGGAGGGAAGTCTTGTTGTCGAGAGCCATTCGACCGCCGTCCATCAAGTCTGACACGTTTCCCCCCTGGTCAAAAAACACAAAGATGGAGGAATAAAGGCATCTTGTGTTTTGTATGTAGTGTCACAATCTGACTCAAAGGCCACAACTAAATAAGTTTGCCCAGCTCTAGCAAGGGTTGAGCAATAAATCAATAACAATAAATATCGCTGCAGACACTTGACCAATAATATATTCAATGATTTCACTAAACTCTGATCCAGAACTGCACAGCATTCTGGGAGATGTAGGCAAAGCAAATGCTTTAGCTGCTACACTTTTCACGCGCAGCTTAGAAAGGTTTGTCAAGGGGCATCAACTCTTTCACTCACCCGTTCTCTGGAAGCGATGACCTGTTAACATATGGTTACCTAGCAACAACCTGCTGAGCAACTTGGACAGCAGCAGTTTAAGGTTTGCCCACAACTGTTCAAAAATAATTTAAAAAAAACAACAGCGTGGAACAAAAAAAAGCTTGAGAGAAAACTGGATAAAACAGGAAAGGTCCTGCCAACAGTTTGGAAGGATTTCAGATATTTTTTTTAAAATAATTGACGATCGATTACCAATATCAAATGATACGATACAGAGATACAAATGTTGGCTGGGCTATAGGACAATTACACACAACTTTTGTTGGACTTAAATGTGGCGGACCAGGCTGACCTTTTGATGACCTTTTGTAAACTTTTATTACCTTCTTAAAAATGACAGCAGCACAAACAGGAAAGCCTTGGCTTCACAAACCAGAACTAAGAGCAAATGTTTGACATTATTTGTGCAAAATTTAATACAGTGGAGGTGGCAGCTTGGCCTTTGAGTCTAGGTTGACCTGAAGTAGAGCGTTTTAAGCTCAACAACGTTTGGCACCAGCAGGAATTCTGGGTCACATAAAGTAGGGTTTTATCGCTGGTCATCTTTTTTTTTTTTTTCAAATTCGCTTCAAAATAAGTGAAAAAATGTTTCGATTTTTTTTTTAACAATCAAACTGGAATCCTAAACTGTTCAGAAAATAATTTAATGGAATGGAAATGGCTCAAGAGCATCAAATGCTGTAAAAATAAGAGTACCATGTCACAAAACAGTCTGCATAGACAAACAAACAAAAACAACAAAACAACTTTACTTTTCATTTTTAAAAAAATGCAAACAAATTGACTATTGTTTTGAATCCAGAAATTTTTAAAAACCTCTGTACATCTTCAGTTTGTTAATCGACTCTTGGCGTTGCAGCTGTGCCCTTATTTATTGACTCAAAGAAATCTGGAGTCAGTTTACAGCAATGAACAGAAACGGTGAAATGAATCACTTTCCTAGTGTTGCTACAGGACTGCATGTCTAACTCGTTAAAAGTCTGATGAAATACAGTAGAAAACTTTTTACGACCAGCGATGCATACATCACTTTTACAGTTTATGCACCAGAGCCAAGTTTATGTTTAAAGTTGCAGCGTACGGTGCAGGTCTTTTATGTCTCCAGCCTGAAAACACCAGGAAGTTTTTCTCGTCCTCGTTGTTTTTCAGAGCCTGTGTGAAGTTCGACATCTGATCCATCAGGTGAGAAGCAGAGCAGAGCGCAGGGTGGTCCTGTTTATGTGTGTATGTTTACACTCAAAGCATTAAAAGGCTGCTCTGCATGGGCCGGTTTGATGAGTCAGGTGTGCTGATGAAATGTGGGCTGGTTAGATTTCAGATGCATGTCATGGAGAAAATGTCAGGAGGTCGCACCTCTGTACTGGAGAACATTGTGTCCTTAAAAGGGGGCCGTGTTCCTGGGAAGGGCTGCGGGACGTCTCCAGTCATAAATTTACCCTCAGCATGAACCTGACTAGAGGAGCAGCTGAAAACAGCAAATTATTATTGAATTTAGGCGGCAAAGCTGGCAGAACATTACTGACATGCTAAGACTGTTTGCAGAGGATTATCTTTACAGTCACCCTTCCCGTAAACAGCGACTGTGCGTCCCTAGGTTCCCACGAAGAGAGAGGGATCACATGTCAGAGTTTCACACACGCAGTACATGAGAGTGTGGTAAATCTAGGAAAAGATGTTTCATAGCTGCCTGCCTGGCAGATCTCCCAAGAACATCAGAGTTATGACCTACTTCGATTTGCTAACCCTGTAACCCCGGGTTATTTTAGCCCGACTGGCACCAAAGATGTTTATGCCATACAAACTTGCGGTTAGGCCCATCACGATACATTGTGCTGGATGACAAATTGGCCCTGTAATTTTTGTGGTGTAGTTGTTTTGAGACATTTTTCAAGTGATATATTACTTGAAAATGTAAACAGTCCTTTCCAGCGTCCCATCAGGTTGATTTTGAAGCAAAAATTAACCCCCAGTGGGCAAAGAGAAGGAGCTTTGATGTTTAAAACTTGTGCACCAGAATTAAAGGCATACCAAAAACGTGCAAATTTAAAGATACCTTTATATGTTAGAAAACTAACTACATAAAAAAATCTGTGTAATGAATCAAAATGTTGAAGTCATATATACAGATCTGTAAAAAAAAAATCTGAGAAAATGATCAGTCCTCTGATTTTACTCTTTATAAGTTTTACATTGAACAATATTCAATGTAAAAATGAACTTTTATTCTATGAACTACTGACAACATGCCTCTGAAATTCCAAGCTAAAATTTTGTGTTTCTTAGCAGAAAATGAGAAATGGTCAGAGTAACAAAAAAGGCGCAGTGCTTTCACACATCAAATAATCCATAGAAAACAAGTTCATATTCATTTAGAAACAACAATACTAATGTTTTAACTCAGGAAGAGTTCAGAAATCAATATTTGGTGGAATAACCAGGAGGTTTTCAACGGGCTTCAGTGTGGTGGACTCTTATTTTTTCCAGGGCTGTACATGCACCTACAGCAGAAACGTCTTAACGAGGCTGCAAACATGCATCAGTCATCAGAGCCTGCATATCAACTCACGTCGTCTCCTTCTCGCCGCTGGACGGGTTCGTTCATGTCCTCCTGACTGCGGACGCTGAAGTTCTGGATCGCCTCCGTGACGCCTTTCAGGGAGCTGTAGATGTCCTCGGAATTCAGGTTCTCCGGGTCGTAGTCAAATGCACTGTAAATCACAGAATTGTTTGGTTCTTTGTTTTTTTTTTTTTATTCTTTAAAAACTCACATGGGATAAATAAATACAGAGGCATTTCAAATTTTTCATGAGTAGAACTCCAATTTTATTAGTTTAACTTTACTTCATGCTTGAGATGAATGTACAGCTGAACAGCCTTTCAATGCAAACAATTCAATTTTAAAAATTACAATTTCGTCTTGTTTTCATTAAGCTTTAATCTGAAAAAAGATATGTCATTAAATATGTATTTTTTTTATTTTTAGGTACTTTTCATGAAGCCGTGATGTTTGGCCGTTAAATAAAATCATATTTATCATGCTGTTATTTGATCAACCTTCTAAAGAAATGTACTTTTGAGCAAACTGGTGTAAAGCAAATCATCATTAAAACATCTACAATTTTTCTGATCCTTAAAAAAAAAAAAGAAGAGCCCCACTGTGTCACAGAGGACGTGTTACCTTGGTGACGGGGTGTTTTGTGAGGTGTTGGTAGGTGAGGTGACGGGACTGGGCCAGCTGGCTGGCGATCGGGGGGTGTGGCGCGTCAAAGGGCTTCCCATTGGTGCCTGAAAACGTGACAAAAAGTACACAGAGTTGTCGGCGGTTGTTACATGATTTTGTAATGATTTACAAAGGATGTTTAAACATCTCCCTTCTTAACTCGTGTGGTCTGGCACTTTATGTTCCAGTCTACCCACCTGGGCCATGTTGCCCGTGTTCTTCAGATGGTTCTGAAGCAGCTTGGTGGCTCCATCCTGGAAGGTCTTGGGAAGAGCTGCCAGCAGCATGGTGAACTCCGGAGTGTTGAGTTGGAACAGGGCAATCAGAACCGCCTGGGCTGCCTGTGGAGATGCAAAATAATTCATGAAAACATTTCATTTAGTAGCAAAAAGTATGTGCTTTGTCATCCTCCATCAGTGATTTGATCACACAGAGAGGAGTTGATTCCTACTCTTTGCGTTCAAATGATAACTTGAACGCAAATTGTGGGAAAATTCTTCTGTTTATTTTCCCCACACAAAATTGTGAAAAAGTTTATTTACTCTGCTCCGTCTACATCACGTGTCAAATTCAAGGCCTGTGAATCTGGCCTGCTGTAGTTTTTTATGTGGCCCTTTAGAGTCTAGACTAAACACAAAGTGTGATTAAATATTATGTTATCAATCAAATCAATGCAGTTTTTATACGCTGACTGCCAAATTATATCAATCAGTCCCTCCAGGTTCTTGAGAATTATCGTGGAAATTCCCACTAACAATTGGGAGTTTATTGCATTTTTCAAAAATTGTCAAAAACTTTCTTACTTGTACTAAACAGCTGCCTCAGCCTAAATTGATGTCAGATTATAGTCTATGATCTACAGAGCGAGTCATAAAAAGTCGCATTTACCGTCATAAATAAAGGAAAATATACTATAAAATATATTATATACTAAATATATAATAAATATTTTCATATTAATACCACAAACACTTTGATTTTTATTGCAAAAAGTCATTAAAAGAATCACTAAATCCCAGAGGGACTGAAAAGATGTTTAATAATATTAATTTTAAGAATTCATTAATATTCAAACAGTTTTTGAACAGGTTTTACCAATACATTCTGGCACACCGGCCCTTTAAGAGCATCCATGATCTTGATTTGGCCCAAAATGAAAATGAATTAGAAACCTTTGATCTACATGAACATGTTGCAAAAAGACTGGAAATTAACTGAAATAATTTCAGTCCACATTTTTAACCCTCTCAGGCTCAAATTAAGTTGTAGTTGCAGGAAAAATCTGATATTTGTTGCAAATCTGCAACATCTGCCTGGAGAAGGTTAAAACCAGAAAGAGCAATAGAGATGACTTCGTTAAACTGTGACTGTTTTTAATTATTTTTCTGGCACTTTAATTGTGTAAATGATTGTAACTGTTGTGTAATCTTTGATGATTTTTGGTCAGGACTCTGATGAAAAGGAGGTTTTTAATCTCAAAGGGACTTTCCTAGAAAAATATAAAAAGTAAAATAAAAACATATTGAGGCGGGCAGAAGATCCTGCCAAAGAGTATTCATACCTCAAGTTACAAACTTTAGTGTATCTTTTAGAGATTTTGTGCGAAAAATCTAGTGTTGCAACATGTCTGGCTACAACACACACCTGCAAGCCAGCAAAAAACTAAAACTTCTCTGGCAGAGAAAAACAAAAAGCTGTACTTCCAGACTTATGATAAACTAATCGGGTTCTCAGTCCGCTCATTAATACCTCAGCACCCAAGCTTAGAGTCACGATGGGGGCGAGAGCCGGTACCTTTCTGACATCGGAGCTCTTGGGTTCAATTGTCCAGGTGATGATGCGAGAAACAGCGAGTCGAGTCTCGCTGGAGTTCACAAAGTCGGGGGCCTCCATCTGCAGCGTCAGCGTCTCGATGTACTTCAGGATGGCCACTTTCACCTGCACCACAAACACGTTTACACAGATCACCAACGTGGGACGGCTAAAGCTGAATACACACGGTAGAAACGATACAAACACACATGACAACGAGCACCAACGATCACACAGAGTGTAAAACCAGAGCGGATCCTTTACAGATCTGGAAAATCAAATGTCTTGATGAATCGGTGAGAAGATCGTCAAACTAAACAGCATCAATGTTCATGCTTTGCGACAAATGGCAAAATAAAAGAAATAATAAATGCCAACATTCACCGCAGACTCCACAAGTGAATCCTGCCCTCATCTCACGCCTTTCTACATCCGCATCTCAAGGGGAGAACTTCCTCCAAATCACTTAGCAGCACAGTGCGCGCCATATAATTGCTCCCCCCGGAGCGCACTGACCTGGGAGGACTGGCTCCAGGCTGCGGCCTGCTCGTCTAGAGAGCAAGCGTGGCGCCGCGCTCTGGGGGGAAACAATTTTACCCCGGACCCTCCCCTGCCTCGCCCGCAACACGAGCTCCGAACAGGCTTCAGAGAGAGAGAGGAGAAGCACCGCGTCAATCAACGGGGAGACAGGGAGACGAGGACAGGGGAGGGCAGAGGGAGGTGAGAGATGGAGAGGAGCATGATGGGAGCAGGAGGAGGGAGAAATGTAGAGGAGCAGGAGGAGGACAGGAAGAGGAGGAGGCTTGGGCTGCTTTAAAACTTAGCTTTATTACTTTGAAAACCCCAAAATGCTCGAATCACAGAAAACTAGACTGTTTCTAAATCTATGGATGGATGGATGGATGATTTAACCAACACATGCATAGATAGATGGATGGATGGATGGATGATCCAACAGAAGGATGGATGGATGGATTAACCCACTGATGAATGGATAGATGGATGGATCAAACAACAGACGGATGGATTTCAGCTAGTGAATGATGAATCTGTCTGGAAATACAAATATATTCTTTCCATTCTGAATTAACTTTCAAACTTAAATAAATTCTTCTTTCCCAGATAAATCCACACGGTTACAAGGTTCTTACTGTTTTATATGCTGGATAAATTTTAGTTCCTTCGGTCTCACAGCTGAATTAATAGATTCCTGCTTCAGTTAAATGCCAACATGTTTTCTAAGTTTTAAGAGAGAAGGGAATTACTTTGGAGTGACATGATTTGCAGTACATCGAGTAAATTGTTCTATTGGCTACATCATTTTATGCCCAAGCCTGGAGTCCAGGCAGTGAAGCAGATCAGACAGGAAGTGGTGGAAACACAAGTAAAAGTAACAAAGGAGAGAACATGGGAGATGGATGGGTGACGTGGGGGCGGGGCACAGGGACTCGGAGGTGGAAACTTGATGGCATTAAAAGGCGTCAGCGTCCAATCACAGTCCAGGATTCAGGGTTTTGGGACGCACAGCCAGAGTGATGGGCAGGTACTGACTTATGTTAATCCAAGCAGTGACCATAGCCGTTCTTTTGCAGCAGCGTCATGTGCATGCTTCCCGACCACTCAAGCACTCAAACACACGGCATCATCAACAGTCGGTACCTTGAGGCTGGGCGTCTGCGTCTGGTCCACAGTGAACCTCATGAGAATATTGAACTGAAGGTCGTTTGGAAAAGACTCTCTGGAAGAGGAAAACCAAAGAGCCAAACTTTAATCCACAGAGACGATAAACAACCATTTTATCACAGCCACAAATAATATTGCAGGGAGTATTAGCTTAAATGAGAATGATATGCAGGTAATTAAAACTAGGAGAAATATATCTGGGAGTCACGGTTGGTGTGACAAAGTTATGATTATTCATAGAGCTGGGAGACATGGCTTAAAAACAGCATCTCTAATGTTTTTCATACCAGATCTGATTTCTAAATTTAATTTAGTTTGCATGATTGTTTCAAATTTCTGCTGCTCATAATAATTTGATACTGATGAAATACTTCTATTAAGTATTACTTGTGAAAGTAAAACATCACAGGATGCTCAACATTCCTCATTTAAATTTTGTGTTATTTTGGAGTTTTCATAAAATGACTATTCTATTCTCCTTATATTGGAACTTTTTTCTTGTAACAAAAAATGTAGCCTGGCCCTAATATTCCATCATAGAGTTGATCTGAATTCAAAGTCCAAATAAATAGAAGAAAAACTAAGACTCTTAAATATGGAAACTCATGGAATCCATTACAAAAATGAAATCTTCGAAAATAAAATTTTTTTATCAATCCATAACATTGAGTTATTGCCCAGTTCTAATTATTCATAAATCATTTTTTAAATTCTTTGGTCTTTTTCTAATGTTTTTCACAATATCTTTGTGTACTTTTCAATTTAAATTAACCTGCAAGGTGGTGATATTATGATAATGATGCATGACTTAGTACTGAAAGTGCAGGCGGTAAAATATCTCTGTAAAAACAGCAAACGCACCCAAATCTTTGTGTGATCTTGTCCTAAAATGCCAGACTGAGTGAAATATCAGCGCTCACCGTGTGATATCCAGAGCTTTCTGGACTTTGGCCTGGACAGAACCCAGCAGGTCGGCTCCCATCTTCTTCAGCAGCTGTGTGAGCAGGACGAACAACCAGTCCTGGAGGTCGTCCTTATGGACCAGGATGAAGTCTACCAGGGTCTCCAGGAACATACTGAACACCTAGACACACACACACCATCCCGATAATGCCTTATTGTTAAGGTCAATTCAGCCGCACAACGGAGTTCATCCTCAGACACACACAGATGCATGCACACAGGTTACTCTGAGCTGGATGTAAGAAAAGCATTAGTTCCCACTATGGAGTTAGTAGGTATTCATTGTGGCAGCAGACCATTTTACACCCAAGCACCGATTCAACAAAATCACCCAAAACGACAGAATAACAGATAATCAGCCTTTTACTTGACGAATTAAAAGTCAGTCAGGTTACGGGGCAACCAGCGGTAACCATCTTTATGAGCAACTAGTTGATTTCAGTAGGACAGCGAATGGTCAGGCAGGTTAGTGGATGTTAACGACCTCGATTACTGATTAACCAATCAGATTAATGAAGCAGATTTCCATTCAGTTAGATAAAAACAGTAACACCGATTGGCCAAACTTACTCTCTAAAGAGAGTTCCAGGGTGGGGGTGGCATAAGGGAGACAGAAACACACATCTGTTAGCATCCTAACCAAACTTTTACTCAGCTTGTCAAACTAAGAGCCATCTTTAAAGATTTCAAAATCTTCAAAGTGTTTTTAAATTGAACGAAATGCTGTGTGCACTTTAGCAAACAAAAAGAAACAAAATATATGAAATGACAGGTAGAAAAATTAAATGTAGGAGCAGAGAGGTGAAGGGAGGAGAGGCGTCCATGATGAGATGCGGTACCTTGAAGGAGGCTGAGCTTATACCGGATTCTGCCGAGCCGTACACCCTGCCGGAGTCTCGCTGAAATTCATCAAATCGTCACACGTCAAACGAGTGAGAAGGGAGGAAAGCTCGCGCGCCTCACACTGGGTGTGTGAGGCAACGGAGGAATCATAGCGCCGAAAGAAAGGCGGCAGTGTTAGAAGGGCGAACCACAGCTGGTTAGTTAGAGAAGAAGAGCTGGCAGCCCAAACATTGGGGGGTGTATGTGTCCATGTGTTCTTTTTTTATTCATTTTTATGCAGTCAGGGTTGTTGGGAAGGGAAACGAGAGCAAACACAGTGAGTGGAAGTGAATGCAAAGAGCGCAGCCAGCTGGTTGACTGCTGAACGGTGACAGAGCAATCCCACAGGACGGCGAAGAGTTTCAGGTCACACGCAAAAAACCACAAAAAAAAAAAAAGACGGGGCATGCCGTTAGAAAACAGAGCATGTCTCACTCTGCATGCCAGTGTTCATGTTGGGAGGAGTGTATCCACACGTTTTTCTCCTGTTTATCCCATTTGTTGGCCCAAATCAGTTGAGACAGGTGTGCAGAAGGACTGCTGAAGTGAGTGTGTGCGCACTGAAAGACGGTAACACTGCTTGGGATTTGGCAGAATCCGGTACAGTGAGGGATGGTGGGATAAACAAAGTTAACGGAAACCAAAATTAAAGTGGATGAATAATGAGATTTGTGAGGTCATATATGTATGTGTGTGTGTGTGTGTGTGTGTATGCATGCATTCATACCTTACTGTGAGGGTCTGCAAACATCCTGGTGAAGATTTCACACAACCTCTTCAACTCTACCCGACTGATGGGGAGAGGAAGAGAAAAGATTCAGACGAAAACGCTCCATGAGTTTATCTTAAAAAAAAAAAAAAAAAAAAAAAAACACAAAAAAAAAACATGTTTGTTCTGAGGCTGACCTGAGTGTGCGCTGGTTCTTAAGCAGAGCCTGCAGACCCAGAAGTCCCTCCTTCCTCTCAGACCAGTTCGCACTGGCGCAGCGGTTGAGCACCTGGAAATCACAGCGAACACGAGGCAGGTTAAGATTCATCTCTCTCTGCAAGAGACAGCTGAAAGATTTGACATTTTTTTGCTTTTGACTTTCTTTAATCCAAAATTCAATTTCCTACCTTTGTTTTTAATTGAAAACTACATACATGACAGAAAACATCTTTAAATTTTTTTTTCATTTCAGTCATTCCTTCTGTATCACGACCTGAATACAAAGTTTATTGCTCATCAAAAAAGATGGTACTTCTTAGGTGGGCTAAAACCACTCTGAACTATGGAAACCCATGGACAGAATCCAGATTTTACAAAAAAAAAAAGTAATCTAAAAAAAATATATATATATTGATTATTTTGTATTGTAAAAAATACACTGTACCTTTAACTTTTTCCCGTTAGCAACCTAACAACCTCAAATTGCTGCCACCACCAAGTTGCACAATGCAGATGGTTTATTAAGGATTTTATGTTAGTTTTCCACCACACTGTTTGTGCAGAACAAAGATTAGTTTTATGTGATCAGAGCGACTTTCACACATTAGCTGAGTCTCCTACTTGACTTGCAGCGAACTGAAAATAAAAATTATGCAAATTTTTGTGATGTCTGTCAAATTAAGTATAAATAAAACATTTCCCTCGGCGCCTACCTCAGCCACGTCTTCAGTTTGCCTCATGTAGGTGGGGATGGCCCCTCCGTTCCTCGAGCTGTACGATCTCTCCGAACAGACGCTGGATGTGTCGCTGTTGGCGTCGTCGTCAGAATACATGTTGTTCTCGTACCGCCGCCGTGCCGGCTTCTTCTGCAAGACAGAAAAAACCGTTGAGCGTAAGGGCAGGGGAAGAGGCAGAAAATAAACAACACATCCTAAAGGAGCACATCTAAGCAACACACACACATTACACACACAGGTATGATCCAGGAGAAGAACCTGACCTTAGATCTCATGTCTCTCAACAGCTGACAGCATTAAACAGAGGTAGAAGCCGGGATTAGAGTACACGCAGACATGCACTCGAGGAGATATAAGCTGCACATTCGTCACAGAGTACTGGACTGTGTCTCCAAGCGAGGTTTCATTGTTTATTGTACGTACCAGCGCATCTGCGAGGGCCTCCTCCACGTCGGAGCCAGTGTTGAGGACCCTCATGGCACTGACCGAAGAAGAAAGACGACTGGACTGGCTGATGCCAAAACCCGATCCTGTGGGCCGAGACAGTCGCAAAGAGAGGGAGGAGGGAAAATAAGGAAAACCAAGCTGTTAATAAACCTTCAGGATAAAAGAAAAACGCTCTCTGTCCTCCATTCAGCCAGATCCACAGATGATCCTCTTCCTCACCAACATTCACACAACAACACATCCCGATTGTCAACCCTGGAAGTTAATGTGATGACTTGTTAGACGACACTGAACTTGCCACTGGGGGAAGAAAGGATGGCTTAAGAACACAAAGAGAGCATGTTGGCGATCCTGCAAGGAAGGGTTGAAGCTAAATAAAGAAAACAAATGGATCAAAAAAAAAAAAAAAAAAACACGGAAAAACAGTTATCAACTGGCAACTGAATGGGCGGAAGCATGCGATTCCACTGGAGGGGGTTCAACATCCTAGAGCAGAACGTTAAAAACCAAATTAAAACAATGATCGATGAGGCACGAACAAGCAGGACAAGATGGGTGGCGCTGAAAAGGACGTCAAAGGAAAACAGCGAGAGAAGTTTGGCCAAGAAGGTGGGGTGGATGGAGGGCAAAGAAATAGATGTACTCAGCCTTCACCTGCAGCCCCAAAAGCATCAGGTGTGTGGAGCGCTCCAGTGGAGCGGGAGTAGCTCCGAGTTGCTGCAACCAAGATTAAAACACACACACAGAGTTTAACAGCCGCTCACGCAAACACAAGAATCACACGCAGGAATGTGTCATAGTGAGTGCAGCGTGTGAACACAGAAAGAAAGTCAGCTAAAGAGCAACACTTACTGATGCAGGCTCAGAGCAATGATTTAAACTATACTTATTCAATATGTCTCAACTGTTTCATATTATGAATGCATTTGATTTAGATATAAGGTTTTATATGGAACACCAACAAAAAGTAGCTTAAAACATAAGAAAAGTCTGAAAAAGTGTGCTGTGCATATGTCTTCAGCCAGTTGTACTCGGATAAGAAGTCATCTGATTTCCACATAAGAGTCATCCTGTAAATGTTTTAATCTCAGTATAAATCCAGCTGCTCTGTGGAGGCAGGTTTTATGGAGAACATCAGTAAATAAACAGCAGTATGTGGTGAAATTTAAAGCAAGTTGGGTTATAAAACAAAATCCCAAGCTTTGATCGTCTCTCAGAAGCTCTGTTCAGTTCACCATCTCAAACTGGGAAGATTTGAGATGGCGTACAAAGACATAGCAAGGAAAGCATTAATGAGAGAAGCAGCCAAGAGGCCCATGGTAATTCTGGAGGAGCTGCAGAGATTTCCATCTCAGGTGGGAGAATCTGCTGAGGACTATTTGGTAGATAGAGCTACACAAAGTGACAGCACATTGTCCTGAGAGGCTGCAAAGTACCTGGGAGGTTTATCTTCCAGTCTGACAGTCTACGAGGAGCTGAGTCCAAATACATGCCACACTTTTCAGATATTATTAGTAAAAATGTTAAAAACTAGTTTTTTCCACTCCTTAGTCACCCAGCACTTTTTGTCGGTCTGTCGCATAAAACCCCAATCAAATGAACTGAGCGTTTAGAGGTGAGCTTCAAGTTTTATCACAATATTTTATGGTACTATTACAATAAAGCTTTGGCTGCATGACACAGCACAAACACAAATATTACTCTTGAAAAACAAACCATTTAGGACACTCGTCACAAAGAAGTGTGACTTGTACCACTAAAATACCCTCACTAATTGCATTAATCACATAGATTGTTAGTGATACACCATTAGTGAACAGCGGAGACAAACAGTACAAATAACCCAGATAATGCGGACGGTTTAGGGTTTCTCAAACATTAATTGGAATTTATTGTGGCAACAATAAATCTAAATCTTACGATAAGAGATTTATTGCGAAAATACAATTAATGTCCACCCCTATTGAGGGCGTGAATGCAATGTAAAAAAAAAAAAGTTAAAGTGGTGGTAAAATGTGTTGTAATGCGCTATATGCACAGGTTGAAAACCAAGTTACACTAGAACCTAAAGATGACGTCATGTCTGCAGATTCGCTCATCTTGAGTCTCCCTGCACTTCGCCTCTCACTGCTACTCACCAAGAGGTGTGAAGGAGCGTACGGGGCTGGTGTCCCGGCTGCTCTCCCTGCTGGCCTCCCTGCTGCAGCCCTGACTCATACTGGGCCGAGGGATACGACTGCCTCGAGCTAACGCCACCCAAACGTACATCGCAGGACAGGAGAGGAGAAAGTGGAAGGGAGGAAAGTGGTTGTAAGAAGACAAAACGTACAGCAAAATGGATAACCAGAAGTCAGGAAATCCCAACACGAGACGGGAGAATAGAAGCACACGAATGAAGACATGAGACAGAAAAGAGAAATGGGGACAAACATAGTAAACAAGAAAAAACAATGAGCCAGGCTGACTGTCCTTAGGAAGCATCTCAACACCAGCAATCCTAACAGTTTAATACCTTCAAACTGTTTGATATGAAAAATATAATGCAGACCTTTTTTCTGTTAATTGAAGACCAATCAGGATAATGTGACTGCTAATGCATCACATTATCCTGTACACACCAGCCTCATGATGAAACATGGCTGTGGAGGCATCATGCTTTTTCTTAAGCGGGGAAGCAAATGGGAGGATCATCATGAGAAGCATCTAAGGAGCAAAAAGCCTACAGAACCCAGCAGCCTGACATTTTCAGAATGTATTTGTTTTCCCTCACTAAACACAGATTAGAAAAAAAAAAAAAAAAAAAAAGAGGCATTCAAGGTGAATTTAGCAATTGAAGCAAGTGGGTGAGAGGATGAGCGACGCATGCTCATCTTTACTGTTCGGTTCATCTTCAGCAGCTACTCAGCCATCCCAGGGTAATCACCACCTAACATTATCCTTGTTACACAGCCACTGCTGATTAGTATGGACAGGAGGAAACATGTCCATCTGAATATGGCCGCCCATCACCACAACAAGCACAGCCATGGAGTCGGACAAATTAGAGAGAGGAGATCTACGAAGCTGAGGCAGGTGAATGGGGCTGGGATGGAGGATTTGAAGGTGATGAAGGAGCAATAGGGGGGTGATTGAGGATGAGGAGAGCTCGGAGCTGGAGCCTTACCTCCTCTGCTGGCACCGTTGTAGTTTGAGCTAAAGCTAGAAGGAGCTAGAGGACGGAGGAAGCAACGGGAGGAGGAGAGAAGGAGACGGAAAAACAAGCAGAGTTGGTATTGATAAACAAAGCGTGTTTATTCACCTCCTTCATAAACATGACACAGGAACACCAGAAGTGGTGGGTTTTACGGGCTCAGTCCAGCAGAGTTGTACTCACCGACGGAGAGCCGAGTAGGCGAGGAGTCCCTGGAGCAGCCCTGGCTGCGGGGGATGCGGCTGCGCCTGTGTCCGTCCCCGGTGGCTCCGCCCAGCACCCGGTGAGCCCCAGAGCTCATGGTGCTCAACGCCGTGGTGGTCAGCACGCGACCCGGAGAGCCGCTCCGACTGCCGGCTTCAGAGAGGGAGGAAGAGGAAGAGACACAAACAAGGAGAAGAAAGTCAGAGCGCTGTCTGTCCAACAAGAGGAACGTAATGATGCAGCTAAAGACGACACGACATTTATAGACACCATCCCACTTTCAGTCCTGTGCATAAAAACATTTATTCACCCTGTGCACCTTTGGCCACTCCAAGTGAAAATGTGCAAAAATCCCTTAAAATAAGTTGTTTTTTTTCCCAGTTGAAGAATTTGACATTTAAAATGTAAAAAACTTACGCTCATTTTTAGAAATAAACGTTATCTAACACTAGCACTTGTTGTTACATCTAACAATTTACAGATTTGAAACCATTTTTATTTTTATTTTATTCATTTATTTAATTAATTTACTGTTTTAAATGAACATGACACATGTTGATATAAACAAAAGTTTCAAAGGAGAAAGTAGTTGGTTGGAAGAAAAAAAATCTCAGTCTACCCCTTGTCTCAAAAGTGAACTGGCTACAAGCAACTAAGCACCAATCAACCATCTATATAGATACATCTATAAACACAAAACAGGCAATGTGTATAAAAATAATATTAAGCAAATAAGTATGTTGAATTTGATACAACACTCTGGGTCAATATTACACCTTGATAGAATATTACATTTTATTATTTTCTTAGAAGTAAAAATATATCAACTCTTTTTGGGGTTGTTTAGACAAATTGTTCCACATACTGTATTTATTCCATGAACAGAAACCAAAAGCTCCATTTGTTTACTTGTGACTTTGTTTATTTCAATCTCTGATCTTCTCAAATTATAAACCCCATCTTCTTTAGTACATCTTTTTTACACTTTACTCCCGAGATAATCAATACCCAGTTTTATTTCCTGACTTCCAGGTTGGATAAATATAAAGGCAGCTAGTTTTCAAAATGAGAAAGACAAGAGAACACGCTGTTCAAGTAAAGCAGATGCCCATAACTGCAGTCAGAGCAATAATTCAAAAATAGGAGGAGAACAGGTCGATCTGGAGTAACTGAGAGCGGGACAGTCAAAGATCCCTCTCTCTCTTTGTGCTTCAATCCAAATAAAATGTTATCAAAGACGACTGAAGACTTTTCTGATGTTTTCAGTGGGAGATTACTCTACTGTCGTAGAGGCTACATTTATCCTCAGGGTTTGTGTACATCTTTACCACAGGAGCCAATAAATGCACAGAATGCTGTAAAGATGATAGCCAACAACTTAAAATACAGTGTGTGTGTAATTGGATAACACAGCAGTGTTCAGTGTGACTGGAAAGAGGATTCCAGGGGTTGGCACGACGACAAGCTACATTAAGTTAATATTGGAATGACACATTGGCATGGGTTCCTTCATATGGATAAATATGTAACACAAATTGGATAGTTTTTAAATCATGATATCAAATTTAGCTGAACTGTACTCCAGATATCTATTGAAATAGAGGATTTTTAACCACCATCAATGCACTAATCTTACAATCGAATGCCCTGTTTCCCCTGGCGATCCTCTCTCCGAGTGCTAAGCCCACACAGTCTTTTGCACTGCAAAAACAAAACTTTACCAAGTATTTTTAGTCTGGTTTCAATGGCAAATATCTTAGTTTTGTCTTATTTCAAGTTCAATAACTTACAAGTAACTTTTCAGCACGATATAGGAGCTTGTTTTAAGTCAATAATTTGTTATTATTGATTTAAAAAAAGTGCTAGTTATAAGTGAAATAACTGACCAGAGGAAAAACATATTCTATTACAACTAATGGCACTATTGTCATTTTCTTGTTGCAAATTCTTAGGAAATTTTACTTCCCATATTATGATTTATAATATGGGGAAAATGCCTTATTCCATTACTTTTTTCATTATTTAGGAATTACAGACTTAAAACAAGCTCCTATATTCTGCTAAAAAGCTACTATGTTAGTTTTGTCTTATTTTCAGTGTACTAAGATATTTTGTGTTTTTGCAGTGCACTCTAGTGATTTGTTCTAGTACAGCCCTCAGGACAACAGTCGACATGTGAGATGTGAGTTTGGATTAAAAAGCTCTAGTGCTCTACATTATGCTGGACTACCACAGCTCTTCATATTTGAACACAGGAATGCAGATCAGTCTGTCTCTGTGTGACAGATAAAAACTGATCTAAATCCACACACACACACACACACACACACACACACACACACACACACACACACACACACACACACACTATCAACACTGAGCAACAAGCACCCAACTTACATATATCAAAGACAAAACTAAGTTTATATAAGCTACAAAGTATCACACTGGTTCTAATCAGGCGCCTTGTTAAGTGACCAGTTATGTTTTTACTGCTTCTTTTATTTGCTTATAGTTATTAAACACACAAATATAAGTGAAAATTTAAAAAAGCAACTGAATCTTTTGCAAATACACGAGTGGGTGCAAAAACTCGATGCTCCCAAAGCGAAGCGATTAGCATGAA
Source organism: Poeciliopsis retropinna (assembly GCA_010277075.1). Taxonomy (NCBI): domain Eukaryota; kingdom Metazoa; phylum Chordata; class Actinopteri; order Cyprinodontiformes; family Poeciliidae; genus Poeciliopsis; species Poeciliopsis retropinna. The sequence goes on along the minus strand of VMRM01000016.1, from coordinate 7,054,906 downwards.
ATCTAAGCATCCATAATCTGTAACTACAAATCCCAGCATGCCTTGGCCACAGTGCATAGAACATTAAAAGTAATCTGTCTAAGTGCAATATGGGTAAAAAGACAGAAAAGAGAAGTCAGGGGAACAAAGGAAACCAGACAGACTAAAATTAGGGAGTGAAGGAAGTAAAAGAAACAGTAGCGCTGAAGCCTTACCACCAACAGGGTTAGCAGACTGAGATCCTGAGACATTAAGCCCATTGGATGAGAGAAGGGGGAGAGGGCAGAGGTAAGGAGGAAGGCGAAGGAACAGCGGGTTAAATCAGATGAGTTATGGGTTAATGCAGAAGCGTCATGGGAGCGAGAAAGCAGAGTCAGATGGGAGCGCATCCTTGTGTTTCAAAGCAACAGTGAAGGTGAAGCTTTGGCATGTTAGTCAAATCAAATCGCCAAAGAGAAAACAAGAGCACAGACGAACTGAACCAGCTGCAGATGGTTGACTGGGAAAAGCAGTGCATGTTTGGTCTACCTGTCACAATGAGGAAATAAAAATCTTTGAAAGCAAAAAAACGACAAAAAACAACACACTCTTTCTCGCTCACACACGGGAAACATCTTTAAGCCTCATTTTATAGCCATAAAATGAATCCTGGGACTCAGGGTGTAAAAGTCTGTTGAGAAAATCTGAAAGTGGCTCTCCATCTAAATGTTCAGTGTCCAACTGTTAACTCAGCTACGCCACACATTTCTCTGCGTGATTTGTCCCTTAAAAAGCATTAATGCTGCTTGAACTATTCTATTTATTGTATTAGGACTTTATGTGATCCACCAGAGGTCTAGCTGCAGCTGCAAAATCTATCCGACCTTTCCCAAAAAATCTCAAGTTTAAACTTACTTGCTAATTAATATTGCAAAATAATATTCTGAAAATTTAACAATTCCATTGAGTGTTATATTAACATTACTTGAGATAAGTAAACAAATACTTAACTAAACAGAGTCAATATCTCTCTACTTTATGTTATGCATACATAAAACCCAGATAGATCCAGCTACTAGGAAATAAAATCAGTTTATTGTTTCCATCTAATCGATATGGCTTTCTTGAAAGGTTTAAATTAGATTTAAAATTAGTCAAAAACGAGTCATTTTTGAAAGTAATTTAAAATGATGACAATTCCTAATTTTTAAAAAGCACACTAGATTCAGCCCTCCCGAAAAAAACTGAACATAAAAAATATTCTTATTGTCATTTTCCTGTTGCAATTCTTAGCAGATTTTTATTACCTTTAAATATCAAAATATTGCTAAGTTCAAAAACTGACTAAATTTTTTTCACTTTTAATTGTGGCCCACATGTACTTGTCAAAAAGTTTGGATTGCACTGGTCCATCACTCCTAAATACGCTGACGTTTGTGGTTGAAAGTGGACAAATTATATTTAAATAAATGTAAAAAAAGAGATATGAATACTTCTGTTTAAAGTATCTTTCTTACAACATTAGCCAAAGCCACGCTAAGGCTGTGTAAAGCAACATAATCACCACACCAACCTCAGTGATGAGACACGGCATGCCGGGGGAAATACAAACAATACTCTTTTTAATGAAACACCTTGATCAGAATGAGAGCAGCAGCAGGTGAGCCACCAATCCCACTGTGGGACACAAAGACAAGCACACTCTGACAAACAGATAGGATACCTGGCGTGCAATCGGATTCGTCGGAACCTGAAGGCACAAAAACATTAACATGGAGCTTATCGTTACCGTGACGGCAACAAATTGTGAAACTCCACAATCAAATCCTGAGAAAACAGGAATCCTGGCAAACACCTCACGCACGTACACCCACACGTCTGAGACGCTGTAGGTGAAGGGGAAAAGCATCTTCTGCTCAGAGAGGACGGGGTGGAAAAGTTACTTACGTTGCGACTGGGAGACCATCTTGGTGCGGCTGCGCCCTCGAGAGTCCACCTGGCTCGACACAGTGCTGGCGGTCGACAGGGACTGCTTGGTACGAACTCGACCTGCGTGCGAAGGAGAACGACAAACATTGACTTCCTGCTTAAAGCGCACCGTCTGCAGCTAAACAAAGCCCAAAAGCAAAGGAGAGCCAGCAGCTGATGGAAAGCATCCAACACTGAAAGTTGCTCTGTGAACATTCACAATCAGCCAGCTGCAGATGCAAACAGCAGGGATGGTTCAGCGGCAAATAAGAAAATAATCTAAAGCCACCAAATATCGCAAAGTAATTAGGAGGATTTAATCAAGCAAGAAGCCTTCGCACCGTACAATAATCAGTGGATTATTATGATTATAGTACTGATTATTTTCTTTGTTAAAAGGAGCAATTTAGTTGATAATTATTATTATTAATGAATTAATCTCACACTACTCTGTTAGTTTGCAATACTAAATGCTAGAAGAGAAGAACTACAACATTAGCTTGAGCATTTGCATTGTTTTTATAATTATTTCAATCATTCTTCAACTATGGAAAATGCAGAAAGAAAGGAAAAAAAAAAAAAACTACATTGGATTTCTGCAAATAACTGTTGGGATCTATAACTGGGTTTTCTAGCCTAGAACATCCCCAAACACCAACACAAACCTAACAGGGATCTTACCATTGTCTGATCTGGTCCCTACAGACAGACAAAAAGGGAGCAGGTTGTAAATATGTGGTTCCACCATCTATAGTGTATTTCTATCATCACATGACTCAAAACACATCCTGTATGCCCTGACATGAAAATATCTAACTGAAGCAGTTTGAATTAAATGCAAAATGGTTAGATGCCTAGTTTAAAATTAAAAGCATATGATAACTTCCATGTATACAAGATGGACAGCAGGGGGCGCTGTGGTCATAATAGTTTGAATAAGCCGGGATGAAGTGATTAAAGGAGAAAGCAAAGGGATGAAGCAGAGTGAGATCGATGATCTTACCATCCGTTTTATCAGAGGCATCATCTTAAGTAGCAAAGAGAGCCGAAAAGGAGAAAAAGAAATAGTAGCAGAAAAATATAGATACAAACAAAAGAAATAAGGAACAAAAATTGGAAGAAAATGAGGATTTTAAACGAAGGGTGTGGAAAAACAAGAAGCCAAAAATGACAAACACAGGAGGCAGAGTAGAGAAAGGCAGATAGAGGAAAAAGAAAGAAGAAAGGAGCACAAAGTGCATTAGTAACATACCATTTGCTCAAAGAATCGTGCAGATGTTCGTTACAACAACAAACTTCTCTTATGTGACAGACCGACACAAAGTACCGCATGATTGTGAAAGGAAGAAGAAAAAAAAATTGCGTTTTCCAAAAGTTTTCCTGTTTAAAAAATAAAGCTGTGCATTTCTATTTGACTCACTTAAGCTAATATTTTGAAAGAAACCCTTAAACTCTAATTACAGAAGGACAATCCCTGTCATCTTTGGACCTTGAGAGACTGAAAAGTATGTCCATTCCTCTTTTCTTAAAGCAGCACAAGTTTAAATTTTTCTAACATATTTTGACGTGGATTTAGGTATTGACTTTGACTGGGCCATTCTAGCAGTATTATACTAAACTATTCCATTGTAGCTGTGGTTGTATGGAAGTATTTGTATTGTAGGGATCATGTGTTCAAGACAATGTACAATGTCAGTTTTCCGCTGCACCTTTATTTTGCCTCACCCAACTGGAAAACTCTTGCACAGGTTTGCTGTGTCCCTTACATGTCTTGTGGTAAACATGGCCTCCATTTCCAATGATAACTCTTCTTGCCACTTCTCCATTGAGTGAATAATTAACAGTTTATAGATTCTTTCACCTGAACTGTGGATCTCTGCAGCCATTGGTTGTACTAGATTATAACCATTGGTAATCTAGTACAACCACTTCTAAATTCTTTAATTTCCCTTCCATTCCACAGCTGTGTTTGTGTTGGTCCATCACATAAAATCCCAATAAAAAAATAAAATAAACCAGCAGGTTGTTGTCGTAACGAAACGAAGTATGAACAAGTTCAAAGAGCATGACTATTTCTGCAAAAACACTGCAGGCGTACAAACTGAAACAAAGAGAAGTACAGAACATGCAGAACATCAACAGATCGACAGGTGGACAAGCAGGTGGGCAGGAGAGAAGAGGAGCAGAAGCGGTTCAAGCACCGAAGAGTGTGAGTCTGTGGCTTCATCCCTGAGAACCGATTTTATCTGAGCATCAACCTATCCCTGTACTGATCTGAGACGACTCCTTAGATGTCGTTCTTATCTAGCCGTCTCGTTTCCAGAGCTGACCGACGGCCTGATCTGTCTTCTATAACTTGCCTGTCAGGGCTCTTACCCAGAGAGGAGTAGGAGCCGGGGGGCAGGCGGTTCGCTCCCCTGGTTTGTCCGACGTGTCGGTATTTAGCAACTGCTGCTGCGTTCACATCCACGTCGCTGCGGGAACGCTGCAGGGAGACTGAGGAAGCCCCGCCCCTTGAACCAGCAGGGACTGATGGGACAGCAGGAGCAGGGCAGGTGTGACGATGGGAAAGAAGGATGGAAGGTGACGGGATATACAGGGGAAAAAAAATAAAAAAACAACAACAACATCACAAACACATGCAGGCACTGTACTACACAACACAGAAAACATCCATACACATACACCAACATGTATATGTGTAACAATACAAAAATCACATGAGATGGTGACTGTTCAGATGATTTAAATGGGAATGATGGGAAAAGATTTTGAAGGAAACAACATCTGCCTCTCTCTGTGTGTGTGATCTGAACTTCAGATTACGTGTTGAAGGAGGGTGCGGTGTGTGTGTGTGTGTGTGTGTGTTATCGGCCGCTCTGTGTGGGTGCGCTTGACTCACCTCGCCCTGGAGCGGCCGACCACTTGGAAGTCAGAGGACGGCTGATAAAAGAGGGAGAAAACTGGGTCAGGACACAAACGCGCATATAACCAAAGTAACAACCGGTCAGAGTTCACGATGCCTCTGAGCAGACGGCGTGGAATCAAGTTTTGTTTCCCATCATTCTAAATTAAACTGTAAAATATCCTGAATAATATCTGGAGAACCTTCTGAGCATCTAGACTTAATATATCATCAAAAAGTTACTTTAAGTGGTTTTTAAGTGTAAATAAAAAACAACCCACATGCGTATTTCATTAACACAGAAACATTTATCTTCATTATTATCACATATTACACCTATTTAGAGAACATTAGTACAAACTACAATATTTTATACAACCAATGAAAGGAGTTTTTAAACAGAGAAATCCTGTGTTCTGGTCTAAAGAACAAAATAAATAAAGCTACAAAAGATAACTTTTTTGCCAAATTTAAACATCATAAGGTAAAGTTGAGTGGAAGGATAAAATTCTGGTAAAACATGGATAATTGCAACCTTTATGAGATGGTGAAGGAATCAACAGTTTGGGGGAGTTTCACGAGGTCTTAGCTGCCTTAAGAGTCACAACACATGACTGTGTCATTCTTTGTGTTAAGCAACTTCTGCACCAGGGACAACGTCAGACGTTTCTTGCCTGAGCCAAGGATAGAAGGACTGGACAAGCTATATGCAGATGCTGACAACATTTTCCAGAACCTGACCACACTCCTAAAAGTACTAACAATACTAACAACACCTGTACTGATCATCCCTGTTACTGACTGGCCAGCAAGTTCACCTGACCTTAATGCTTTTCTTTATGGGATATTGTCAGAAGAAGGATAGGATCCAACATTGCAGATGTTCTGAGGGCTGATATCAAATCAACCAAGGCTACACCGCACTGAGGTAGTAATTCCTGTAAAAGGAGCCCCAACCAAGCATTAAGTGCACTTGCTGTACAGCACATGAACAAACATGTGGGTAGACTGACATTTCTTTTGACTGGTTGACCATGATAGTTTTATTTTACAAGTTCATGTCCATTTAGAAACAACAATACTAATGTTTTAACTCAGAAATCATTTGGTGGAATAACTATGAGGTTTCCAGTGGGGTTCAGTGCAATGGGCTCTTCATTTTTTCCAGAACTGAATATATAAAACATCTAGTTCTCTGATTGAATAAGTGAGGTAAATTACCTTAAATCTAAAGTTAAACACTACTGTTAGACAGAAATTTCTTTATGTGGTTTTACAACCACAGGCAGATGATGACAATAGTGTGTGTGTGTTTTTTTGGGGGGGTTTTTTACGCACTGGCATGCCCATTTCAATTCATTCACATATTCAAGGGACAGAAAATCTCCCGAGCAGAGAGCGGATTAACAGGGAGGCTTTCTGTAATGTTGACTGAAAGACATTACTGAAAGATCAGGAACCAGATAAATTCTATTTCCTCCAAAATTACTTTATTGCAAATGCTCAACGTCAGAGATTCAGCAAACTAAGAGCTCTAAAGTAAGTAACAAACGACCAGCTCTGAACATTCATTACTTAAGGCTCTCTTGGGAGGAAGATGAGGAGCGGTCGCTCTGGGGAAGAGAGGCCACGCTGCCGGAGCTCTTCAGACAGGACTGCAGTGTCCTCTGGTACGACGACTCCAAGGAGTTGTAAAGAGCATCAGCTTCACCTGGGAAGTGGTTCCTCAGGCCCCAGTAGGCCCTTCAAGAGACAGAAGTCGGGTGAGGAGGCAGAAAAACACCAAACAACAGAAGAGAGTAAAGAAAAATAGATGGGAAGAGAGAAAAACAATGGAGAGGCAGAGTGATCTGGAAAGCTTCTGCATCCGGGGGCCTTACTTGCGGGCCTCCACTCTGGCCTCCGAGTCAGCATCTCGAATTCCCTTTTTGATGCTTTCCACCAGAACTGCAGTGTGTCTAGGGCAAAAAAACAGAAGGAGCGTTAAGTGAGAAACAGCATGTCTGTAGTTGAAAAAACGTGAATGTAAATCTAGTAGACCTTTTTCTGCATTTCAGACTAAACCATTATGATCTAGTCCCCCAAACTGGAAATTGTAGGAACACTGCAGACATAGTTTGTGACAAAGAATTTGGTATGTTTTTGCATGGTAACGAAGAATTTCAGAAGTTAAAGGGTTTTTACAGAAATAAAAAAAATCTAATTGTTTCAAACAATTGGATAATTTGACCTTTTTTTTAAGTTTAACGCACCAATAGAGGTGAAATCCAGTTACTAATTTTGTTTCTTAAAAGATTTTATTTTGGTTAATCAGAGAAAAGGGACTGGAAAAATAAATATACACAAAACCATTTTCAGATTTTTTATTTGCTGAGCAGTTCATCGATGAATTTGTAAATCTGTGCAACTTTTAGAGCAAACCACATCACACTGCATCTACCGAGTCATAGAAAAGTCTCAGCAATAGCTCAATGGTTTTTGTCACATTACAGCCATGATGACAGACTTATAGTTGGCACAATTTACAGTTAGTATTCCCATTTTTGTTGTTTCATAAGGTACATGACATAAAAATGCTGGGGAAACATTTCGAGTTGTAAATTTTTAATCACATCATCTGCCAAAGTGGTTGCAGAAGAGAACTAAAAGCTCAATTTGTTCTGCTTTTAAGACAGAAACAGTGAATATTTTTAATGTCCTCACTTTTCTAGAGAGTGGGTCTGCCATTCCTGTAGAAGAAGGTCCAGGAAATCATAACAGCGCCTGAAAATTAGACATTTATTTTAGTCCAACCACAAAAAAAAAACAAAAAACACTCAAAAAACCACCATAATTGTTATAACCCTCCAGTTGTAGCTCAATTGTGAGTTTATCAGGCCCACTCAAAGCTTTTCTCTTAGCGCACTGTCAGCATCAATGCATCCGTTCATTTGTTTGCTTTACCTTCTTACAGCCACAGACTTGGACGTGCAGTTGCTGGTTATCAGAGGGATGAGGCGCGGGACGTGGGTGTGCTGCAGAAACAAAGGATATGAAACGAAAGATCTGACCTAAATACCAGATACTCTTCCGACCAAGCAGGGAAATACTCACCCGTATAATGATGCGGATGGCGGAGACGCCAGAGGTGGCCATGACTTTGGCACAGTTGGGAATGAGGTTGAACAGAACGGGAACGATGGCTTCGGCTCCATGGTCAAACTTATTGCCCAGGACTGACGAGAGATGGCTAAATAAGGAACAGATAGACAAAGGTTAGACATAGTTTAACATAAAATACTTTTAACCCTTTAACATTGAGCCCCATCAGCGGCTTTCAGCACAGCTTTCAGCACAGCTTTCAGCACAGCTTTCAGCTAATTTCACACATTCTATGTGCAAAACAGTTAAAGCTGATCTACCAGCTTGATAATTTAACTTGACTTAATTTTAATTTAAGTTTTTTTGTTATATTTTCAACCCTTACATCAAAGCAATTTCTTAGTCTGTTAACATGTTTAGTCACAATAAAGTGATTCTGATTCTTTTCTCTTCTTTCTCAGTTTGATCTGGACATTTGTTACTACAATCAATTACTGCTCACACACATTTTTCACTTTTTATACATTTCCAGAATCAATTTCTATTGATATTTCAGTTGTTTAAGTACATTTTCAATTTGAAATGGTCATTTTTGTCTAAATTCACAGTAGAAATTTGTACAGAGGTCGGTTTTTAAGTATGGAGAATGGAAAGTCAGAAAGCAAAAAGAAAACTAAAGGTCAAGGATGGACTAATAAAAGATGGATGGATGGACTTTAGAGGATGAAACATTGAATAAAGAAATATGTGACCAAAACTCACGCCACAGTGATGCATGCCTCTCGGACCACTTGTGAGCGCAGATCTTTAGCAGACAGCTTGAAGGCTCCGTCTAGTAACCGTAGGTGCTGGTAAAAGCAGTCGTAGCCGGCTGCGCCCGCAACCAGCAGGGACCGGATTTTCTTCAGCTGCAAAAACAACCAAAATGTGTTTAAGAACAACAACGGGATGTAACGTTAAGTAGCATAATTCAAAGACAACAGAAGGGGAATCAACACACAGCGTTGCATCTCTGGTCCCAGTCGTGTTTGTCGTCAGAGCAGATCTCACGGATCTTATTAAGGTTGTCCTCAAGGTCCCGTGTGGAGTAGATCTGGGAGCGAAAGCAGAGGGAAGAATATTATTCATAAGGGCCTTAACATCCCTAGTAATAAGCTGCTACAATGGATAAATGTTTAGAAACGTCCATGTTTTAGCTACCTGAACAGTAGGGACGTCTGTGAAGGCTCTGATGAAATCTTCTTCATCAACTGCTCCAGCACTTTCCTTAGACACTGGAAAGAAAATGGATGGGAGACAGTCAGTCCATCTAAAATTAAGTAAATAAATAAAATAAAAGTCAAATGGAGAGTGAATAAAGCCATGATAATAATTCTCTAGAGGTCTGCTGAAACCCATAAGTCAGAAGTAGCTGACTGTGCTTTAATGGGCTACCAGCAGTAATGAGTATGCCAATCAGGATGCTCTGGGGCCTGAGTGGCTTGTTGGCCACACACCCTACAACTCCTAACTGGAGAAATGAAGACAGAAACAAGAAAGGAAATAGGAGTACAAAAAAGATTATCCGATTATGAAAACAGGATTTTCACAGGGAAGGAGGCAAATCAATCATGACAGGACAGTAGAGGATCCAAACAGGGAACAAACATTATGCTGCATGACATGACTAAGAATAACACTAAACAAATCTTCCTATTTCTGCATGGAAATATACAAATATTATTTTCACTCTGATCTGTCCAACTATTGTGACATTTGGGCAAGCTAGAGTGTGTGTGTGTACCTTCATTTGTATGTAGACAGAGTAAAGATAATCACATGCAAGGCGATGTCCTGACAGAACACCAATTCAAATGTGAAACCATAATTTTCATGTTTTTATCCACGTGAAAAATATGCCTTTTCTTTTCATATTTCAGTTAATTTTAATTGTCTAGATATATATTTCTGGTTGTTAAATAAAGGGTCTATGAAAACCCTTTTCTATTACATTTTTCCTTCCACTTAACTTTCCACCAACATACTAGGTTACAACACCTTCATTAGTAAAAGTTGTGTTAATTGTCTGAGAGTGAATATCGAGTCAGCATGATTGTAGAAGTCATTTTATGAGATTTAAGTACTGAAATTACTTTTAATTGGTCTCATGTAACAATCCAGTTTGAAGTTTCCATTAGCTGGAAGCCATAATCATCATATTGAAGAGAAAAACAGAAAATTATATCACTTTGTATGCAAACTCTGGAGAAGTAAGCGTTTCCTTTTTTTTAAATTAATTTGATGGAATAAACTTACTTTTGCTAATAATAAAAAAAAAAATTTAAATAAAAGCTATCTTTATTAATTACCTGTAACAGTATAGTTTAAGAAATGAAGCCAGAAAGGATCAACCTTAAATATAATAAGGACGTTATAGTACATTTACTCATTGGAGAAACAGATAATCATCCTGAAGTAGAAACCAGCGCAGAAGTAAACTCCGATTAAATGAAAATAAATAAATCATCATCGAGCTTCTGCTCATTTTGCATTTGGTGTGTGAGAGTAGATGTATATAAAATACCTAGCTTGCCGCTGGTGGCGCTGGGCCTGCGTGCAGCAGAGGACTCTGCAGGTTTCTTGGGAACTTTGGGAATCTTGAAAGCAGCCTGAGCTGAAGAGGAGCGCCCGTCCACGCTGTCGTCATCGTCGAAACTACGATCTGTAAAGGGAAGACGGAAGGAAGCGTCACGACGCGTGCCAAAATCCTCCAAAGGTAGAAAAGAGTAACATAATTGCAATAAGATGAAATGGAAGAGAAAAACTCCAGTTGGGTTTTCAGGATGCAGTCGAAATCTTTCTTAAGCTTCCAAATTACAGAAGGGAAACTTTATAAATGCCAAGTCATCTTCCTGAGTATGGGAAATGAAGCAAGACGTTTTTCAAATAGCTGCATTTTACCTGTATTACATACAGTTTAACCTTTAATTTCTTTTTATTTTGCCCTATTGTTACAACGTGGATCTTCTTCGTCTGAAATAAAGGTTAATGAAACTATTCTGAGGAGAATACAGCTGCTCTGCAAGACTGCAGCTGGAAATAATGCAACAACTTATTATCAAAAATGAGTCACTGGCTGTAGCTTTTGGACAGTTCATTCAGGAATGACTGAATCGATACTAATTATAACCACTCCACTTGCTGGGAAGAAGAAGAAAAAAAATCCAACTCCTCAACCAGTGAGTGACAGACCTCCTCTGGAGGAAAATCCTTTTTTGTGGATGCTAGCAGAAATAAAGCAAGGCAGGGATCTTGGTCTGAAACCTGAGACCTGTCTGCAACAACGATGTGCAGAATAACATGTGGACGTACATAAACACACACACAAACGTCCACTGTGGAGATCAAACTGTTGGCCCGGGAATGCAGTCGAGCTCTGGTTGCTTTGACAACCAGCCATGGAGAAATGCGCTAAAGCCACCACCCTACACGTTGACACATACGTCGGCTCATCTACAAACAACCAGAGATTTTCTCCATCAGAGACGCGAGCGTGAATGTAAACAGGAGCCCGACTGTCCAGTCAAACTGAGGCTCTCTTGTGTGTTTCAAAGCAAAAGTAGAGACAGGTACAAACACCCGGTCTGCCGTGGGTTAGCATCCACACACACGGCCAAGTCCATCCCTGCACTCACAGTCACAGATCCGCTGGCAGATAAGTCGTCTCATGCTTCTAGGAGGGCGTGGTGTGCTGGGGTCTCCTCTTTTCTCCAAACCGTACCCTCAAATCAGACACACACACTCTCCTCACACACACTTCATGGTGAAGGCGAAAGCTGTGCGTCCAAAATCAAGATAAAAAAAGAAAAAGAAAAAAAAAAAAAGTCCCCCTCCACCCAGACAAGTGCCGGCATTTTCCTTCATTTCTCTCTCCTCTCCATCCCTCCCTCTCCCTTTTCCTCAGCCTCTCTCCTCCTTCCCTCGGCAGCCTGGCGGCCAATCAGATGAGAGGTGACATCATGGTGCTCCAGCCAGTGCGGAGGCAGGCCTCTCGGTTTGTGGTGGGAGGGAGAGAGAGACAGAGAGAGAGAAAAAGGGACACACACACAAAATCAGACACCCCAGGAATATTAACGGGGCTGCTTGGTGTGTTCATGCCAGAACGCCTAACCTGAACTCATTATCCCTGACAACGCAGCCTCTCACCGCCACCCCTACCCTCTGCTGCGCATCCACTTTTAACAACACAGTCATTGTTTGAGCAAAAATGTTAGAGAGAAAGAAAAAAAACACAACACATTTTTGTACCTAGACTCACATAAAAAGAACAAAAGGTGGGCAGGCAATCCTCAAAAGAGGCGATGATTAGGATAGTAGGACGACACCCTTCAAAGACCTCAATCGTCTCGCCGACTCATCCTGGCTTGATTTTCAAAAAATAAGCTTTTTTGAAATTCAGTGAGCCATAAAATTAAAAACAACAGCGGCTTTTCATAATACAACATCTATGAAGTTTTATTTGACTACTTTAAACCTCTCACACGTACAGGGAGACTATTTCTTTTAGAGTATTAAACCACTGTAGTTACTTCTGAGAAGAAAGAAGAATTATATTACAAATGTGCAAGTAAATAAGTCAACTGGACTCTAACAAATTGTAGCTGCAATAAAAGATATGCCTGCTTGTCCAAATGAACAAGTAAAACTGTTGAATTTCTGTCACTTTAAGTCACATGTCAAACATTATTTTTCTTTTAAAGTTAATTTTTAAACAGTAAAATGTAGAGTTTTCCCACAAAACTCTAAAGTCGTAATTGGCAGTATGCAGTAACCTTTTGGCCATTGATTATGAATTACTGGTTGTCACAGGGTTAGCATTCTTTGATTTTGTCTAGTCAGACCCCAGAGGAGTATGTGTGTCAGAGTGAAGGGCAGAACAAAGACAACAGAGAAGAGACCAAACAAACACAAATCATGAGTCTAACAGTTGATTCACAAACTTTGATAATTCACCAAACCAAAATTTCATTATGGATCCCGAGATTTAGCAATAACAATGAGACACTGACAATAAAGCAGGTCTGCACACGCCAACACACACCCACAAACAGGGATAACAGCTCCCCATGCACTAGACACGGTTGCCATGGAAACTCCAGGCCGAGATTCCCTCCTCTCTCCGTTTCAGGAGAGCAGTCAAAGACAGGAATAACGGAGGGGAGAAAAAAAAAAAAAAGATTGTTTAAAATGCTTTGATTTGACAATATTCCCAAATTTATTTCAGCACGCTTGCGCACAAAGTCTGCAAACTCCAGTTCTTCTAAAACTGCAAATCCAATAAAACAACCAAAAATAAGCTGATTGATGACAGAAAAAAGGAAAGAGGAGAAGAGGACTTCGATCTTTCATCAGGATATCCGTTACAAGCTGACAGAAAGAAATGCGAAAGGAGAAAAAGCTGATGAAAGACGCATTTAACGATCCGCATAAGCAAATTTTTTATTAATGTTCTGACCACAAGGGGGCAGCACGGATGCTGCCCTCAAGGCGAATTGTGTAGGTTCAAAGGCCCTGCAATTATTGCCTGGGAAATTATGTGTTGATGTAAAGAGGAGGAGTTAAATTAATGCCATGCAATCAAAGGTTAATTCAAAATCTTCAATAATTCAACTTGGGTTCAAGCGAGGTAAGGTTTCAATTTGGAGGCAGAGTAATGATATAATGATGAAGAATATCCACTTCAAATATTAAATAAACATGTCGTACATAAAGATGTCCCCACAGCAGGTCAAATCTTGCACAACCGTTAAGAAAAAAGAAAACAACCAGCCTGTATCCATCTTACCAGCCGAGGAAGTGCAAATTACATCAGCTGTAGTACTAAGTTTTAAAATGTATAACCAGACATCTTCAGGGGTAAAAACACTCACTACACTGACCGTCTGTGGCAGTGCTGCTCTGATGTAATCTGCAGGAATACAAGAATCTCACAAACTCCAGCTCAACACTGCGTGACCGTGAGCAGCTTCAAAAGACGGGACAGAAAATAAGCCTCATATGGGAATAACAATAGTATGGAAAAATATTTTTGATTCTGCAGAGATTTACAGTCAACTGCTGAATTAGAAAACACAGCAGCCGTCACATGCATTATTAAAATAAATCTGCTAAGCAACTTCTGCTCATCTGCAGCAAACATTTATTCATTATTCAAAAGATCAAGACACATAGAAATAAAGGCCAAATATTTACATTTGATACGTTAAATAAAAACTATATACATCTTTAAAATGGCACTTTTGTCCTACCAATGACACTGGGAGTTTTGGTCAAACTGCGAGTATTTAATATGAAGGTGCTCTGAGAAACGAGAAATCCAGTTGGAAAATACAATGCAGTTCTCTTTTTGATCATTGAACGCATTGCAGAAAATAAAAAATAAAATAAAATCACAATAGCAGCATCTTCCATTGGTGTGAAAATCATTCCTGCAGGATGAAAACTCAGCTGTTTACATTATTAATGAGGTGCTTAAAACGCAGTAAGAAACACCACAAAAGTCATAAGAAGCTTGTAAAAAGAAAACTTCTTTCTACTGAGGAATATCAGCCGTTTCTAGAGCAAGGAGTTCAAAGTAGATGGTAACAGGAAGCTAAACATTCACAGAGAAGTTATCTTGAGTCAAACTTCCTCATGGGATCTTACACTTGAGGAATTGCTGCAAGTGTGGAAATCTCTGTTAATGTAAGGATTTACTAAACCTGCAGGAAACACACTGACTGGCGTTTACAGCTAGCAATGCTAAGTGTAGAAATCATCATCGCACCTAGGAATACGAGGGACATGTAAAATGTAAAATGACTTATTTTGGATTTGTTTTGAAATGATAAAACTCTGTTTAACTGCAGAGCTATGGAACGTTGACTGCTCTCTCTCTCACACACACCATGTTGCATCCCCTCTGCTTCTGTTATAATGACGAAGTGCTGCCAAAGCATTATTTACTGTTGTAATAAATGAATTGATGATTTAAGGCTGCATTAAAAAGTTGGACATCTCTACTGTTTATTTGGAATCGAGCTTTTGATGGTATTTGAGAAAGCTGTCACAATCCCACTTTACGTAGATAGTAAAACCATTGTTTAATTGATGCAGGAGTCCATAAAAGTTGTAAAACTGGTGCATCACTAACCAAACTATATGGAAGAGACGTAATATGGGACAAAAAAAGAGCAAGACAGACATGAGTTTTTAAATAAAAGACAGACAGACTACTCTATTTCTAGAACAGCTTAGAGACAAAGATCTCATCAAATGCAGGCAAATATACACACACACACACACCAGCTCCAAGTCGGGCAAAAGGGATGGCCCATAATATTCAGAGGAAAGCTTTTCTATGACAACCAGTCTAGCCTGGAAACAGGGTCACGGCTCTCTTTGCAGAGCTGGCGATGCAGTGAAGCAGAATGGGCATGTCTGCAAGAGAGGGTGAGTGAGATTAGTGTGTATGTCAATCCCTGTCAAAACCTAAGTACCACACAAGACATGAAGTCTCTTACTGCTGGTCAGGATGCAGCACAATAAATACCTTTCATACATCTCTCTCTGAGACGGGAACAAATGACGTGACGTAATGGCTGGCCATACAACCAGCCGCTATGTCATGGTTCATGTTCTCACATCAGAACTACGGTTAGTTAACATAGCTGGAAAAAAATATGATAAAATTAGATTGCCTCATTTGTTTTGACAGTCGTACTTTAAGGTACCAGTATTTATTTTCACTTTCAATTTTGGAAGAACTTAAGCTGTGATAAAATGGAATAACTGATCTGTCAGGTTTCACTTACGCGTCTGGCTAAACGTCCAGAGTCCTTCTATAACATTTCCCATGTTATGTTTTAATTTATGAAAGAATTTTTAATAAACTGGATAC
Organism: Poeciliopsis retropinna; assembly: GCA_010277075.1. Taxonomy (NCBI): domain Eukaryota; kingdom Metazoa; phylum Chordata; class Actinopteri; order Cyprinodontiformes; family Poeciliidae; genus Poeciliopsis; species Poeciliopsis retropinna. The sequence continues at coordinate 7,039,076 of VMRM01000016.1, read as the reverse complement.
ATCCATGCAAATGTGTGTGTCTACAAACTGATCCAGTTCAGCATAACAGAGACAACTGAGGACACCCCAGTTTTCCTCCACATGGGAAGAAGTTGTTCACGAGGGAAAGCACATAAAGTTTAAGCTGATTTCAATTTAAAACCATATGCTGACAGCATTTTGTCTGGGTGCCAAAATCCACAACCAGATGAGATTAAAAAACAGACCCAGCTATCAACTCATCATCCTCAACTACAGGTAAAATACTCCCATCATCTTTCTATTCCCTTCTGTCCCTTTGGTGTCTAGTTTCTCATTTGTTTCCCCCTCTGCCTCCTTCGCTCTTTTGTTTGCAGAGTATTGCTCTCTGTTCCTGTCATGATGAATCAGGGCGAGGCAGTGATAGGCGCGGCGTTGTGATTCGGCCTCTGGCACAGATCTCCGTCAGCTTCCTCTCGCCGTCCTCAAAGCAAATGCCAGGAGTTGGCCTCAAAGCAATGTGGGGCAAGGACGAGAGGGAACGCATCCGTGTGCCTGGATTTTAACAGACTGTGCAAGTTTGTCCTGAAGTAAGAGATTGAGGGGTGCGTAAAAAGAGACAGACATCAAATTTCACTCATAATGTTGTTTAAATCAGCGTTTTGGATGGATTTTTACTAAAACAAGAAGATTAATATCTGTGAGGAGGCAACCAGAAACTGTGACAGGATAATCAGGTTGAAGAGTTTAATAAAGTTCAGTTTAGTTTTCATTAGACTGTAGCAGATGTGTCAAAGTTTGAAATGCTACTACCGAAGCATGACTCAAGACATTTCCATATTAGAGCCCAAGTTTAAAAGTGACCTGCTGCAGAATTGAATGGGCCAAGCTAGACAAAATTATCATTTTTATCGTAATTAAATCTAGCCAAGCAACAGTAAATGTGAAGCCATTAAGACACAGATCAGCAGCTTGTCATTCAGTTCAGAAAAGACCTGTTCAAAACACGTTCTAGAATATGTGAGTAGTTATGCAATGGACAATGTCTGATTTCTGCATATTGATGAATCTCGGAAAAAACAATATCTCAACTAAAAGCAATTTTAGTCTCACTCTGACGTTCAATTCTTAAGGGTAGAGTTTACACTTTATAATAATTTAAATATTTAGTTGTCCATTAAAACTAGATTCACTACATCTCTAATCATAACTTAAAAATGTTCTAAAATAAAACCCTCTGCTTTACAGATACATTTTTTAACCGGGTGAATTTAATTTATGTTGAAATCAACTCTCACATTACTACCCTGCTACGTAAGACAGCTTTTAGGAGTTAAAATAAAAACACCAACTTTTTTCTACTTTTTGGCATGACAAAAAAAAAAAAAACATTCTGTTTTAGCTTCCAACTTTGTTTTGTAAAATTGAGATAACTTGACATTTTTCCAACTGGGATGAAATATTGAAAAGCACAAATGCAAACCTCAACTAACTACCTAAAGGAAGACAAAGACACACAAAAAAAACTATTTGCATCAGAAAGAATCAAGTTTCCACCCGTTCTTTTGAATAATTTCCAAGAAAAAAAATCTTTGGCTTAGCTGAAAAAAAAAACGGTAAAAAATAAGCCTCACCAGATTTATTTTCTGGAACTGTTTGTTCTCCACATTCTCTCTAATGACAGCTACGCTTACAGTCTGAGCTGACTACAAAAATGTTGAAAACAAAAGAAATAACTCAATCAATCTTCCACCATTTCCACATAAACCAGGGAATGCAAAGGTTCACATGTTTAACCAACAATGCACCTTGTGAGCTTTTATTTCTTACAATTCCATTTATCAAAATAGTTTTAAACCCAATGCATCTCATTGCACTTTCACCAGTTCAAGAGTTTATCAGTTTTACCACTTCCACTCTAAAGAAACAGATTTATACTGCTTCTCAGCAAAGGGACAACGGTTATTTCAGATAAAATATTTAGAAATCTGGAGTATCCTATTAAAATGGCCGCACATTTGCCACACTGATCAGTGAATAGCTTTGCTTTCTTGGCCCTCTGCTGACCCACTCCACTGTGACTCACTTTTTATAAAGACATCAGGTAAAATAAACAATGTAAAACAAAGAAATTATCTCCCTATAATTTAGGTGAAGCTCAATGTTTGATCAACCCAGCAGACATTATTTGAATCTTTCATTCTGCAGTTTCAGGATCAGTGAAAAACAGAGACACACTAAAAGAATTGATTTGTCATCGGTTGGTCAGAAACTAAAAATTATGTAACTTTCTAATCGGAGAACAAGTCATACAGTTGAATCTAAAGTTATTCATTCTCCTTGCAGATTTAACTTAAGTTATTGTCATTAAAACAAGAACAGGCATCTCACAAAAGACAATATAGATGAAATATAATAATTAAAAAAAGGTTCAGATTCATTTACATCTTATTATGGCGTGTTAAACAATTTCTTTTATTCTGTTCTCAATTATTCTCAAATATTTATTGGCATTCAAATCTCTTTTCGAATAGCTGACCAGCTTTTTGAATCTTCCCACTGACATTTTGACAATTTATCTTTGGTGAAGAGCTCAAAGTGTTTGAGGTTAGAAGGCCTCTTGGCCATCACCCTCATCTTCAACTCCCTCCACAGATTCTGTCAGAATAAAGCGACTAAAAAAACGACCAAACTACTTTAAATCAGAAACATATTAGTAAAATTAACACTACTGTACATTACACTCGGATCTGCCAGATGTATCAACAGTTTGATGGCGAGCAGGTCACGCTAAAAACACTAGGTAACGTATATGAGTTACTGGAAATATTTAGTATCAGCGAGAAATTTTAAAATGAAGGGAGATAAAAACTTCTAGAAAGAAAATTGTTTTCTTCTTTAGAGGTACGTCAGCTCTCCTTGTCAGCAGATAACAGGAAGCAGATTGTTTTAGAAAAATTGTCCCATTCTATCCCCAGTTTTCCCCAGTATATTATAAGCCTGGTGGGCCACCAGGCTTTCCATGTGCCCCCACCAGGCTAAGCATTACTTATTACAATTTTTTTTTATGTTTGCATTTTTGAAGACTTTATAATTGGTGTTCAGATATTAATCTTCCAATCTTTTAATTATCAAGTGATATTTTCAAACTTTCCTGTCAACTATAAACATTTAAACATGACAGGCCGCTGAATGAATCACAGCCCTAGCACCCAACCACTTAGCAAGTTTTCTGAGAGAAACCTGGTTTAGAGTACAATTCTGTCACTCGTGAAAATACAGCAGTTTCAAATGTTATTAGTGTTTTTGTAATCTCATGGTTGAGGTTAGGAAAACACACAGGACTGTAATAAATAATACTAATTGCTATAATGAGGCACTAAAGATGGCTTAAAAACTCTACTCTGCAGCTACAGCTTTCATCTAAAAAATTAAACACCTACTGCGGAGCTGTGCAACAGTGACTGCTCTCCCACACACACAGTGTGACGTCCCCGCTCGATCTTAAATCGGTAATGACTCCTACACTAAACGAATGAACACAAAGCAGCACATCAGAGCTTTATTTCCATAAATACCAAGTTGGACACCTTTGTTAATTTTAAATAGATCCTGAAGTTTTATAGTGATGCAGAAAAAAGCAAGTTTATAATTTTTGTGTTGTCAAACAATCTCAGAAAAATTGTAATTTATAGCCGTTAAAGAGAAATTGAAATCGTCCAAAAGTGGGGTTGGCAGGTAAGAGCTTTACAACATTCAAGATCAAAATCCAACAGGTTCATCTCCAGCAGAAATCTAGGTGATGCAGAAGTTTATGTTGCTGTAAACTAAACTTCCAACGCAAAGACAGTTCTACTGAGACAGATGTGCAACAGATTTTTTTTTATTCTAGCTTTCCAAACACAGTTTTATCACCTCACAATAATAGGCCTACATTACTATAAAGTTTAAGTCCAGATCAAATGAATCACTCAATAATAAAGTTAAGTATGTGTCAGCGTAATCAAAGTCAAACACTGCTTTAGAGAAAAAACCATCACAGCAGCAAAAGCAAACCTCAGTTCAGGTCTGGCTCTGTCAGAAAACACTCACACAAACACACTAAACCATTAATCCTGTTATGTCCTCTTACAAGAGCTCATAGCAACAAACAGATGCAACCACGAGAGCATCTGCTGATTTAGACACGCACAAGAATCCCTCCATCCAACACTGGCACACACACAACGTGCTTCTGTATTTATTATTTCATAAACTCACCTACTACTTGACAAAAGTGAAACTATCTTCAAAAATAATCACATGACTTGGCTGCTCTTCAATATAATAATGGCAGAAGGGATGAGAAAAGGTACTGACCGTGACTTGGGCTCAGAGCCATGTTGCCAGAATTCAAGGCGTCATCAAAACGAGCAAATATCGTCTGTAGCCTGGGAAAAAAGGAGACGAAAAGAAGGTTAAAACAAAACGCAGCCGCATGCCAAACTGATCGCCCAAGAGCATCGGTGAGTAAAATATGCGAAATGACCAGTCAGACGGTCATCATTGACCGAGAAACAAACAAAGGTGCCCTGGATCAAAAGTGAGAGTATCATCAGCTCGCAACATGTGGAGCTCACGCTCATCCATCTTTCAATATGTGGGTGTGTCTCACTCCGGGTGCCACAACTCCAGCATGATCCCCCCCAAAAAAAACATGCGGCTCAGATCCAGACACACAATTAGAACTGGACTGTTGACAAAAGAAACTTCGCCCCTGCTTTACAAGGTACAGATAAAATATACAAACTCACAAAAATAGAACTGACTTGCAATGAGAAAACAAGGAAAATGAATCATGTTCACTTACATCCATTATTGTGTCATTTCCACATATTTAAATATAAATTCATTAAAGGTGTTGCCCAGCCCTCTACCTGTCTTTCTGCCGTTTGGCGTCTAGTTGCAGATTGGTGGCGACCAGATTGCAAAACAGCTCCCGATGACAATAATTAGCCGTGCATCTGGCTCCTTAGCCGTGCAGCGTTTTCAAGCGGCTCTCTTCCCTTCAGAAGCATCTCGCTCGTCTGTTTGGTTAAATATATTCTTGTGTTTCGTCTTCAGCAGTCATTTGTCTTCGAATCTCTCCCGGAGGACTGATTAATAGGTTGCTGTGCGACGTTGCGTTACCCCCCCATGCTAGAGACATGCTCTGGTCCTTAACTCCCCTCGGCTCTTTGTATCCAACATGGTGCAGTGGCTCCGAGAGGGAGGGAGGCAAGGAGACGAAAAGAGGGAGTGGGGAGGGTGAAAGAGAAAGAGAGGGAGAGCCAAACAGCAAGAGACCGGAGCATGCCAGAGACATGCGACAAAGCTCCACCTACAGCTGCGTGGACACACACCGAGAAATATCTTAAGATCCGACTCTCAGACACTTTAAAAATCTGTCTATGTGACAGACAGAGAAAGAGTCATGTGGGTCAGTCTGTGTGACGGGCAGCAAAGAGATTCAGTTACCCTTTATATAACCTCCCTCCTAAACTCAGATACACTCATTATCATCTGAGGGGGAGGGGTTACATGGCCGACAGGAGAAAGAACAACACTGCTCCTTCTCCGATACAACATCTCTCCACTTTTCCTTTGCTGTACATTTCCCCTTCCTCTGTATTTTAATAATCACAAAAAATTTAAATATGTATAAGAAAAGAGAAACCTTTAACTGAATAAATCACAGCAAATGTCTGATTTCTACATTAGACCAAACACAAACAAACACACCAGTGCTGATAAACCCTACATACACAGACCGTGTGTTTACACAGGAGACAGACTGGCTTAATATGCACAACACATGACACATGGTCGTAGCCAGCATTCACAGCCACACGACTCATGCTGAGGAGTCAGCATACAGGGCTGACTGCTGCTCATATCTCACACATGGAAGCGCGGAGAAAGACGAGATCGACGCTGCTCATGTTAAAGTTTCAAAAATAAAAACCAAAAACCTTTTTTTAGATGATTGAATGCTGTAATTTTCACCCAGTTCTGTTTCTCTCTCCCCAACCCCTTTGTGCCCCGGCTGCCCCCTCCCGCCCGCTCCCCTCAGTCAAACGGCATTGTGCTCTGAATGAAAGTGCTTCTGTGTGCGGTGCAGGACAGAGTGGTACATGGTGTGGCCTGGGACAGACCGAGTGCCAAAGCCCTGGGACTCACAGACCCATCGCCGAAACACACACACAAACCAGAAAACCTCTCGTCAGTGAGTTCAGAACAAGAGATGAGCGAGAAAAAAAAAACCTCACCGAGCAGCTGGAAGTCCTCTCTTTCCCAGGTCTGCTCTGACTTTCTCTCCGACGTGACGATAAACATCCACCAGTGTTGTTATAGAAGCCTCTCGGACCTACAGAAAGCAGACATCACCACTTTAATAAGACACACACACACAAACAAGCTGGGAGTTCACCTAGTATCTAAAGTAATTAGTCATGCAGTTTGTAACACTTTAGACTCTTTTTGACCTAGTAAATATTACACAAAATGCTGTAAACACTCATTAAAATCTAATCCCTACCGTACCTCCACTAGGAGACATCCAATTTGCTAATTCAACTGAAAAGTGTTGTGATTGGGTAGCTGGATTTTTGCTGAAGGAATTCGCTGTGAGTGAGACAGAGACGGCTTGTCGAGGCTGTTGATTGGTCGAGGTGAAATGTGGGTAGCTAATGATTGGGCACAATACAGAAGAAGCAGAGCTCAGCTTTCCAATATTCTCTGCGGCACATTTACTCTCAACCCCTCACTCTGAGCTGTTGTGGGTGTTTAACAACTAGATGTTAGTGCAATGAAGCTCAGTGGGAGGTGAGGGCGCATAGCTAAGCTCATCCTCTCAGTAATAACAGTAATAATCAAAGCGCTGTCTCAAGATGTCTGAGCTGAGAATTCAAGCGCAGCTGCAGAATGATGCAATAAAAAGCAACACATTTTAAAGAAAATAAAGTGTTGGAAACATAAAATGTAACAAATTATGCTAAATTCTCTGTTTCGTTAGCAACATTAGCATTCCTCTGATTCACAAAGAAAAGGATGGACACAAGAAAGTAGAGTTTTCACCCCTAGACTTCTGAGTAACAGATGCACAATATACCATTGTTGCAATATCAGGTTGCACATCAACAATATCACTGTATGAAAAGTGATATTTATATGGTTTTATTTGCAATCTGAATGAATCACACACTCTGCATGTCATTAAGTGTTCAGCCGACTGGATGATGTTTCACTTTATAACCCCATTTCTTAATCTTGTACAGTTCTGCACTTTAGTATGCACTTACTAGAAATTAATAAAAATTAAACTGTGTTTTAGACTTATCAAACATATTTCTGGAATAATGGCGTTCAGCCAATGACCTGGCCTTCAACAACGATTACAGTCACTCCTACGGTCCTTTGGGAAAGCTAATTGCTAACTGCTGAAGCATTTCCACTTAACATGCGTCATGTTAAGTTCGCAGCTTGGGGTCAGCCTCATCTAAAATTTCAGCATTTCACATGTAAGCCCAGCTATAGCAGCTCTCAGCAGAACAGGTTGATGGTCATTTCATCACTATGCTTTGGCATTAACATTAAAATAGCTGACTGTGCACTAAGGATTCTTGTAGTTTCTGGAACTGTGACTGACTTCAGATTACAGCTGGCAAACTCTTTTTTTCTGAGTCACATCAATGATTCTTGCCACATAAATCTGTTTATGGCTGCCAACAATCCTTCAACTGTGCGAACGGTATTTGCTGCCAAAACAACAAGTTCAGCACGATGAACACTTACACTAGTCGACTAACTAGTGTAAAGCATTCATTTGCTGTTCTACGCTCATTTTAGATACATTATGCAGCCATTTCTTTATTATCATTCTACATAAGCCAATGCAAATATACTAAAATGTATTTTCTTTATTACAATTTAACTGATACACAATGAGAGAGAGAGAAAGAGAGGGAGAGAAAACGTGTAAGCTTGAATTGTTGAGTGGCAACTTGCATGGGATGATTAAAGGCAAAAAAATAAAAAATAAAATAAAATCTAAATCTTTATCTGACTGAACCTGGAATAGAATCCAAGATAATTCATCTAAAATTACTTACTTTAAAGTCACATTGAATTAAACAGATTTCAAAGGACAAGGACTGTTTACCAACTCATCTAAATGATTTAGATATTTACACACTAGTCTGTTCCTGTCTCAACATGTTTTTGCCCGCATAAATAAAGGAAACAAAAGCCAGAGCATAATTCAAACTAAATGATGCTGCTCGTCTTACCTGTGGGTTCTGATCTCCAGTCAGAGTGCAGAGATGTGGAACTAATTTGCTGAGGCTGAGCGGCTGGGCTCCATACCTGAGAGAGGCAAACAAAAGAAGAAGACAAAGTAAATACAGAAACAGGAGTAAGTTGATTCAGCTTTACGGTAAATACCCCTTAGTACACTTTGTTCTTTTAAAAATTTAAGTGGAAAACTAAAAAAAAAGGAATAAAATGCTCTGTAAATGATCATTTGTTTTATCATTCCACTCAGTTTCAAGGCAGCAATGCCTGACATCTTCTGCATTATCATCAGGCGGCAGCTTAAGACTTCAACACAGAAAAGCCACCTACTAAAATGATGCTAAAATTTGCTGAAAATTCAGATTAGTTGTTTGGCTGGCTGTGCAAACTTAAAGTAGAGACCACCACCACCCAACACGCGCCGACAAACAAAGGTATTTTTATTATTATTCCTGAAACACATTTTGTGCGATGACATGTTGACCCTGCCGAGCCCTAGCTTACCACGGCTAAAAAGCTCCTGCAATTCTCTGCATCCGACAGGAGAAAATCTTCTTAGAATTACGGGAGGAAGTGAGATCAAACTAATTCATAAAAACAAATGTTTGTGTCTGAACTGTGACGCCGCGTAACCGAGGATCTGTGGGGTTTGCTTCGCCTCTACGGAGACGGAAACAGTTAAGAGGATTAATCCTAGACACAGAGAACTTGTGTGTTTCTTCGACAAAGTGGGTCAAGAAACGTTGTAGAAACGCCACTGGTGCCCCTTCTGGAGAAAGTTTTGCCAATTTCTCCAACTTTTCAGAACATAAAGTTATTCTATATGTAGGAACATGTTGAGGATACAGAAGGTAAACTGATTTAAAACTTGTCTTCAACTCTATTTAAATGTCATCCCGACTGCGCTGAAAAAGAGGAAGTTACTCACGTGCCGAGTGTGGCGCTGAGACAGAGGCAGATTCCTTCTCGGCTGCGGAAGTTTTTGTGTTTAAAGCCAGGAGTCAGCCTTTCCCACACGTTCTTGATAAGAAATAATGTTGAGCAGGACGAGAGTGAGAGGAAGAGAGGGAGAAAAGACGTGAGGAGGAACAAGAAGAAAAACGTCCAGGTTACAAACTTTGCTAAGCACGAAGCACATGGACGGTATCTGCAAGAAATGTTTGTGTGTCAACATAAAAGACAATGAGGATGTGGCAGCCGTAATTTTTTTTATTACCCAGAGGAGGGAGCCAAATCCAACAGATTCTAGTACTGAGAGTAAAAAGCATGGCTGTGATGTTCGGTTGATGCATCTGTATGAAGCTTAAGCATGTACTTTTGTAAAATAGAGAAAAAATACAACAATTAACACAAATTACCAGATGTCTTTAAAGTTAACAAGAAAATATGCTTAATAAGTTCCTAACTGGAATTTTTCTTGTAGTTTATACAAAGTTTCCTCCAAGATGGCGTTATACACAGCTACACCTTTAATTTGAAGATGCATGCAGGATTTATCTGCTCATGTCAGCATGTGTCTCACCATGGGTGACGTGGTCTGCTCCATGAGGCGAAGGATGAGAGCTTGGCTGTTCTCCCTGACCTGATCCTTCCCGTCACCCAGCCGGTCCACCAGGGCTGGCAAGACTACAAACAGAGCAAAAAAAAGAAAAGAAAAACGAAAAGACATGAGGGAGGGAACGCTGATGAGAGACAAGATGGGGATAAGTCTGCTCAAGATTAAATGCAAGAAAATCAAACCACAAATGATGCTGAATTCAACAGTGTTTGGACATCAGAGGTAATAAAGACTGCCCCCAAGTGGAATGATTTCAAAACACAATAATAAACAAAGATAAAAGCTTACATTTAGTAAAGTATGTAGGTTTTATCAGACTAAGAGACTCAATTTATAGAACATTTAACAACACGATCATAAACATGAAGCTTTGAAAGGTCGTGGAGAAAGAAAGAAAGGAAATGAGTAATGGATTGTGACCAAAATAACACCAAGGTCATCAAACGCTCACATGTCAGCAAGCTCTATGTAATCCAGTGAGATAATGAAGAACAGAAAGAGAGTCTTTAAATGCACAGCTGAAAAAAATAGGACAGCATTAAGAATTGAAAATTTGAAATATCGTTTGAAGCAGCATATTGGAGAGTCAAAGAAATTACTTACAAAATCTAATAATCCTCAACAGTAATGTCTTGCCCCCACCCTATCTACATCAGCAGTAAGGGCTAAAAAATGAAATAAACTTTCACTCTTGATGCTTCAAACCTGGACATAAATCGACATAACGCTGCCTTTGTTAGCGTTCTACGGTAGATGTTATAAGATGATAAATATTTAAATAAAGTAGGGGTGCACCTGTTGCAATTTTCTGTCTGATTACCGATCTTTTAAAAAGCTTAACCTACCGATTCCGATTTTTGGCCGATGCCAATTTTTTTGTCTGAAATGTTGCTCCATATAGCAAGAAAGTTGTTGAGTTGTCAACAGCGGGGTTACTATTGTTTATTGTAAATGTGCAGACATGACTTGGTGGGCTAGTCTGTCAGTCAAACATTTCTCACCAGAGAACAAAAGAGGACAGTGATTGAGTCTAATACCTTTGCCGAGCTCGATAAGATCAGTGGATAAGATCGGCTTCACATGTAAAAATTGGCTGATCACTGATCTCCCAAAATGAAGGAAATTGGCACCGACAAATCGGCTGCCCGATAAATCGGTGCGCCCCTAAAATAAAGTATTTTTATATTTCTAAAGCATTCAAATGCGATGAGAATCAGACAATATCTGCTCTTTTTCTGGTTAAGTGAACACACCCTTACTTAACACTGTGTCCAGTCTCAGAGGTCAAAGCTCAGATCTGAATGATTATGTCACATGCAGCTAGAGCGGATTCCAGTTGCACGTCCGGATTATTTATGGTATGGTAAATAAAGCAGACACCATACAATAAATAATTCAAGTTGATGTCTTATTTCTCTCCATTCCATGCACACAAACAGTAAACGGGCATACTGATAAGAGATTGTGCCTTAGAATGTCAGCCATTAACAGCAACACTCTTCTGTGTTTACTGAAAGTCACTTATTTCCATTATCAGCGAGGTGTTTACGGATGAAGTCACATGAAACCCAAATGGCATAAAACTATTTAAAAAGACAAGCCTGCTGTTTACTGAGGCTGCAACTTAAACAAGAAGTAAAAATTCCAGAAAAAAGTGAAAGGATGAGATTTGATGGGATATGCTATGTTTAGAATATTAGTAGTCATTTTGAAATCACAAAGTTAAGGTAAGAGTTTCTATATTAAATGAAAGGGAGAGAGAATCTGAGCTGCACAGTTGTGGTAGCCGCGCTAACCGCTAATACGAGATGCTAAAAGCTGATTTTAGACTCGGCGCTGCAATCACTTTGCATTTTATTTAATTAATAACAGACCACTTTCAGGGGAAAATAAAGGCTATAAAAACATGCTGGGCAGACTCTTTGTGAAAGATCCTAAAAAGAAAGTGAAAACTGCTTCAAACTGGTATCAGCGAGTCAAAACTGAGATTGGAAATTGAGCATGAAAGTGGAATCAGTGCATATCAATACTACATAGTTCTAAATGTTGTTTATAGTAAAAACATAGTTCTAGTTTTGACATCAGAAACAAATCTAGTACGTTTTTTCATGTCCTATAATTAAAACACAAAATGTTCTAAATTTTACATCAGATAAAAATAGAATATAAACTTTATAAAATGTTGTTTTGCAACTTTGTCTGGTTTTGTCTGACCCAATAATGACCTCTAACCTTCATTCAATTAGATACAATGTCAATAGACAGAGTGGCTCATGTACACACCAACACACACACTCACTCACTCCTACCCACATTCCCTGAATGAGACATCAGCAGAGAGATGATGTAATCTGTCCTTTAACTCTGTGTGGAAGTTATGCTACCACAACAGCTGGTTGCCTCGGCAACAAGGACAATACCCTCAAACAGAAAACACTACAAAGGGGGGGAGGATTGCTGGGCACATCACTCAGTGGAGTAAAAATGAAAACGTACACAAATCTCCCTTCAACAGCAGAATGTCATTGATAAGTGACAGGAATGCTGGCCAATCACAGTCCGGCTTACCCGTCAATCTGCACACACCGAGGCGTAATTAAGTTAGAGTGCGGCACAAAACGAGGCCTGCATGTTTCACCTCGGCTTCCACTTAGGATAACTTGGCCGGATGGCGCGCAGCACTTTGTCAGAGTGCATGTACGCACATACGCTGTAAATTCAGCAGCGCTGTGCAATATGTCAGCCCTGTAAATCAATGCAATCACTCAGTCTGAATGATCTCATCTTCCTCCTCCTCGTGTGCAGGTGGGTGGATGAAGAAAGGGAGCATTGCAGGGGAAAGATGAAGTCACACTGAGGAGGGGATATTCCACAGCTTTACAAAAAAATAAATAAAATAAAGACTTTCGAACCAATCTGAAGCGCACAGTTTTATAATAATAGCAGCTTAGTTTTGCAGTGTCCTTGACCACGACTGGATTGAAAATATGTCTGGTGGTGAACTGCACAGTGTGCTGATGAGGCCGGTAATCCTGGAGTGGCACTGCAGGGTTCAGCATGTTTGCTGGTGACAAGATGCAGTCTGACACACACACACACACACACAGCTGGCACTCACAGAACACACACATACACTCCCAATGAGTGTGAAATCTGATATAGGTTTGAGCCACTAAGGTCATTAACACAAGGCGCGGTTATGGGGTGTAACAGGGTGACCTACAGCGCAGCCTAAGTATAGAGAAGTATAAAAGATGAGGAATAGAAAAAGGGGGCGGAGCCAGGAAGAAAAAAAGTGGAAGCGAGAGACAAAACGAAAACACACAGACACACACAGTTGCTGAAAGGACAGTGATTATTTAACAAACTACACCACTCATAAGAAAAGAAACACAAAACTGAGCACATAGGTTTGCTTTTGTCCATTAATACAAACAAGACTTTGGTATGAAAACAAGAAGGCAAATTTATGCGCGACTAACTCTTTATGCCAGTGGATAAAGAGTTTGAGCCACGGGAAGAGAGAAAAGAAAGAGATCATTATAATCACTTCTACAAAAATCTGAATAAGACGTTTGTGTTGGCTTAAAGAAAATGGGTTCAATCTGGTTTGTTGGTACATGTGCAACGAAGCTGCCGCTAAACTAGTTTTCACTGGTTTTGGGCGCTAAACGAAAACAAAGCCTGCCCAGCGGATGCAAGCTAACCTTTGGATTCAAGCAGAAAACACAATTTTTAAAAAAGTAAAGTGAAATCTCACCTGTGCCAAGGTATCCTTTGAAGCGCTCTCCCATGCGGTCCACGAATGCCCCGCAGATGTCTATCCCTAACAAAACCACCTGTAAAAGCACAGAGAGAAAGAAAAACAATGCTTATAATTGGCCGTTTCGCCTTCATTTTTCCCACATCAAACCAACCAAACCAATTCACGTGAGCCCACAGAAACCAAAACTGACATTTAATCGTTCACACTGAATGAATCTAAATTTGCTACTTCAGATAACTCACATATTACAGAAAAAATGTCCCAACTAAAAGACCAGGTTGAGTTTCTAAACATACTGACCATAGATCGAAAGCTAGCATGGATTTGGACAGATTAAAAACCTCAACACTATTGAAACAGACAGTAACTAATGTGCTAAAGGACAAAAAACACAGAAACGTAGCTCATCGCACAAGTAATGTCAACGCAAATGCTGTTTACTACACTGTTACAAATAGTACCCTCACATTTTAGCAGTACCAAACACGGCCCAGTCTCCGTCGGCCAGCGCTTACACCAATATTAGTTCATCAAATGGCAGAGAACCGAATTTAACCCGCCTATCCAGCATAGGACTGTGCAGACGTTCAGGCACCCAGTTATCGCCCACACTTTCCAGAGTTCTTCCAGCCGATCCAAGGCGGACCCACCTTCCCTTTAGGAGCTTTAGAATGTGGATCTTTAATCTCCACTGAAAGACTTTGCTTGCCAAAAATCCCAATGCAGAGAGCAGCTGTTCTGGTGCAGATCTGGAGAGCCAGGTTTGCCTCCCCATGTGTGGTTACAGATTTTGGAATAACTCCATATTAACACGCCCTGGAAGACGACACCGAATTGGTAGAAAGTGATCATTATGGATAAAAGAACGAAATCTGTTTGGTCCACAAAAACATCCCCCCAATGTGTCTAAGTTTGCTCAAAAAATCTTCACTGATGTTTAAATCTCCTTGCATACTTGTCAGTATCTTCTATTTAAAGTTTAGTGCAAGAGGGCAGTAGTTAATCCCACACAAAGAAAAAATGCAGCCAATTTTCTTAAAGTTAAAAATTCAGTTAAAACACTATTTAAATAACCCCTTGCAACAAATACATTTGCTTGTGACAACACTAATATGGACAGACACATATTTGTGTCTGGAAGTGGAGTTTTTCCACTTTTCCTCTGATTAAGATCACATCCCGATGCTGCTGCGCTCCTGGAATGCTTTTGTTGGCAGCGTTCCGGTAAAACTGCAACAGCCAAAAAGAAAATCCATTTAAAGAATATTTGCCAGACGGTCCAGCAAAAGGATCAGAGCTGGACCGCAGTTTTTCCCCTATTTTGGTCAAAGGAAGACTGAAGCCAGGTGACTGTGTTTAAGGAGTGAGGAAAAGACAGAGATGAAGGACAAAACAACACGACAGAAAACAACAAATAAAATAAATAAATCACCTGGAGAGTAAATGCAGGCTTTGGGTCAAAAGACCAACTTATACCAACGTTATTCAGGGAGAAAATTAGGGGAAAAAAGGGGGGAAAAGCAACATGATTCATGATGGAAATATCCCTCAGGCTTCTTCTGCCCCTCCTCCACCCAACAAGCGCCCACAACCATCTGGTATCATCTTCACATTGAGGAACGGAGGAGAAATGGAAAGGGCTATGCTTGTAATCAACCTTGACATTAGATTATCGAGGGAATCGGAGGTATGCGGAAGTGCTTTGCCAAATTATTCATCTCTCTGAAATTTTTACACATTTTAAGTTACAACCACAAATCTGAATGTATCTTACAGGGATTTTTTTTTTTTAAACAGACCAACTTAATGGCAAGTAAGTAGTTAAGTAAGGAACCAAGTGAGTGAAGTCTTTTCACAAACAGTCATTGTGAAAGACTGGTGAAGACCTGTCACAATGACAAATAAATTGTCCCAGAAATTATTGCAATAAATTATAATATTGTAGCAACACAATACAATAATGGCATAATAATGCATGTTTGCTCTCTCAAAGACAAATAAACTTTAACTTTGTACAGAGCACACTGCACTGGAAGAGGAAATTATTAAATAATATAAACAAAAACAACTAAAAAAATACATAAAAACTAAATAAAAACCATGAATAAAACGGATTATGAAGTCTCTATAAACAAAGCTGCCCTTCAAAAAATATTTGATTTATTACTTGTTGACGCAGGCTTAGTAGGTTGCACATTTGTTTTCAGCCTCCTTCTCTGTCACTCCTAAATAAAATCAGGTATGGTTAACATAACATCTGAACAAAAGAAAACTGTTTCACGCCATCAGTATCATAAAGACAGTCTATGTAGATGTGGTAGAAATAAAAAGAGGAACTACTAAAACTAGTCTTTCCTATTGCATTTCTATTTATAAACTGTACATAAATATTTGTGTACATAAATAGACATGCGAATTTATGGAATAGTGGCATGAAGTAACTGTTCAAAGAAGCCGCAACAAGTCCCATTTAAAAAAAAAAAAAAAAAGTTATGTGGTCCTAAACTAAAATTGTAAACACATCAAATCTTCAGTAAAGCACAGCGGTGGCAGCATAATGGTTTGGGGTTGCTACTGCAGCAATGGGAACACCTCAGAGCCGATGGGAAGGAAATATAAAATAAAAATGTCCAACACATGATACCTTCCAGACTCTTAACGAGGGAGCTGGAGGAATGAGACATTAAGACACTGTGCATAGTCAGCTCTATATGAAAGGCTCTTTGTAAAGGGTTGGGTTCGTAGGTGTGGTGGCTTATCCATCTAATTTGCACACCATGTAAAGGGTGTACAGAGAGGCTCAAATTGATTTTGAGATAAAAAAAGAAATGTTTAAATACCTAAAGATGTTCATTTAGTTAGTCTTTAAACAGGACATTTAAATCCTGCTTAAGCTGAAGAAATATTCCACTCTTAATGGGGGGGAAAAAAGCAGATCATTCCAGCTTCCACTTATTTTCATTAAATAAAATTATTACTGAATTCTCCTCATAGGATAAAATGAGAGTGTTGTTGTTCCGAAGAGACAGAAAACATTAATTCTGGTCTTAGTTTCACTCTCGATGCAATAAGCACATGTAGCTTTACTTCTAGTCACCAATCCACAGCAGAGAAATTAAATAACAATAATAAAAAAAGATTGGAACCATTGTCTGAACCCACCAACCAATAATGACTGTGTCACAACAGTTCCTGCAGCTGCTTCCCACAAAGCTGCATTGAATTCTCTGCGCTGGAAGGTTGTTGTTTTTTTTTCTTCCTATTAAGCACCTGCAGGAAGAGCTAGCCTTGCCGAGCAGCACGCTTAGTGCCAACATTTGACATGGCTTGAGTGGAAGATATTCTTTTTTTAGATATCATCTCATTTTGAAATTTCCAGGTTTTTGAAAACAATGAAAAACACTGGTGGAACATTTTTAAATGAAAGACTTGCCTATTAAAATATTTGGCTGTTTGGGTCCATCTGTTTCCTATTAAATGGCGAACGCGCTCCAGGAGTGGCGTTGCTGCGTTATTGGGGTTCTGACAAACAAGGCATGACGGTTTAAGTAGAAACACACAAATGACAACATCTGGGCTTTACTGTCTGGTAACCTAATCTGTCTCTGATCACTGCCAGAAGTGTTCAGTCATCTTAACTTGAACTGCACATATGCAGCGTCGTGCATTATTAATGCTTCCTGTTTGCATTTTCCAGATACGGCCACTTGTGATGATGAGATCAGGGTTTATGAAGTGAATCTGCTGTTCGGCAGAGAAGAATACAAAGAATGCCAACCCAAGGAAGAGATTTCGCTTTAATTCCTTACAGGTGCTCGAGCGTAAAAGCTTCACTTTGAACACACTGTAACATGTCTGTGGGTCACGACTTGCACTTTTCATTCTTTTTTTGACAGTGTAATTTTTCAGTTTTTGCTCTCCAAAAACTCCATTAAACGCCTTCTCTGTTCACCCCCCTCACATCAACTTTGTTTTTCCTCCATCAGGTCTCCTCTAGTTCGCCATCACCTTGCTGACTCAGTGTCTTCTTGAAACTCCTCCAGCTTTCTGTTCAACAGCGACAGGAAAAATAAAAGCCTGTTGGTAAGATGACCTTTCCAGGGACGCAAGCCCTACCCATCAGCAGCACGTGTCAATATAAAAACTGCCAGAATAAAGGAAAATGCTGGCATGTGCATCTGGATGCTGCACATAAAGCAGAAACATCACACTGCACCACATCAAGAAGCAACAGTCATGTCAATTTATGTTATGATTCTGCGATGTCTTTAGTTAATTGTTGCTTTTTATCTACTTTGATTTATGTTATTGTGATGCTGAGGCTCTACTTTAATTGTTTTACAGTATGTTGGTCAACACCTATTGGTTTTAAATATGTTCAGAAATACATTCCACTTCCGTTTCCGAGACCAATTTGAAATTTTGCATACAAAAATGTACTTGAATGTATCACAACATGGATGCACACTTGTATAAATACATGGGTACCGATACAAATTCAGTATTATCTGACAATTGAGATTCACACAGAGTAGCGGTGTCAACTCGATGCAAGCCAAGGCAGATGAAATATGCTTTAAGGAGGCTTTGTTATGCTGAACACACCATTACCGTGTTCACATCCTGCTGAGTAAATACATCTATTAAATCCAAATGCAACTTGCGAATCAAATTTCAGTCTGACTACAACAAACGCTTTGAGCTGCTTTGAGCAGCATGCAGAGAAAAGTGCAAAAAATATCACTCTTCTGTTTTTTTCTGGAATCAAAGTATTGCTGAGAGTACATTCGGGTACACAAAGGAAACAGTGAGAAATGGTTTAAAAAAAAAAAAAAAAAAAGGAACAAAAGACACCCAAAAAACTGAGGTTACAGGAAAAAAAGGGACAAAAATTAAAGGTCATAACAATGAACCTCCTAACCCCTCCCCCATCTCATCTATGATTCTCCCTGTGGTCCAGTCCTGACAAAGAGACTCTATCGCAGACACAGAGCAGCTCAACCAAAAACGATAATAGAAAGCCAAGAAACCACAGGAATGCGCAGGAAAAAGTACCCAGTCAGTGGGAAATTTAAAAATGTCTGCCTCCAACGTAGCAGGATTAGACTGCTGGCCTGCCACAGACAAAAGCTCCCTGCTTCTCACTCACTTCTGGGAGCACACTCGCATTAAAAATGCCTATAAAGCTTTAATGAGCTCACATGTTTGTAGTCTGAATCATAATTGGCTAATCAGATTTTCATTTTAACGTTAGTCAATCAGTTCTGCTTTAGTTTCAGTGAAACTAGGCATTTACCGATCCACCGTTTTTATACTCAGAAAGCAAATTAATTGAAAATAATTCACGAAGAGGCCAGCGGGATGCTCGTCCAGCACCACGACACCCTCACACGATGACTGTGCTGTTTCGTTTTGTTTTTCTTTTCCCTCCGTACCTTGAAATTGCTGGAGTTGATCCATCCCGCTAACTCGTCTACGGTCTTATCGAGCCGAGGCTTGTCCTGCTCCACGTCAGGGGAGCGATCTGGGTCGTTCAGGTAGTCTATGAGGTCCTGGCCGACCTGCAGTCTGCGTGTAACGTCCTTCTGCAGTACCTGCTGGTAAAAATAGTCCATGTTGTCATGATCCTCCATTGGGCACCCAGTGCCGAGCGGCCAGCGAGTGAAGCCGGGCCAAAGATCGAGGACAACGGTCCAGTCGACGGGGTGTCGAGAGGCTGAAATGCGAACTGTAGAGTCCGGTCAAGGAGCAAGGGAGTAGTGCAGTCCAAGTAGTTTTCGACTCAAGTTTGATCATCAATGTCTGTTCGATTAAAGATACTGTTTACTTTGGTGCACACATCATCCCCCCCAAAATAAAATAAAAAACTCCACTTGATTCGTTGCGTTAAAGTTTTTTTTTCTCGTTAAATACTTTTCTCAAGAAAAGACCTCAAAACTCAGCGAAACTTAATGAAACGCACAACCGCACTGAACCACGCTAAGGTTTCTCTGTACATCAGCATAACGCCAAACCAAAAGTCGTTATTTACTATCTGTTATGCTAACAAAAATAGCACTTGGCTAGTTAGCGCCCATACAAATAGCTTCACGTAGGCTAGCTCAGCCTGCTAACGGCCTATCGCCGGACTCCGCTCTGCTCTCCTATTTTCATGGCCACCGGCGCAAAAGTCTGTTAGGCTGCGATCCGGTCTGCGGGGAAGTTGTGCCAAACTTCCGCAACTGAAATAATAACTCCTCTCCTGCGTTAACAGATCCCGTTTCAGTCCAGAAGTATAGTAATCGTTGCTTGAAGTGAACCCGCTCAGAGCTGCTGGGAGGCTGCGCGTTGCCGGGTACTGCAGTTAATCAAGGGGTGCGACCACCAATCCTTGATCACCGCACAGCTAGCCAACACGATGCCTGATGTAAAATAACAACAAAAAGGACTATGTCTGACTACTTACTTAATTTTATTTACAGAATAAAGGTAATAATAATTTTAAAAACACGTATAATTTTTTTAAAATAAATTCTTCCGGGTAATTTTCTTCCCAAATTCAGAAATTAAATCTTATTTGTGTGGGCGTGCCTTCTCTCAGCATGGCTCGTTGGTGACATCTAGATGCCGATCTGCCGCAGTTTTCTTCAGAACGGCCCCTCAGATGTAGAGATCAATTTTGCTGAGAACTTACCGATGTTTAGACAAAAATACATTTTTTTCTCCTAACTCAGATTGTCACCACTTCTTTTTTTTTTTTTTAGCCATTTTAAATAAAAATACAGAACTTTACCATAAAGGAAGTGAAACATTTGCAGAATTAAAATGGGTATGGATTTTGGAAAAAAAATATTTTCCATGTACAATATTTTTACTTGAATTAGAAAATTTGAAAACAAATTCTATCATTTTCCAGATTGTGGAGGAACACTGGTTTCATTAAAGAGACAGGAATCGTTTACCATTAGTCATCTTTATTTGTTCATTTGTCTATTTTTTCATGTATTTCTTTATTTTTCTTAAACATAAAACTGTTAAAACTGTCAGCGGACATTAGTATAACAACCAGTCATGCCAGCTATGTATCCATCTAAATCTTAATCTTCCTTTTTCTTACTCTTTGATCCTTCCCACTGCCCTGCCTCTCTCCAAAGCTTTTAAGCACTTGGCACTAGACAGCATTAACCAGTTTTTTAGTGTAGCATTATCTCACAAGCTGGTTTCATTTTGTTGGAAACATTTTTAAGGGGCTCCATTTCCATCATGGCAAGAAAAATGTGAGATCCTGTTGATCTTAAGGCATACTAAGCAAATTAAACCAGCAATTTTAGGACTTTCCTGCAATCACATTTAACTTTGCTCGGTTTTGCATCTTCTGTAGTGACAAAAGGAACTCTGTGTTAAATCTAATAAATTATTCTGATAAATTTCTTCAGAAGTATAGGATTCTATTCTTAATAAATATTAATGCACTGGTTAGCAACTGTAAACAGCTGAATGAAAAGATATAAGCCAATTTATAACAACTTACAACAAAGGTAAAGTGACAGTTACATAGAACTATACTAGAGAGACTTTCAAATAAATACATTTATGTGATTGTCAAAAAACTTGAGGTGCCTTTGCTCAGTCTTGAAGCCAATCCTTTTAGCTCTCTTCGTATTCAGTTTTGAAGCAGTTCCACCTACCAAAGCTCTGATTGATATCCAGATACACACAGCAATAAATCTGAATACTGGATGTCACAGTCCCCTTAACTGTGTGCCACAGTCATATATGTGTAATAAACTACTCAGACTCACTCAGAACAGTAATGGGGACTGGAAACCTTCCGATGTAAACAGGTTAGCCTCTGCTGCTAACCTTAATCTGAAATGTAAACAAATGCTTCGGTGTCAAGTAGGAGATAGTTCACAGGGCTTACTGACAGGATTGGACCAGGACCTTCAAGCCAGCAGAACCACACAGGTCACAACAACAGAGGTCACTCTTTCCAGAAGCAGTGTAACAAAACACTTTTTGACCCTCAGGGTCTTGTCATAGGTCCTTCTTATTAAACAGCAACAGTTTTTACATTAAAAAGACAAGCATACGTCTCTTTCTGAATAGACAGCCATGGACACTTACAATAAGCACTGAAAAAAAATTAGTTGCAGTTGTTTGGCCTTTTCCCAGTTTTTGAGTGAGTTGCTGTGAAACTCATATTTTTTCGTGTTGCAAAACATTCTCTGTACAAACAGAATAAAGATCTGAACAAAAAGTTTCCCAGATGCACAAATAGGTCACATGTCCTGTTTTGTTGTATTTTCTGTTCGTCCCAAGTGTTCCACACTTCAGACTCAAGCTCGCTGTGTCGGTACTTGCACAAGATCTGCATGTCAGCCACATCCCGGCTCTTGTCTCTCACACAGTTGCAAGTCTATTAGCTGAAGCAAAAAGAATCACAGGATAGCCACATAAAGGTGACAAGTGATCCGCTGAGATGAAACTCTGGAGTTCATAACTCCAGAGTTTGAACTCTGAAGTTCAAACTCCAGAGTTCTCTCCATCCATCTCCTGGATGGAGAGAACGCCTTTTCTCATTTTTTACGTGTTTGAAAATAATGCATTTTGTTTTTGATGTTCCACTGCAGTCTGTTGCACCAAAAGGTTGGATATCACACGGTGCGTGATTCATTATGAAGTGGAGAACCTGTTTTTGTCTTTGGAGGATGAAGGAGAGAACAAGACAGAAATAAAGAAAGTCCGTCCAATCATATCTCTTTCCTTCAACCTCTCCAATCCCCCCGCGCTGCTGCAGTGCTGACTGGCGAGCAGGAGGAGAAAGGAGGGGTGGCTTAAACCGATCAGGGATCAGTGGAGATCAGTGCATGTATTGATCTATGATCAGGAGCAGTGAGTGGGTCCAGCCCCTCCCCTCTCCTTCACCGCCTACCCTAGCCCCCCCCTGTTCCTCTCTCCCTCCCACCCACCACCCCTTTGGAGCCCATATCAAAGCAGCAGGACCTGTAGACAGAGGTGGCCCCCTCTGGCCCTCCATTGTCAGAGGATGATGCAGCAACGGCACAGACGCTGGCCGCCTCCATGCACAGAGGGGGGAGGCGTTACTGGGGCAAAGTATGCGTGCACTTTGATATCCGGAAGCTGGGCCTATGAAATAAAGAAATACATTTATTAGTTTGGTCACAAGTTTAAATCCACTTATCAGCATAAAGATAAGTAATTAAATGTAATTTATTTGGAGCTTTTATTGTTGCCATGAGTTAATTTTGTATTAGTTTCAGCTGTGAAAAAGTCCTCCCCCTTTCTTTTAAAGTTTCTGAAATTCTGAAAAAACTTTGAGTAGAATTTCCTTCCGAATGCTTTCTGTAAATGATTCGCTTCATGATACCAATGAGCTTGAAGGGGCATCATTACCTCGTTCTATCTTTTTCCATTTCCTCACTGACCATGGATCAGTTACAAATTAATTACAGTTCTAACCTCAACTTGTTCTTAGAAAATATGAACTTGGTCCAGTACAATGGAAACCACATGCTCTATGCTCACCCGGCTCATCATTAGATTTAGCTAACCTACATGGTGCATCGGCAGTTGCTTCCAATCATTACCCGTCAAGTCAACAGATTGACATATAACAGAAACAATACTGAGAGTTTTTTTTTTACCTTTAATATTATTCTGATTGTACAAATTTAGAATTGTGTGGACTGCAATTATGTAGCCGCTCTTTTCTGCCGCAAAGGGTACAGGGGCATGTGTCCTGATTGCCCATTTGGTAAATGGTAGGCAGTTTATTTTTATGTGAGGATGGCAATTTGGGCAAGCTATCTGTACATAAATGGATGCTTTATAACAATCCCAAACACACATTAAAACAGGTTTTACGTGGCTTAAAATAAGAAAAAGGAGTGGCCAATCCCAATACCCAATTTTAAACATCATACAAGGTTTCACTCAGAAAACTTGCTAAGCCCAATGGTTGCGTGCTAGGGCAGTCAACCACGGCCCATCGTGTTTTTGAGTTAAAAATATTTAAAGTTGACATAAAATTTGAAAATATCACTTTATAATTATGTGTAATTGAAAGATTGGAAGATTAATACCTGAACACCAACTATAAAGTCATTAAAAATGAAAAAAGTTTTTAAAAGACTTGAATAAATAATAGCAATTTTTAGCCTGGTGGGGGCACAAGTAAAGCCTGGAGACCGGCCAGGCTTATAAAAAAAATGTATGAGCTAGTCTATGAGAACAAAACAAAAAAACAATCCAAATAAATTCTACAAATTCTGCCTGTATGTGTGGAAAAACATCCAGCCAAAGACATGACAAAGGCTGGTTAATGGCTAGAAAAAGCATGTGGTCAAGTATGAACTTGGTAAGAGAAAATTTGCCCATTAGCAGTGGGAGTGCAAGTATGCATTTCATATGTATACATTTTGACTTTGTGTGGAAAAAAATATCCATAATAAATTAAAATTTTTCAATGGCAGACATGCCCATTATAACCGATCTGAACTGTATTGGCAGAAAGTAGGAGCTTTACATAAGCTCACCTCTTACAGTTTTTGCAGTGATTTCTGTAATTTGTACGCATTTTTACTGGCAAGAATGATAAATAGCACAGGATGAGACTTGCTTGCATAGACAAAACACCCAGAAAGGACATTAACTGAATGAGGCTGAAACTTGTTTATCTTCTGTAAGGAACGATAAGCCCTAAGGCCCAATGTTAGAGTAAGTAACGGGAGATGACCTCAAAATCTTCATGCAACATCGACCCATCAGTAAGTTAACTGAAATGTTGACACATGTTGATAATTACCCCACTAAATCCAGATCTATAATTATGTTATTTCAGTTTGTCAAAATAAAGAAATTTGATTTGCCAGTTGAAATTCATGCAAAGTTTGCCCTATTTACATTTATGAGCCTGTTTGTAAAATGTTGCATTTTATTATGTTTTGAAAAACTATTTTCCGCACAAAATTAGAAGCCATGTAAAAATCCTTCTCACCTAGAAAACAATGCTGAAAACAAACCAGGATTAATCTAATCAAAGTAAAATCCCTAAAGTGTAAATAAACTGCACCCTTTTCACATTAAGAAAAGAAAAAAAAACATGCGAATGAACATCTCTCTGTTTGTGCTGCTCACCCTGATGCGTTTGATGCCAGCCCTGGTGACTTGCTGGCAGTCGTAGAGTTCGATCCGTTCCAGACGGTGGCAGCTCTTGAGATGCTCCAGGGTCACGTCAGTGATGAGGGGACAGTTGTCCAGCTCCACCACTGTGAGGCGCTCCTGGCCACAGGTGCTGTTGCTAAGAGCTCTGATCCCGTCATCGGTGATCAGCTCGCAGTGGGATAGGGACTACCGGGGGCATGAGAGAACGGACGAAGACACGTTGATATATAGCCAGGCTGAGAGGGTTCTTGTACAAATTCAGACAGTGCAGATCTAAATGTTTACCAATGCTTGCAGCCGTGGGCAGTGGATTGACAGCTGAACCAAGGTGTTATCGGTCACCTAGGGGGAGGACAAGCTTGATTAGAAAATGTCTTCACATGTCCACACACAGCTTAGAGGCTGACATCTCAATGTGGAGTGATGCAAGATAATGTGTTGCAGTGAATCTCTCTCTTAAATCCTCGCTGCATTTAATAGTGATTCAAAGGGTATGCAAAAAGAATACTATAGAAAAAGCTTCTACACATAGTCATACTGCTCCAGTCTAACTTCTTCTCAGAACAACCAATAAAGTAGGGATGAGCGAGACAGACTTTGAATTTTGACACAATATCTTGCGGAACTACTTTGATAATGCTTCTTCAGTTTACTGAAAGAAGTGATATTTGTATCACTAAGTTGCACATAGCTGCATATTTATTGATACTCTTGTGGAGTGAGAGGATAAATGTATCAACAGTGGAGAAAATTATAAATATAACATTTTTGTTTTGTGTTATTATTTAACATCATTACATAAAATTTGTCATGACGACAATAAATCAAAATGCTTATGATGATAGAACATTTTTCACAATAAATGATAAGTGATACATTAAACGCCACATATTCACTTACCAGAATACATTCTTCTAAGTCCATTTTTTCAAGCTCATGACAGTTCTGTAAAAAAAAAAAAAATGGATGAGTTGTTCAGAAGTAAATTCAATTTAATTTAGAAAAGGTAAGTGAAATGGATGGTTGGCTCAAGACCCTTCACATTGATGTAAGACCCCATCCTGCCATCAACAATCAGCCAGAACGTGGATGATTGTTACTTATGGATGCAAAATGTATACATCATACTGTCAAGAAAAAGTTCAGGTAATGTTTTTACTATGAGGACAAGGTATGAGGAGGAAAAGTAATGAGCAACAGGCTTTATACCACAATCACACAATAGTCCCAATGCAACTCAAAAAACGGCTTGAGAGCGTTGGTGTGATCAGATCCGTGATCAGGAGACAATATACCAACTTTGAATGTTGTGCAATTCCATTAAACAACTTTTTGCACTCAGTAGTGCACAGTGTTCAACACATAAAGCCCTCCTAACCTTCTCCTGATAATCTGATGAATCAGTGGTGTTCATTATCCTCACAGAGTAGCTACAACTAATGGTGGAGGCGCAGAAACCTACCATAAACACGGGTAAATTCCACACATTGAGAAGTAGTCATGTCCAGTAGTACTGTGGTCCAGAAGATCATGAGTATGTCTTAGTCTGATGTGAAAGGGATTGCTAACGGAGTGACCAGTGACACAAACTAATAAAACTCACCCTTGCAAGAACTGTGAACCCCACATCAGTAACAAGCGAACATCGCGCAGCCTCAAGGATTCTTGCAAAACAGAAAAAGTTCCGATAAGCAATTGGAGGCGCGGCAAATATTTCCATTAAAGAAATCTGTGACCAGGAGGGGGGACTGACACCAATCATAAGCTTCAAATTCAAATTACAATTTTATGCATTTAGATAAGCCAGTTACGTTTAAAGTAATGTTACTTACTTGAGTTGAGGACAATTTAGTCCCATTGCAGTCAGAGAGGCATCAGTGACATTACTGCAGCCAGATATGCAGAGGATCTGCAACTTGTGGCATCCCCGACACAAACTGACCAGGCCTTCATCTGTTATTTGCTGGTGGTGTCAGACAAAGAAAAAAAAGTTAGAAGAACATTCAGTCGCACAAACATTTCCCTCAGTTATTACAAATAGTTAGTCCATTCAATAAAACAGCCCTTAGTGAAATGCTTGACTTACTGTGCAGGACTGCATATTGATGGTGGTCAGTTCAGGGCAGTGCTTCTGTAGGTGCTTCAGTGCGCCATCGTCCAGCTGGATTATAGCAAACATTATTAGTGACATCTGTTTCTATAATTTAGAAATGAAATACTTAATGTCACATTTCTCAAAAGAAAAATAAAATGTATAAATTTTTCCAAAGAGATTAATAACAACCCGAAAGTGTGTAAAAAGGCACAAATCTTTCCAGCAGAATCCGTTATAATTTTTGAGAAGGGTGGAATTTCACTTATTCAAAAATTAGGAATTATAGATAAAAAAAATAAGAAGAATTACGCCAAAAAGTCCCAGAAATATTTTAGAAAAAAAAAAAGAAAATCATGGATATGTCTGAGTTTGAAAAGTCCAAACTTTTAGACTTTTCAAACTCAGAAATGTCTTCTTTTTTTTTTTAGAAAATTTGAGATTTTTTGCCAGAAATTTACTTCCTTTTTTCTAACACCCCATAGTGGATCTAAAATTTTATAACGGTAATTCATACAAACAACTATATAATAATGTACTGCAAAAAGAAACAGTAGTAAAATTAAATAAGTTGTGTGTTTTACCTGCGTGCAGCCTCTGAGGAAAAGTGCTCGTAAACCAGTGCAACCTCTAGCCAGGGCCTCAATGCCGTCACGTGTAATCTGGTCACACCATGACAGATTTAACATCTCCAGCATTCTGCAGCCGTCGCTAAACAACATCCACACGAAAACAAAAAAGGTGTGAAAATCAAGGCACTTTGACAAACAGCGAGCGATTGCAAAACATTTAAGTGTGTAAGACCTGCAGATTTAAAAGTAGGGCCCAGACCCAGAAATACCTGAGGGCCTTGAGGGAGTGGTTGGTGACGGAGACGCAGGAGGTGAGATCTAACTGTTTGAGCTTGGAGCAAAACTTGCTGAGGCTGAGGCAGGTGCTGTCTGTGATCTTGGTGCAGCCGTTCAGGTTGAGCACTTCGATGTTTCTACAGTTCTGAGCAAATGTCCTGGGAAGCAGGTGAAGCGTTAGAAAGGGAATTTCTCAAGAACTGTTTCATTTTTTTAACTTAAAAATCAGATTGTGGGAGTCAATTCACACAGTTTAATGGGCCCTCTTCTTTCACATGTTGCTCTTATTCGAAACTTTCGACCCTTAGCCACATATTGAACGTCTTTATAGTGCATTTCAAAAGTTTTCATACCCTTTGAACGTGTTACAAACTAATGTATTTCATTGGGACTTTATGTGATAAAGGAGAATAACTGAAAGCTTTCAGACTTTTTCTAACAAAAATCTGAAACATGTGCCATGCATTGTATTCACCCTGACAGTTCTGAATAAAATCCAGAGCAACTTCTGCAGTTTTCAAAGATTAATGTAGGTTAGAGAGCAAACGGGCTGAAGAAGGTTGTTTGTTCAGATGGGACCAACATTTAACTTTTTTTGACCCTCGTTTGAAAGGCCATCCTAAAGGCAAAACAGGGTGGTGGCAGCCTCATAATGTGGGTGTGCTTTTCTTCAGCAGGGAGAGCACAGCTGGCTAGATTTTATGTGGCGGTGTCTAGAGTCAAAAATAAAGTGCATATTCACAAATTTCATTGTCCCAGCCAAAGTCCAGATCTAGATCTAATTGAAAATCTGTGTCAAAACTAACATTTCTATTTACAATGTTCAAATCAATCTGAGCCATTTTGTAAATAACAATGGGGAAAGATTTCAGTCTCTGAATGTCAAAAGCTGGTGGAGTCATACCCAAAAAGACATACAGCTGTACAAAGATGAACCACATTTTTTCTTCTTATTTATAAAACACTTGGAAGATATACTTTTGTTGGTCTGCCACATATGAAGTCTCAACAATCCTACAATTACATGACAAATAAATGAAATACATGGAGGAAATTAGAAAGCGTTCGAGTAGGAACATTTTTGTAAACCTGCTTTTTATAGAAGCAATAGAGCCCATCATACAAAAGAACTGTATAACAAGAAGTTGTTTTTTCCTTCTTTTTTTTGAGTGGGTACAAAGTAAACTAGGATGAAATGTAAATAAATGAGCTCCCAGTAGAATCCCCACGGAATGAAGAAGTACAAGCTGCTTAAACTTATAATCACAGAAGCAATAGCAGCAAGTACACAAACCAACAAGAGAATGAGTTTTTCCTTTATTGAAAAAAAGATCAAAGCTGAAGTAGACTCATCTAATCAGTGTGTGCCAAAGAGACAATGGGAATCTCACTTCATAGAAGCATCTCCAACGCTCAGGCAGCCCCTGAGGCTAAGCTGCCTCAGGAAGCCTCCACAACGCTTCGAAATGTTTTCTACCACGCGGCCCTGAGGACACAAGGCCAAACAGAGAGACAGAGCAATGTGAGTGGGCAACAGGACAGTGGATCATCTGAGACGTCGCAGTCCAAACCAAAGCCTACTGACCCAGAACTAAGCCTTCAACTGGGTAATGCTTACATTTACACATGCAGCAAATACATTACTGTCCACTCTATGACCTTCACAATCAGAAACACAGGACTCACTTCTATGTCAGTCTGGAAGTTGAACAAGTCAATCTTCTGCCAGTTGCTGCCATCTAGAGCCAGGACGTTCCACGCCTGAGAGGGGGACACCAGAAACGGACAGGGAAGTGGGTCAGACAGAGGTCCAGAGGGGCGAAAGGCATTTCCTGAAGCATGAGGGAAGCTGGTAGAGAGCCAGCCTAATGGCAAACTCATGAAACTCAGCATCAATACATTAAATATAATTTATTAATAATCTTTATAAATGTGAATACTTCCATTCCTTTAATGGTCAATTTTACTCCCTTTGGATACCAAATGACTATAAACAGCATTTAAAAAAAACAAAAAAAACTTTATAGTTAAAATATGAAAAACTTAATATGGAAAATAAATTAAAAATAAACTGCAATAATAATTAAAAATATATTTTTTTATGTATAGATCAATCAACATTTTTTTCATTTTATTAGCAAAAGTTACTTAAGATTAAATCCAATTTGTGTACCTAAACACATAATATATATATTTACATCAATATCTATGAAAGAGACATCAGTTTAAATACTTTAAGAAAATTGAACTAGAATGTCCAAAACATACTTCAATAACTGGAATTCAGTTGTGGTCTACATAATTTTTTCTAATTCTAGTTCTAGTTCTAGGAAATATCTCTCTAAACTCTGGGAAGGTCATTCTAAAAGTGCAGATGATGTTAATCATTCTTTACTAACTATGATAGGACGTCAAATCCCCTGAATAATTGAACCACAATCAGTCCAAATAAGATCAGTCCAAATAAGAATAAAAGGAAGTAGGTTGGGATGAAAAGGCAGCATAAAGCTATGACACTGAGAAAAATCTGGAGGTGTTGAGAAAATTGGATAGTTTTCTCCCTGTTCTTATGACCTCTGAGTCAGGTTACGTTGTCACTTTGAGATCAGCAATAAAAGCAATGAGGACTGACTGTTAAAAGAAAAACATCAGTAGCTCCAGGAAAAGAAGCATATCCCTGTGCAGAATTTAACTTTAGTGTTTTGGGGTTTTTTTTAAATAGATGATTCAGTTCTAAACAGTTTTTAGTTCTTAGACTATGACACAGTTAATTTGCTTAAAGCCAGCAGAGGGCACTTTATTATTAACACTAAAAGAAAATTCAAGACCGCTCAGTTTAAATCAGATCAAAGATGTCATTTAAAAAATATTTGCTGGAGTCAGAAGTGCTAGTGGGTACATTTGCACAAAGTTTTGAAAGATTGTGCTTACCTTTGACACCTGAGCACATCTGCAGAGTGTAACCACGTCTAAATAGGAAAATATTCTGGAAAGAGAAACAAAAACTTTATCTTAACTTTGACAATTTTCACAGCTGTTGCTATGGTTAAATGCATTTTCTCTTCTGTGTTGTTAAACTCTTTTTTTTTTTTAATCCTCTCTAGTGGTGTATTTTCCTCAGCTGACACATTTACTGGCAATATAATCACACATGTATGGACTTTATAACAATTTTATAAAATGCAAAGTTTTAAAGGAAAGCAAAGAACAAAAAGAAAAATTAAATCTAATTTCTCCCCCACTGATGATGTCACATGAGGCACAAAAATCAAGATTTGATCAGCAGTCATTACAAAACAATATGGCAAGTAAACAATTCTGATTAGTCGCCTTATGCCTTTTGTGATGTCACCAGAGGAACTGGCATCTGGAAGCTTAGATTTAATCTTGAATAAATAATATCTTATAATATAAAAACAACAGAAATCAAGTTTGACTTATTTCATATGAAAGTCTGACAAGTGGCTTTAAAATAAGGGGTAAACTGTTAGATTGGCAGCAGGAGAGCCCAACATTGAGGCGGTGTTTGAGCTGAGGGCCGGTCAGCCACAAAGGGCCGCATGCAGCCGGGCTACTGGGTCAGCTCAATCCATTAATCTGCCAATGAATAATCTGTGGCACTCAGACAAGCTGGGCTACAGACATCCAAATGTACAGTACATACATATACATGAGGATCCAAATGAGCCCAAACACAAACATGAATGCGTTTGCCGTCCCAGTTGCCAGAAATGAAACTACTTATTCCTTCTCATCGAAACTGTTTTAAAGGAAGCATGTACAGAAAATATAGTTTTCAAAGATTGTCATGGTGCCAAGGTTTAAAGTACAGCTGTCGTGTGAATGTCCTTTTAAACCCTGTGAACACGAGCAGTCCATTGTTTTCCTCTCTTTACCCAGACAGAGGCTGTGTGTTTTGAGGCGTGTTGGATCGGGACATGTTCAGACATGTCCGTGTAATCTATACTAGAGTTTAGGACCTCACAAACAGTATAGCATTTCTCCCAGTTCACAGGCAGCACATGCACACTTCCACACACACACCACTGTACAGGAACACACAATCAGTCATCACTGCGGCTGACCAATCAAGTTCCCGCTCATCGATCCCCTTTCTAATAACTGGTTAATGGCCATGACTCTGATTATTGATAGTCTGTCTGTTTTAATCAAATACAATCCAACTTTCTATTAAGTGTGTCAGAGAGGCTTTTTACCACCCACAGAATTCGGTTTCTAAACACTCAAATGAAAATCAATCAGATGCACAGAAAATTGTTTGTTGTCCCAGCCGTTCTAAGATGTGCAAAATGGAAAACATTTATGTGTAATTTAATATTATCTCAAAATGAATCCAGCAATCAGCCCAACATATTGAATGTGATTGCAGAGCTGCACAACACTTCAGCTGCAGTTGTCATCACATCATCAGTTTGCAACAGATTATATTTTATGTACATGCAAGGCACTTGTGTCAAACTCAAGGCCCAGGGGCCACATCTGGTCCACCACAGCTTTTTATGTGGCCCGCTAGCCTCTAAAGGGACACATAAATAGAGCACATAAGATAACAGTCTGCTTAAATGTTATTTTTTCAATCAATTTAAAGCAGTTTTTATCAGTGCACTGCCAAATTGCATCAATCAGTCCCTCCAGTTTCTTGTGAATTATCGTCGAAATTTACGCAAAAATCAACAAATCCCTGCACTTTTTTGTTGCGCCAATCCATAATTGTGAGTCTATTGCAGATTTTTTGCAGAAATTGTGAAAAACATTGGATCCAAGTGATGGTTTACTCCCACCTGCAGGTGGCAGTATTTTTTTTACTTCTACTAAACAGCTTTATCTAATGTTGAGTTATAATCCATAATGATATGGCGAGTAATAAAAAGTCACATTTACCATCATAGAGAAGTGCAAATATTTCTAAATTACTAACGCAAACACTTTTTTATTGCAAAAGAAAATTCCCAAAATTACGGAGAAACTGAAAACATGTTCAATATTATGCAATTTTAACAATTTATTTCTATTTTAACAATTTGACAGGTTTGATCAATACATTCTGGCACCACTGGCTCTTTAAAAATATTCATGATCTCGATTTGACCCAAAAGGAAAATGAATTTGACGCCCCTGGTGTAAATCAGTTAGCATGTTCAGGGAGTGACATTGATTTTTGACTTCCTTTAATGGCCACTTGTTAGACAGTATGGTGCATCATGTGACTATTTGGATTAAAAAAAAAAAAGCATGACTGAAAAATGTGCGTAAAACAGAACCAATACTGTTGCAACTTTCAGAAGTTAAATGGCAATTTTATGTTACCCAGGCTTCAAGAAAATGTGAAAAATGTCAGCAGTTATACTGCATTGTGTGACAGTTACAATTTCATAAAGGAAACATGACAGAAAGGGGGCGGGGCGGTCAAGAACACAGCACAGCTAAATTCAGAGGCATAACACCCTGACATCTTTAATAATGGGTTTTCCACATGAATACACGTAAGAAAGCACTAATCCAGGGATTCAATGCGAGAAATAAGCTAATAGTCTTTGATTGCTCTGTCAAATCCTTCCCTTTTTCTCCAGACAGGATCTTAATAGTGTACAGTGATGAAAAAATGAACACCTGACCCTTGAAGCATGGCAAGATAAGCGCTAGTCCAGCTTTCGGCACAGTTTGAGGCTGGTTGCTACAGTAACAGCTCAGACATAAATTTGGGTGCTGCTGGTGGGGAGCCTGCTGAGTCAGCCCTTCTGCGTAAGGAGACCCTGAACGGCTCCAAACTCTCTCTGTCAGACATAGCTCTTGTATATCACAGCTGTTTTTCACAGTTTATATGCACAGCGAGCCGGCCTACATAACAGCTGCTTATCATGCACCAGCTGAGAGGCAGAAGGACAAGAAAACAAAGCGGAGAACTCAAGAACATCCACAGAAATAGGTTACACATGAGCGCAAACACCAAAAACAAGAGCAATTATTCAGATTAACAAACTCGTATGAAATTTTGGCACTACAGTTACCATAATACAGCACATGAATGACATATTGCAAACAGAGTGTGTGTCATGAAGC
Organism: Poeciliopsis retropinna; assembly: GCA_010277075.1. Taxonomy (NCBI): domain Eukaryota; kingdom Metazoa; phylum Chordata; class Actinopteri; order Cyprinodontiformes; family Poeciliidae; genus Poeciliopsis; species Poeciliopsis retropinna. The sequence goes on along the minus strand of VMRM01000016.1, from coordinate 7,005,297 downwards.
AGCAAACTAATAAACCTCCCATGACCTTAGCAGAGAGTTTTAATTCAGACCTGCAGCTGTGTCTTCATTAAATGATAGCCTGAAAACTGCAAGCTATTATGATAATCAAATTATTACCCGAGCCAATATTCAAGAAAAAGTACCCAATGTTCTGTGGAGACGTTGTTCCTCATATCATGAATATTGGGTTTTGGACTGCTGACTGATAAAAAAAGTGATGTAAATAATTTCCTCGAGTCACTGGGTGTTTTCAGGACAAAACAACAACAACAACAAAAAAGCAGATTAAATAAGAATCTTGTGTTTCCTAACAAATGCTGAGAGATGATAAAACCCCCTAGTCCTCTAATTTAATTAGCATGAGCGTGAGTTACATTCCTTGGTTCATTATGCAGTTGATCTTGAATATGACACCCCTTGTGATGCTAAAAAGTGGAGTTATCCAATCCAGGTTTATTTATGTACACATTAAATCGTCACACAGGACTCAAGGATAAATCAATCTAAAACCACCTTTAATATTCTATAAAACCCCACTTGTATAATTTCGGCTTTCAGTCTTCTTTCTTTTGAGTTTATTAGCATGCCACATAGATTAGCATAGAATTCAACTATTGTCATTGCACATCTCACAAGTACAAATCAACAAAATGCAGTTTTGCCTCCAAGTTTTTGTTTGTTTGTTTGATAATTTGATGTGTCTACCTGATGAGGATCGGAGGTTTCCTTACTAGGCCATTGCAGATCTTGAAATTTCTTTTGGTAGAACCAGTCCTTATTTGACTTAAATCAGTTCCATCAGAAGAAAAGTAACCATTTGTGTTCTTCTTGTGGTTAATAATGCTGCTTTTGTGTCAAATGCAATTTCTAAAACTGTGACATAAAATTTTTAGTTACGTTTCATTAGACCATCACCTTTCGTCCACAAGAAATTAACGCGTTTCTGAAATCCAAGTGAATCAAGCTTCTAATATAATCAATAACTGAGTTTCACTAAATTATTTCCTAGATATGTTTTAACATACTGTTTGGGATTTGACTGAATAATTTTATAGATGTATTCTTCCCTCTACAAGAGAAAATATTACCAAAGCAAAAGCACAAGCCAAGGTGTTGAGCATGCTAACCGGTTACATACCACACAATTTGAACAATGTTTTAATGAGACTACTCCCTAATGTCATTCAAAAATGCTTTTGTCCTTTGAAGTTAAACTATTCGGCAGGGCCACATTCACACATCACCGGTATGAATGTCATAATTGTTTAAGGAATTTGGAGCATTTGAACCCTTGTTTTGTTTTACAGAGTGGAACTATGATAAAACAAACAACTTCAATTGATTCCAAAAAATAGAATTGGGCACACAAGAATTTATAGTATGTGGATACACTCCCTGTAATTGCACAAACGTCCCTTAACAAATTAGACATCATTAAACATCCTGTTGGATCGTTGTTTTAACAATGTGATCCAAGCGGTCACCCTCAAAGAAAGGAAAGCTGGTTAGAATAATAGGAAACAACAAAGGAACCACTAAGGCACAAGCCTCTCATTAAGTGGAAGACACTCAAGCGCCAGAGTCCGCAGCGATTTTAACATCAAAATGGAGTCCCTATAACAAAATAAACACCTTCAAGCTCAACTCAAATTTTCAGCAACTGATATGGACAAGCTAGGTGCCTTCTGGAAAAAGATTTTATCTCACAATGAGATGTTTGAATACACTGCATTTATAAACACAAAAGTGCGTGGAATGGCCTCAACCCTTCTGTGAATTAATAGTCTATACAAGCTGCGTCAGTGCCTGGAAATCAACCGATTTAATTAATGACCTCTCCCAGCTAATCTTGATAGAGAGAGCAGTCAAATATTCAAAGTCTGACATTAAACTCTGTGGTGAGAAGAATTCATCTGAAGACTTTTACTGAACAGCAGAAGTCTGCACCATCATCTGATCTTCTGGATCTGTTCATGAACTCTCCCATTCCTATCCTTATTTCCTAATAGTGTAACATAATGAGATAAAAAAATAAATAAATAAATGAATACATCTCAATCACCTGTATTTTTAAAGTTCTGACTTTATGAAGCCATTTTCTCTTTGTAAATTACAACTGACAGATTTCACAATATTTTTTTCATGTCCTCATGGCATGATAGGTCATTAATTATTAATATTTGGAAAGGAGGGGCACTATGCAGTGGACCAGTCAGTAGCAATGCTACCTTGCAGCAAGGGGGTCCTGGGTTTGAAATTAGGTCAACTAGAGTTTTTACATTGCTGTTTTGCTGCATGTTTAGAAGAGCATGAGATTAAAAGCTCAAAAGGACAAAATTTGAGATTTCTTTCCTTAGTGAGAATGTTTACACCAAAGAGTGTTGTTATCAAAACAATCTGGTAATCCGTACATATGATGGGTTCACTGTTTGGAAAAGGAAGTCATGGTATTTTTTTTTACTTTAAATCTTTTTTTTTACTTTACTTTAAATAGGGCAAAGTTCACCAAAATTTTACTTCTAAGCCTCCCAGATGGCTAATTTTCTAATACATCCCCTCATCCACCACCAGGGGAAATCGAGAGATGGGAGAGGGTTTAATATGGGAAATTTGGGTGGAGTAACTACAGGGGACATGGGAGGGGACTTAATAGGGCAAAGTTCACCAAAATTTGACTTCTAAAGCCTCCCACATGGGAGGCTAAATCTTATAAGACATAAGCTAACCCATACGGCACATACAAATCAGCCTGGGAAGATGAGCACGTGTGAGGTCGTGCATAATGCCAGATTTATGGAGCGTGTGCAGCTGGTGTGCAACAAAATATTGGTCTGTGGGTCACACATTCAAACATGTCAAGGTAAGGAGCTGATATACATCACACAGGCTAACGGCTGATTCAGCTAATGAATAACCCTGACCTAAGACTTCAGTCAAGGGCAATTTGTGTCGTCTTGTGGGTGAGAGATTGCGTTACTGCTGTGTTTTCAACCCTACCTGAGAAGAAGCTCTTTGGGGAGCTTCTTGTTAATTGGTGCTTCATCGCTGTTTGAGAATACCTGCAGAGACACAAGATAAATAGCAATAATGGTGAGAGGATTGTAAGTTTAACAAGCTCGTAAAAATGTGTCAGATGAGCATACAAACAGGCAGCAACCACAACTGTTTAAGGTTTTATTTATGTCAAACTTGAGCAGAAACAGAGCCCTACAACTTGTTTACATTAGTCATCCAAAACTGAGCTAACACATCTTTAATTTATACTAATAAACACACCAGAGACACATTTGGCTTCTCATGTCCCCTCCCTGCAACATTATAATTCTGTCAGCCTGGTCAGCTTGTTGGCATGCTTATCTCAATTAGCCTACTCGCTGGATGTCTGGCCATCTGCTGAGCGGCACACACATACACACGTATGCTTGGACACACTCATAGGTTATTAAAGCCGGACCGTTCTGGGTGAAGAACAGTTTCAGAACGTTCCCAATCGAGCCGGGCTATGAATTCAGATTAGGGCAAACACCCGCAATCACACAGCCTCTGCTGGCACACGCACATCCTGTCAGTGACACGCTTGGAGCCTAAAGGAGTCAGCAGGTGTATCTAACGTGGAAGACTCCCTCCTGTGTGTCATGCAAACAGGAAAACAAAGGGAAGGGAAGTGATTGCTGTGCAGGATGAGCAGACATAACCTCTTTGAAACAGAAAGCAGTCAAAAAGGACATAGAGATGACTAAAAGGGGAAGTAAAGATCAGAAGACAGAAACTGAACCACAGTGAAAGACCAGAAAAGAAAACAAAAATAGAGATTATTTGTTAAAAACCACAACGTAAAAGAAGAACCAGGAGACAAATGAGGAGACAAGCTTAAGAACTTGAGAGGTTGAAGAAACAAAAGATAGAGAGGTTTTCAGCAAAATACTAACCAAACTGGTTTGAATGTTAACAGCTCTGCTATGGTAACAGCAACATAGACAAAGATGCTTGAAATGTGTAAATGCACCGCCGGTGTTTCATCACAGCTCACACCTCTTCCACTCCACAAAGCTCTATCACATATTTTATGACTAAAACACATCATTATATTGAATTTAAGCATCAACTACTGCAGTGTGCCAATTTAAAGCTTTTTAGATCACTTCAAGCTCCTCCCTTATAGGAAAGTTTGCTTGTTGTTATGAAGTTAGAAGTTTTAGTTTAATTTGACTGGAAAACACTGGAAAGCCAGAAATGTTCCTAAACCTCAATGTTTTTAAGCATTTAGTCAGGAGAAAGGCAAAAAATAGATATAAAAGTGTTTCTTTTTTTCTTTTCAGGGTTTTATGACAGACCAAAACAAAGTATCACATAGCAGAAGTGAAAAGAAAATTATACACAGTTTATAAAGGTCTCTGCAAAAAGAAAAATCAGACAAAAGTGGAACGTATTCAGTACATTTCCTCGGTCACCCCTGAATAAAACTGCAGTCAAATGCAACTTTTAGATGTCACATAATTAATAATCAAGGTCCAATGACGTGGACAGGAACACAGCAGGGAGGTATGTGAGAAAGTTGCGGAGAAGTTTGAAGCGGTGTTATGTTTGGGATATTGTTTTATGTTATAAACTTCAACACTTACACTGTCCGAATTCACTTATAATTATATGACAACAAAAAAACAAAGCAGTTGATTTTTGGCTGGGAAGCAGAGGTTATTCATGTTAAATTAACTCGAATATAATCCATATAAAACTTAAGAATGATGCAAAGTAATTAATAAAATGAGTAATTAAATTAAATATAAAGAATCCATTATCTAGATTACTTTAGTGATGCCATTGCCATAACATGGCTTTAACAATCAATTACAACAGGTTTCTGTACAATCACTCCACAGGTGGTTTGAGGTGTTGAGTATTATGCTATCAAATATCTGACCATGAAAAGAAAGTAGAAAAACTGCCTAATCCGTTCACCTAAAGCTGACTTCCTGGGCAAAGTGAGCATTAACAGACTCACAGTAACTCTGGATGAGCTGCCAAGAGCCACGACTCAAAATGCGAAACTCTAATCTAATTTTGCATCCCAAAAATCTGTACTTTATCAAATAGCTGGAAGAAGAAAACCACTGCTGAAAGAACGCTTTCATGTATCCTATTTTAAGTTTTCCACAAGCCATGTCGGGGAAACAGCAAATATGCAGAAGAAGGAGTACTCTGGGCGGATAAGACCAAAATTGATTTTTTTTTTCTACATCTAAAAACAAACATTGTACATCGCCATAAACACACCGTGTTTTCAGGAGCTGGCTGGACTTTATGAGAAAAATAGATGAATATAGGGCAACAACCTCAAACATCAAGCCAGCGCGAGAATGGAGGAGTTTATCATGATTGAGGATCAGTGGCAAGACTTGAAAATTGATATTCACAAAAGCTCTTCATCTAGTCTGGCAGATCTTGAACTGTTTTGGAAAAGAACAGGTGAGTACACTCGTTTGGTACTTACATAAACAAGTGTCTATGATGTATTGAATCGAGGGGATCGAATACAAAAGCGTGCCACTCTTTTTGTGAAAATATTTGAAAACCCATGCATCACTTTCCTTCTACTTGGAGAAAGTGTGCCAGTTTGTTTTAGCTCAATAACAACACATTGAGATCTGTGAAGGACACTGTATATCACTTTTTGAAGTTGGTCTTGAAATGTTTTCAAAACCCTAAAAATCCACCAGTGGAGATGATAAACAGAGCACACACAACTCTTTTCCTAAGGTCTTACAGATGAAATTTCAAAATAGAAGCTGGAACCTTTAAGTGTTTTGACGATGGAGAGAATACTCTAAAATCTTTCTGGAATTGAAAGTCCCAAAAAGCACAGAACCAATTGAAACATTTTGTAGAACAGGAAAGCAAAAGCAGAACAATTTTTAAAAAGGTCTAAATAATGAGACCCAGAGGACCTTAATGGAAAATGAGTCAGACTTTTATGACACAGATGCAAGACAAAAGTCATAAGATGATTAAAGGTTCATGACAGCCTGCTGAGAGGAAGCAAATTGCCTTCTAAACAACCCTTATTGTAGTTAGGAGAAAACTCTCGTTGTCAGATTAAATAAAGATTAAACGATACGATCCCGTTTCCTCCAGCATCTGCAGAGGAAAATGGGCTGCTCAGAACCACCTTATAATTACCATCTTTGCGGTCTGAAATGGTGATGGCAGCATCCTGGTGCGGAGATAATTTTCTGTGGCAGGTTCTTTGAGATTGGTCAGAACAGAAGAGAGAAAAATTTGGGGGAAAACGTCTGGGGGGAAAAAACATCGATCTCTGACTGCAGGGTAAGAGTATTAATCCAAGAAAACAACAAAAAGGCAGAGATGCAGCTTTTTGGGGAAACTTCAGCAGTGATCCAGCCTTATTCTGGAACACCACAGTACTAAGGACGCATACTGCCCCTTGCAACTAATCCACATATATTTTAAGAAACAACTCTATAAGTATTTTATAATCTAAATGAGAAATGATGTTGCCACTGCTACAAGTGTTTTACCTGAATGCTCCAAAAACAAAAGTAAATTGCGTTAAATAAGTTTTAAAGCTTGTTTGTCGTATGACAAAACGTGGAAGCTGTGAATCTTTTAAATAAAAAACAGGAAAGTCCTCAACCTGTCAACAGGGAACGTACTGATAAAATGTCTAAAAAAGAAGACTCAAGCTAAAACCACCTCTGAAACATGTCACTTATCTTTTACTTCACACTACTTACTAGAAACTGAACATTTTATTGAGTTTATTTTATTTGTACACGACTAGTTCGCAACAAACGACCTCTAAAAGCACTTAAACTAAAAAGATCCAATTTATATACAGAAATGCACTGTAAAGTCAGTCCAATCATGTAGAAAGGTTCAAATTTAATGAGGTACATTCCAAGTAGATTCTAGACGGAAAACATTGCAGATAATTTCCGTTTATCATGACAATAGATAAAATATTTCTATCTAATGAAATGCAACCAACTGTACTAAGGCACTGGCTTTGCAGCGGTCCGTATTTAAATTTTAGAGGATTTAAAAGCAAATTCCTAAAATAAAACCAAAGAGAAACACAGAAAATCACAATGAATCAATGGACAAAAGAAACTTGATAAGTTTTGGATGGAGACTTTAAAATCCGCATTCTAAGCTGATTCTGGAGCAGATAAACCTCAGCAACTGGTTCTTTTATTTATTGTAACAGCAGTGCAGCTTCCCTAAGCGGTGAGGTGGTGTTCCTGTTCCTAGAGAGCTTGCAGCAAACTTGGACAGCCTGAAATTTTCTTTTACCAAATAAAAACTGCTTTAAAGAAATTACAGTTATACTACGTCAATAACGGAGCCTTTTTGTGAAACCGACAACAAAATATCTCAACAAAATAGTCAGCTAGTTAGCGTGACACTGGTTTTAATGCAAGAACACCAACAAGTTCTGATTCACTCACACTAAGTATGTGAGCACACCCAACTGTGAAAATCAAGTACCATCAAGTCAAACCCTAAAGAATCTCAGCAATGTGTGAACAGCACATCACATAAACCGTGCTCAGCGCCCGTCGGACTGGGTGATATTAGGACTGAATCTGCTGTGAAGTCAAATGTTGAGAGACCAAAGTGTTTTAGTAGGCCTGTTAGGAATAAAAGCTTGTGCTTTGAACTGCTTCCCTGTAACAGTGGATTTTGTGTAGCTAATCAAGAAAAAAAAAAAACACTCAGTGTGTATAATGAGGCGTATCATGGAGTCATTGTTCTTAAAGTCTCCAGCCAGACAGAGGAGTTTGTAAACTAGTTTAAATACACCATTCGACTTCACACTGACATGTCACTGGCTGTGACGGCTCCTCTGTTACGGCTTATTTACAGCAGACAGTGCTGAGACTGTAAATATTACTCATAAAATACTGAACCAAGATCAAAGCTGATCAGGCCCAGAGTTTCCATAAAAACTCTCCCTTACCTGGCTAGCATTTATGCTAACAGAGCTGTGCAGCGAAGTCGCATGGTTGTCAAATCCCAAGTTCGGATCTTTCTGCATGTAGTTGCTTATTCTCCACATTAATTGTAGGTTTAGACAATGGATGGATGTATAAAGTGAGGAGGAAAAAAGTATTATATTTGTCTAACTCATTCAGTCAGGTGATCATGCTTTCAGTGTAGACTTGTCAGAATTATTAAAAAAGAGCCAAGTTGAACTGATTGTGGTTACAAGCAACAAAAATTTAAATTAAATTTACATTTGTAAATAATCTATAATATGTGAGAAATGAAGGGCTCTTGGGGGCCCCCTGCTGGCCTCAAGGGATAGTAAGCAACAGCTTAGTTTGCTCATACCTTGGGCAGGCTCAGGCCCTCATGTGTAGTATGTCTTATTTCTGGGAGGGGGTAGGGGGCTATTGGGGTAATCCAGCCCGTGTCTTCTGCCCTATCTGAGTGAAAACTATACAAACGCTGCAGCCCACTCTGAAAGCCTGTAACCTCAGGCGACAGACCCTGATATATTGACTGTACACTCAGCCACAGCCCTGCTGTCTGTCCAGCAGTCCCCAGCTCCGTGTTTTCATTGTCTGCTGCTGGTGCGGGAGGACAACAACGGGATTTCGGATTACCCTTGACCAACAAAACGCCTCAGCTCCTGACTGCGTGTACAAATTAGGAGCAAAGCCCCACGCACACACGCACGCACACACTCAAACACAGTTTGCTTATACAAGACTCCCTACTGGAGACAAACAGTTTAACCGCTGGTGGTCCACTCCCTCCCTGTGTCATTACCTCGAACCGGCTCTTGGTGATACCGTTCATGTCTGCGGCGGAACCTTCCTGCTACAGACAGAACCAGCGGAGCCGCTTTCCACGGCCGATTTTGTCGCCGTTTTATTTTTGGGAGCGTAGGAGCCGAGCTGAAGCTGGGTCTTCACAACCTCCTCCTCCTCCTTCTCCTCCTTCCCCCAGCCGCCAGCGAGGCTCCTGTCTCCGGGTCAGTGAGGAGGCGGCAGCAGTGGTGGTAGCGAGGCGTGGCGTGGGTCCGGAGCTGCCTGCGGTACCGTGAACGCTCGCTGTCTCGGAGAGCGAACGGCTCCCCAGCACGTCTCATCACAGGGCTACCAAAATAACAATAATAACATGGACGGTTCTGTCAAGTGACTTCACTTCCGCCTCTCCCCTCATAGTCGCGTCCCAGAACCAGTCGGCTGCGCGCACCGAAACCGTGAAGAAACACTCGGTGAATGGGAGATTAACGCCCGTCGCTAACGCCCCATCGCTTATTTCTCACGTCGAGCTCCGTTACGGCGGAAGACACGAGCGCCTTCCTCGCTCTTTTCTGTTTACTTGCGGGGGAAGGGGAGGGGCGACGTGACGTCATTGATGCGGGAAAAGCACGCGTGGTCGATTTGTTTTGATTGTGAGGTTCCTCCGGGGCCTGTTTCTTCACGGCAATAAGGGACACGGGACGAAAGAAACTGTCTGCGAGGAAAGCAGTGATGAGTTTGTACTGTTTAATTTCTGGAGACATCCAGCTCAAAACTGTTTTTTTTTATTATTATTATTACGTCTGAAAAAGAAAATGACCACAAGTCCATGAGTGCAGTCGAAAGACAAAATTAACCCTATTAAATTTCCTTAGACGCACGAGTACTTTTTGCTTTGCAATTTAAAACGGTTTCCTCAAAGTCAAAACGAGTATTGAATATTACCTCTCGGAAAGTTGGAGTTGTCTTAGAAACAAGACAATAATAGTTGTTGTTTTATACTTTACAGCCATTTAAAAAAAAACATGACTGTGGCTTTTATTTCATTTTTGTCCTAAGAGGGTTAAACTTAAATTTTGACTGGTTTTTGTAAGATTTTATATGTTGGATCGTCACACGAAATGAGCTCATGGCTGTGAATTGAATGGAAATCCTACTTTCAATATTATTTTACATACAAACCGGAGACTGTGCTATTGTCTCACGTTTGTGAGATAAAATTAGGGGTACATATGCACCCCTAATTTGATATTTGATATTTCATTTGATACCCCTAAATAAATCTTGAGCTTATTGTCTTCAGAGGTTAGTGAACAAACATCATAAAGACCAAGGGATACACTGGTGGATGAGTGATAAACATGTTGTGAAGTTAAAGCAGAGTGAGGATATAAAACAATATCTTAAGCATTGGACATCTCACAGAGCACCATTTAATCCATTATCTGAAAATGGAAAGTGTTTGACTCAATGCAAAACCTATCAAGACTTGAATGCTTCCCAAGACTGACAGATCAAGCAAAGAGAGCAGTAATCAGGGAAGCAGCTAAGTGGTCCATGGTAATTCTGATGTCGTGGAGTTGATAGAAATATGCACAGAGCAGAATAACAACCCGGAACACCAAGTTAAAGCTACAATTTAATGGTTGCTATCAAACCTTATTAATGTGTTAGAACAGCCCAGTCAAAGCTAAGAGCTAAATCTTACAGAAATCTTGTAAGGGGGGAAAAAACTGTTTATAAAGGCTCTCCATCCAATATAGTATTGGAGCTTTTGCACAAAGAAATATGTGAATCTACATGTGCAAAGCTAATTGAACACACTATATATAAATTATTATAGCGACAAATCCATCCCACACTTTTCAGATTTAATAAAGAAAATAAAAAATTATGTAAACGCAACCTGCCATATGTATTTTTTGTGGCAGGTTGAAGACAAACAGACTTGTGGGAAAAACGAATCGTGTGTTCTCCAGCTCGGTGGCTAGAGGGCGCTCTGACATAACCAGCCTTATCTGATAACCTTGTGATGTTTAAGCTGTGAAAGTAACGTGATTTTTACACTTGCGAAGCAGCAAAACTTTATAGAAAGAATGTTCTGTACTCATACTTCCTAAATTGTTCAGTTTAGGAAATTTTATACTTTTATTGCACAACTGCATCAAGTTTTGTTTGTTTAAGACTTCCATCCATCCATTATCCGTTCACCCTTGACCCTCGTGGAGGACAACACAGAAACAGTTGCTGCCACAGCATTTTTTATTTTGCTTAAAAAATAAAAAAGAGATTATCATGGTTGGTAATCTTTACCAACCCTGATTTGTCTTAAGGCATGCCCGACAACAATTTGTGTTATGGCTTAAAACAACAGAATAAAAATCAAATAATTCAAAAAAGATCAGGAAGTTCACTAAAAATAACACAATTATGCACATTAAGACATAAATTGACTAAAAAGATAATAAATTCGCAAGAAAACCAACCAAAAATGAGTCAAAAAGTGAACCAAAATTATAGCAAAATTAGATACTAGTATTATATTTGAAAGATGTACGACTGACAACACAGCCCAGGAACAATTAACTTAAAGTTTTTACACAGTTTGTCAAAAAATAGTTATCAGAAAGCTTTAGTTTCCAGACAGGAACTGAAGTTTTCCCTCTGGTCAATTAGCACATCAAGAAACATCTCGTCTGGAGAGACAAAACACATTCAGGCACAACAAATCCTGAATATTTCTGCGTTTTTCTGGAAATATTTTACCTAATGACATTCATGCAGCACATTTTCACAGCTCATTCCTTTGCATCAGAGAGTAATTAACAATCTCCCATCAACTGAATTAGCTCAGTCCTTTGAATAGCTGCTCTCACCACTCATCATGACTCAGCTGAGCATGGCAGCTCAGTGTAGAATGTGTCCTGACGATCGCAGTGCGTGGAGCAACGTCAGCCAGGGTCAACCGTCATGCACACGAGTCTTCAACACAGGCTGACAAATTGCTAAAAGTGTTGATGCAGGGTGCATATAAATTTGACACGGGAGTGACGGTGCTGAGCTTTTGTGTATTATTCATATAGAGAATAGAGAAGATATGGGACTCTCTTCTCCCGACTGGCTTGTTTAGTCTTGTCTAACTGCTATATTTTTGATTTCTGCCTCCCCTTGTTTTTGTTTTCCTGATGACCACCACTAGAAAGAAATAATTAAAAGAGGTCAATTAACAGAATATATCAAATAAGTGTTCGAAGCACCCTCCTCTCACCTGGAGGATGTTTTTCCCATTTGAGGAGGAAAACCAGGAAAAGGTACGCACTTATTCCACTGAAGAAGTTTATTGCCAAACTGTTAAACAAATGGAAACCTACAGAAAACAATGAACACAACTACAATATAGAATTCAAATAACCAAACAACTCAATGATACTTGACACAATGTCAATAATTACATTTCCATTATTTTTCAGTGATAAATCTTGGAACGACTGCTCCCAATGTAATAGCAGTTGAATAATCTCTAGGTAATACTTCGTTAATTTGCTTTGTGCAATACACTGAATGATGCTGCCATTTCCATGATTTGTTGATATGGCAACGCCCTCTGAGCAATAATGAAGAAATGAACAGAATAAAGCCAGACCTATAGCTAAAGACCTTAAAATAACTAGAAAATTCTTAAAGAAATTTAACCGGGGTCTGCCAGTGTGCCCGTCAGTTTGGACCCAGCGTTCTAATGCTAAAAATTAGCATCAATGCTAAAGAAAGCTGCAATGTAATTAGTAGCATGTGGAGAGTCACAAGCACATTGACTAACACGGACTTACCCCATTCAGTATGTTAAAAGTAGTGTATAAGCCAAAATTAGCCAAAATGCTAATGTTAGCATGAATACTGTCAGTAACATGTGGGGCATCACTAGCATGTTGTCTGTAATTGACTTGCTCCATTCAGAATACTAAACGTGGCTAATATGTAAGAGAAATAGATAATACCTTCTTTCAGGTAAAAGGCTAATGCTAACACACACCTACACGCACCCTCTTCCTCTGGGATGCAGGAAACAGGACAGTCCCTCTATTGTCAAGGAGACAGCTCCCAGCGCCACTGGCAGAGGAACATTGATTTCCTTAAAGACTATTTCTGGCTGCTTAATGCAGGGATTCACTCACACTTACACACACACATTTGTCTCACTGTCTTTGCGGGGACTTTCCATTGACTTCCATTCACCCTAACTCTAACTGAAACTCAATTCACACCTTGGTCCTAAACCTTAACCCAAGCCCAAAAACAGCATTTCTTCTTTGGGAGCAGTGAGTCCCCACAATGTAATATGTGCTAGGAAAATAGTCCCCACAATGCATCAAATACAGAATACACACCCACACACAACAGGCTTCTAGTGGCTTTCTGAACCAGTGATGTCACTCATTCTCTGTGACATCACTGATGACTGTGATTCATCTCCCTTTATTTCCAGATTCTGCAGAGCAACTCATTTGTTCTACATTTCGGGTTGACTGAAGAAGAGAAGCACCAACACGGCTGATTTGATTTAAAAGAATGGCTTGCAAGAATTGTTATGAATGTGTGCCTAACGATCTGGATAGCCTGCTGACAGAGGAAAGTGCTCCAGACACGACCAGAGAGGACTTGGAGAATGAAAACAGACAACTCCAGCAGACGGTGGAAGATCTCAGAAGAACAATCGAGTGCTCCAAACCTGGCAGGAGTTTCTGTCAAAGGGGCTTGCAAGCAAAATGTGACATGCTTGCAAGTCAGAATGATGCACTTTATGCTCAGATCAAGTCTCTTCATGCAGAGCAAAGAAACACTGAGCTGAAAAGCGAGGACGTGAGAGCTGAAGTGCGTTCCCTGGAACTGGCCTTATATACTCTAAACCAAAGACTCCAGAAGCTTCAGATGATCTTGACAATGACACAGCAGTTATTAAAGAGGCAGCTCTGACAAGGAGAATAGTCTTTCGGAGGAAATAGAGTATCTCCTGGACCAGGTTGACAGAAACCGTGAACAGATGGAGTACCTTGACCACCAAAACATGACCTTAAGGTCTGAAAATGCTCAGTTAAGGGAAAGATTGTTTGAACAGGAGAGAAGAGAGCAAGAGATCAGGAACCAGGAGAGCCAAGGAACAGTTCCAGCTCTCTGAAACTTTGGTAAGAAGGTAGGTACAGTTTTCCTGACAATGTACAAGACAGGAACACTCAGGTACTGGGTACCAGCCTAGATATTCTAATCCATCTGGTAGTTCAGGAAAACTGGTTACCTTGCTGGAACTAGTTCCAGAGAAACAGCTCACTCTGCTCATACCGGTTCCTTTGCCACCCAATGGATGTGTGGAGAAATTGTTTTCTTCTCCATGTTACACTAAACGTCCGTCAGCAGTGTGCTACTGATCTTAGGCAGGATTTTTTTTTCATCCAACGAAAGAAAATGGATCCAAAACCTTGTTACAACATGATCTTTCTAATGTTGCTATGGCGGTGCATGAGCAACACAGATTAAGCTCTATTTTAACACCAAGAGGCTTTGGGCAAGAGTTCAGTGACAACTTCACGGCTGACGTACAGCTCGGCCGAACTGATGCCGATTGGAGGGAGTTCAGCTGTTGATTTATCACGGAGGCTGAAATCCACACTTGGGAGATAGTGGCTCCTCAGGACAACGGTCTGGCGCCGCGGGGTGCGAGGAGGAGCAACGGTCAAAAGGAAACATTGTACCCGGAAACAGAAGAGGGTGAAGCGGGCGGGTTGTGGAGCCTTCAGTTGGTCTAGCTGAAGGCTCGGAAGCCACCTATTCGGATTCTGTTTCTGGCCAATGTCTGTTCACTGGGGAAAAAAGTATTTATTTCATCTGAGGCTGAGAGTTACTGCAGAGATGAAGAACTGTGCCGTTCTTTGCCTATCGCAGTGTTTCTCAATTCCGGTCCTCACGCCCCCCTGCCCTACATGTTTTAGGTGTTTCCCTTTTGCCACACACCTGGATTGAATATGTGGGTGATTAACAGGCTTCTGTAGCACTTGATGGTCATGCAATCATTTGAAACAGCTGTTCTGGAATAGAGGTACATCTAAAACATGCAGAGCAGGGGGGCCTGAGGACTGGAATTGAGAAACGCTGGCCGAACGGACACCTGACTCAACAGCACAATACCAGATCAACGGTCTTCAGTTATTCCGAGCGGACCGCGACCAAAGGTCAGAAAAAACCTGGGTAGGAGGACTCTGTATGTACGCGAATGAAGGTTGAACTGTGGACTGGTTAAAAGCTGCTGCTGAGGATAGAACTCATAACAGTGAAATGTCAGCTGCACTGTCTGCCTCGGAGTTTACTGCGGTGTTTGTCACCATTGTTTACATCCAGCGAAGCGTCGAAGGAGCCGCATGACACGTTAGTTCACTGCAGATGAAGACCAGTAGGCGTTTTATGTGTTAGCGGAGGACTTTAACCACGGGAAACTGACGGACACATGCCCAGTTTTTACCTGGATGTTGCCTTTCCCACACGTGGAGAAAACACTCTGAACTGCATGTACAACAAGATGCTTACATAGCTCTTCATCGCCCCCATCTTGGCCTCTCCGACCACATCTCCACCCTACTGGGGCCAGCATATCGTCCAATGATGAGACGAATAAAGCCAACGAAGAAGACGGTAACAATGTGGCCCAGGTTTGCAGCCTGTGTGCTCCAGGACTGTTTTCAGCGTACAGATCGGCAGGTCTTCAGAGAGACAGCTACTTATGAGGGAGAGGTGGACCTGGAGGATCACAGGCCTGCAATCTCCTGGTGCTCCTCTTTCTCCTGTTCAGACAATATTTCCCTTCGCCGAGTATTTTCAGACTTTAAAGTCATGTTTTGGTGGCTAATGGACTCCTTCTCTTTACAGTCTCTCTTGTACCAGCTCAGCAAATGCCCTAACTCTTTTTTTGCTCTGCACGAAGGGAGACCAGTTTTCCAGCACTACCAGGTGGATTAGAAAAGCCAGGCTGGTACCCAGTACCTGAGTGTTCCTGTCAGGTACATTGTCAGGAAAACTGTACCTGCCTTCATACTGAAGTTTCAGAGAGCTGGAACTGGTCCCTGGCTCTCTTTAGGTCTCTGTCAACCTGGCTCAGGAGATGCCCTATCTACTCTGAAAGACTCTTCTCCTTGTCAGACTGCCTCTTTATGAACTGCTGTGACATTGTCAAGGTCATCTGAAGTTTCTGGAGTCTTAATTTTAATTTTAGAGTCTGTTGGACCACTTCCAGGGAATGCACTTTAGCTCTCACATCCTTGTGGTTAAGCTCAGTATTTCTTTGCTCTCCACGAAGAGACTTGATCTGAGCATAAAGTGCATCATTCTGACTTGCAAGCATGTCACATTTTACTTGCAAGCCCCTGTACATCGGAAGAGCAGCTGTGGAGGTGGTCTCCAGCTACAAGTACCTGGGTGTGAATATATCCAGTGACCTCACCTGGATATATGGATCCAGGTGAGGACCATAAATGGTACATATGTGGTTGATGGTTGATGTCAGTTCGTTTTTGTTTTTTTTTCAATGTCAATGTGACATTCACTGACAGTTCAATGTCAGTTCGTTGACATTGATGGTTGTCAACGAACTGGTTGCCAATCTCCCGTCCCTGGGGTTGGTGGAGCTGCAGCAGGAGGCAGAGTGGGAACGCCAGATAGCTCTAGTCATCATGGCTGAAGACCCTCTGCCTCCTCAACCAGATATTCCATTCTTCTGCTCTACCACCCCAGTTCCAGCCTCTCCGTCCACCAGCGTGGACGGAGAGGCCACCTCCAGCCACAGCTCCAGCCATGTCTGTATACATGTCAAATTACATTTATTAATTTAATCACATGTGTCATATTCATGACACATATTCATATGTCATGAATATGTGTGCATGTACTCCATCTTAAGTCCAGCGCATACTTGATTTTTTGTTGCTTTTGCCACAACTAGATGATATGCATATAAGATATAACAAACAGCACTATTCAGAGCTGCAATGAGTTTATAGCAGTTGTTCCACCATGTTTGTAATTCTGACTATCTTCCATCACTGTAGTTCTAAAGAGCAGCTCAGAGGGAGACAAAATTCTGTCTATTTTGAGTGTAACTGACACTCTTTTGCGTCGGTTAAATTTTGACTTGAATTTGGCTCGTTTTTTTGTTAATTATGTCGCCACAGTTACTCGAAATGCCAACAAAAGTAACAGCTCCCCTCACGCGAGATCGAGCCTCACGTTTTGATATTGTGAGGCATTAACGGTAGTAGGAAGCAGCAGTTATTTTGAGTCACTGACTCCATACATTGCACCACACTTGTGAAGTCAGTGTCTGACTTCGCAAGTCAGTCACTGCTCTCCCTATGCGTCGCTATGTGCAGGCCCCAATAAGCAATAAAGAGATTGTCAAACAAAAATGCACACCAACTGATCATACTGTATCAGTTGGTGTGAAAGACACACCCTTCTTTTTTTCTTAGTTGCCACTGTCTCAGTCTGTGGTGATGTAAAACTAATTTCACACTGCGCAGTGCTGCTGGTTTTCCATTAATGTCCAGTTCATTACTGGATTAAATTTCGGTGGTTGTTTGGTTCCTAAACATCCTAATCATTTTCTTTTTATGCGTGACAAACCATTTGGGTCAGATGGCCACAACCTGAACACAAATGGTGTCCAGTAATTGCGAAAACATATAAAACATTTACTTTGAGACACAATTTATAACCAAATAGTGCAGTTTTGACAAACACTACGCAATCATTCTGAAGAAAATACTACTCATTGATGACACTATAGAACTATCTTTTATTTTCTAACTTTCCAGAGCTTGTTTATTGTAATGGGTTACCGTAGACCATCATAAAGTAAGGAACTGTTTTTTTTTTCTTGTCCTTTTATGAAGAGACATTTTTAGCTACAGGATTTTGACATCAAGGTGATACAAGTGCAAGAGGAAACACTGCAAATTGCTCCCGAAACCACATTTCCTGCTTGCTGCCTCATCTTTTTTGCATTCAGAGCGTTTCCTGTTTGTGTGAACCTCAACCTTTACTGTGTATCTCATGGTGGCCCCTGCTCCACCATTATGACCAGTAACTTCCTATGAGTCAGCCAGATGGCAGCCCAGCTCCTCCTGACAGGACGTACATTCACATGGGAAGTCACGGGTCTCACACATAAGACAAGTAATCTTGCGGTTGTGCATTTGTGTGTGCCTGCGTGTTTACCTTCACAACCCATAAATGGAAGCCTACTGGAAGCCCTGTGAGATTACACACCTGTGTGATGTCTGAATGAGCGTCTGTCTGCAGACAAAACCCCCAGGGGACACCTGCTGCAGGCATCATTTTCACCAGTCTCCCTATGGGAGATCAGGTGTGAATTGCTGTCTTTCTCGTACTCACCACGGCTCTCCTTCTGTTGTCAGACCTCCACCTCTCCAAAAATAACCAGAGTGCATGAGTCAGGGTCTCAACCTCACTCTTCTCCGTATCCTGACCTGTAAAGTGGACTTGCATGGAAGTATGAGTGGTCTCTGACTGGTGGATGAAAGAAAAGTGGAACCGACATACAGAAGTTTGAGTAACGCAGCTGTGACTCCAGTGACACAGAAGAACCAATAGAACTTATGAAACTGGAAAAGATGAAATAAATGAGTAAGAGTGATAATTCATGAAGGGTGTTATTGTTAGAGGAATATTCCTTTGCAACAATATTAATACCCTGGAAACTTTTCTTAATTTTGTGTCGTTTGAGCCACAACTTCAGTTAACGTTAATGCGGTTTTATGTTGTGGAGGAACACAAAGTGATGTAAACTTTGAAGCGGCGAGTAACAGTCCTAGATTTCAAAATGTCTTATTTGTTTAAAGAGGCTATATTATGTAAAATCAACTTTTTGCGCTTAGATAAGATAAGAGAAGAGAAGATAAAGATGCTTTTGCTGTCTCTGTTTTAGGAGTGACTTGACACAAAAACTATGACAGATGTAGTTGATATCCTGGATACATCTGTGTGTGGCGCTCTAATGCAGTGGCCCCCAAACCCCGTGCCACAGACCGGTACCGGTCCGTGGACCAATTGGTACCGGGCTGCACAAGAAATAATTAAATATTTCCGTTTTATTCATTATGTGAGTCTGGAGGAGCTTTTATTTTGAAAATCCTTTAACCGGATTCTCTCGGTTATGTCTCTTGGGCCAACATTGAGCCCACAAGTAGCAAAATGAGTAATGAGTAAACATATGTCTTTGGAAGTTTCTTTGCGAAGGGGAAAAGCCCAGAGAAGAGACAGGAGAACATGCAAACTCTGTGCAGAAAGACCCAGAGCCGGGAATCAAACCCAGGATTGCTGCAAAGCAACAGTGCTACCCACTGCGCCACTGTGCATCATGCCCTCTTTTTAATAAATCTTTGAACTTATATCTGTGTGGTGCAGTCTGTGCTAGCAAAATTAAGTTAATATGTTAACTTAAGTTTGGAAGCAGGGCCAAGTCTAGACCACACCTCTAATTATAAGTACTTATCTAATTTCATTACATTGTCCCATCTATTCATTTTCTTACACCCTTTTCCCATTGAGATCTATGCTGGTGCCCATCCCTAGTGGTCAACTGGTGAGAGGCAGGGTACACCCTGGACAGGTCGCCAGTCGGTCACAGAGACAAATAAACACAGACCTAAGGAGAATTTAAACAGACCAATTAACCTGACCACACCTCATGTTTTTGGACTGTGGGAGGAACCCGGAGAGAACCCACGCATGCACAGGGAGAACATGAAACTCCATGCAGAAAAAAGGCCTGGAATTGAACCCAGGACCTTCTTGCTGCAAGGCAACAGTGCTACCAACTTCTGTTTTAGCTCCTCACAGGGCTTACAATTGCGTGCAAGTTGGCGTCCATCTTCAGCTGTTGATGCATCCAGTTCTAATTTGTATTTCACTTCATTGAAAAAGAGCTTGTGTTTCACTTCATCCAGTTCCTTCTGTAGTTCCTCTTCTCAGCGTGGAGGAATTTGGCTCTCTCACCATTACGTATCTCTCATCCCTGTGTTCCTGCTCCATTATTTGTATTTCTTCTGTAAATATCAGCTTCATATTTCTGAATCATTTCCAGACTCACGTCTTTGACGTGGTCCAGCTCTTTCTGGAGGTATCTCTCTGCCTCTATGAAAGCGTCTTGCATTGAAGCCATTTTTTGACAGAGTCTCATTCTCATCTTGTAGCTCTGCGTATAGCACTTTGTTGATTTTCGCCATCTCAGCATGAGCGTCTTTGTCGTCTTTCAGCTCCCGCTCCAGTGAACATACCCGTTTCTTAAGAGTTAAAACATCTCTTTTGAATTTCTTGGTAATTTCCAGGTTTCCCTCTTTGAGTTTGTCCATCTCGCTCTGTTGACATGTCTCTGTCTCTCTGGTGGCATTTTGCAGGGATGACAGTTGTTGACGAAGAGCCTCGTTCTCTGCTTCTAAATCCGCATAAAGTGTCTGATTCATCTTTAATACTTCAGCATGAGCTGCTTCGTTGTCACTTATGTTCTTCTTTAGTGACTCTGCTTGTTGTACCAGGACTTTAACAGAAGTTTGGTATTTGGTGTTTAATTCCTGGTACGATTCTGTCATCTTCTTCCTGAAGACGCCTCTCTGTCTCTGCAGACATCTTTCTCAGCAGTGCCGTGGCCTTCTTCAGTTCTGAACACTGAGCTGTGTTTTCACCTTTTATGATCTGAAAAGATTTATTGTTCGTATTTGCCTGAGAGTTAGCTGTTCTTTCTATTTCCAGCTCTCCCTGTAACATTGCCACCTGTTCTGATAGATTAATAATGTCAGTTTTAAGCTTGGCAAGGACTTCTTGATATGGAGACATGACAACATGTCTTGTGACATCATAGGATTGTCGATGCTATGGTAACCGTTGACAGTGTTCTAGAATTCTGCACCTTGTGTATTTTAAAAAAAAATGAATTAAGAGTTCCAACCATATTTTATACAAATAATAAAATGAAATGGAATAATCCAAAGTTTCTGTGCTTTTTATTCAAGAATATGATGTGATAACATTATCTTGATTTTGATTTTGATTTTTACACTTCTATCCTCATTATAAAGTAATTACTAACAGTCTGGTCTCGCTGAGAAGCAGCAGTCCTGCTCACCTCCCTCTGCCCACCCTGGACATTTTGAGCCGTGACGTATTTACTTACGGGAGGACGTGATTTTTCACACAGGTGCTTCATCTGCTTGCCAGTGCGACTATTTGGGGAAGATAAGCTGCGCCTCTTCACTGCTGAGCCGTTTTATGTTTCTTCCTTCAGCATCCTCACTGGTTGACGCGCAGTTTTAGTCTGTGCAGCCAAAAAGAATAAAAAAGGAAACAAATTGCTACTTCTGCCTTTGAGTTTGTGAATAACTCTTGAGATTTTTAGGGCACCTTATCCAAAGCAAAGAGATATTAGACAGACGAGGGCTGAAAAAGATGCTTTATTGTTCTAAACAAATAGTTCACTCCTTCTTCTTTGGATGCCTGGCTTTTCTTGCTGTGACCTCTGTTGTGAACGCAGAAGGTAAGACAATATTTTAAACTTTTATTGCGAATGGAGTCCTATTTTCGAGACTTTTTAAGGTAGTTTTCAAAACATTGTCTTAGGTACATTCCAAAAAATTTAAAATGTAAGCGATAAGAAATAGTGACGCGCAAAACGTCCTCTTTTGCGCCCTAGTTTGGTACACTGTAAAACACAAACTGTTGGGATAATAACAGTGACAAAAATGATGCAACACATTTAAAATGGAATAGTTTTACTCATTACATTGAGGTGAAATTGCATAAAATTAACCCAAAAGGACCTCTAAGTTATTTAATTTAGCAAATTTCAAAATGACACAACAGGTTAAAATATAGCTAGTATTAAAGATATAACTTGCCGTTTTCTCTTTTGCAGTAGAATCATAATTAAGAACCATTATTTATTTTATGATGTAATCTTGTGATAAAAATGAACAGAAAAGAAAGCTTGCTTTTTAGTTAATGTTTGGAATATGACTGAAATAATACTGATAATAAAGCTTTTAAAATATATTCTAAGAAGGTGGCATATTAATTTTTAAAAAAGCATCTGTCAAAGCTCAATTGGCCAGCAGCTTACAACTGTCACTAAACTTGGTAAAGCTTAAGCCTAACTCACCTTTCTTAACCAACAATCTTTAAAACTTTTGCTAGGATAATTTGTTTATAATACAACCCAATATGAAAAATGTTTCCTCTTTTGACACCCTGAAGAAATATGCAATTGCACTTTTCAAGTAGTAATTTTATTTCTTAAGGTAAAAAAAACCCCAACCTGGCTCTCCAATAAAATATTTCTGTCCTTTATGTGAAATGATGATTTAAATGTGACAACCATGTTTTTGATTCAGTTCCTCTGATTACTACCAGATTTTGAAGTATTAAACACTTAAATAAAACCTACAAATAGGATCTACGCTAAAAAATTTGATATATTTTATTTTGAAAACTATATTTTTGCTTAGTCGGGTTATCCTACTCTGATATTAAAATTTGCTTGATAATCTGAAATATCTAAGTGTCACAAATAAGTGAAAAAACTACAAACGTCTGCTAGGAGATATTAACAAATCAGTCAATTTGTTTCATGTGATGAAAGAGACTGATCAAAAATCTTCTTCTGAATTTTAGTCAAAATATTTTGGTTTGACTTGCTAAAGACAATAAACATTATTGTTGTTAGAACATAACCAGAATTGAACAATGCCTTTAGAAATTGCCATGCGTTATTTAAAACTCTATAAATTCAACAACCATTTTATTGCCAAAATATTTTCTTTTTGGCATGTTGACTTTTCTGTAGGATTTGCTCTGGTTTTCTCATCTCATTCAACCTTCTGTTATATTTAATTACAGCAGTGGTAATTTTAAAATCCCACAATATATCTTCTTTTGCAAAAAAAACATTCAGAATCTGTTGCTTTGCGTGCTGGCAAGTTGGAGGGAAAGCTCTGATGTTAGTTATGAAAGGGGAAAAACCGATTAGATTGGAGCTCGTCTTCACTTGTCATATAAAATTTTTGTACTTTAGCAAGATCTTTAACTCACTGTGTCACATTTGTCTGTTTTATTACATATGTAAACATTGGTAGCAACATGGAGGAGACTATTATCTATGATTGGCTTTCCAAATGTCTTCTTAAGATATTACTAACATTGAGAACTGATCATACATATTTGTTAGGTATAGAATTAACTTTGTCACATGTGTTTTATTTTGGTTTATTTGTCTATTTTGTTAGAATACAAATCATCCCTGTTCAGACAAATTACATAGCAATACCTTCACTAAATGGAGTCTACTGTTTCTCAGCTGAATACATTTCATTTAGTGTATTTTTCCAGTTACTATCTGTGACCACGTTTTGTTAACAGAAAGTAATCACATACTTCACATGAAGGTGGTCAGAAGGTCTCAATTGATTTGATCCAACCATTTAGTATTAGCAGAGTAATAACACTGAAAAACATCTCAGACTAGTTAAGTTTCATCAAGTTGAATGATTTATTTAGATGTTTTTTAATACATATTTGAATTCTGTACAGAAACAATCTTGAACTCCATTTTATGATAAAAGTGTGATAAATCTCCTGCTATCGCTTAAGTCTCTCAGCCACGGATCAATGAATTAATTATTATTATTATTATTATTGCACTGTTGTCAGTGCAACTTTCTTTCTGACCCGTCGCGTCGTCTCTCCGCAGGTCGTGTGTTTGTTTTAGACCCGAGGAGCTTGCAGGGCTTCGGGGACCCAGAGCAGGCGTGTGCCTCACAAAA
Organism: Poeciliopsis retropinna; assembly: GCA_010277075.1. NCBI lineage: Eukaryota > Metazoa > Chordata > Actinopteri > Cyprinodontiformes > Poeciliidae > Poeciliopsis > Poeciliopsis retropinna. The sequence continues at coordinate 6,981,656 of VMRM01000016.1, read as the reverse complement.
TGCCCGCTTGGCGTCAGTGGAAGAGCTCCATCAAGCCGTGGTGGAGTGCTTCTTCCCTCACTGCACCCGTGGGTGGCTCTATGGAGGCACAGTGGGGTAAGAAAATAAGCATTTGCCTTCCCCGCCTTTGAGGGGATGAGCAGGGAAATTTCTGGAGATGATCAAAGCTCCCATAAGTGTGTGAGCCACCTGTACGTGTGAGGGAGGTTACAGGAATGGACGAAAGAGGAAAGGAAGTAGAGGGACCGCTGTCTGTTTTAGCAAGTGTGGGAAGATACGAGAGTGACACATTTCAGGGAGGAGAGAAAAAGCAGGGAGCAAAAGACGGAGAAAGGCTCCTCTGTCTCCTCCTGAGGGATGAGGGAATTCTGAGCCGGGGTGTCATGTCGACAACTGCCTCCATTTACGCCCCACATCTCCACAGCAACGTGAGATGCTGCTTTCATCCCCCCGAGAGACAGAAGCAGATGCACATTTGATTTAGGAGGGAGACAGGTACAGTGATAGGTGGTTGACAGCACGCACAGGAACTTAGGTGGGAAGAGGAGATCCAAACCCTTACAGTAGGTTTTGGGTTATTTGGTTCAAATGTAGAGAAAAGTGACAAAAAACTCATGTAGAAAGATGGAAGCAATCACGATGTATGGTGACAGACATAATGCTCAGCATGTTTTAATTTCATAAACAATCTGCTATTAAAAGTTGTATTCTGGGTGTGATGGGCGGTTGAATCTCATTTATTAGAGTCATCAAAAGACGGATTTTTGTGCAAAGATGTTTGTTTTATTCATCCATTTTCCTTCAAGGTTAAATTTACACCTTTTAGTTAGTTAGTTAAATAATCACTGCTCTTGAGTTGTTTTGGATTTTTCTTTCTCTTTCTAACGTTTTGTCAGTGGTGTGAACTTTCTTTTTTTTCTTCTTGGATTCATCACTATTATCTTGCAGACTTCACTGAAACATTGTCAGAGGTTTTTTCTGGTGTGTTGCTATAAACAAATACCATTCAGCCTAACTCCCACACATTAACATTGTCTTCTTACTTCTTCGTCACTGCAGGTCACCACTGTGTGTTGCTCCTACAACACTATATTTCATACATACAAATATAAACCTTTTGGTTTCACATGTAGCATAAAGGTAATAATTTGACAAGTAGCTCTTCTTTTATGTGACAAATGTGACGTTCTTTAACAGATGCTTGCAGGTTCAAAGGTCAAGGTTTCACCAGTCTGTGTTTTTCTTTTCTGTATCTATTCTGTTTTGTGTCACCTAATTCTGATGAAACATGAGCCACGAATAACGCTTCTTCTCCAGACACATTTTTCCCAATCGTTTGATTAGTTCAGTTGTACTCAGACTTATATATGTCAATATCAACGCCTACTTACTTCTAAGTTTTCGTTTTCACTTGTATTCAGGCTGGTAGCACATGATAGTTACGTTAATTTTCATGTCCGAAAACAGAAAATTTCCCCTGAAAATCATTGAAATACTGAAACCTGCTTTCACGTAAAGAGAGCAAACATAATCGGAATGAGAATGCAGTCGAAAGCTGCTGAGGAGTTACAATGTTACACGTAAAATACCGAAACGAGGGAAAGATGCAGTGACTGACAAACGATGGCAAAGATTTTAGTTCAAGTTTGCATGGAAGTGCCTTTAAGTTTTAGAAGAGCATGATGTATCTAGCATAAAAAACACAAGTTTTGTAATTTAACTTTATTTTTATTTCTGGTTGATGCCTTACACAACTGTGAAAACAGCACATAATTTCCCTTCCTCTTCACAATTATGAATTACTGTGTTGTATCACAAAATGTCTGATTAAAATACACTGATGTTTTGGATCTAATGTATGGAGAGCTGTTTCAGCCAAAATCAAATAAATAAATAAATATGAATAAATACATATATAGATAAATAAAATAATGTACAAATAAATGAATAAATATTTAAAGATGACTTATTTGTAGTTAAATGTGCAAATAAATATAATAATAATAAATAAACAAATAAATAAAAATAAGGTATTCATTGCAAAGGTGGTTAAATTAAGAAGCCAATTAATTATATGCTTACTTATTTATTGATTTATTGAATTAATTTTGGCTGAAATAGGCTCTCCATAGTAATGTGACACCATTTTTAAAGGTTGTATAAGAGTAACTACTTCTGAAAGTCTTTTGTTGAACCATTTGTGTGTCTGCAGGACAACAGTTTGTAATGCTGAGGGGAGTTCACTGAAAGCTGTTAACGTGAAGACAGAAAATGCTACAGAAGACGATGCACACCTGGGTGCCTTCTGCATGAAAGACAAAGGTCAGTGCTGTAAATGTTTTTATAATGATGCACCAAAACCGTAAATGAACACTGGTTCTTTTCAACTCTCTTTGATTATTTTCTGTTCTTTCTTTTTGGGTATATGTATTTGTTCTGGTAAAGCTACTGAGTGTTTCTGATCAAACTTCAACCATAAAGGAATATAAGCATTACTTAACATGAACAACAATGCAGATACTTTTTGCTTTTAATATTTTTGTACACATTTTCACAAAACAAACTACTTTTTAATTCATCCTAATATTGACTTGCGTGACATTGTGTCATTTATGTTACTTTGAAGAGAGTAATTTGTATTCTGCATCATCTGTGTCATTTTTTGATGCTGGTAGCTGTGACCTGTGGGGATCCTCCATCGTTCCCAAACGCCCGTCTGCAGGATCACTCAGGGTTTGAGATGGGAGACGAGCTGCTGTACACGTGCAGGCGTGGTTACGTGATGCCCAGCGGTCACTCTGCCTTCAGCCTGCTGTGTGACAGCTGTGGCGAGTGGTACGGGACTGTGCAGATTTGTATTAAAGGTAAAAAATTTTTTACATTTTAAATGTCTTATGGAAGGTTTTACAATATTAAAACCAAAAAAAAAAAAGTGAAACCAAACAAAAATGTGAATAAAGGGAAGGGTTTCATGTTTTGTTTCTTTAAAGTTTTAAGGTGCTTGTATCTTGGCCTCAAATTTTCTGATGTGAATTGTGATGAAAATGTCTGCTTTGACTCTCCATAATGTGGCCGTGTTCATTTTATTTTTAAAAAAGTCTGCTGGTTTAACCTTCAACCAACTCTGAGCAGATACTTAGTCTGTTGGATCTGTCATGTTTAAGGCTTTGGTTTTTAAATGGTTTCAAACATGAGGATTTACAAAATGATTTATGAATAACAAATCTGTTCCAGGCCTGTTGTAGCTGATGTTAGCTCTGCAAACTGTTGTGGAAATTTTTCTTTAACAAACAGTGAGGAAAAACTATTTCAAAACTCAAATGAAACAGTCCTCACCCGATGATGCAAGTTATTAAGTTTCTTATGGGTCCGGTCGCTCGGCAGTCGCAGGGACGCGACCTCGGACTCCCTTCATTCAATTTGGAAGTGGACTGGAGACAAACTCCTCAGATTAGCTAATGCATCCGATCTCTCGTCGCCCTCGACCTCTCCAGCTCATTGGATCCTGTTTGTGACGCCAAACTGTTGTGGAAATTTTTCTTTGATGAACAGTGAGGAAAAACTGTCCCAAAACACAAAGAACCAGAGAAAGAATGTGTTCTTAATTGGTATTTATTTGAAGGCTCGAAGTCTCTGCTCACTGATCGCAGTCAGGAAAAAGAGCCTCGAGCAGAACACAGCTTACAGTTTTATAGGAAGAGTTTTATTCCATTCACATAGTTTGATAATCAACTTGGTCACAGAACAGATAGCAAGAACACGTATCTTCTTTCACTAGGACAGTCAAACACGTCATAAGGGTACAAAGAAGAAACAATTTAATAACTTTATTGAATTACCAAGGCCAGAGAAACTGATTAGGAAGACTTCTTCATGGTTCTTGTGTATTAAACAAGAATCATGATACTATTATACATTGTTGTACTTATAATCATGTGACGATCTTAAAATTTTCCACTACCAGACTCATGCAGACTGTCCAATCTTAACATAATTTAATACGATGTAGTTCTAAATTTGATTGTCTTGTCGTTCTGTCTTTAGGTGCAACTGAAAGCCATGTAGACTACGAAGACAAGTTTGAAGATTCCTATGAAGAAACAGATCATGACAGTCAAGAAGACATATTCAGAGATACTTCTCAAGATGGGAAAGGGACTCTGCAGCAGCAAGAAACAAAATTTTGGGTCAATGTAGAAGAGGATCACCAGGATCGCCATGAAGTGCAAGGTATTGGAGTAAGGGTGATTAATGGCAGTAGAACCTTTGGAGGAACTGTGGATGAAGTAGCAATGAGAGAGGAAGATGCTTTCACAGTCCATCCCAGGTTTGAGCAGGACAGTACCAAGTTGGTCCGGACTGGAGCAGCTCCAGCCACGAAGGAGCCTGTTTCCCTTCTCTCCCAAAAACACATGTTCTGGTTCCCCTCTGAGGCTTTCCAGGAGGAGGTACTGCCCATCTCCAGCGACTCAGTTACACAAGCAACACAGAGAGCTTCTGGTGCCCGGTCTGAGGAGAGCAAAGAAAACGAGAGTCAAGAAAGGCTGGAAAGCACTGACTCTGTCGATCAAGACGATCATGATGATTATGATCATCATGATGATAATGAAGATGAGAACGACAGAAATAAAGATCAAGATGATAAAATATATGAGGATCCTGGTGATGACAGAGATGATAATGATGATCATGATGACAACCGCCGTGATGACCTGGACATCCATGAAGACGACCGTACTGATGATCACGATGATCATCATAATCATCATGATCACGATGATCATCATGATCACGATGATCATCATGATCACGATGATCCTGACAGTCGCCAGGAGGAGGATTTTGATGACAATGTGAAGCAACCGACTCACCACGACGACTCGGACAGACCTGATCGGAACAGAGACGACGATGACCATGATGACCATTATGACATGGGCGAGCACGAAGATGGCAGTGATCGCACCAAAGAATACGATGATCGTGATGATGCATATGACGATCACCCAAGTCAGGAGGATCATGATGATGATCACGGGGACAATGATGGAGAACATTCTGATAATTCAGAGGAACATCCAAAAAGTGACGATCATGATGATGGAGAGGAACATTATGATCACGATGAAGACGACATTCACGATGATCGTGATGACAAAGATGAGGAGAGCTATGATGATCATGAGAGCCATGAAGACGATGATCATCACCCACATCTAATCATTTCTGTAGCCAATGAGCGGCGGCCAAACATCACACAGAGGAAAGCAGGAAGTAAGAGCTCTAAAGATAATACTTGGCTTGATGGATATCCTGTTGATCTATTTGACACAGAAAATAGTGATTCCACAAAAGGGCAGATGGGAACCAGTGTGGCAAAGACATCAGACAAACCCAACAATGTGGAAGTACGTAAACGGGTTCCTCACATCAGTTTGTCAGACGGAGATGCATCCGTCACTATGGCACCTAAATCTGACCAAGGGAGGGAGAAGAAGAACTGGCCTGGCTCCAGGGCTCCAGCTACCTCATCTGACCATTCAGAGCATTCAAACTCCGACACCCTGGATTACGACACACAGCAAGTTGCTCCCACGCACTCCTGGCTGGAAGACCTCACCAATCACCCCTTCCTCGATCACGGCCCTGCTCCCCCGGTGCATGATGGGAACATGTATCCTGGAGTGATAGAGGAACACACTGTGGACAATCTGCCAGGTATGATGGGTGAGATGGAAGGAGAGAAGAGGAAGACGATCTGTGTGGGTGAGGACTGTCCGCCCCACCCTCCAAGCTCAAACACCCAAGGGGCGAAGGTGGCAGCCATCATTGTGGCGGTGTGTGCCGTGGCCACCGCAGTCATCATCGGAGTTTGGTGTTACAGACGGAAACAGCAGAAAAGTTCGCTGTACGAGATGAATGGAAAAGGTCAAAGCAGACAGGGCCAACAGATAGAGATGCAGCAGAAAGTGTAGGAATGGAGAATTGGGACGTTAATGAAGAGCAGAGACATTTAAAGACAGGAGAATTAAGGTAAACAAGAGGAATGAACTTCCCTACTTCATGTTAGACACTACTGCAGGTGTGAACACTTTGGGTTTGATAACTAGCTGCATTTCTGCTTCAATGAAAAAAGCCTTTCTGAGTTAACTCTAAATATATGCCCATATTATTACTTTAAAACTTCTGCATGTAGCTGGATGCAAACGGGCTGTGCCTAAAACAAAGAAACTAGAAAATACAGGGAAGCTATTCCTCCATCACTGTATCAACTGGGACTTCCAACTTTAAATGTTTTTATAATTTTAGTGATGCTTGTTTGTATTTCCTTGGGTTTCTGCTGTTTTTTAAACTGTTTTGAATACCTTTACATTGCTGTAAATCAAGAATGTCAACCCTTGGAATCCATTGTCATAAAAGCTTTAGACCTGTTGCATCTTCAATACGCCTGATTTACATAAATGCTTTTAACAGGTATCTGCACAACTTGATAATATTCTCCAGTTATTTGAATCAGGTGTGTTGTACAGGGTCATGTATATACATAAACCCCAACTAACATGTGCTTAAATCTCCCTTTGCTCCTTGAAGACAAGCATTTTGTAGCCATCAACAAACTTCTGACCACTCTTTTGGGAGAGTTCATTTAAACTGGTGGGTTTTCTGGCATTGTGCACCAATTTTCAACAGGATTTAAGACCAGGTTTTGCTTTGCTGACTCTCTGCTAACAAGATTTAGCCATTCCAAAGCCAGTGTTATTTACAATGGAGGTCAATGTTTTATTTGTACAGTGTGGCGGGAAAACAGCGTTTGATAATCATTTATTCCACAACAAACACCCATCTGACCAAAAACTATCACTCTCAAATGAGAGATTGCCTTATTTTACTGAGCTGTTCATTTTTTAGTTTAAAATATGCACTTTATTCCAGGTTATTTACTTAAATAACATGACTGCTATGACTGGGCAGCAAAACATAATCCACCAGTCATTTTACTTCATTTCATTGGGTTGCATTACTCATTGGGTAATGCAAAACAAGTTACAGTAATGCAGATATGCACAATAATGCAAAAATAATCAAAAAAGGACAAAATAAGAGTGGAGGTGAATTTGACCTCAGTTGGACCCCCAAATAAAACTCTGCTTAGGAACTGCTTTAAATATGGGCTGGGTCTGATCAGCGTCACCGTTCACAGTGAAACCAGTTTTACTTTACCATCAACTGAGAGGATGATGGCAAAGAAATTTTGAAAATTTTCTGCTTTGAGATGACATATGTTGTGAAATGGGGCTATGTAAATAAATGGAATGGAATGAAATTTATTTTAATATGATTTTCAGCTGACCAAACAAATGCCTTCTGCAGAAAGTTTTATTGGGAAAAATTTGAACTTTTGGTCCAAATGCAAAGACGTACGTTTGGCAGAGTCAACGTAATAACACTCAATCAAGTGTCAAGCAAGGTGGAGGCAGCATCATGCTGTGAGGCTTTTCTTTACTGCCAGAAGTACAAAAAGTGATCACGGCTCGTTTCCAGACTGTTGGAAGGCGACTCTGTTGGAAATCATGAATGCATTTCAAGTCTTCTGTATGTAAACTTCTTGCAGAAAGACCTTAGGCACCCAGTTCTAATGTCCTGCAACACAAATGAGAAAATACTATTTTGTGCAAACACTTCTCCTTCATCCGCCATGTTTTGATTTAGCCCTTGAAAGAGACGATAGTGAAGATATTAATTCATTTTACTACCACTACAGAAAAAAAACCCTGTCCCAGGTGAATTACGTGTAATATTAAAAAAGTATGAACTCTGTCCCCTCAACACACATACTCTAAATACAAACTTCCACTGAAATCTTCCCTGGAGAAGATATCTTGAGATGTGTTCAGTACAGGCTGGTTGAAAATGACTAAAATTGATTAATTTGGTCAAGTTAGCTAAACGAGTACAACTGTATTTATGTGTGCACTGTAAATGTGGTATTTAGTTGTTCTTCTGTCTACTCTGTGACAAATGCCAAACAGAAAATGTACTTTTAAATGTTAAAACGTAAACACGTTTAAGTACTTAAAGGAGTTTATATACAAATATATCAGTTTTTCTAGTTTGGTAAGCAAGTTAACGTTTGAAACAGACATTATATATAATTAGTGTAAATGTTGTTAACGAGGTGAGACACTTTGGCATTGTTGTCCATGGTTTCTTGTGTAATTCACTTTAGCTCCATAAAAACGATGTTTAAACTGCTGTTATTTTAGGAATGCTGGTGAAGAAAAGGATCTGGCAGCTCTTTGTTTGCCTGATTTACTTCTGAAAAAGTAAATCAAAACTTTGAAAAAAACCAATGAGTTATTTTCCAGACTTTGAAGATTAAAGTGATGACAGGATGGGCAAGACGTTGAATTTCTCTTCATGTGAGTTTGTTTTATCTGCACACGTATGGCAAATATTATGCCTTCTTTATAAAGAAAAAGAATTTGTGTCAACTTGAGTCGATAATATTATTTTCTTAGTTTGTTCTGCTGTTGTCAGGAAAAAAGAAATAATTTCATACTATTTTTGGTAAACAATTATGATTATAGTCATGGTTAATAACAATACAAGAAAAGCATAATAATAATATTAGAAATACATTTCAAGTAATTATTTTGGTTATACATGCAGTGAATAAAAACACGTTTAACGTTTCTGTTGATCTCTAAAGTGAAAGATTAGTCCAGAAGTATGTCTAAAGTTCACTGTGAAGGTAAAACATGTTAGTACATGTGCTTTCTTGGTCTTAATAAACATATAAAATGTGTTTCTGTAATTTTGATTGAAATATTCTATAGTTAGGATGAAATACAAATATTATCCTCCATGGAAAAAGTAATATATTCATAACCACTTTTTCACATTTTGTCATGTTACAGCCACAAACTATGTATTTTATCAAGCTGTCATTTGATGGATTGTAAAGTGGAAAAAAATTGGCTGATGGTTTTAAAAATCTTTCTAAATAAAAAAACTGAAGAGTGTGGCATGCTTTTATGTTCAAATCTCTTAGGTCAGCACTTTGTACATTTAAAAAAGAGAATGCGTGATCCAAATTAGATTACTTCAATTGGTTATAAATGACTGAATTACATTTATTCAAGTTAATTTATTAAGTTTATTGAGTTACATCAAGTCAAAGTTCAATTGTTAAATTATCCAATTGAAGTAATTTATTCAAGTTGAAGTTTTGATTAACAAAGTATTGTCACAAATTCTCAAATGGATTTAGACTCAACCTTTGACTGTGCCATTGCTTTTATTTAAATAAATTCATTATAGTTTACTTTTCATCTGACCAAAGCTCCTTTTGCAACATGTTTTGCTACGTTGTCTTATGGTTAATTTAATTGTTGGTCTATAATATTCACAAACAAACCTCCATCACATTCACAAAAAGCTGGATTCATCCTGAGATCAAGTCTGAGGATTTTAGTTAGAGGTGACTGACTGATTTTTATTAAGTATTATTTAGTTTGCCTGTCAGAAAAGATCCCAATAAATTACACAAACGCTTGCTCGTTAAAGGGTTATAAATACTTTATTAAGGCACTGTAAATCATGTTAACTCTAATAATCACGCTTGCATCTGTTCGTGACACAACATGTGTGATTATTTGCAGTCAACGTTTTCTATTTAATCACAACTGATCAGTGCAATAAGAAAAGGCCCGGGATTAGAGGGTGAAATGTGGTCAGTGGTGAAAGAAAGGCAGTAAAAGAGAGAGAAGAGAGTGAGAATGCAGACAGGCGTTAACACAGGGGGGATGTTCCCCGGTGGGTTTCTAACACCATTGTGAGACAAACTGCACAGAGACTCAATGTTCACACATTAATAACCGACTCAGTGTTTTCTCTGAATGCCTCTGCTCAGCTCTTTATTACGTTCTCCCCAGTTTTTTCGTGACTTTTTCCTTTTTAATTAAAGCTCAAGTGAAAAAGAAATCTCTGGACTGGAACGGAGAATTAGTTCATTAATTAATCAACCAAGGTAATTATTTTAAGCGTGGATGCTAAAAATAATTCTTCAAACTCTAAATATATTCTGGATTTCTTATTTATATGTGAATGAGTATCTATTTTGGCTTTTTCTTCCTTTTAATAGACAAAGGAAAGAAATTATCAACATCCGTACGCCTAACATCTAATTATGGAAGTGATGGAAGAAAAAACTCCGGGAACTTTGTTTATTGTCATGAAAAATAACACCATTCACAGTATTGAATGAATTCAGAAGATGGTAAAACTGGATATTTTCTACACAAAATTACAAATTACAGACACAACTGGTGCTTTAGAAATGGAGGTAAAAACCAAAATGTTAAATAAAATAATGTAGTATTCAAATAAATACAGACTGTTGGAGTGTTTAGTCATTTCTAATTGAGTACTTTGGAGTGTTTCCATGTGTGCTATTGGTCCTGGTCCAGAAACTCGTCTATAAACTCCACCACTTCTCCCTGCGAACACAAATACAGCAAATCAAATTAAAAGGTTATGTTTCATTTCAAAGCAGAGACTCTCATATATTTTATTGCTAATGAGATTAATGTCTAGAACTGAATCTGATTTTAAACATGAAACATATAAAATAAATACTTTTTGAGATTCTTCAAAATACTACAAGTTAGATTGGGGTCATGCTGCCCTCACATGTCTGTCGGTGGTATTGCAGCCTGGTGACCCATGTGACCTGACTCAATTATCCAATTTCTTCTTATAACACTTTGATCGAAACTATGAGAGAAACCAACAACCTAGTCCTCGATGTTTGCATTTTATTAAGAATATTTAATAAGAAATACATATAAAAAGTCCCTTTTATTTGTCCCCAAATGTCCAGAAACGAGGTGACGCACAAACACCCAGAAAATATGTGAGCACAGACACACACCTCATCATCGCTCACAAGGCGTTGCTTCGCAAACTCCAACATCTGCAGCTGCAGGGTGGTTTGATTGTAGTATCGCACTGCCTCCTGCAGCACACACACAGAAGCAAATGTGTTCACAAAACCACTGGAAAGGACTTTTTAAAAAATGTTCAGCTGCTTAAAATCACATATTTTTATTTTTCAAAAAGTCACAAGAAACTCCAAATACTATGTAGCTAAAAGACTTTTTTTTTTTTTTTTAAATGTGTTATTATGCAAATTTACAGTTTATTTACTACTAAACCTTGTAAGTATAGGTACAAGTTATAAATAAATAGCAAAACCTATCCTTGCATAAAATATAGTGATTAAATATCACAGTAGAATATTAACTCAAAACTGAATTTCTGATCAGATATGCCACCTTTAGCTTCGTATTAACACCATCTGAATTGGCTCAAACAATATAATGATGAATTATTCGTAACTTTAAAAATAAACTTTAAAATAGTATTTTTGTAATTTCACCTTTTCCTGGAAAACTAATAATTTTATTTATTTTCTTCCATTTTTAACATACAATTCAAATTACATGCTAGATTACCTTTCAGCTCTTTTAGTATAAATAGTTAGATATTTGAATAAGAGCAGGTAATTTATTACATAAAGTATGCAAACTGTAACATTTATTTATTTTTAATTTCTTTACTATTAGACTTAGACACAAAAAATAGTTTGTGTTTGATTAGTTTGGGCAATCAAACTAACATCATGTCAACAAACTATTTCTTTTTAAGTCTAGAGTTTTTTATCCACATATAAGCAACAACTGACACATAAGGGTTTTATTTTCTGGCATACGTTTATTTTGCTTTTTAAAAAAAAGTTTCTAAAAGCGTCAAACTCAAACCAGAAAATAATTTTCCAAATCTTATTTCAGGCCTGACTTTTCAGATAATAGGAGAGAAGTTCTCCATGCAAAAACAACAAAAATGGTAGAAATTCCTTCACATTTAAGCCTTTTTGTTTTTTTTTTTGCTTGTGAACATTTCAGTTGCAAGCATAGGTTTTACCGGTGTGATAAGATATGGATTAAAAGAAAATGGATGTTACTCACTGCTCTGGGGAGGAAGTCCTCCTCCGTCAGCCCCCACTTGGTCCTGTGGTACTTGTAGTAGGCCACGTTGTTGTTCATGACCTCATCGTTGGGGTCAAACAGAATGTAGCTGGTTGCACACGGTACCGCGTTCTTCAGGTCATTCACTGACGAAAACATGAAAACTATCAGCTGCAGGGATTCATTTTCGTAAATGCTGTAAACCCTGGATGCTGACTCTGCTCACGTTTATAGTAGGCAAACTGCAGGTAGTGATACATCGTCGCCACGAACTTGTCAACGACGAAGCCTCCGACTATGGGTGTCAGGTCACTTTCACACATTACCTTTCTCTCAAGTACTTCAGTGTAGTGATCTAAAAAAAAAAAAAAAAAAAAAAAAAAAAAAACAAATTCATATTTAATATGGTGTGTTCAGAAACCAGCTCTGACAGACTGGGATGAACCAACCAGCTATGGAGGCGTAGAAATCTTTAAACTCTTTGACGTGTCTCGGACCCTCGGACGCAGCCAGGCACTCGTCGTAGACCTTGAAGAAGTCCCTCAGCGCCAGCTCCATGTCGGACACCGATGTCCGGAAGTTGTCGCCGTTGTACGCCTTCACGGCGCGGACAAATAAAGTCTGGATAAAAACAAACACACAGTCATGATGCAATGCTGCATTATCTACAAGTGTTTCATGCGTGAGTTCCTTCGTTGCTTCTAAAGGGTAAAATTAGACGAAGCCTCCACTGATCTGTGTATTTTAGCAGGCTATTGAAGCTCATAGCACCAGGGAGGCCCATTTGGCCTGAAAGCCACACAGGACTCATGGGTTTGGGCTGGACGGCTTCGTGTTCAAACAGCCTTTCTGTTTAATAGTTATGCTCCAAATTACTGACATCCTGTAGCAGAAAATAGTTACTTGTTCAACTCATTTTTCTGGTTCTAGAGGTATACGTTTATTTTCATTTCTGTGAGTTGGTCTCTTTCACTCTTATTGGTAAAGATGTGTTAAAAGCTTTAAACAAAACCATTTATTTTTCTTGAAGTGGCATAATCTCACACTGAAATACTTAATATTGAAATTACTTTCTAGTTTATTTATTCAGTGAGGATAAAAAAAATCTACATAAATAAATAATCCCTTTTAATAACAAATACCACACCCTTCATAATTTCTCTGAAATTAATGTACTTATTATTTACATCTTACTTTTTAAGTGAATATCCACGAATAACCTCATGTTTATTCAACCTGTGGCCAGATTAAATCAGTTTTGTTGTTTTTAACGACATTTGATGAGCATATTATACCAAACACTTTCATACCACCAATTTAGAAACATACACCAAATGCTCAATATATATATATATATATATATATATATATTATATATATATATATATATATATATCAGGCTAACAATGCCAGCTGCCAGGACTGTGAGCATGCATGCACCTCATAGGATTTGGTCTCCAGATCTTTTAGATGTTCTTCAGCTCCAGGTAGACTCTTGTAATAAGCCATGTTCTTCTGCATCATCTCGTCGTTCGGGTGTTTCAGCAGAAAAGTGTGAGCAGCAGACACAGCTTTGGCCAGGTTGTTAGACTGAAAATAAAGTAAGAAAAGACAAAAACTATTCCACGATCGCGTGCGCAAATAAATCTGGCAACACAAAGACATCTTAACGGTGAACTAGTCTCACTTTAAAGTAGGCATACTGCAGATATTTGTAGGGCTCTCTCCGGTCAAACTCGTCGATGGTGTCTCTGCTGGGCAGGCTCTGTCTGAAAGCCGGCAGCCCCTGCTTGCAGCGCTTCAGGCACTGCGCCCTCTTCATCACGTTCCCGAACGCCCGCAGCTCCGGGAAGTCCGCGAACTTCCGCTCGTCGTCCAGGCGCACGGAGCTGCAGTTGAGGTTGCAGAAGGCCTCGCTGTCGCGCAGCAGGCGGTAGAGGCGCAGCGACACCTCCAGGTACTCCACCGTGTCCTGCCACTTTTCCGCCGTGTACTGGTCCAGCCCGTACTTGTAGGCGGACTCCAGGGGCATCAGCTCGTGCCTGGGGAAGCTCCTGAAGCTGTACTTTTCGTACTGAGAGTTGACCGCCGGGACGAAGCAGGCGAGCAAACACAGAGAGAAGAGGTGGGAAGCTGTGGAGGGAGCCATTTTTGTCTACAAAAAAGAAAAAAAAAAAAAAAAAAGTTTGAGCTGGGAGAGGCAGAGTGATTCTGGGACCGCCTTACGGTCCTCCACGTATCCGGACAAAGCTGGAAACCTCCTGGAGGCGCAGGAGGGTCCAGCAAGGGGGCTGCCGAGTATGGCAAGCGGTTTGTGTACATAATCCACATCCTTCAGAAAGTTGCTGATGTCACGTTTCAGTTCCTACTCTCCGATCAGGGACAATCAGTCCCAATTTATCTGCAACTATTTTTGATAGTTTGAAAATATTAAGGAATATTTGTGAGCTACAAAATTGGGTCTCAAAAAGGTCACAATGCTCTTTTCTTGTCACATGCATAATCAAAAAAGCCCTAAATTGCCTTCATTTGTTCGAAAACTCTGCAGCAAAGACTGCTGCAGAGTTCTAACCAGAACAAAAGGGGGGCCCACATCAGTATTGTTTTAATATCTTTTGAGTTTATGGGTTTATGTTCGATTTCTTACTTTCAGGGCTCTGCATGGTCACACTCCTCCCTCTAAAACTGAAGTTAAAGTTCCAAATAATATAATTACATTAGTATATTAATTAGAGTTCAAGCTGTTCTATGCCATCTTTATTAGTCTCATTGTAATAAGGATACATTTGCAATATAGTGTGCGGGACTAATAGTTGGGGTTTTTATTTTTTTAAATTTAAAACATATAAATTAAGTAGATAAAATTTACAGTTGATTGAGTAATTAATTTCAATGGATTAATTCAGTTTTAAAAAATGATGTAAAGCAATTAATAGGAAATTGGTAACAAAGCCCAAGGGAGCACAATTGGTAACCCCCAACATTTTAATCACAAACTTAAAAAAAACAACAAAAAACAATAAGAATAATCAAACTTCATTTGGGTTTCTAGGGAATATGACTGATCAATGCTTGTGTTAGTTAGATTCATAAAGCACGGCCAAGGTTTTAATGTGACATGCATTGAGCTGGAAGACCTTGGAATCTGAGTCGTGGGAGCTGTCAACCATTTGACTCATGTGTTAGACTCCGCCCACATTTTATCCAGCCCCAAACTGCACACTGTAAACAGGAGTCATCAAGGACATGGAATATTTCCATTAACGTCTTGCCATACCCCGAGCTGCTCCTCCCATGAAATCACAGTTAAAATCACCGCTGATTTGTCTTGTCGTAAAACTACAAGTTAAAACATGATAAACTGAACTTTTTTTTTTTTTGCATCGTATTGTGACGTTCTCTTTAAAAGGGAAGCTAATAACAATTTATTACACTTTTAAAGGCTAAAGGGTAAAATCCACCACATTTTTTAAAAGAAAAAAGTTGTAATTTTTTTACGTTTTAACCAGTCTTCTCCCTCTTACTTCTAATTGAACCCCTGGTGAGAGTGTCCCTCCCACTCCCACTGCCACGTTGGAACATTCCTGGCTTTGTCTGCATAGGGGCCCCCCAAAAAAACAGGATTTGGAATCCCCAAAAAGGCAGCATTCAACGTAAAAAAAAAAAAAAAATAAAAAATCAACACGACCTGCTCATTGTCTCAAAATCAAAACATAATTAAAAGGCACGGCCACAAACCTTTTGATTGTGTGAGGCAGAGGATGTGACTCTGTGTGTGTGTGTGTGTGTGTGGGTGTGTGCGTGTGTGTGTGTGGGGGGGGGGTGTGTGGGTGTGTGTGTGTGGAGACCCCTCCGGTACCACGTTGACGTGTCTGTGCAGCTTCACTGCGCAGGAGCGATACGTGGAGCCCAAACTATCCCGTTCGGTCCCGACAGGGTCAAGGTTGCGCAAAAGAGGCGAAAACTTGCAGGAAATGATCCGTTTGATTTCAAATTAAGAGCAGAGTCACCGCGCTGAGAACTGATTGTGCGCGTGTGTGAAGATCACACACACACGGTCATGTGTGTCGTCTTTAATCTATTTGCGTGTGACGCGTTCACGTTTGAATTTTAGTGTCCAGTTGAGGATTTGCTGGTCTAATAACAACCGGAAGTGTTGCGTGTGTTCAACACATTGACTCTCCCTGCGTTGGTACCAGGGGCAGGACTTCTTCCCAAGTTAGAGTAGAGGAAGCCAAAGTACATGGGGAGCAGGTAGCAGCCGCCGCGCACAGATTAACAGGGCTTCACCACACTTATTTGCAATCTTAGGAAAGTTTAGTGGAGGGAGAAAATGATCAGGTGCGCGCTGGGAATGTTGTCTCTGTCGCTCCTAGTGACGTTCGCCGCCTGCAACGCGCCTCCGGTCCCGTTAGACGACATCCTCATAGAAAAAACCTTCGTGCCAGAGCAGTGCGTCCGCGCAGTCAAAGTGGGGGACTTCGTCAGGTACCACTACATTGGCACGTTTCCCGACGGGAAGAAGTTCGACTCGAGGTGGGTGTTAACTCGATTGGCGAGAGTCTTATTCAAGCTGTGTGCAGCTCAGACGAGCGACACGGCGCAGACAGCGTGCACGATGTGTAAAAGTGCGCGTTTTGGTTTGTCCCGGTGAGCCACGCAGGCAGAGTGGGCTTCAATGAGTAATCCAGAGGCGCCAAAGTATTTTTGAAAAGTTCTATTGCAAAGCAACTTAATCAGATTGGAGTTGTGTCTTTACACCAGAATACAGATGGTTTTAATCACATCGCCATTGCAAACTTTTCCACATTTTGTCACGTTACAACTTGCAAATTCAGGGTACTCCGTTGGGAGTTCACCATGGACCAACACAAAAGTTGTCCATAATTGTGAAGTGGGAGAGAAATTGTACATTTTTTTCTCACTGTTCTGGACATTTGATGAAAAACGTGGAGTACGTTTTTTCAACCTCCTTTACTCTGACACCTCTAAAAAAAAAAAAAAAAAAAAAAAAAGTCTGCCATTGTATAATTTAACATCAGTGTGAATCCAACTGTTCTGTGAAAGCTTCAGATGAACAATCAGGATCTTGAAGATAAATATCCCAAGCTTTGGAAATCTGCTTCTATTCAGTTGTTCAAATAAAGCTGATAGGAAAAAGACAGCAAATGCAAACATTTAAAAATATATTGCCATCCACCCAGCAGCAAGAGGAAACTGTAGAGATCCATAACACTTGTGCACTCCCGAAATTTGGACCGTAGGAGAAGAATTGGAAAGAATGGTTTTGTTTTTGTAAAAAAAAATCCACTAGTATGTTGAAGTAGGTCCTGTAGGCAAATGAGACCATTAATGAACTTTTGGACCAACTTGCAAAACCCTACGGGTGTCAGTAAACTTACAACCTGAGGAAATCTTCTCTATAGTGAAAGATGGTGGGAAGAACTGATGGGCATATAGGGGATCAATCCTGTCAGAGACTGCAAAAGACCTGAGAACGAGGTAGGGCTTGAGACCATAAACATGCAGCCAGACCCAAGACTGAAACATTTTCATCAAAACATATCGATGTGTTAGCACGCTTCAGTCAAAATCCAGACGTTGGCTTTATTTTTTTTAAAAAGTTGAAACCGTGGATCATTTTCCTTCCACTCCACAATCATGCCCTACTTTATGTTGGTTTACCACAAAAAATCCAAATGATGTACAGTGTATTGAAGCTTGTGGATGTACAACATGACCTGTTAACGAAAGTATATTTGACTTTTGTGACTAAAGTCAAAATACTCCATGATGAAGACACCTATCTAACTACAAACAGGCAACCAGGGGCCAGAAAAACTCTCATATATCAGAAGAAATTTATAGCACAGTTTTCCAGGCTATACATAATTGTTCTGCAGATTCCCATATCAGGTTATATTGACTGTAAAATATTGACTTTTATTTTTAGTAATATTCTCCTCAAACCTCAATTTAAGGTTCCTACAGTAATCTGTTTGTATTGTTAGACACAGCAAACAGCTAAGATGCTAAAATATGAATATGATATGCATTAATGACTTTCTTTTTTTATTTAGGTTTTTACTCATTTCAAAAGGTTTTAACTCCTCCTAATTTGAGTCTTAAACATGAAATACATTGTAATCTTTCTAACCTGGGTGTGTTTTTGTTTCAGCTACGATCGCGGCAGCACCTACAACGTGTTTGTTGGCAAAAAGCAGCTGATAGATGGGATGGATAAAGCCCTGGTGGGAATGTGTGTCAACGAGAGGAGCCTGGTCAAGATCCCTCCTCACCTCGCCTATGGAAAACAAGGATACGGTATGAGCAGCTTTACAGATTTCTCCTCATTTTACTTATGAAACCCAGTTTTTATATCAGACAACAATAGCTTAGTTGAAGAGAGAAAAAAAGGCATTTTATTTGAATAATCAAGCTATCCAAACTATAGTGGTCCTTTGTGAGGGAGTTATCCCCATTTAAACCTTATAAGTGCAGGTTATTGTTCATAAATGGTCTATTTAAAGTCATCCCTCAGTTGAAGTTAAATCCCTACTGAATAGACAATGAATCTAAATGAATCTGAACCATTTGGAGGTGGGCTCGATGGTGCACCTTACCCAAGTGCTCTTCAGTTTAAGATCACAACAGGTTGTGCTAATTTATGGTTTCAATATTTACACCTCGTTGTCCAGGTCCTGAAGAAGAGAAGATATCAGCGCCAGATCATCACACTGTCAACACGTTTGACTCTCAGCATGATGTTCTTTTTATGAACGGTGTTGCTTTTATCTCAGATGAATCCAGACGCACATCTTAAGAAAAAAGTTCCACGTTGTCTCATGAGTCTTCGCCATCACCAAGATGTTTTGTCATCCATGGTGTTTACCTTTAGAAATCTCTCAATCTCTCTTTCTTATTGTTAAATCACAAACATCGGCCACAGTTGAGACCAGAGAGACTCGCAGAGCCTTAGATGTCGTTATGGAGTCGTCCATGCGCTCTTGGAGAACTTCTGGTTTGGGCACAACTCCCGGAAAGCTTCGCCATTGTTCCATGTTTTCCCAATTTGTGGAAAGTGGCTCTCTCTGTGGTTTGCTGGAATCCTCTGAAATAACTGCATACCCCTTTAGAGACTGATAGATGTCAATAATCCTTTTTGAAATAATTTAGCCTTCTTTATTTTGTGAGCCAGGTTGTTGATTTTACAGTAATCAGGCTGCTGTGCAGTTACTGAATCTGAACTCAGATTTCCAGACTTTGCAATAATAAATGAATTATTACTTTTATTGCTTAGCGCCAGATTGGCTTTGATAGCATTTATCCCTTAGCGATTGAAATCGTCATTTGAACACGGCCTTTTGTTCTCCCCCGGAAATTATAAACACACAATGTTGGTCCGACTCATATGGAGCTGGATCATACAATCTGAAGCTGACACTGTTGATTTAGATGATCTTAGAACAAACAGGAAGTTGATATTTCCTGAACGTCCATGCAGAGTGATGTCACAGAATTATCGCAGACCAGAAAGAGTTGTGGCTTTCAGGATCATGCAGACGATCTCTACCTTTCTTGCTCACAATTGCAATAATAAAGAAATGGCTACATGTGGAGCCTGCTTTGTCATTTGCGTGTTGACATCAAGGGCTTAGATAATAAGAGAGGAAAATACGGGGGTGGGGGACATGTGTGGGCTTGTTAGACCTGAGGCCGTGTCCTCCCCAGTCTGTTACTGGGAGACAAAGGGGAGGAAGAAACAGAGAGAGATCAGAAATAAGAGACTTTTAAGAGGCGACAGAGGCCGCACACTCACCAGCAAAGGTTTAATGGGTGTGACGTCAGACATAATTCATTAAACTGCAGAGGAGAGATGAAGCATCAGCTCTGTAATTAATTTAGGAAAACAACCCTCTCAGGTTTTCCAAACAAATTACCAGCCATGTTTATTCCCCCACCTGCGCCATGCAAATTATTATTGTTCATTGTTCTCCTGAGTGGCTGAGAAATCATGCTGGACTCTTTCCTCAGGTGGCAGATTAAAGTTTTAGCACTTCTCAAGTCTTTTGTTGATCATGCACAGAGAGGAATGAGGGCCGACATTCTTGAAGGGTCTTTGATTTATTTTAAGCATTCAGAGACTTTTTCATTAGTTTTTCTTATTTGTGGGAAAAGGGTGTGGTGGCATTTGTTGTCAATGTTCAGATAAAAAATGGACAGAGAGAAAAGACAGGTCTTGGTGTTGAAAATTGAACATCAGATGGGTGCTTCAAGGACTAGTGGCCCCTATAAACCACTTTAAAGGCTTAATACTGCATTAAACATGTAACACACAGGGGCTTGCTACTTAAGTTGTGTGTTTTTTTTGTCTTGTATCTGTCAGAGTCATGTCTACTTACATAATGAGATGAAAATGATCCATTGAGGGTTGTTAAAGTGGAGGTTATTACGTAAAATCAACTTTTTTGAGCTTTAAATCATGTTACAGTGTTATTCCTTCATAAAAAAACACACCTGGAGTTTTGCTTAGATTCTTCTTTGCATGTTTGAGAAATTCTTTAATTTTAGCTCCTCCAGACTAGCGGCAGCAGCAATTGGCAAATATTTGATAGAATGACTGAGCTAATTATACAAACTACTTCTCAGTCCAATGATCCGAAGAACATCTGTAAACGGCATAATGGAGGAGCAATTGGCACAGACATTTTTTAAGTTATTTTGGATATATTGTATATGTAACAACTGAAGATAACATAGTTACCTGATAGTTCCATAAAATGGCAATATGTGTCTGGAAAATACGTGATATCGCCCCTTTACAAAAATAAATAAACTTGGAGGATCATGCTTAAAAGAACGACTCATAGCTGTTTATTTTACAATTGGAGTTCCTCTAGTTATAGCTACAGACACAAATATATATATTTTTAAGTTATGTTAAATTCGAAAACAAAGCAGGTAGTGAAAGACAAGTAAACACCTGCATTGATGTCTGATCCAGTTATTGAATACCAATAACCGGATCTGTTCTCCTCTTCAGGCGATATCATCCCTCCGGACGCCATCCTCCATTTTGATGTTCTGCTGCTGGATGTGTGGAACCCGGACGACGGCGTCCAGATCAACACCTACCACACTCCTCCCACCTGTTCCAGAAAGGTGGAGGTTTCTGACTTTGTGCGCTATCACTACAACGGCACCCTGCTGGACGGGACGCTCTTTGACTCCAGGTTCGGCCTCCGTGCTCACTTGTTTCTAATTATTTTTTAAAACAAATCACACAAATATGAAGATGTGACATCACGCTCTTCTCTTTATGTCACAGCCACACTCGCATGCGAACTTATGACACGTATGTTGGGATTGGGTGGCTCATCGCCGGCATGGACCAGGGACTTCTGGGAATGTGCGTCGGAGAGCGGCGCATCATCACGATGCCTCCGTCGCTCGGCTACGGAGAGAACGGAGATGGTCAGCTTTCTTGACTTTTAGCCTTTTTTCTCCACGTTTGCAAGTTTCTAAGACTTGAAAGCCTCAAAGACAAACTAATATGGATTATAGTAACACTAATCAAAAATACTGCAGACACATTTAAAATGTTGCAAGAATAAATCTTGTATTTCTCTAATTCCTATTAATTGCAGATTTACGGCTGTAATTAATTCAAACATTTCCATATCACAGAACAATGCTGCCACCATCAGGCCTTCCTTACTCATTAAATATTTAATGCCACATTTTTCACATCCAGCGCCAACCCAAGTTGTCCCAGCGCAACAAATTCTTACACATAGACACAATAGGTAAATAAACAAATTAATAATAAAAACACATTAATATAATTAGTAAAAGTTGTTGTGTTATGTGTTTGCTTGTTTATTCATATTTTTATAGCGTAAAAATAACAGGTGGTGAGTTGTTTTATTTTTGGGTTTTTTTGACAAATTTAAAATGAACACGAACATTTCTCCATTCTGGAAAGTTCAGAAGAATCAGCAACAATACTTAAGTGTTTTATTATTTTGTTGTTGTCATTTTCTCCCTCAGGTAGCGACATCCCAGGACAGGCGTCCCTGGTGTTTGATGTTGTCCTGCTGGACCTTCATAACCCCAGAGACGGAGTTGCGGTCACCAATCAGGTCGTTCCCGAGTCCTGCGTGAGGAAGACAGAGGTGGGGGACTTTGTGCGCTATCACTACAACGGCAGCCTCCTAGATGGGACGTTTTTTGATTCCAGGTTTGTGTTTTTCCCCGCCCGTCGTCTTCCTGGTTTACTGTCCCAACAGTTTAGTATGTGCTATTCCTCTAAAGGCCTCATGGCGGCAGCATTGCTCTGTGCTGTGGGACTGTTTGAAGTTTAGGATGAAACGAAACTTAAAAGTTAGTTTAATTACATAACACTGAATGCCTTAATTTGTTTTTGCTTTTTATGTATGGCTTAATTTATATAAGAAGTGCTTTCTAAACTCATAGGTGAGATCAAACTGATTTTATTTTTTAAGACTTTTATTGTCTTTTTGCACATCTGTGTCCCTGCTCTGACTTAGTCTCATCTATTTTTTTTGCACAGTTTTATAAGTGAATGCAAGAAATGCCCAGCTTTGCAAGAGTATTTAAACCCATTTAAATTTACTACATTTTCTCATGTTACAACCACAAACTTTTATATAAATTATCACAAAGAAGTGCATGAAGTTGTTGAAAAGCTATGCATGTTTCCCCCCCCCCCCCCCCCCCCCTGCAAATTACTTTCTTAAAAGTGTGACATGTAATTTCTACCAGAAAGTTTGGTAGAAACTTGCTGAAAACTTTAACTGCAATTTTTTTGTGGTCTGTTTTTACCATGTTTACACATCCAGAGACTAAATGTTTTTTGCTGCAAAAAAAAGCTGAACTCAAGTCAGACTGGATGAAAGTCAGCTTTCAAGACTTGCCACAAATTCTTAGTTGGATTTATGATGGAATTTTATTAAAATATACAAATTGCCTTTATCTACTTGAGATTGTATGTCTCTATGTACGTTTGGGGTTGTTGTCTTGAACCAAGGTGATGCTCCAAACAAATGCAAGTATTTTCCAGATTCTCACAACTTTTCTCCTGAGAGTCTCCTGTGTTTTGGCTTCTGGTCATAAACCCTGACCAGTGCAACAGAAAGTTTTTTATTAGACTTTATCATCTTTGCATTACGTTTTGCTTGGCTACATTTATTTTCCACCTGCCCAAATTATGTACTTACTGCTTATATGCTTCTTCAAAGCAATCTGTGTTTGCAGTGCAACCACTGCTGGTCGCCCACAACCCTGTGGTTAGAGCATGTTGCGTAAAGGCACATGTATAACAGAGGAAACAATCTTTAATCTGTCTTCCTCTGCAGAAGCAGAAACTCCTGTTTTGTTCTGACTGTAAAGAGTTATCTGTTTTTCACTTGCATTGTTGTGGAAAGAGTGGCTAAAAAGATTTAATTATCACACAAAACAAGAGAATCACATACATATCTGCAACAACACTTGAAAGCTCTACACCATTTCCCCTCCATTTCACAGACTATGCTATACTTTGAGTCATTCTATCATATAGAACAATAAAATATACCAAGGTTTGTAGCTGTAATGTGACAAAATGTGATTATTTCTGGAAGACTCTGTACTGGTGAATTCATCCTTATTTATTTATTTTTATTAAGGTAAGATGATTTCCACCTTTATTGCATATACAAAGACCCATAAATGTGAGAAGTGATTATGATGAGAACATCTTGTTTTTATTTGTACTCACAATGGCGCGGTTATCTGTTTACCAGTTATTCTCGTAATCACACCTATGACACGTATGTGGGTCGAGGGTATGTCATCGCCGGCATGGACGAGGGTCTCATTGGAGTTTGCATTGGTGAGAGACGAACCATCACCATTCCACCACACCTCGGCTATGGAGAGGAAGGCACAGGTGTGTGTTGAAAATATTCTTTTTTTTTTTATGTTTCTTATTTGCTTCATTTCATATTATATATTATATTTTTCATATTTATATATATTTCATTCTCTTTTCTAATTTAATGACACTTTTCCGCCAGGCTCCAAGATCCCCGGTTCAGCTGTGCTCATCTTTGACGTTCACATGATCGACTTTCACAACCCATCAGATAACACCGAGGTGACGGTCACCTACAAGCCAGAAGAATGTGATAAGCAAACAAAGAAGGGAGACTTCATCAAATATCACTACAATGGCACCCTGCTGGACGGGACGCCCATCGACTCCACGTATGTAAACCTGTTGAAGTTTTTCTGAAAACTTGTAAGGAAACCTAAATTTACTACCGATGTACTTTATGCGTGTGTTTAAATCAGTGGTTACTATGATGTGCTTTATTTAAAGAAATAATCTGCGCTCACTTTGCTAAGCATGTTTGAGCAAATGCTCTATTCTGTGAAGTTAGGTAAATGCTTTAAGTAACCCCAGACCGTTGATATGGGAAAGAGGAAAGAAACTACTGCTGGGAAAAAAAACTGAGAAATTTTGCAGGCTGTTAGGTAATCCAGTTTTGTTTCACTTCAAACTTGGATTAAGCATTAAACATTAAAATACCATGAAATGTTTACATAAGTGATAATATCTTACTAAATATATCAGTCAGCTGGTAGTAAATAGTTTATCTACACAACTGAATGAGTCAAATGAATAGGTTAAGCTTTCCGCTTCGTGAACTTTTAGACCTTGCATTGGCTTTAGAGCTTCTGCAGAGACTTTTTGCTCTGCTTCCCAGGTGGAAAACAGTTGGGCGGCCTTGACAGCAGTAGTGACTTCAGAAAAGGCCGAATGCCTTGGCAAACCGACTCGTTCTCAGACGGCTGCTTTGGCGATTGTTTCAACTGTTTCTTTTGTAACAGAGCAGAATGTGCAAGAAGGATCAGATGAGCTGATGTAGGATTACTGTTGATGTTCACGAAAGTCAAAACTTAATAGCAGGAGAGGGCTCACTTCCTTTTTTGGTATTCCCTTCGTCGTCCCTCTCAGTTCACCCTTTCACTGGCCCCCACCTCTGCTCTAATGACATCACAGTCTAGGACATGTCTCTGCATGTCCCCCACAAGCCTCAACATGTCCCTGGCGATTGTTTCAACTGGTTTTTTTGTAACAGAGCAGAATGTGCAAGATGGAACAGATGAGCTGATGTAGGATTATTGGTGATGTTCATGAAAGTCAAAACTTGATAGCAGGAGAGGGAGAAAGATTAGTTGGTGGCTGCGTTATCTCAGCTGATTCCATCCTTGAATGCCAGACCAGATGTAGCTTCTGTGGAGAGAGAAAAAAAAACAACTGAGTGAAAACAAAAGTTGAAGTAGCAGAAAATTGGAAAATAGCAAAAGGAGAATGTGAGAAAAAATGGAGCTCAGGATAACCGAGGAGGCCGGTCTAACTGTAAACTTTATTAAAAAGTAGGAGTGTTAAAAAAGACGTTTTAAGCCCAGTCTTGAAAGTAAACAGGGTTTCTCCCTCATGGGAGCCGGTGCCAGAAGGGAGGAACCTGGAGCCTAAAAAACTGCCCCACATTCTACTTTTAGAAACTTTAGGAACCAGCAGTAAACCTGCAGTCTGAGAGCAAAGTGCTCTGTTAGGAACATAAGGAAACCATCAGATTTCTGATGTATGACAGAGCTTGGTTATTAAGGGCTTTTAATAAGAGACAGGAAATGTTAAATTCTGTTCATGCAGCCAATGAATAGAAGCTAAAACAGAGCAAACATTATCTCTCTTTCTAAGAGGCACCATACGCATCAGAAGTTTAAGTTTAGTATTAATCGTCTTTATGGAAAGAGGGTTGTAAGGGAAGAAAGAAGAAAGAAAATGCAGATCTTTTACAATTGTTTTTTTTTTTTTTATCTGCTCTGTTTCAGGCACAGTTATGGAAAGACATACAACATTGTGCTGGGGGCAAACCAGGTGGTGCCGGGCATGGAGGACGGGCTGATGGACATGTGTGTGGGAGAGAAAAGACGTCTCCTCATACCCCCTCATCTCGCATACGGAGAGAGAGGAGTCAGTAAGTGTTGTGAAAAATCATCCAAATATTCCTCCACCAGTCACTTTGATACAATAAACTGACAACTTTGGAGATGTGAGCTCCTGTACAGTAGCTGTCTCTACATCTTTTTATTCTGTTGACAAAAGTTTTGATTAATCGGTTATTAAATGTTCGTAAAACAACATTTACGAACATTTAATAATCGATTAATTGCCTGTCTTTTAACTTTTAAACCCTGAGCCTTCAGAGTATCAAATACTACAGCAAACAGGGAAAAAAGAAAAGCAGGCCTCACTTTAGTCAGAACACAACTTTAAAAGAAAAACAAATCTTTCTGTTGCCCTTTTAGGTAAAAGTAATATTAGAAAATAATTTTAAAATGACTAGTATTTAAGAGTACATATTATTTAGAAATTTGTCTTGTTTGAATGTGTTTTATTTTCAGATTCCTGTTATCTACATAAATAAACTAGATTAAATTTAGCTAAAATAAAGTCTGGGCAGAGGAAGGCAGCGAATTAGACAAAGGTGGAATAAAGGGGCAAAGATGCTAGATAACTTGTCTCACCTCAGAGTGAATTTTCAGTATTTATTCTCCTGATCCATCAGCATCTAGTAGGTCGATCTCTTCAGCTACTCATCCATGGTTCTGTGTCGCTGTAGCTCTGAGTAGAAAATATAAATTTTAATGGTCAAACATCCAATTGTCCCCTATCTTAATGTACTTCCATACTATAGAACAATTCAGCCTACACATACTTTGACAAACTTGTGTAAGACATTTCTTTTGGTCGTGATCAGATGCTCTGTCCACCATGTTTGTTTTGAAATAGTAGTGTAAAAAGAGCCACCCAGTGACTGAAGCTGCACCAGTTTGGAGGAAAGCAGGTGTATTTTTCTGAAGATGAAAGGGGAAAAGATTATAAAAACTTGTGTCAACTAAAAATATTGATGGTGATGGATTTTTAGGTTACATCTTGTCAATTACACGGTTAGACTACAGCTCCATTGAGATTGAGTTGTCTGTTAACTTAGCTTGTTTGTGTGTCAGATTAGATTGTGATAATGTTGTGTTTTGCAGCTGACCAGGTTCCAGGGAGCGCAGTGATGCTGTTTGACGTTGAGTTGGTCGAGATAGAGGACGGACTTCCTGAGGGCTACATGTTTATCTGGAATGACGAAGTGCCTCCAGGCCTTTTTGCTGAGATGGACAAGGACAAAAATGGAGAAGTGGAGCCCTCTGAGGTACAGAAAACATATACATTCATAGTTTTTAGGACTAACTTCTTCTTTGCCATCTTTTTCTTTTTTTTAACACATTCCTCCTCGTCTCTGCAGTTCACCGACTACATCATGCAGCAGGTGAACGAAGGCAAAGGCCGCCTGGCCCCTGGCTTCGATCCTTATCGCATTATAGACAACATGTTCTCTAACCAAGATCGCAACGGAGATGGAAAGATAACGGAAGAAGAGTTCAAACTCAAAGCAGATGAAGCGGCCCATGACGAGCTATGATGGGACTGAACGGAGAGTAGATTCGGGCGTTGTGTGAAGGGTCTGGGAGTCGGGAGGTGACGGGAACTTTAAAGTTCGTGGGTTGTGGGGTAGAGTGGAATAAAATTGCGTCGAGTAGAAATCCTGTCTTCAGAGATTTTTAGATTTTTTTAATTTGAGGACTGAAATTATGTCCAACAAGAATAATCACCAAAAGAACAAGAGGATTTGGCTATATAGACGATTAAGAACAAAAGCATGTTGAAAAGTTTGACTTAAGGGCTAAATGACTTTGTTACCTCCTTTTTTATTTTCATACTTCATTTGTGCTGAAAATAAAACAGTTCTGCATAGGAGAGCATCCTCATACTTTAATTCTCTCTGAACATTCGTCACTCCTTCAACTTTCAGACTTTGTTTTCAGTTGAGTGAGTTTTTTTATTCTCCGGTTGTAAGTGTTATGCTTGTTCCAGAAGCAATGAGCTGGCCAGGATCTGTCTATAATATGTCAAAATGTGTTTTGTTTTGTGGTTTACAGCTAAAATTTCCCCAGAATTTGTGTTTTCTGCTGTTGAAAATCCTCCACGCAACACTGGAAGATCTGATGTCCTTGCATGTTGTTATGGGCTTGAACTCCATTTGTTTGTTTTGGCCAGTAGTTGCTTCTGTTTTTCACTAAATGTCATTTTCAGTAGGTTTTATTTTGTAAAAGCGTGTGTGTGTGTGTGTGTGTGAGCGTGCGAGAAAGAGAGCGCGGTAGTGAAGGGGTGTGAAATGGGTGAGAGTTGTGTGTGTTTGATCCAGGAGAAGAATTTGCCATCTTTGTCAGCTCTGTTCAATAAATAATCTGACTTTAACAACTACATGCTCATATAGTCTCCCGTTTTTCTACTTGAACATGTTAATTTGTAAATGTTGCAAAGCATTAGCTAATGCATTTGCATTATTTACAGTGTTTTAAGTTTCGTTTAGCGTTACTACTGTAAAAGCAAACAAAAAGCTGTTGCCCAGTAAAAGATTTATTTGATCACACTTCCCTGAATACACTTCCACTGCATGATAAGCAACTCCTTCTCAAAGCAGATCAAAGTTCAAACAGTGCAAAACTTGTAGGGTCCATTTGGGTGTTTCTTCTTTTATCTAGGTTGACAGACATTGTAAGTATAACCCCCTTTCAACAGAGAGGATAGGTCTCTTGGGAAAACAGGAATTCCAGGTTATTCTCAGACAGTCTAACTTTTGGTGTTTATATCACAAAATGTGTAAAAGGACCTCCGCTTGTGACGTTCTAGGCTTTTATTGTTACTGTATGCTTCTTGCTATTCCATCCACCGTTCTTGTTTCAAGTGAAAGAGCCTTAGAACAACAAAGATCAAATTAATTAAACCCACAAAGTAACGAGTCAGCACAGATGTAGACAATAGATTAAACAACTGCCTGCTTACCACCTCCAATCCCCCAATCAAACAGTTGTTTATCACTGTATAACTCCTGAGTAACATCAGGAAAAGAGGATTGATTTGAGGGAAGAGAAAGGCTGTGAAGACAAGCAAGGCTGACATTTTTTGCAGTTTTTCAGTTAATCATTACAGGACTGTAATAAAGGAAGAGAAGAAGGTAAAAGTGGAGGAAACCACTGAGTCTAACCATGGTTTTTGCCAAACCACTGCAGTAAAACCTATTGAATTTTGTGTTCATAAAAATTGTGTGTAACTAAAACGATTGCATCCTTTTCTGGTCGGACATGAGCAGACGCAATGAAACAAACAGAGAAGATACTGGTCAAGTTGATTTCTATACTACAATTTATGGTAAACTGATAAATATTTACTCTTCCTATCTTCATTCACAGATAAATGGACACACTGACCAAAGTATCGCAGCTACTGCAGAGTTCACCAGAGCAAGAATGTGATAAGTAACTGTTAATTTGAAATTCCGCTTTATGTGTGACACATATAAATGCACATTACCACAGTCCTTATCACACCCACGCACACACACACACACCACACCCACGCACCACACCACATGCATACATACACACACACAAGCCTACCTTCTCACTGTCCTCTTTACTTCACCAGGAAACTGCGAGGAAGCAGGTGTTCATACAACTTTTGACGGGAACCTTTTCTGTTCCGTGGGCAAACTTCACCCACACTGAGTGGACACTCAGCAGAATTAGGGGGAAAACATAAATACTCTCTGCATGACTCATTTGTCCTGATTTTAATCATCGGGTCAATAATACGTGTCTCAAATTCGATTATAAAGATCACACCTTGAAAAATTCAAAATGTAATATAAACATTTTTTTTTTTTTTTTTTTTTACAAAAGATCAATTTCAAGGATGTTCAGTGGACATACAAAAATGTAAATAATTTTTTTTTAATGTCCAAATGAGTAACCTCGTCATTGATCCTTTATTTGTGAGAAATAAAAAAAAATATCCTTGCACAAATATTGATTGAAATATTTAGTATTGGAGTTAATAATCAGATACAAAAATGTTTTGGTGGATTCTCTTGGTTTCTGACACTATCGCATGATTAAAAACTCCCCGGGTCAAACTGACCCAGCAACATTATTGCTGTGCCTCAAAAACGAACATAATTTAATTTTGTTTTATTTATTAATGATTATTACTTTATTTTATTTATTTATTTATTTGCTTAATTGTTTATTTATACTATCAAGTTATTTCTTTACTGATCTAGTGTATGTAGAGAGAGAGAGAGAGAAAAGCTTAAACAAATGCTCCAAAAATGTTGAAGTCCGCACAGTGCGCAGGCGCAGCTTCTGGGTGCCATAGTAACCAGAGCCTACTGGCAGCTGTTAGCCCCAGAGCAGATATCAGCGGTCAACATGGTAAGTCCCTGTAGTTTCAGCTTATTTTACTCGCTGTTTGGTTATTTATTACTGTTAATAAATGTTGCCACAGAGACGCTTATGCAGCCTCTCCCAGCCGGTTTGGCTGTAAGCTCAATTTAGGAGCAGCTGATAGCTGGCTAGCATCAGTTCAATAAAGTCTGGTTTATTGTGCGTGTTTATGTTTACTGAACGACGTCAAATGCAGTTTTCTGTTGTGTGTCGGGATGGATAACCAGCATTAATAACGACTGTGATCCAGCATGTTTAAAATGTCGGGGTTTAGATGTAGTGTTTATGTCGTGACGTTGCTAGCTGACCGTGGTTACCTTCTCCTGTTCTAGTCTATCATCATTTAATAACAGCCTCGCCTACTGTATGATGTTTAATGTCATGTCTGCAGGCCAAGGCAACCACCTTGAAAGAAGCTTTAAGCAAATGGGTAAGTGGGGGACAGAGCCCAGCAAAAGAAACACAGCAATTGTATGAAACAAGTACTTTAGTACAAGTACTAGTTTTAGGTGGACATATGTTGATTGAATTGGTGTTTTGAATATTTTGTGGATGCAGGAAGAGAAAAGCGGGGAGAAACCAAGTGAGGCTAAAGAAGTTAAACTGTACGGTCTGATTCCCCCCATAGAGAAGATGGATAACGCTCTCAATGCTTTGGTCAATTGCGAGTAAGTCCTGTTTTTATGGAGTATCTTGTACTCCATAAAAGTACCTTGCTTGACCAGACTACAGGAGCCTGTTTAGAAATATTTCCAGCCAAAAATACAGTGACATCGTTTTTGTGAGAAACTACATAAGGTTAGTCTATTTGGAAAGGTGTATGCTATCTGAGCAGAAAGCCAGAGTAAATAATAGCCAAAAGTTGTCTTGTTACATCTGTGTTGCTTGCAAAATGAAAATACATTTTTGTTCTCAATGCTTTAAATTTTTGTGGACATGCATGATACAGTCAAATTATATTGTTTTACTCAAGGTTATTGTAAAAGAGTGAAGCTCCCACCATGCCTGTCCAAGACTGTATCAATCTGCTACATTTTCTCACTCACACTTCCAACAGAATGATTTCACTGAGTTGATTACTATTAATATCTTTTTCATACAGCAGCTCGATTTGAGCAGCTATTTAATTCAGTTTTATCAATTCCCAAAATGATACTAAGTGCGTTTATTGACTTGAGTGCATGTGAAACAGAATACTTTTTAACTGTGAATCAGATATGATTGAGTTTAACCTTCACATACCTTAATATTTTTTTTGTCCCATGCTCTGCTAAGGAAACTGTCTCTGGCCACAAACGCGATTGAGAAAATAACCAATCTGAATGCCCTCAGTGAGTACTACCTGCTAGGTTAATTTCCCTCAGAGGCGCTGTTCTGTACAACAAATGAGAACTTGAACTAATTTATTGTTTATGTTGTTTCAGAGAACTTGAAGATACTTTCATTAAGCAGAAATAATATAAAAAGTCTTGTAGGGTTGGTAAGTTACTTACAATCCTGAACTAATACTAAATAAGTTAATTTTCTGGGGTCATAAAGTTTGTGTGTTTTATTTTTCTCCCAGCAGAATATTTTGGGTTTTACCAGCAGTTGAGCTTGTTCTGTTCATTTTCTTAACGTGTGTATTTGCAGGAGGCAGTTGGAGATTCTTTGGTGGAGCTATGGATTTCCTATAATTTAATAGACAAACTGAAAGGCATTGGCTCCTTGCATAAACTGAAAGTCCTCTACATGTCCAACAACCTTGTTAAAGATTGGGGTATGCTGCACTCATGAAGACTGAATTGTTTTTTTTTTTTTTTTACATTACCAAAACTTTCTGTGTTGGTCTCATTAGATAATTGGTCTTAATTTATGTTGGTGAAATTATTATTTGAGGGATTTCCTTTTAAACTCACCTTATGCATTCAGTGTTAAATGCGTTGCTTTCTCTTTATGTAGCAGAGTTTGTGAGGCTTGCTGACCTGCCCAGCTTGGTGGACCTGGTTTTTAATGGGAACCCGCTGCAGGAGAAGCATGCCATAGAGGGAAGCTGGATGGACGAAGCCTCCAAAAGGCTTCCTAATCTAAAGAAACTAGACGGTGAGATTAACGAGCTTGCATGTTTCCGAATTTATTTTAAAAACTATTCCACATACATTTCAGCATTTTCCCTTGTTCCACGCCTCCTTATAGAAGTTATCATTATCCTAACAATTATGACAAAAGTCATCTTTAGCTTCATCATCTACTTACTGCAATGATTATATACTAAAGAATAATATTTGAAGTATCAACCAGAACACAACCTTATATACATGAACACTTTCTCCTCATTGATTTATATATTTTACTTTCGCGATTTTAACACTTAGCAAGATATAAGCGACATTTAACCTTATTTTGACAGTCGCCAATGCAGCGAAACACTCAGACAGCATGAGGCTGCCACCGCTGTGCCTCACATTTGGGATTATGTTAGCAGGTATCATAAATAATTGTCAGTCGTCTTCAAAGTGCTGGTGTGGGGCTGCTTTGAGGTAAAAGGCTCTGCAGACACGGCTTCAGTTGAACAAGGTATTATTTTAAACTTCAGCCCATATCACGACGTCTGACTGAAGAGGAACCTCAAGTGAACCTTAGAACAGTTTCTGTAGATCTGAAAGCACAGCCTTTTATATAGATCATGAGAGCATACAAACACATTACCACATCTGGCGTTCCCCAACATCCTTTAGCATATTTTTCCCACATGCATATTTTCCAACTTTAGTCTCCCTTAGCTCAAGACCTCAATCTCCATATGATGCTGGAATCCATACCTTTACATATTTAGTCTGTCTCCATGCAAGAGATCTGCTTTGGAAATCTGTGCTGACACAGACTACTCATGCTTGCAAACTTCCCTCTTTTACTTCTGAATTTCACAATGGACATAGTGAAACTCTTCCGTTTTAATTTCATCAGGCGACAATAAAATTAAGATGTTCCTCTAATTTTTTTTTACATTTTTTTACAGAATGCATTTACTGCCTCCAATTGGAGGCAACAATTGTTGCTTTTGAGTAAATGGATTCTTTTTATAAAGTGGCATTTCAGTCTATGTTGATACAAGCAAGGACAACAATGAACCAGCATCTTTACAATGTCTCTTTTTTTTTTTTCTTGTGGAGTAAATGTGCACATTACACACCAAAACACACAGAATCTTTCCCTGAATAGAGTGATTGCATTTCTACTTTTAAATTTATTGTTTGAACAGATGAAAATTGTACCTGAGGTTTAACCAGATTTGTGGACGTTACACAGTGAACAAAAAAAGTTATTTGTCTTTTTATAAGACGTATGTAAACACGTGCTTTCAACTGTATGTGATCAGCCACTTTCTCTTTTTATTCCAGGGATTCCCATCATCAAGGAGACGGACGAATAAGATGAAACAAGCAAAAGAAGAAAAAAAGAATGACAAAAACTATTGTCTTTCCCTTTTTTATGTTGTGCATATTTTATAATGGTGCTTTCAATTAAAAACATATTGAACAAAGTTGATGAATGCAGTTCAGTAAGCACAAAATTACAACCTTAAGATGTTTCTCAAAACTTGCATGTGTATTTACATGGACAGCATTTCTTAATGTGATTTATAGCCGTGATTTTATTGAATTTTTTTATCAGACTGTTAAATAAAAAAAAAAGATGCTTTCTGACTAAAAATAAGGTTGGTGGACCAAAACCTTTTGTTTGGTTAAATACATTCTCCAAAGTGTCTTTCATTTTTCTTAAGAAACTTAAGTACAGACTAAACACATCCTAAAAAGGAAAATCAATTTCTAGGTTCAGTTATGAAGCACTTAAAATATGCTTTCTGTCATATCAAAAATGTAAAAATTGTACTTGTTCGTTGTGATTAAGGAGATGCGAGTAGGTCTATTTCTCTACTGGGCATTTGGTAGATGTCGAGAAGATCGCATGGTGGTCATTTAAGATTGGATAATATAAATATACCTGAGAGATGCAGGGAGGAGAGACTGTGGTTCTAATTGTGTGCTTCCCAAAAATGTCGGTGCTCCGTACCAGCTTTATGTATTGACTGACCTTACCTCCCAGCTGCAGCTGCACAGTGTGTCCACAAGCTATGATAAATTTCTGCAGCGCCCTGAACTGTTGAGCATTGCAGATAAGAATACATGTCCTTATACAGGCATGTGAGTTAAAAAAATTTCTGCCTCAACAAGTAGCACAGTTTATAGCGTTTTATCAAATAAGAAATTTGTAACAAAGTTCTAAAATAGTTTGGCTTTAACAACAGTTAGCTTTAAGGAAAAAAGGAAGAGAAGGGAACCATATTTGGGATTAATTTGGAGCCAAAAATAGCAGAATCAATATTAACATGACCAAACCAAACAGTTTGAACTGCTGTTTTAAAACATTTGCTTTAAACTAGTCATCAAGATTTTTTTTTTTTTTACTGTGGTCTGCTTCATTGTTTCACTCACAAAAAACAAGTTCAATGTATGTTGCATGTCTTTTACTTCCACCACTTTATAATATGGTGTTGTATACTAATAATGATTTGTGAAATTGTTTATTTCTTTTCTTTTTTTTTAGACATTAATTTAACATTAAATTAATGTTAAATTAGTCATGAAGCAGGCACAATTATAGAGTAACCAGTAAACTAGGTTGTGCCTCCCTTTACTTTAACTGATAAGTGAATACTTTAAATAAAAGTGGAGAAAGTTCACAGAGGGGAGCAGGAGCAAGATATATCAGATATAACTCCTTTGACCCCAACCCTTTACGGTCTGTTAAAAAATCAATATGCCAGCAAACTAAATTATGGCTATTGAGAAAACTGGTTAACTGTCATGTAAGCATGCATTTCTTGTTTCACAATGTCAGTCAAGAATCAAGTGATCTGCAGTGTCGGAGCTCCTCTGTTAGCTCCATGATGTAAAATGTGATGGTCATGTGCTTCACAGTCGTGTGTGATGTTTGTCAGAAAAAGAAAAAGCTTATTCTCTCTCAGGATATAACTGTGACCCACACCACCATTTGGCCCAGGATGTAAAGTGTTATCACAAAGAAATATGTCTTCTAGCCATAATCAAAACTCCTCCTCTTCCTTGGATAAGTATGACCTTGTGGAGTGCCTCACCATTTATTGTTTACTGATTTGCTGCCAAAGCAAAAACGGTATGTCTCCTAAACGTTTTTTTGTTGTTGTTTGTTTTGGGGTAAGACTTCTTGTTTAGGATAAACTCTATGAACGAGACAAGGGATGAAAACACGTCGATCCATCATTTAAAAACAATTTTTTCAAGAAAACTGAAAATTGCATGTATTATAAGATGGTATGATTTCTTGTCTGAGAAAAAAATCCCATAACCTAAGCAGTAAAGAGTGCTATGCAAAACACCTTTAAGACTGATTAGACATTAAGAATTGGTCATGTGGCTTTGACATGAAAATGTCTGATTCTCACAAAGATTTGTATGTTTTTGCAGTCTGACATTTGTTTTCCGTTCAGGATACTTCCCGTTCGAGTTAAGGCTGAACTCATGAACGCTCCAGTGATTATAGTAAATCTTACATTAAAAGTAGTCATATTTTCATAATTGTTTTTCTTATGAAACCGTAAGAATATAAAATGTAATTGGAAACAATCTGTGTTCTCCGCATGAATGAGGTAACATGGTCTGTTGGGAATGTTGCCATGAATATCGCTTGTTTATATCATCTTGTTGTCAGTTTACGTTCCTATATATAACCAAATCTTTTTGGAATCGTCACATGTCCAATATTTTACTGCCAATATCGTAATGCTTTACTGTAATCAAGTTACTTTTTCAAAGTGACTTGATTACTCAATAAAAATGTCAACAACCAGCTAGAAAATGTGCATTTCTCTTTTCCCTCCATTGTTTAGGTCTTATGTTACTCCCCAAGGCAAAAGACGAAAGCAATCATAAATGTTTTTACTCCATAAAAATGACAAATATAGCATCACACATAACTTTAATAGTACAGTAATGTGTTAGAAGATAGGTTAGTAAAACAAGGGGTCAGATTAGAGTAACGCATTTCTGACCGATGAGTTTATGGCGCTCGTGAGGTTCCACAGTGTCCGTGGGTGGTGGGAGGAGTCACAAGTCAGAGCGCTTAAATGCAGCTCAGCCCCGAGGACAGCCTCACATCCTCTGGATGGAAACTGCAAAGATATTCTTTTCTGCTGGAAAAGTTGACGCAAACCTAACCTGGAAAGGGAGAGCCATGAATGTTTAGGTTTGTCCGCAACGCGAGCGCTTGTTGGACCATGGAGTGCAGCCTCTACTGCCAGGTGGGTAAACTTTTAACTTGGCGCTGGTTGAACTTTATTACCGAGCCAAGAGCGCGCTTTTCGGACCGAGTCATTGTTTAACCGGATCAAACACAGTGACGCTGGATAAATCACGCTATTTGAGCTTTTCTATCCAGCGAAAACGAGTAAAAGGAGGCACAACGTATAATATAACGCACTATTCCCAACATGACTATAAATATCGTCATATATGAAAGTTTTTATATTTTCGAAATGAGCCTTGAAATCGTCAATATTAGTTGTTACGTGTGTAGCCCACTTACAAAGGGTTAGTTGTTTCTACTTATGTTGAGGCAGTGAAAGTCCTTTCTCTGCCCACTTCCTTTAAAAACAATAAAACACACACACACACACACACACACACTAAAAACCTCCAGCAATAACTACTTCTGTCTGGATCTGTATAAGTCATCGTCATATTTTCGAAAATAGCTTTGAAATAATCAATATTAGTAGCTACAATGCGTTTAGTCTGCAAGTAAAAAAAAAAAAAAAAGCAAGTGTTTTTATGAGGGGCCCGGTTCAGGAAGTGACGTCAGCCATGTGGAACTGTTATTCCTTCTATTGTTTAATTTGGTCATCGGTCTAAAACACACAGGTATGATGAACCCAAGATTAAGTTTCTTTCACTTTAGCTGTTAACTGAAAATGTTATTGATGTCGTTCCTTTCACAACCCGTATAAACTTAAGAGTCTGAGTGGCATTTTAAGCATGAAATTGTAGGTGAGACTATGTGGTTGTGACTTAAAAGTAAAACTATAAAGGCATTTTTTTTTAAATGGAAAGATAAATTGTCTTAACACAAGTTGGCAGTAGGTTTTCCAATGCTTGCTTTAAACTGCATTTCCACATCTGAATCTGTAGTTTCTTGGCTCCTTGCTGCAAATAAACCCAAAGGCTGGGATCCCATATGTTCATCGTTGATTAAATGTAGGCTACACCTGTGTCTTCTACTAAATACAATAAAGCCTTTTCCCCAATTTATTTTTGTCATACTGACAGACTGACATTTATGTTACAAATATTCATCTACGCATATCTAGAAAAATAAGGTAGAGTTTGTAAGATTATGTCCAGAGTTTGCCAGCCTCTTGTTTAACAGTTTCATCCACTAAGTATGACTGTACTCTCATTAATTCCTCGAGAATTTTTATTTTTTTTTCTGTTAACAACATACGCGTATTGTGAATTATTTGTCAGTATTGTCTCAGTCACCGTTTGAAATATGAGCCATTACTTTTGTCATCTAGTTTCTTGATCAAGATGGAGAAACTGGAGGTGGTAAGAATTTATTTATTTATTTTTTTTGTATTTCTTTGTTTTTCTGTTTAGAGAATGAAAAAATATTTTTTCTTTAAAAAAAAAACCTATTGATGCAGCGTTACTAACCTCAGAGTGTGCCTTTTGGGGGTCCTCGACCACAAAATGGGGGTAACAGTGGGCGTGTTGCCCCCCAGGTCGAGGAGCAGTAGTTACCAGCGGGACCACCTCCCCGTGGTCCCGCTGGTAACGGTTCGCCGGCTAAATCAACCAGCCCAAGGAAGAGTTGTGCCTGACCAGCCAACTCGGATAGTCTCTTGGTCACAAACAATGACGATGTTTTCTACAGTTTCTCTCGGCCAGGATCACCCTTCTGGCTTATCAAAATGGGTGCCAGTGCGGCTAGGGATGGGGTCGTCACTGCGTCAGCGAAGCTATCCTTCCAGCGTGTTTGAGGTTGGACACGTTTGGAACTGGCGAACCAACCTCCCCACTGGGCGCTGGGACCAGCCCCTGGGGGTATCATCTAGGGTATCACGCTGAGTGATGGGGGGAGGGGTGCATTCCTGTCACTGACTAACCCTATGCATGCTCATTCCTCTGACCTGAGGAGACCATCCTCAGACGAGGATGGTCTCCTCTTACTCCCAAGGACTTTTCATGAATATAAAAGTAGAGCTTTTATATTCACGCCAAGTGTGTTAATGACTACTTTTCAATCTCTATACTCTGTATTTATTTTTTTTATATACGTAGTATACATGTTTTGTCAACTTTTAGATGACTACCATCTTGAAAATGCAGGCTTTTACAGAAGATTAGATTTAATCTTGGGGATCGGAATTGGACATTACAGTCACATTTTTAGCTAACGCTTTTGGCAGAGTTGGGGAAACGTCCAATATATTTTCTTGGAATGTTTCCCACTGCAAAAAATCTAGCATGTTTGGGGTTTTGCAGAAATTGGATGATTTTTAATGCATGTGAAATATTGCACAACTAACTATTGTGCAGGCAGACATACTGCTTCTAACCCCTTGGCTGTTAATGGAGCAACCAAACAATTGTGCTTTGTTTAAAATAGAATACAATACAAACTGAATGCTACTGTTGTAGTTTGTCTGTGCCTGCACGGTGCGTTTCTCCTGCCTATTCGATTTTGCCTGTTCCTCGTCTAACATAGCAAATACATTAGCTTTGGTGCCTTTCCCTTTTTGGTTTTAAAAATTAATCATGATCAATAATTAAAAAAAAAACAAATTTACAAAAAAGAAACTTTCCTCTGAAACCTTCTACAACAAAAGAACTGCAGAAATATTCACCACTACTAAAGTGTTGACTTGTCAGGTTCAAACAACCTAAAATATTCAAACACCACACAAATAGGAG
This sequence comes from Poeciliopsis retropinna, assembly GCA_010277075.1. Classification (NCBI taxonomy): domain Eukaryota; kingdom Metazoa; phylum Chordata; class Actinopteri; order Cyprinodontiformes; family Poeciliidae; genus Poeciliopsis; species Poeciliopsis retropinna. The sequence continues at coordinate 6,942,229 of VMRM01000016.1, read as the reverse complement.
GAAGACAAGAGAGTTTTAGATTTACTTGCTGCAAGGAGAATGGACAGGAGTGTGCCTCAGTTACAATCTCCCACCTTTCTGAAGCACGTTCTTCTGTCCCCTCTTTTAGGGGCAGTCCGTAGTTACATAGATTATTCTGTTATCTTGAGTTAATTCCATAGTGTTGACATTTCTTCTGTTATTGTGAGTTAATTACGTAGCGCTGCTGCTTCTTCTGTTCTCTTGAATCACAGGCGTGTTGCACCTACAGGATGATGTAGTGCAGAGTTCAGTAACAATGCAACTGATGATCTCACAGAACAATGGGAGCTGTTGCACAACAAAACAACTTCACGCAACACAGCAAACATTCGATAATGTATACTAAATATTTCTAACACTAACTCAACTGAGAACCAGTCAATTGGTGCTCGTCATCTCACGATGGTAAACTATAGATTACGAGTCCTGTGATTGTCTGGAAGGTCCATTCATCTGTTGAATATTCATGGCTACCATTTCAGCTTGAAGACAAAAGAACACTCCAAGCAAATCAGAGAAAAGTTTATTGAAAAGTACAAGTCAGAGGATGGATATAAGGCACTTAACATCCCTGGGAGTTCTGTTTAATTAATCAAGAAATGGAGGGAATATGCAGCCTAAAGTCCTCACAACCTGAGTGACCATGCAAGAAGGAGACCAGTGAAATGGGACATCTTATGCTGAAGGAGTTTCAAGATTCGATAGCTGAGACGGGAGAGACTCTGCAGGCAACTATTCCCTGGGATTGTCACCAGTCAAAACTTAGAGAGTGAGAAGCAATCCACTGTTGAAGAAAACTCATGTCAAGACTTGAATAAAGTTTGCCAAAGACTCCATGGTCAAGAAAGTTCTTTGGTCTTTTTGGCTGTCAGACAAGATGCTGCGAACAGGAAGGGGAAGTGAATCTCCAGGGTCGTTGCACAACCATGGGCTGAAGAACATCTGATCCAAAAAAGAGGAAGAAATTGCTTAGTCCCCTCTGCAAGAGATCTATGACATAAGAGAATATTACTTTTTAATCAAGACAACAACCTGAAGATTTCAGCTAAAGCTACACAAAGAAAAGAGGTTACGGAAAAAAAAACAACTTGGATCTTCTGGAGTGGTATAGTCAAAGCCCAGACCTCAGTCTGATGGAGAATTTGTGGTATTTTGGTTAAAAATGCCACCAAAGCCAAATTCTGTTGATCATGATTGGTTTGCAAAGGCAAAAAAGGTCAAATTAGCTGTTGAGTAAATTTGTTAACTTAATCACGTGACTATCATTTATTAAACATTGTTTTCAATTATTTTTGATATTTTGGATTATGTGATTTTTGAACTGTTTGTAGTTTGATCAGTCGTATTGATCTAGGCAAAAATAAAACAACTTTTTTTGTTATGCTGTAATATTCACAACAGTTTTCAGTTCTTTTGCATTTAAACTCCAAATGCAAAATGAGGGTCAATTACAGTAAAAGAAAGTAATTGCTCATCTTTGTACCACAGACTCGACCCTTTTTTTTCAAAAACATTTTGTTTATTTAAAGAGCAATTTAAAGTTTAGTTTGAAAAAAAAAATGCAGACAGTTCAAAGATGAGGTGAAGACATTTTTATTTCTAAACATTTTCAAAAGTATTAGAGTTGGTTGTTTGGAAACTGCATTTAAAAAAAAAAAAAACTTTGCCATTATGGGACATTTTGGTTGCGTTCACACTGCATCTTGAAGTGACCCAATTCCATTTTATTTTTTATTTTTTGGACAAATCAGATTTTCTTTTTCTGCTGTAGCCATTTACACTTTCAAATAAATGCGACCTGTATGTGTTCCGTGGAGTGAACGGGCAAACAACCTGAATGTCTCCCGCATGCGCAGTAGAGGGCGCAATAACATTAGCGTTCTCAGTCTTCTGCCAACTGCCATAAAAAGAAGTGGTCAGTATTTGCGGAAGTAAACATGGACGTTAAAAGTTAGAGCACAGTTTACATATTTGAAATTGTTCTCCAACCGGAGAAAGTATAGTAACAACTTAATCCTCATTATAATACGTCACGGTTGTTTTTCTTCCCGCTTGCGCATATCAGGACGCAGAATACTGACATTTGTCGAGTGTCAGTGACGTTCAAGTCGGATGAATGCGACCTGGATGTTGGGTCGCATTTGAATCTGATGCGTATTGGATACCCAAGTATCCAATAGTCTGTGTCACATTCTAAAAGAATCCAACCTGTGTTGTTCAGACTGTCGTGAAAATATCAAATACGGGTCGCATTACGTCAAAAAAATCAGAATTGGGTCACTTCAGGCTTCAGTGTGAACACAGATTATGTTTAGCTCTTAGAGGTGGAAAAAACTACTGAACTTTTTTTTTTTTTTTTTTTACAAAAAGTGAAGGATTGCATGTTAATTTCTGGTGGCACTTTAGGTCATCTGTTTATTTAAGCTGGCATACCTGTGGTTAGATTAAAACTGGTCAGGTTGACTTAATGCTTGACTTTCTGTTTGTATCTGCATTGTTTTTGTAACATTTTCTTTGCTACGTTTCTTTTCATAATTGATGTGCAATTTTGCTTAAGGATCTACACTGATGGTAACTTCAAAAGATGTACAACAAGACAAAATTCGGGGGAAGGGTAATGTATCCACAATTGTTGAGGTTTATGGTGCATAAAACAATTTATCCAAATTTATTGCAAGAACTGCAAAATTAAACTTCTGTCCTTTGGCTAACAAGTGGTAAAGTTGTCCAAGATGTATTGGAATACATAGTTGGCAACATAATATATTGAAAGATTTTATTCTTGGGGGCGGGGGACATTATCAAAAAGAATCACTATGACTGAAAGCTCCAAAATTAGTCGTGGACTTACTACTTGCTTGATGGGAAGGAGAAAATGCATTGAGTTACAGGCTGCTGGTCAAAGCACAAACAGACGCAAGAATTGCTCTTAATTACATGCATGGAAAACGAATGCAGGGCGGAGGCTGGGGGATCTCTAGAATTGAGCTGCTGAGGGTGGCAGCACGTTGGAGTAGCTCTGTACTTTCATAGTAATACTTTGATCCCCTAAAGAGGGGAAGAGGGGGGTTTTGTTTGTCCCACCATAGCACGCAATAGAAACTTCAATTAATATGAATAAACCTTGATTGAAGGCCTCTGTGGATTTTGCAACATCTCTTCAACTTTAGCCTGACCCAAGAGAAGGTTCCACTGTTGTGCAAGACGTTCTTGTACCAAAGAAAACTCACCCATCAGTCATCAATGACTATAGGCCTGTTGCTCTGACATCCCACATCATTAAGATCTTGGAGAGACTACTGTTGGCCCACCTGAATAAGCAGACAAGCTCATATCAAGATCCACTGCAGTTTGCTTATCACCATGGAGTTGGAGTTGAAAATACCATCATGCACCTGCTTCAACAAACCCACTGTCATGTAATACAATTCCCCCTGATCTGCATGTTCAGAAACTCCCAGCAGACACAAGTGGAGGCCTCAACAGTCGCCTGGATCTATGACGACCTGACACAGTTATTGGGACTGAAGAACTGTTTGTCTAATCACGTGGTCAGCAACACAGGAGCACCACAAGGAACTGTTCTCTCACTATTGCTTTTCACTCTGTACTCTTCAGACTTATGTCATCTTAAGTACTCTGATAATGCTGCGGTTGTTGGGTGTATCAGAGATGGACAAGAAGTTGAGTACAGAAAGCTGGTGGAACACTTTGTCATGGTGTGGGGTCAACGATCTCATCTTAAATGTGAACTAAACAAAGGAGATTGTTTCAGGAGGAACAGGATTAGATCAAACCCTATTTCCATTGTAATAGGATATTTAATCTTTGATGGAAATGCTGAATGCCTAACCTGGCAGTTGTCTTAAAAACCTGGCATGTGTGGAACACATTGTTGGTACGTTTGTTTTACCATACAACTATGGGTGAAGAACTAGAGGTTTCTGTTGGAATGCTTATCAGCTCTCTTTCCTGCCATAAAACAGTCCCCTTCAAAGATGCAAGGGGCGGTTCATAAGTTGGGGGTAAGGAATGTCTTTGTGGTTCGTCTGGCAATAGAGATAAGACTTTGAGTGTGTCTTTTTTTTTTTTTTTGCTGTGGGTATTAAACGTGTGTTGTTCAGGGCTCTTCTGCAGTCAGGGAGATGGGTCTTCAAACGCTTTTGCCTTCGAATGAAGAAACTTAAAGTCAAAGATTAGTCTCTCTTACTATTGAAATAGATTATCATTCTTTATTAAATGAGATTTTCATAACATCATCATGGGAGAAGTGGAGGTGGTTGAGGAAGATTAATACTTTAGTGTTTGCCTTGACAATAGACTGGACTGGCGACACAGCAGTGAAGCCGTCGATGAGAAGGGGCAGAACAGACTGTACTTCTTGAGGAAACTAAGATCCTTCAATGTTTGCACCAAAATGCTGCAGATCTGCTATATGTCTGTTATTGAGAGCATCGTCTCTTTTGCTATCATCTGCTGGGGCAGCAGTATCAGAGCCAGGGACTTAAAAAGCTTCAATAGCCTGATAAAGAAGGCTGTTTCTGTTCTGGGGACGATTGTGGACCCACCAAAGTATTGTGGTGGGTGAAGTGGCATAGGATCAAGAAAATTAGGGACACCCTGACCATCCTCTTCACGAGATTATCTTGGGAAGGCAGAGCATCTTCTGTCAGAGGCTTCTTCAGATTCAGTGCAGTACAGATGACTGCAGAAGCTCTTTCCTTCCAACAGCCATCACCATCTTCAATAACTCTTTGAAGAATCTAAATTAATGAGTCTTTGACTCTTATGTTTTCTGTTGATGTAATGGGTTTTAGAGATGACACACAGAATCAGCATTTGTATTTGAAAAGTAAATGTATGTTGTAGTTCTGTCTGTAAATCAAGTCATTCATGCCCTTATTTGCAAATAAGGGCTCCATAAAACAACATTTGTGACATGGAACAAATATGTTGAGCCAGTCAGTGATAAAGATGAACTGCCCTCTGATCAGCCACAGCATTAAACCACTTGCCTTACATTTTGTAATACTTATGGCTCCAAAAGCAAGTCTAGTACTTTGCGTTAAGACAGTGTTTCTCAATTCCGGTCCTCACGCCCCCCTGCCCTACATGTTTTAGGTGTTTCCCTTATGCCACACACCTGGATTGAATATGTGAGTGATTAACAGGCTTCTGTAGTGCTTGATGGTCATGCAATCATTTGAATCAGCTGTGCTGGAATAGAGGTACATCTAAAACATGCAGAGCAGGGGGGCCTGAGGATTGGAATTGAGAAGCGCTGCGTTAAGAACATAAGAGAATCTCTGGTTGCATATTCTGCCATATGATGTGGTCTTGGAAGATTGGTTGTTTCAAATACCAATTGAGCCCTTTTCCCACTTTTTATTGTTCCTCTCAGCAACATTGAAGTTGCATGGATAGTGACAAGTTTTTTAGGTACGTCCTACGGACAGGAGATGTTGGACAAGATCAAATATTCCCTCCTGCTTATTTACTCTGCATTTGCTTGGAAGAAGCAGGAGAGCTTTGAGGGAAGGCTAATAGTTTTTCTTCTGGTGTCTGCAGCCTGCAGAGCTCTAATTTTGCCTCGAGTCTACAAAAACACCAAAGGTTTTAAAGAATTTTGTTCTCGTTTGCAGATCATTTAATCTCACAGGAGTTTAATATTGTGGCTGGTTGCTGTTAAACTTACAAGACAGTTCTTGGTTTGAATACCATTTCCTAATCTAACATTTGTCAAAAGGCTTTCCAGGGTGCACTACTGCCCCCGTCTCACCCGCCTGGCTGTTCCTCACAATGCGTCCCCACCAATTTGCAACACAAAGTTACACCCTTGAGCCAAAGATTACTGAAGTTTAATGTAGGTTGTTGACTACATTAAACATCTTAACTTTAAGAGTTGTCACAATGCCAAAATATATGTACAAAGATGAGTGCAATGAGTGTTGTCGTGTTAAAAATAGATTGTAAGTGAGAGTTCCGGGAATAGAGGAGCTGAAAGGAGACCAGTGTTGACCAACTCTACATTAGACGCACACATGGACCAGGACAAGGGAGGAAACGAGAAGAACTGTGCGCATCAACTCAACACTGGGCTATTACCATTTGGACTAAGCACCACTGAAGAAACAGCAATGGCAAACCTACAAGGGAATTCGGTCACAATTGAACATTTGGATTTGCCTTAACTCAAAAACTGCTGTTGTAAATGACAGTTGTGTAGAGCAAGACAAAAATCACAATATTATGTTGAAAACATGGATGTGAAAGTTTTTGTGTTGATCTTCCTGTCAAAACAAATGTGTTCATTGATGGAAATCCTTGAATCTTGACCATTTGAACGAAGTGTGATCTTTGTGAAAAACCAAACAAAAACACAAAAGTGATTGTAGTAAAATAATATGCGTTGCAAATGTTAAGATGATCTTTTATTAATGGATGTTATCTTAATCAGTTGTCTAATTGGTAACATTAATCATAATGTTCAGGGTCACCTATTTTTTTGTTTTTTCTTGTGGATCAGAAAAAGAAGTTTCAAAACTGATTTTTAAAGTGTAACAGGCCTGCTGTTGTGCATTTGATCACCTGTGAGTCTTGTCATTTGAGGTCATAATTTCTAAGGGGGACTCTGGCAAATTACTTGTACACTTCATTAGTAAATTCAGAAAACAAAAATAAATCTGCCTTGGCTCAGACTGAGGAAATGCTAATCTTTCAATCCTTTTTCACACAGACCCATTTAATGAATTATCAGTTTAGTAACTCTTGGCAGAGTGTCCCTTAAAGGGTGACTTGAATGTATTGTTTTTTGTTTTTGTTTTTGGGTTTTTTTGTATACTATATACTGTTTTATTTTGATTTTATTTAGTTCTTGTGATGTTTTAATAACCCATTCACAGCTGATTAACTTCAGAATTTATGATGCAGCACAATTGTACAAAAATCCTACCAAAGAATTGATTAATCTTAACAGTTGGCAAGTCAATGATTGCATGACTTGTGACCACAATTGACCAGTTTTAGCTTGCCAAGTTATTTGCCAAACTAAGCTACATTTTTTCCTGTTTTCCTTGTGTAAATGGGTAATGATGTAAAAGATTTTTTTCACACCAAACTATTATTTTTTTATTCCCAAGTTTGAAAATAATTCAAAAGATGTGACCTGTTCATTTGTGAAACTTTAGAGCAGTTATTTTTAATAAATAATCAGCATTGCACTGTTTCCTGAAATACAAGCAATGTGAGGGAAACCAATGGAGGGAACACAACTTCTCAAAGGACACGACTCATTTGGCTGACCACCATCACTGCAATGAAGACTGAGTCCAAGGACCAGATTCAAGACTTTGGGACAAGAGTGTTTTGTTAGCTTTTATGTCTTAGTGTAGGCTGTAGTTTTGTTTTAGTGGTTTGCATTTTTATTTTTTTAATACTGTGCTGATGCATTTTGTACTTGGTATTCTGATTAATATTAGGAGAAACCTGAAAAAACTGTTCTCAAAGATGGGTGAAAAGGGCCTTAACCTTAAAATGTTTGTACAAATTTAATTTGCTTTTACTGAAACAATTTAGTCACATACATACCCAAGTTGTTTACTATTTGGGAGAAACTGCAGCTGACTATCATGTCACTGACTTTGGAGCAATCTCCTCTCCTAGAAGGGCACGTCGAAGCATTGGAAAGTAAAAATCATTTTAATTTGAAGACCGCTCTGGCATAACCTGGCCCAGTGTGAACAGTCATCTGACGTGACTGAGAGAAGAGTGCCAGTGGGCTACCCTGGCCCATTGGCACTAACTCTAACCCTTTGCTCTTCCCCTCAATTCACAACTCAGTCTGAGCTTTCTCCTGCTGACATGGATTCCGGTAGAGCTTCAACCTGGCCAATCAGTGAACAGAAGGAAAGGTTGTAAATGATGGGTTGTAAGGTATTCTTTGTGTTGACCAGAGAGATGACCTAAACCAAAAATGCTTTGCAAAAAAACATTTTTGCAAATGGTGCTCTGTGGCCCCAACTTAAAGGTAAAAGTCTAAACATGTTTGAGTCAAGCATGTATGGCATCTGCAGATATGTTATCTGCCCTGGACCCCTATTAATTCTGGATGGAAGGATGGCAGTACTGATTGTCTCTGCAGATCTGACTCTCCATTATACTGTATTGTAGACTATGATGGATAATGCTTATCCATCGTAGGCACTATAATGGATGTGCTTAGATAATGGCTGTGTAGATGACAACAGGTTCCATCACAAATTTGCCCTTTAGTTGCCACAAGAAGTACAGTCTGAACCTTCCTCTGAACAGTGCAAGTGTGAAGAACAGCTCCTGTCAAGCGAAAAGGGTATTTCCTAAGAACCAGAAGTTCTTAGTGGGCAAAGGAAAAGTGTTCTCTGGAAATCCACAGTCATCACTACACTTGAGCAAGGCAATGTCCAGGTGCTTCTGAATGGAACAGTGGACCTGTCAATCCACCTTCTGTCTACAATCACGGTGTTCTTGATCAGAGAAGTGGCAGTGGTCAAACTCAGGAGTTTGCTGAGGGTGGGTTTCTCCAGCAGCAAGAAGCTTCAAGCTTTCTGCTGGTGGCCACTTTGAAAGCTTGTGACCCAGTGATGGTAAGAAGCTACTGCTGTGAGATGGTTGAGCTTCTGGTGGAGACACTTGGGTTGGTGGTATTCAATTAAAGACCAAGCTGAAGTTGGTTTGGTTGGATTCTGTTATATCCTGGATGATCAAGGTGAAGCAGAATGAAGTGTGGTTCCAAGCTGGCAGCATTATCATCAACTCCTGTAGCTTTCCTGGTTTTTTGATCCTGTGAGTTCATTTACATTTTCTTCTGAGATCTTTGATGCAAGTAGAGGACCTGAGGGAGAATAGTTGGTACAGTTGTTGGTGGCCAAATGGGTTGGAGGTGTCTTACTGGTTTTCAAACATACAGAAGAATCTGTCAAGGCATATGACAGTTGGATATTGGGGCTAATTACAGTGTGAGGAGATGGGCTCCGTTAGTTAGTGATGGCACCACCAAACTGCTTCAGAAGCAGATTTTTTTGCTTTTTACCATGGCTTTCTTTTCCCTAGAAGGTACCCTTGGTTAGTTTGTTTCTTGTCTGCTGATACTAGCCTTGGTCCTGACTGCTACAAGTTTCTTTGGTTCGATACAGCTTCTTCAGGGTTTATTGTTGTAAGTGTGAGGTCTTGGTTTGCACATGGCTGCGGTTGAAGATGTAAACGGACTACAATTTGTACAGTCAAATCAGTCCTGTGACATGAGTTTTGATTCATCAGTTCTGGCCGCTGGCTTTGAGGGTTTTCATTGTGTCAGTAGTTTGGAATGAGATGAAGCATACAATGATCAGTGACTCTTACAGCTGCATGGGGGCGTTTGCCAGTGTGCAGATATTTAATGAGTGGATAGACTAGAGCAGGGGTCCCCAACCTTTTCATTACAGCGAACTGGTCAAGACTTGGCAATTTTGCTGCGGCCCAGGGTGGGATAAAAACAGTCAGATAATGCTTCTGCATGTTGGTGGGGTTTTTTGCCCCGATTTTTCCTTTACAACAATCTTACAACGTCCTGCAGTGTGTGGTATGTTACGTGGTGGTGTGTTGAATATGCCCTATCTAAAATTGGGCATATTCAACATTGTCTTGGCCCAATTATCGCAGCCTGTGTGTTTTTGCATGACTGGGAGCGAGAACGCAGCCTGTTGAATGTGACAGGTAGCCAATCAGAAAGCGCGGACGTAGGAACAGAGGGAATCCCAAACAGTTGACATGACAACTGAGAGTCCGCAGGACATCGGAGGTGATATAGTAATAAACATTTCCACATATGTAAAGGTAATTTTTATATATGTTTGTTATATGTGGTTATGTTTATTCAGTTAAAAATGTTAACTATGAAAAAACAAAACTCACCTCCAAATCATAGTGCAGCAAATAGAGCGGTTCCCGCCGCCTTTTATCAAACGCCTTTTCTTTTTGTAATGTCTTTCATTGCTTAAAATAAGTCCACAAACTATCACTACTGCTTCTACATCGTCATGTTTCACATATACCATTCACGTATGGTATGTTGGGGGTTTTACTGGATTTTCTTCTGGAATTGGGATGTTCATGACTGGAATCGGTTTGTGTGTGGTGTGTTGCTCCTGCCGTGTGGCTTGACACACGAACCGATCGAACCTCTTGGACTTTTATCGGCATGTGTCGTGTGTGATCACAGAAGTTTGGAAAATTGCACATGACTGGTGAGAATTGCCCTACAGTTTATCTCTGGCTAGACAAAAAAACAATTATACCACAGGAACACTGTGCTGGAACTTTTTTTTTTTCTCCTCCTCTAGGGAGCTTTTTGCAGGCTTTGGTGTCCCTTATATGACAGTAGGCTGACAGGCAGAGGGTAAGGAGAGGGGGGGGAAGACATGCAGCAAATATCGTCGGTGCAGCCTTTGGGGACAAAAGTCCTCCTCGAAGGTGCAGTTTCCAAATTTCCGTGTTACAGAAGACTACCCCACTCAGCTCCTCAAGACTAGTCAGGAGAAATTAGCAAACACCTGGTGGAACTGTGCATCTGCTGAGCTCATAAGAACTACTTCTAAGTGAAATATTGCCCCTTAAAATGCACACACCACACATTGTTGTCAAAGATGTGCGCTCACATTCTCACTGCACGCGCCACCCAAACCTGTAAAAACGTGTCAATATATTAAATCATATTTAAGATTTGCAGTAAACTTGCGAAAGCCGAGCAGTTTTATATATTTTTAGCTTTTATACTTGACACCTACTTAGGTGGTCACACTGAAGGCAAGAGGCGGCCAGTGTGCAGAGGCACGGACAGTGATTAGTGCGCACTCCCAACCTCTCGCCTGGATCAATGCATCAACTATAGACCCACTTTGTTATCACTATTACTGGTGTATAAAAGACATGTCTAAAATAAAGAACTGACTCTTAACTTGGTGGGTGAATAAGTAAAGCCAGGCGGCCTATCTTTCCTCGCGCGTTTAAACCAGCTGACATTAACAAATCAGCTTCAGACCAGAGTTTGAAAGGAACACCAAAAAATCCCACGTCATGACTCCTACACTGCGGCGTTTTGATCGCACGGGTATGGCATAGTTCATGTACGTGTCACAGCAAGAAGGGAGAAGGAGAAAGAACACTGACCATCGTTGTAAAATATGGGCATTGTTTTATGTAAAGTTATATGCTGTGTGCATAGTTATTCAAAGGGACTATAAATACAAATTAGCTTATGCTACAATCTATTAAAGTGCATCAAATGGTTAGTTATGTTTGAGCTGTACACTGTCCCTTTCTAAATAGTTTATTATTATTAAAACTTATTATAAATGCATCCTTAATAGTTTTCCTGCAGAATGTCAGCAAGGCTACATAATTGTTTAAAAACAATGTTTCAGTAAATCTTTCAACTTATTTCCAAATTCATGTTTTTCTTAGCAGTTGCTCGCTGTTCTGTACAAAGCTAATCGTTATTCAACTGCAAAGAAAAAAGGCACTTTTTTCCTAATTGTAATGTTCACAACTTATTTACTCTTTCCTCTTCATTGACCCTGATTGTTATATAATTTGTTCTGATTTAGTTTTATTTGTGTTTTTATGTACCGCTTTTGTATAATTGCATGACTAATCTTTACATCATCTGCCCCCATTTTATTTATTTTTTTAGATCTGTTGCAACAGATTTGAAGAGCTGCGTCCTTTTAAAGAACATATGACTTCAAAGAAACATAAACAGGTGGGAGTTGCAGTTCATCTTTCTCTAAGTGTTTTGTTTTGGTGTGTGTTCAAGAAAAAAAAGACTGTATTGATGCAGTAATTTGTGGGAAAAGGACCTTAAAGTATTGAGAGCATTGTAATTGGCATACCTCTCTCAAGCCTTATATTTTTGTTTAAAGTAATTTTTTAATTAATCTTATAAGAATGAAATGTAATTGCAATGTGCGTTGGAATACTTTGCAACCTTAGTACTGAGCTGTAAGTATGTCAAAGGTACAAGTCAGTTAGGGTCAGAACAGAACGAAGAATGTTCTGACCCTTGTTGTTTTGCTCTTTGTTGCAAAACAACAAAGAACAACTTGGAAATTGAGCAAGAGTGAATTTAGGAGTAATTCCAGATGGCGATTGAAAAGGAGAAATGAGTCACAGAGGGAGTTAAAATGTACAGTTGAGAAGTCGTGTAGTATCTAATTCCCACAACCATGGGCTGAGAAAGTCCTAAAATATTCTGAAGAGGAAGAATGTGCTAATTCCCAACTGCAGAAGCCGGAAGTCAAAGAGGGATGCAGACAGAAGGTCTACAGAGGACCGCACCCCGGAACTAAGGAGAGACCAAGACTCTGCACTGCTGAAAGGGGAGAAGCCTACTGCCCTCACCCATGGTTCCAAATTAGACAGCCGTCCTTGACTCCCCTGTAGAGATCTCAAGTTGTTGCAACAGACTTGGTCGATGAGCAAGGAATTCACAGTTAATGAGAAGCTGAACCATCCAGAGGACAACGACAAAATCTGTCTTATGTCCGTCCAGAGGAGGAATCTGCAGTGAAGAGACAATCCTCCGTCCAAGGACTTTAAAGTCACCTGGTGCTGGGATCGTCTACCATCTGAGTCGAACTGCTCCCCAAAGCCTCCTGTAGTGTTAGCAACAGTGATTAGGGAAGGGAAGTAGATTGAGTATATGTGTTTAAATCATTGATTATTGATCTTATAATGTTGTCTATACCTATACTAAAAGCTTGCCAAATATAGAAGCTTTAAAATTCTAAGATGAGTTGTGGACAATCAGATTAATGGGGTAATCTTTTGCATAGACCTCTCTTAATTATTGTAAAAAATCAGTGGTGCATGGTTCCAGAGTTTTGTAGGTTTTTAATGGTTACCTTAAGCTGGTTTCAAATAATGCCCTTGGAGCTTACGATGAGCTACTAAATTTAATTTAGCCTGATGAAAGGCTTGATTGTGTTAGTTGTTAATGAGACAAAGAGCTCTTGTTAACAGGTGTGGGTCTTGAAATTATGCCTCTGTGAGGCTCCTATGTTTATTGCTCCATTACCTGAAGAAGGGCGTGACACCTGGGTAGTAAGTAGTTAGTGGCTAGATGAGTTTCTCTCGACATCAGCTTAATCAGATTATCCCAAAAACCATAACTCGGAGCAGGACTCGAGGGGGTTAGGGTTTTTCCAACCCAGGAATTTAGCAGAAGTGGGTGGGACTGGCTAGTGCGCAACAACATAAAGCTTCAAAAATAAATCACTTTGTGAAAAACTCTCTTTTTGAATTGTTACTGAAACACATGTATGTTTTGATTATTGTTTTTAGACAGAAATGTAATATTTTGACTTGTAACCTTTTATTAATCAGTGGTTTATCTAAAGTGGTTAAACTGGAAGTGAATCATATACTGTAGCATATGACTTAGACACGATTGTGTTATGATTTAGGTTTCCTCTAAAATCTTCACCTCTGTATAATTTTCAGAAAGACCTGGACTGATTGAAATGTGTTTTATATTCAAATTGCAACCTGTCTTACATTAAGCTAACAATACCAAATTAAACAGAAATGAAAAAAAATGTCTAGTTTACTGAAATTTGAAAATGCCAGAAAAAGACAAGCTCTCGAGAATGGCCTTTTAATTAAATTTATCTTTACTGGTTTCCAGATGCTTCAAGATGTTTTCCAAAAAGGTAACAGTCTGTTTAGCTGCTTTGTCTGTTTCACACTGTCATTTGTGCATGTTTTGTGAATACTTTGTGTATTAAAATGACTTTTGTTTTTTTATGAAACATTCCTCCTTTCTTAGGACACATATACTGCACATGTAAGTATTTTTCTTTGTGTTTCATAATTTTGACCACGTCTGATGTTTTTTTTTGTTTGCTTTTTAATAAAAAAAAATAAAATTTTGCTAAAAAATCAAGAGTATATTAAAACATTCTTGCTGTTAATTTTGAAATGAAATTTTATGTTTTGTCCATAGAAATTAATCTGTAATATTTCTTTTTAAGACCGGATACCCTACGTTGTATTTGTGGCTCCAAAGCGCAAAAAACTTGAGTTTCAGGGATCGACTGTTGGTGAGTATGCTGCAGTTTCTCCACTTTCTGCAGGACATACTTGCATAAAGTGTAATAGCTATAAGAATGCCATCTATATTATATTTTGACTTTTGAAACGTATATACAAGTCAGCTATAATAACTGAATACATTTAGATATTAGCTGGATAAACTGTCCTCCCATTTGCTGGATTAGCCAACCTGAAGCTGCTTAATAAACATCACTTGGAGCTGACAGGCTATAATCTTAGAGCAAGATTAGCTTCATAATGGTTGGTGCTCCCTTTTTTTACCACTTCACGAGAGTTTGATTTTGTCACCAAAATAATTCTGGCACACCAAGTTTGACTCGTTTGTAATCAAGGTAAAAGTGGCATTGCTTTGCAGCAGGTGGGAGACGGGCGAGTTTATGCTACTTTACAGACTATGCACTCAGAGAAAAATCTAGTCACGTTGGTACTTTTCTGGGATCTTATTCAATAAACATTCAACTGTTTATTGAGTGTTCAATAAACAGTATTGAACTAGTATAGCACAGTAGAGTTTGCTCTGGATGTCCTGACACTCTAAAACTTTACACCCCCAATAATAATAGATTGTCACATTTGGTGGGAAATTGAAGACATGACATGGTTAATGGCGGGTAATTCATGGGGTGAGAGAATACTTTTCTCATAGGGCCAAAGTTTTATTTTTCCCCCCTCTTAAAATATTGAAAAATATAATCAGAAAACTACTTATTGTATTTACATCAGATTTTTATCTCATATGAAAAGGAGTTGATCTAAAGTGCTTAGGTCTGTAATAAAAAGTGAAAACAGAATAACATGATAAGGGGGAAGAACAATTTTTTCCTAGAATTGTTTCTTGACACCAGTAGCTGTTGTGGATTTTTATTCTTTCTCTTCTTGTTGTTTTTCATGAAATTCCTAGTGAGTGTTTGTTGTTGTGGAGTAAAGCAGAGTTTCTTTAAGCAAAGTACATTGACAACATTTTGTCAATGTACTTTTTATGTCATACCCATTACGTTGAAACACTAAATGAGCCCAAGTTTTATTTCTCTGTTTACACCTTGTCTGGTTGCAGATTGCAGACTGTTTTGTGTATTTGTGGTTTATTTCAGTTGGAGGTAATTGTTGTATTTCTATTTTCTTTCAGGCCTGTCTTTGATGACTCTGTGTTTCAGTCAAAATCCTAATTCAAGTTTTTACCTCTGCCATGTTTGTAAGGATAAATACTCCATGGACACAATTTTATGCCACACATGTTCACAAAGCCACTGCTTTCACTACTTTGTAAGGTTTAAACATATTTAAATGACTATTTAAATGAAAATCTAGAGTGAGGTGTTAACCATATATGTATATGTGTATACATACACATATACATATATATATATATATATATATATATATTTCAAGGTATATACAAACCCAGATTATTTGAGTTTCTCCTGGAAACCCGACATGGACATGACGACCGTTCTGGGGTGGAAGCTCAAAAGGGAAAGCAGAAAATCTGAGCTTCAAACTTTGCGGGTTGGTATTCTGATGCTGTAAATTGTCAACATGATAAATGGTACTGTCAAATAATGTAATTAAACTTACATTATGTTTTTCATCAACATTAAATCCACTGTGCAGGTGAAGTTGGTTACAATCTTTAAAGTAATAAGAAATGCGTCTCTTTCTACTTTGGCGGTTAATCGCGTTACTTTTCTGTAGCACTGTTTGACACTGTTTGCGAGATATTGTCATTTGAAGTATGTTTAAGGGATGCCTTTTTGTCTATTTCTTAACGATGGTCAAAATAAGCAATAGAAACTAATCAAATGATTTATAATAAAGTTATACCATGGATACAGTAACTCATACAGAACTGGACCGGTTAGTGCGACAAGCTAACTGTGATCAACGACACTGAGACAAAAAGAAAGGGGGAGATGACAGCAGCAAAGCTAAAAATATTTTAAAATACACAATTAACTACAGGTGGTTTTCAATAAATGGCAGTAATATTGAAAAGTTAATCTATTTCAGTAACTTGGTTCACAAAGTGACGATAATTGTATCAATTAATTGCTGATGGATGTTTTCAAATCTTTATTGCTGTTAATTATATTTTCTTCCCCCATTTCTCAAAGCTTCTAAGATTAAGCTTGGTCATTTTTAAAGGTTATTATTTTACTTTTATCCAACAGATATTTGTTTGCCATTTGTGGGTTGCTTTTAGCATCAATAATCTTATTATTTTTTGTATCTGTTTTATAGTTATTGCATTTACCCCCACTGCTCATTAAGAAGCTCATGTCATCAACCTACTCCGAAGGTATTATTTTATGATTTGTCTTTTTTTTTTTTTTTTTAAATGTGGAATAATGACTATAATCTTGTGATTATTCCCAGTGATGCAAACCTTGTGTGAAAATGACAAACTTCTTGAGAGGTTTAAAGGTGAGTATCCCTTTTTCTCAATGATAATTCAAAGCTTTATAAAGTAAGACTGCACCACATTTAACAGCTGGAACCTTTTCTTTTTGTAGATGAAATGAAGCTTTGGCATTTTATTTACTGATGTCATTGAGAAGCAGGAGCACAAAGAGAAGCAATGGACCGTAGTGCTTAAACATTAGTCCTAAACATTGTGCTTCAAAGCCTTGGTGTAATCACCTGAAATGTGTACCAGATTTAAAAAATATTGGATATGATGGTATGCTTTGTGCTGCTGTTGTGGCTTAACAAGCTTTAAACAACAATCTGAAAAAATAAATATAGTTAAGTTAAAGAAAACACAGGTACAGAGTCTTGCAGAATGCAAATCTGCTCCAACCTACTTGAGTTCGCACTCTTACTCTATAGGATACAAAATAGGTTGGCTGATGATCAACAAATGTCATTATTGGTGTCATAATGACACCAACACCTGCATATTGCTTGTTAAATAAAAATTTGCACTTTTCCACTGCAAGGCAGTGAGGCAGAAAAATACTGCGCTTATTTCCTCCTATGCAGATTTTCTTCCCGCCCACATGGAGGGTTTTCAAGCATGAACAGCCTATTTTAAGGTCATGAAACAACATCTTGGATTTTTACCACCTCAGAATCTCCATTTTGAATTTTTGAACCATTTAGACTTGAGTGGTTCAAGTCTAAATGTAAGTAATCAATTACATTAATAATCACCTCTTAAATTAGTATGGAGTGATTACTTTTTCACACAGGACCAGGATGGTTCCTTAGCAAATTTTCATTTGAAAATGGCTCTGTATATACCCATCTTTACCTGGCAACATTGTTTAACGCAATAAATTATTTCTATTCAACAAAAATCATGAGCCTGGGAATTAACGTCCAGTATTTCATTTACCGAACAACCATGTTGGGAGGTGCATGTTTTTTATAGAAAAAAATAAATAAATAAAAAAAAATAATCTTTTTTGGCATCTCAGCATGAAGAAAACATATCAACTAACTTATCTAGCTCAGTCGGTAGAGCATCAGACTCTTAATCTCGGAGTTGTAGGTTCGGGTTCCACGTTGGGTGCCATTTGTTTGGAGGAGTGAATTGTGGCTAATAAGAAAAACAAATCATCACACTGGACTCCGTTTATGTCTGCTTTATTTGGGCCAACGTTGGAGGGTTCTGCGCGCTCCTGCATTACACAAATCACATTCTAAATATTCTCACAGACTCCCCCAATAATCACTGAGAGCAGGGCATGTTTATACTCAGATATAGCTGTGTGTGTGTGTATGTAGCATTCTCAACCAGGCCAGTTCCTTCTTTGGTTGACGCAGATCTCTTGGCTTGCGTTTTGCTGAATTTCCCGGAATCGTCCACAGCTGGGACCTTTCAACGTTTGGCTGGATGAATATTTACAATAGTTCAGTGATTGTTATTCCACGGCTCTCCAAATCTGAATTCCTTCCTGTCTTCTTGGTCAGAATGACCCAGTACATTTGACACAGTGCATTTCCTTTTGATAAAAACATACCTTTGTGCAAAACAGCCAAACAACATAATTATCCTCTCCTATTTTAGAGGAATTTTATTCCTCTACAATAAAAGCTCAGCTTGTCATCAGTGCAGTCAAACATAAAATATTGTTTGACTTTTGTGTATTTTTTTTGTTTTGTTGTTTGAAGCACAGAATAAATGTACAGGCTTTATAACTGAAATCATTAAATTGCATCCTGCTTTTGTGCACCATTGTCATTACTTAAGAGAGGAAATATGAACTGGTGAGATACTGTTGTTGGATAATTTTGTGTTTCTTCAATGGGTGTGGTATTCTCCAAAACGTTAATGTTCCAGCCTTGGAGCCAAACAATTAATTTACATGTCTGCAACAACAAATCTTACTCAGCCATTTAAATTGACTTTTTAATGTGAATCAATGACTGGTTTAATAGGAAGAGTAATAATTCATGCAAAGAAACAAAACGATGCCGCCGTCCACCAACAGACCTTTGACTCTGGAAAATGTTGAGTGACTTTACGTAGTCATGTTTGTTCATTTTATTTTGTCTTCCTTCCAGCTATGCACCAAAACAGGGTGACTCTTCAAGGTTACCACATCAACCACAACAGACGGCATCCACTTCTTGGTTTGTACAAAAACAAACATGTCTAAACATGCCATTTTAAATGTTAAGTTATGGGTTGACGGTTACATCTGCTTTTAAAATAAATCGTACTAGAAATAAACTTTCCATAGTTTTCAAGCTGGTTTTAAAATTAAAATGCTGCGTTAGCCTTTAGTGGAGCTGCAATTTAGTGGGGTTTTTTTGTTTGTTTTTTTTTCCTTACTTGTGCAGGACTGCAGCACATTGTTGAATGTGTTTCGTCTGAGCCAGAACAGAAGTACTACCTCTGCACTATGTGCCAGCTTGTGATTCCCAGCCACACGATCATCGGACATTTACTGAGCTTTGACCACGTACACTTGTATTTTGTAAGTCGAGGTTTCTTATGCTTGCGGTGTTTTGCGACACTTAAATGTTTCAAGAAAAGAAAATAAACATGATCGAGAAATAATCTGAGTAAATACAACATATTTCCAAGTTTCCAAATAAATTAATCTCTTTAGGAAAATAAAATAATTTAAACCAACTTTGGAAAAGTGGAAAAGTGATTTTGAGTTCAATTTTATTAGCATCGCCTGAAGTGGGAAAAACAATTTCCACACTGATTATTAACTTTGGAATAAAAGCGCAGAAAGGCAAAAGGCATCCTGAACATTTATGCTACAAAGTAAATAAACATATATTGCTTTTGTCCTGCTCTAACTCAGACTGTGTACTCAAGTTAACATATTACATTACAAGGCCTATTTGGTTTGGAGTACATTTCTAAACAAATGATGAAAGTGGAAAAAAAACACATAAAATATGGTTTACCAAAGGTGCTTGAGTTATAAATAAATATGAGAAAACTGAGAAAATGGAAGAATCACATAATTGTCTTTGGGAAGGGGTGGGATCACACCAACTGATTACATAATGTTATAGAAATGACAACATAACAAAATCAGTTCATAACCTGAAAAAGGGGAACTACTCACTAATCTGTTTGTCCTGCACAGAAATCATGGCATCCCTCAACAGTGATCTCAAACGAGTCGGACAGCAATAGTTTCCTGCTTGATTGTGCAAAGCAAGCTGAGAAAATTCATGCTGCTGAAAATGTTTCTGTGCAGGTAGGTAATGTTAAAATAAAAAAAAATTAAAGCATGAATACATTGAAAGTTATGTAAAAATGTATTCTTCCCAGCAAGTGAAACTGCAACTCGATGTCTTCAAGTCGGTGAATTTTGATTCCTATTCAGAAGGTTAGTGGTTGATTTTAAATCTTTGGTTCACCAAATTTACTTTATTCAGGGGTCAAAGCCCATTGAGGCAAATAGATGTGCAGTCTGCCATTCAGATAAATCAAAAAAGGGGCCTCAATGCCTTTTGTGCATCATTTTAAAACCATAAATCACATTCTGAACGCCCTTGGAGAATTCTGGATTTTTGTTTTTTTACACAAAAAATTCTAAATCCCTTTTTAACTACCAGTTGTTTATCCCAGAATTTGTTGTTCATGTGCATATTTCATACTGAGATTAAGCCTAATTAGAATAAAGATGTCTGATTTAGCCAAATGTGAACAAAGTTGAATTAGCTGAAGAGCTGAATAGGCAAATCTCACACGCCATAACATTTAGATAATTTCCAACAGTTGAGTTTGTAAGGTTTTACAGGTCTTATCGCCATTAAATGCAGTTTTAATTAAAAATTTAATTAACCTGGAAAGTAGAGGTTTGCCAGGACAGGATTCTGTCATAACTGCTTGTAGCTTTACTTTAACATTAAGCTTAGTCGAGCAGTGAAACATGGTGTTTTTTTAAAAATAATATATTCTGTCTTTTAGCTTTGAAGAGCCTGGAATCCATCACAAAGAGATGCTTAACAATAAGCATTAAACCAGGCGACAAGTTTGGTATGTGTGATGTCAGCATGCACAAATCTGTGTAGTCATTGTGTGAAATTGTGAACTATGAGTTAATTTGATCCTTTTGCATCTCAAACAATATTTTAGCAAGTTGTTTTAATTATTTCCATAGTTTATTTTAAAAATTGTAAATATGAATGCATTTTCCTTTTTAGATCATCATCCAGCTGCTGCTCCTTCAATGAAGGAGGTCAAATGCATGATGCACTGCCAGGTTATAAATTGTGATACATGCTTAACTTTAAATGTAGTCAAATCACAGTTTGAAGCAAACACTGACATTTCCACCTCCATTTCCTGTTCTTCTGCATCTCTTTCTATAAAATAAGAACTGCAGTAAAAGTTTCTCCAACATGTTCAAGTATTTGGAGCATTTAAAAAACAACAAACACATAAGGGTAAGTAATTTTATCTTACCCCAAAATTCTTAACAAACAGGATTTATTATGATCGATCGCCTAAAAACTGTAATCTTCCACAGATGATGCAGGAACTTTCTCAAGGTAAAAAGCTCAATTTAGTCAAATATGAAATATTTGTTTTGTGTTTAATTAATGTTTTATTAATTGATGTTCTTTCTACAGATTGGACAGGGCATTTTTATGACCGAGGTACGTTTACAGTCTCGACATATTGTTAAATCAAAGCTTTAACAATTTGCATCTGATATTCAATAATAAAAAACTAGTTTTTCCTTTAATCATTCTCTTAATCTTTTGTTTGGTAGCTCACATAAATGATATTTAATGAGAAATGTTTTGGGGTCTGAGCATGAAGCTCAGTGTTGTAAAGGCTGTGCACAATTCTGTACTACAGTAACAACAAATAGAGAAACTTTCTGTTTTATAGTTATGCTTTATTCAAACATGTCTGTTCAGAAATCAAAGTGTTTAATTGTTGCTGTATGGGAGCCGTTTCTTTATTTCTTGGCTTTTGACTATAACTATGCACAAGGGGGGCTCTAGCTCCTCCTTTGCCTGTAATAAAAGCAACGTGGCCATTGTGGAAAATGTAAGTAATTTGTAATCACTGAAAATAGGCTAGGAGCAAATGCATGTTAATGCATTAGTAAAAATGAAACAAATGGCTTTTCTCAGCTATAAAGCAGTGTGTGCATCAGCACAGACTGTGCCAGTCCTCTGGATCACTTGATCCTCCATATCTAATATGGCTGAATTACTTCGAAAGCCTTCTATCAGGTTCTGAAGAGGCCATGAGGAAATGGGAAAACATGTAAAACATGCAGGACGCTATGAACGTAGAAATGGTAAAAATACTGTAAAGATGGAATTGTGTTCTTAACTAAACCCAAAGATTGAGCTTTACAAGCTGTAACTTCAGACATCTGCTAATGTTTCTTTTTTTTCTTTTCCCCTCCTGATAGGAAAGTTCTATGTGGACCTGTACACATACATCAACGAGTCTTTAAAGACAAATATGCCACCTGTCGGTAAGGTCACATGCACGTTTATATGTTATATGTGATGGTTAGAAAATATTTACCTATTTTAAATTGATTTATTTTTGCGCTGCAGGAACATCACTGGTTATGACGTGCCTCACCTCGGTTTCTAAAGATGACCCATTTTATCTGTGCGTCGCCTGTCAGGATTGTTTTTGTCAGTCTGACATCCGGAATCATTTTGAATCCCGAAAGCATCTCATAAACACTCAGGTTAACTTCTGTTGTGATAAAGTTCTGTAATTTCTATATCTTTTTTTATGTATGTCTTTCTGCACCTTCATGTGATTCCACTTTAGCGTTAAAAATCAGAAAATCAGGTTTTAAGCGTTTTCCGTTAAACTATTGTTTCCATTGTCTGCAGTATTTTAAGAAAATGTTGTTTCCACATGGTTAGGAAATTAGCTTGTACTGTTAAGATGACATGTTTTTAAAATTGAATCTAAAATGAGGAAATCCACCCGAAACACCATATATAAACAAAGTGTCGTTTCTATTACGATAGGTGAAAAACCAAAGCAGTGTGCCTCATATTATTGGATGCAGCAGCTGTTTATTTCAGTAAAACATTTCTTTTAACCACTGGCTTGTTTAATATTCTCAGTTGTATCAGAATCCCTGGCTGTTGCCTTTTGCCTGGGATGGAGACCTGGACGACAGGGCCCTGAGGTGGACGGCATGGAAGGAGGAACAAAATCAAGGCCGGATCTTCCTGAAGGTGACCTGCAAGTTTTTAACAATATGTTTATATCTGCAACTTACTGCTTCCTCTGGGTGTCTTTTTTTTTAACACAAATATTCCTATATCTTTTGTGTTTGTAGATTTTTGATGTTCCATACTCAGTATTTCATCACCTCGACTGTCAATACGAACAAGGTAAAAACTCAAACGTCTCTCCCTTCATTTTAAACATTTAAGCATGTTTGTTGGGTGAAATAACCCAAATTTTTTGTTGTGACTACAGTAATTCACAGCCTTCAAGTGCAGTATCGTGGTTTTATGTATAAAGGTTTGTAGAGTATCATGATTAAGAATCCAAAAATAAAAAATAAATCGAAATCACCTCCTGTTCTAAGCGGATGTACACATTTTTGTAAAATGCCCTTTCAGTTCCACAGAGCAAGACATGCAGCAAAAATAAACAGAACGAGCAGTTTCCTCTGCTAGGTGAGTAGCCTGTTTGGCAGCACTTTGTAAAGTATTTATGTGAAAAGAAGAGCTAATTTTTATTTTATCCACTTTACTTGTCATTTAACCGAACAATTGGACTGTGTTAATGAAATGCTGGTATTTTGCTGGGACAGCTGCGCCCGAGCGCAGCGCTGTCCCTATTTTTTAGTCATAATAAAGAGTTAGCTAATGCTAAGCTAACTCTTTATTATGACGGCAGCTCTCACTGCTCGCTGTTTACCTGTTTTGTCACAAAAGTCTCCAATAAACAGGGACAGTTTATCGGAGAGCCTCCAATAAACATTCCCTGTTTGTTGCGAGTCATTTTTTTTAGATGGAAAAAGGCGCTAAGTAAACATAGCAACGCCGTTGCTAAGGTGGCAACAGTTGCAGAGCCAACGTGTTCTGCTTCGCTTTACGGCAGTACTGCTGCAAAGTGCCGCGCATGTGTCGTTTCCAGACAAGTTTGAGTCTGTGCTTCTACAAGACGGTAGATACTGTTATGAATACTATTTGGGTTTAGAACGAATATACACGTATATCCAATCCCAGATTCGGATTTAACGGTCGATTCCGATCCGAACCCGATTCTATCTGAAACCACGTGATCAGTTTCGATTTCCAATCACGTGGTCGGATCGGGACGTTACACATTCAAACCGAATAAAAATAAGAAAAAATGTAAAAGGGGCAAAGCCTGCAAAACTTACGGTCCATCAGGTGAATTTTGAGCCAGATGCATGAAATTTCACAGTAACGCTTGGAATTTATTCAGGTTGTATTTGTGTTTTACAGGTCAAGAGTTCCTGGCTCTGCACTACCTGTCCGTGGCACCGAACCAGGTGGAGGTGGGATGCCTGTGTTTGCTCTGTGAAAGGAGGGTGTTCAAAGAGGAAATTGAAGCTCACGCCTTCAGCCGGGAACACGTGTCAACATTTCTGGTCAGTTTCTTTTGCTGTTGTATAATGTGTCTTCAGGTTGTTTATGTAAAACACTTTTTAATGGAAAATTAAAATTGTGACGACAAGACAAAAGCAGGAAGTTCAGAGTTATATAAATGTGATATTATATTGACATTGATGTCAAAGCTCCACTTTTGTGAGTTTGTGTGGAGTCATATAGTTGGGACTGTATGACAACATGTACAGCAAAATAATCATAGTCCACTATAATGTTTGTGTGTGTTTAGGACTGTTTTCATCCGGGCTCCCTGACTTCCTCTACTGTTGACGCTGAAACGCTTCTGGACTTGGCAAAGCAGGCAGCAAAGCTTCATCCTCTGTCATGCATGCAGGTATTTTACAATTTAAATCAAATTTGTGGCCCTTTTTCAAGTTGTAGCTATGCTTTTGGTATTAATACCCTCTTCTCTCTAAGAAAATTTTCTTGGACGAACCAGTCTGGGATTCATCCAGTTACCAAGAAGGTGATCCTTTGGATTCTTACAAATATCAACCCTGGAATCTTTAACTAGATTGTTTTATTACAAATTTTTATGTGTATTTTGTTTTTTATAGCAAAGATGTACTTGACAAATACAAAGTGGAGAACAGATAATGAAAATCTTAAACCTCCAATAAAGCCAATGCGGAAACTGGGTAAGCCAAAACACAGAAACTAAATTCTGTACGCAGACAGTTTTACAACAACTTAGCAGTATCCCAAGAAGATGAGACGTATACCACCTGCAAAAATATGCTCAAGGTTCAGGGAAAGGCTAGTTTTGTCATTACACACAGTTTATCAAGTTCTTTCTCTCTGGGATGAGAACGCTAAAACCTTTAAATGAAAAACAAACTAGTAATATAAAAATACTAATGTAAGAGTGATAACAAAACATAATCATTCTAACAATCATAATTCTATAACCTTTTTTACACAAGAATCACTTTGATTACATCATTTGTTTTCATTTTCTATGTTGGAATGCTGTTCTTTGAATCTTTCCCCTTTGTCTTCTTATACTTGAACTGCAAACTTATTTACTTTAATTTTGCTCACATGATGAATGAATTGTATTGTTGCATTCATAGTTAAAATTAATTGTGCCTTTTTATATTCTCTGAATGTGTCAGTTTCCAGGATCCCTCCGAAACACACTAACAAACAGCAAAAGACAGACGACCAGAAAACATGCACCGTCACTGACACGAAAGAGAACGGCCCGAATCAAGAAGAACAAGGTAGTGGCAAGGAGGCAATGTCGGGAGAAACCAAAGTTGCTGCAGAAAAAGAAGGATCTCAAAAACTGTGTCTGAAGGATTTTAAAAATGAAGGAGAAACAGTCCTGTCAGTGAAGTTGAGCACAGAAGAGAGTGTGACTGAAAACCCAAAGGAAACGGTCGTGGAGAGCTCTGTTGCTCTGACTAACAGAGCAATAACAGATATTGCTCGTAATATCTGCAATAGCAGTGCTCTGACTAAACCAGAAGGCAGCTCAAATATCAAACCGGAAGCAACACAACAACAAAAAAACAAGAGAAAAAGGTCAATGACTCCAGACGAAACCAGTGGAAATGGATATAAAATGAGCCCAAAAAGACAGCTGCTCACCTCCAACGAGTCGTGTTTTGAAGAATCCACCGAAATGTCACAAGAAAGTGGCACAACAGTGATGAACACAAATGCAGCTGATAAGGAAGAGGATCACAAGAAGGTTATATATGTTTACACACATATATTATATTTTAATTTGTTGCTGAAATGCCTCTTCATTTGTACTTTAACAAAGGAAAACTGAATATGCTGCTAATTCTTTTTTTTTTTTTTTCCTTTTTAAAGGCGGTGTGTTGTTCCAATGAGCAAGGCGCAGTGCCAGGCACATCCGATAAAAAACTCACAAGCAACACAGATCAACGGAAATCATCCCTCTCTGAGAACGTGCACACGTCACCTGTTCCCAAAAGTAACAAAGAGCCCGACGACGGGAGAAACGATGCTGCTTCAAGTCCTCGAAGCACAAACACAAAATGTAAAGCAGACACTTCTCCAACCAAAACGAAATCATTAACGTTTGAAGCATCTACTAAATCTGAAAAACCGAGAGCAGTTCCTTCCACCACTCCAACGAACACATTGAAATCTACCGCAGGCCCTTGCACACAGACAAAAACCACCATTTCAAAAACATCCACTCCACAGTCCCAAACAGCGTCCATGGCACCAAAAAGTAAAACGCCATCTAAAGAAACATGCAGCGCTGCATCCTCGTCTGACACAGGATCTGCAGCGACGCTTATATCCGAACATCTTCTCAAATCCAAAGATCCAGCAGCACCTAAGAGTAAGGAAACATCAACTGCTACTTCTGAAATGGCTAAACCACAAGTCATAAACATAAATACCAAATCATCTGTAAACACATTGACGGGGAGAAACCCAGACTCTGAAACAGCTGCTCACAAGAGGAAACTGCCGGCCTCTCTTCACCAGAAACCAGAAGAAATCAAGAAGGTACGGAAAGACCTGCCTCATGTTGCTTCGAGCAAGACGACGCCTGGTGGAGACGTCCCTAAAGTTGGTAAGCATCATTTAATTTGTGTAAAATGTTACCCCTGTATGCATTGGAGTCTTTTTAAACGTGCACCTTGTTGCCATTGGACAGGAAAGAACTACCTGGTTGTGGTGTCCTGTGAACGAAAGCAGCAGGTCTATTGTCTGCTGTGTTCAGTCAGACTGACTGCATCCAGCCACCTGACGAACTCTATCCACCAGTACAAATATGTGGTATGTGAATGTTAAATCGTGATCCGAGTACAGCTGCAGCTTTGGAGGAGGAGAGTGAATACATAGATTTTTTTTTTTCTTTCACTAGAAAATGAAATATCCTGAATGGCCTGGGAATGAGAAGATGGAAAACGAGTTAAACCGCATCGTTCATAAGTTGGCAAATGTTGACAAAGAGTTGCCTCACACTCAGATTGTTCAGGTATGTTGAGATAAATCAGCTTTGTGTGACTTTTGGAAAATAATGCACCAGAGAAAGAGAATGAGATTTACATTGTGTTATGATGTTGTTCTCTCATAAAAAAAAAAAAAAAAACATGTTTGAGGCGATTCAATTTCCACAAAATTCCTCCTTGGAGCTGCTGTCTCCAGTTGAGCTTCTTAAAGAGTCAGAGGCCTATTTATTTATTTATTTATAATTTTCTATTTGCACTTAATGTTTTCCTTTTTTGTTCTGAAGGAATTCGATTATTCTTGTGTGCACAAAAAATGTACAATTCAAGGTAATACATATGCCTCATGTTGTTTGTGTGGATATTTGCTTTTCTTAGAGATTGGAGGTGAAAAAGGATGCATACCAAACACTGGGACAACTCCCAGACCACTTGGGTAAATATATAACATTTTAATCTGCATCTCCTAAAATCATACTATTTTTTTCTGTTTGTGCTGCTTTATTTAGGTGAACTGTTAATTTGAACAAAGTTTTGAGACAGAATTTGTTATTGAGGAAAATATTTGGCGGGAAAAAAAAAAGTTTGTTCTTGCATAGAAACTGACATTTTTTCTGTCAATTTTGTGTTCCTACTTAAGCTTTTGTGCCTTTTGATTCTCAGCTGTAGAAAGAGTGAAAACACTGGTGAAACAAAGAGACCTAAAGGCCTCTTCGTCTCTCTCAGTCGATAACACGGCGCAACCTTCCCAGGACATTTCTAGTCCCTGTGACGTTTCGAGCTCAGGTGATTGTAAGTTTTAATGTTAGCTTGGCGTAGCTTCCTCGAATTTACCTCTAATTATTAAGCAACACATGTACACCATTCATACACGTTTTAGATGGTTGTTATGTGTGTGAGTGACATTCAGCACAATGGTCAATAATTAGTAAACCTCTTCCTCTGAATGTTGACCCTCAGGGATCCCAGCATTTCACAATGAAATGTCAGACTCTGCAGATGGCCATCAACTCTGGGCAAGCCTGGATCAAGCGTCAGGTGAGATTTCAACTGAGAGTAATTATACAGATTATTCTAAGGAGTCAGTGTAGTCTTAAGCCTTTTTATGTCTTCAGATAGAGAAATGGAGTGCGTCGATGAAGATGCTTTGTCTGCAGGTCAATCATTTAGCGAAAAGAGCTCGGATGAGGAATATTTGCAAGTGGATGAAGAGATTCAAGATGTAGCTGAGACCGTGCAAACCCAGGATCCACAACAAGTCTTAGATCAATGTGCTCAAGCTGACGATACAGCAGGAATGCTGGGTATGTTTTTTGGAATTTTTATGTTCTGTCTAGAATAGACATGTATGGAGTCTGATTTAAGTCTTATACAGTAATAAATACCTGTCCACTTTTCCTGAATTAAATCATTTTTAGAAAAAAAATAAGAGCACTTATTTTTTTATGCTGAGGAAGAGCAGCCACACATTCATTTGAAATACTCCAGTTGAAAAGCTATGTTACAACTGTTCCTGTTTTAAAGCGGTGAAGCCTCAATTGCTCTTTTTACATCAGAAAATTGTTTAATTAAACTCATCTGCTTTAAATACATTATTCAATTGCAGTTTGTTTATATTTTGTACCTTGACAGGTTTTAGTTGTACCAGCTCAAGTATGACATTTGTTGTCTTTGCCGAGCTTGGCAGTCGAGATGTTGTTGTGCGGCGTTTAATATTTTGTCCTTCTTGCTTCCAATCCAGAGACAATCCTGAAAAGTGCAGAAAGGCGCTGTCCAGCTGAGTTACAGAGACACCACAGGTCAAGTGGTACAGATCTAGAAGCACAAAATCTGATTCAGGAGCATCAACAGTCAATGACTGACAATAACATAAACCCAAATCCCATTCCAGACGATAAAGCTGAAGACATCACAGGTGTGACCCTTTCAACAGCATTGTCCTTTAGAACGTTAACAGTTCACAATTCCAGTTGAACTGAAATTGTTTTTTATGTTTAATTTAGAAACTCCCCAGCTGAATCAGCTGCAGGTGCAAGATGACAGTCGGTCTCATAGAAATGACACACTTGTCGTGGCAGGACAGCAGAACCAGTCAAGCCACAAAGCTGAACCAGCTCCTGCACTTCACTCACGATCTGAAGAGCACATTTCTTCACAGGCAAACTCCACCACTTTGACTGGTTAGTGCTGAGCATCAAAACTGCGACTGTTCTTTGACATTTGTGCACAAATTTTCAGAAATACATGGGGTTTTTTTTGTTTTTTTACAGGAAAATTTTTTCTACAATCCAGTGATTTGCAAATTTTCCTGACTGCAAGTAATCAGGATCCTAATAAGGTTGCTGGTGAGTGTCCCTGTGTCAGCGTATCCTCAGCATCCCGTCTCTTCGTAGAAGCACGCAACATGTTAAATTGTTTGCATTTACCAGGCAGGGCGTATGTGTGGGAGTGTCATAGTTCATATCAGAAAACCTTCCTGTGCGAAACCTGTGAAGAGATGCTCTCATCCCGAGATATCTGTCAGCATATGGTCAGCCTCAACCACCAGCTCAAATACTTGGTGTGTATTGGGAATGACATGCAGCAATTGTTCAAAAACATATTTGCACGTTTTTATAATGTCCATGTTTTTCAGCGGAGGGAGGACCAAAGGTTCCTGGACATGTTTTGGCTGCAGGACGACTTACCTCTGGACTTTAAAAATCAGGTTTTAATGAACGTTA
Source organism: Poeciliopsis retropinna (assembly GCA_010277075.1). Classification (NCBI taxonomy): domain Eukaryota; kingdom Metazoa; phylum Chordata; class Actinopteri; order Cyprinodontiformes; family Poeciliidae; genus Poeciliopsis; species Poeciliopsis retropinna. The sequence continues at coordinate 6,912,366 of VMRM01000016.1, read as the reverse complement.
TCCAAGCACTGTCAAAGCGGGAGAAGGCTCTTAATGTTGAACCAGAGGTACGTTGAGCAAACGGCGCATTTCTGTTATCTAGCTTCGTTTCAAAGTGTTTCTGCACTTTTGACGCTTTGCAAAAAATAACAAAAAAATACTGACTTTGTGTTTTTTCTTCAAGTGCATATGGCTGACACCTGAGTTGCATAAAGTTCTGCTATCAGCTCCTTTTGGTGAAGGTAACCGTCTATTTAATTAGAAAATGTTGATGAAATTATTGTTCTGTGTAAATTGTACCTAAAAAGAACTAAAATGCATAATTTGTCTGGAGAAATGTGTAGATATCTTTTAACCATGGTTTAAACATCTCCTCAACGTTGTGTATTTTGGTCTCCATGATTTTTGATCACCAATCTTCTCTCATAAAACCTCAGAGGACAACATTATTTATACTGAGCTTAAAAGACACACAGATAGACAATTGTTAGCTCTGGGTTTGAATATTTCAGAATAAAGGGAAATGAATACAAACACGCCACACCTGAACAAAATGTATTGTTTTGTACTAATCTGTTTTCTGTGCATTCACTATACTTTGTGTAGCATTAGAAATTTTGAAAAGCATCAGAGATGAAGATTCGAGAGTTTTTCATCCATCTGCCTCTGCTGACCATCAGACGAGAGAGCGTCACAAGAACGGTTAGCATGTAGTGAAAGATGAGTGTTACAGCCTGCTTTGTCAAATAATGTCGCACCACTCTGCTTAACATTTGCTTTTAATATCCTAAATTTACATAAAGTTATATAAAAAATTTTGCAAGACACTACATATAACATGCCTTTAACACGCACCACATAATGCTTATAAAGCTGCATGACTTAACCTTGACAATTACGCTTTTAAGCAAATAGACTCTTAATTTAACATGTTATTTCTGTATTACAGGACAGCAGACTGCAGAGCCGCAGCGCATACAGGAGTCTCTTCCTGCAAATAGCATGTCGGCTCAATTACTCAAAAAAGGCCAAAGAAGGGAAATGGGTAAGAATAACTAATCTATAAAAGGCTAAATATGTTCTTTCTCTTTAGTAATAACTGATGTGTTTCAATGTTTAATTTCATATCAACAATAGTCATGATAGGATGCATATATAATTGACAGGTTTTACCATACATGGAGAAAGTTAACTATGTATTTTCATTTTAGTAAATTATTACCTCTCTTTTCTTATTCGGTGTTTTCTTATTTTTTTGGCTTGCATCATGTTTTTAAAGCTGATAAGAATCCAGATAAAGCGCAGCCTAAAGAGCCAACCCTGACTGAAAGTTTTGCTGCTGTTGGAAGTGGAAGACCGTCAAGGACGGACGTAATCTCTTCCTCTTCAAAGACTGACCATGTGGTCCTTCCCGACCCAAATGTTGGTGCACAAAACCTAAGGCCTCTCGAAGTGAATCCTCCAAACTCAAAAGTTGTTCCTGTTGTAGATCTCAGTCTAGAGCCCTGCAGTAGTTCTCTCCAGCCACACAACACATCGTCTGTCTCTCAGATTGAAGGAAGCCCTCGTCCTGATGAGCTGAATGCTCCTTACTCAAAACATAACCTTGTTGCTCCTTCAGGTCCACAGAATCCCAATCTAAACACATATAGTGGTGATCCTCTACAGCCACCATTCAATCCAGGTGTCTCTCAGCTCAGACGAAACTCTGGTCCTCTTCAACTGAACTCCAACTTGGTAACTGATATGATTCCTTCAAGCTCTGTAAATCTCAATCAACTGGCTAGGAGTGTTCCTTCGCTGAGAGATATAAACTCTACACGTCAACATTTCTGGCAATTTGCTTCGAATCTAGTCTCTGTGATCAAGACTTGCAATCAGCCAGCTTTAAATACTGCTGAAAGTAGAGAGGGCATGAAGATGAGCCATTCACTTGTTCCTCAAGAAAATGCTGCAGTTCCCACTGCTGACCTCAGAGAGCCACACATCAGTGTTCCTAAGGACATCAACAACACTGGAAAGCCAAACCCCAGTGAGACTGGGATCAATCAGCTGCCCATTAATAACATCATAACTTCCAGGTCCAGCCACATTAAGCAGACATTTAAAGGCCAAACTCGCACTGACATGAGCAGACGGCAACAGCCGCCGACACCGAGCCACACTGAGACTGTGGCAGTTCCGGGAGGCGTCAGCCCTTACATCCAGCCTGCTTATCTCCCAAGTGTGCATCCAGGTTCTGCTCCAACACAGAGCCAGCTTCCTCTCGATGCTTTTAGGATTTGCCAGCAGTATGTGTATCCAAGCCAGAGCTACCTTCTGCCGGTAGTGAACCCAATGAACATGCCTTCATTTGGTTACAATTTAACAGAGCAGATGCCTGTCGTTTGGACGAATGCTGATATGCAGATGTACTACTACTGCAGGAGGCCAGAAAGTGAGCAATGATTTTATCCAATTTTGTTTGTTTTGTTGTTTTTTTTTAATGCTGACCAATTTCTTAAGCTCAGTTTGGTGCTTTCTTTTTTTTCAATTCCAGAGCTCTGTCTAATGTAAATATAACTTCACATAGTGGAGTCAGTGTTATCTTGTTAAAATAAATGGGTGTTTATCTTCTGACCTACTTCAAAGGCTATAAGTGAGTTCATTATGAAGAGGTTTTACGACTTGAAAATGGTGTTAAGCTACCTCGGTATGTTTTGCATGTGTTTTTTTTATTTTATAAACAGGCACATTTCTTGTTTGCTGCATCTGTTCAATGTCAAATATGTTTTATTTCATTGGTGTATATAAATAAAATGTATGCTTTGTCTACTTTTTTAAAAAAAATACTTTAGTATAATTGTTTATTTGGTCTACATGATGCACTGTGGATGACTTAGAAAAATCTGAAAGAGTTCTTAATGGACAGGAATGTCATAATCAGAAAACAAACTTGTGGATTTTAAATCCAGGCATTAGGTTCACAATGGATTTATAGAGGGATCCAACCAACCCAGGTCTAAACTATACACACACCACTTCTAATATTGAGATGAGCATGCCTATGTATTTTGTTAGCGGTGGTCTTCATGGTGCTGATGTAAGAGAAGCGGTTGTCGCTGTGCATTTTGCAAGGGTCAGTTCCAGCTTGACGCAGCAGCAGCAATCAGGTAATAATATTGAATGAAATGGTTTTAATGCAAAAATCAATTCTATCTAAATATCTTTCCCGAACTCTGAAACTGATGGAGCTAATTGGAAGAATTTGAGGGAAGCAAGATGGCGACTCAATCCTGATACATGCAGGCCATGACGTGAGGATGAGTGAGGTCCAGCAGGCAGGGTGTGGGATGAGGCAGGCAGAGGGGATCCTCTCATTCTTCCTGTTCCCAAGTGATGATTATTATATAGTCTTTGTGTGAAGTAAAATTTGTTTTATTTCTTTTGACAATTTTATTTAATTCTTTACTCATTTAACCACATTAGTATTGGTCAAGTCTGTTAAAGTACGATACCACTGGTTCGTGCAGAACCAGTTCGATGGGTTTCCTGTTGATCTCTCCCTACAGTAGTTGCAGCAGATTGATGAGTGGACTAATGCTTCACCACAAGTGATAGGTATTTATGAATCTACATAAAAGAACAACAAACAACGCAAGTAAATTTTATAAAAGCTTTTGCAAAAGGAGAAGACTCAGCAAACTGCTCCTCCAAGACGTTCACCGAGCGTTCTCAAGACCTTTGGTTACAGCTTCCTTTTTTATTAACAAGCAAAGAAAAGAGGATAGACAATAAAAAAACAGCAGAGACAGTCACCACTGCACACAGGCGGCCTCCAAGGTAGGGAGTATTCCGGCTGATAAGAAAGCACCTGGAAGCATGATTTAAGGTCTGGGAAACACCGTTAACTGTTTCACATGAAAACACAGGAAGAAAGAGCCTCAAAGTCAGTTTATACACACAGAAAGAGAGAGAATACTTTAAATTGAAAATCACAATCTATAACAATATAATGTTGGGTTAATGATCTAAAGTAATAATAAATGTCGAATGTAAGAATGATAACACAGAAAAATCCTAACAAGTACCAAAGCATGGCGTCAGAGTTTAACAAATAACATAGTTTAGGTAAATATAGTAAGATGGAATAAGCCGTAAGGTCTTAACAAATTTCTCCAATGAATGTCACCTTGGTGTGTGAGAGAAGATGGTGTGCATGGAAGGAAAGCCTGTTGTTCCTCTGCTTTGCAGCAGGCTTTATGGGATCTGCTGCTGTTATCAAAATCAAATCAAATCAAATTTTATTTGTATAGCACATTTCAGCAGCAAGGCATTTCAAAGTGCTTTACATCATAACAAACACAAAAACACAAAGTCATGCAACATAGAATAAACAATCAAAACATTAATTTAGACGGCCGTCAAATTTATAACTTGTTATCCATTTATCTAAATGTTTTACTTGGTGCGGATCCTGATCTTTGACATACATCCAGTCGTTTGATTTTAGACTGTCTGTTGGCTAATTTTTACTTATCCCTTTCCCTGTCATGTCACGGAATTTAAGCACCTGTTTTCGCCGGACTCCGCCGTCCGTTTTACCACAAGTATTAGCTGGGCCCCGCTGCCCACAACAGGACAAGGTGTTGTCACCCATAGTCTTGCCAATGGCAGCAGGTGGATTTGACCTTTAACCAGCTTGCGTTAGATGCTCTTGACTGACAGCTGCTCAAAGGTCATCTTCCATCCCTCTCTCAGCAGTTTGAGTTCCGTTTTTTTAAATTTTATGCTTTGCCATATGCTTCCTGAAGGAGCCAGTGATCAACACTGGGTCCCTCTTAGTTCCTCTTTTGTCAGACAAAAATATAGTTGTGTAAGCTGTGACTTGTGTGTGTCAGCAGATTAAGAAGTAGGTGTTGGGTCTATGGGCTGCACAGTGGCGTAGTTGGTAGCACTGTTGCCTTGCAGCAAGAAGGTCCGGAGTTTGATTCCCAGCCCGGGGTCTTCTCACGGAGTTTGCATGTTCTCCCTCTGCATGCATGGGTTCTCTCCGGGTACTCCGGCTTCCTCCCACTGTCCAAAAACATGACTGTCAGGTTAATTGGTCTTTACAAATTCTCTCTAGATGAGAGTGTGTGTGCATGGTTGTTTGTCCTGTTTGTTTCTGTGTTGCCCTGCGACAGACTGGCGACCTGTCCAGGGTGTACCCCGCCTCTCGCCCGGAACGCAGCGGGAGATCGGCACCAGCAACTCCCGACCCCAATAGGGACAAGGGTGAACAGAAAATGGATGGATGTTGGGTCTATTTTGGTTCCCAACTTGCAAAGAATCAACCAAAGACACAAATTACTCTTCTGCAGAAGAGGGGAGCAGAAACACTGTCAAACACTGGGGTCAACTCCACCGGCCCAACTGCCTTTTATTATGTTTACAAGAAAAGAGGTTGGGCTTTTTCACACAGTCACACAAACAATTGATCAATAACCTTTACCACAAGATGTTCTGGGACCTTCTGTGGACATGCCCTTACCGGGATACGGGAATGACCATTATAAACCAGTTTCACAGGGAGCTGATAACACAGACACCTAATGATCAAAGCAGCTAATGACAAAAGCAGCTGGTAACACAAGCATGTTTAAACATTTCTAACCCCCAAGCAAACATCTGAAAAAACAGTTAATAGGGCACCACAAAAGAAAGGAGTCAAGTAAACAACACACAGAATAATAATATGAAAACATAACCTTTCAGATAAACTCATAGCAGTAGGCTAAAAGAGATAGAGAAAAAGATTCTCTAACGCTCTCCAACACAACTGAATCAAAAGACTGAATTACCTCACCAGCAGTCAGCTTTGCAGAGGCCTGCTGACGAGCCAGCCATTTGATTCAGCTGTTTTTGTTTAGACATTTATTTAAATCTGCCTGAGTAGAAGCCCATTTTATTAAATTGAAAGGCACATTTATTTAAAATCCTTGGGCTGACAAGAAGTCTACCAGTTTACTTTGTAACTATTTCATTAAATTGCTCTCTGCAAACTTGTGTTTCCGTTCATATGCCATGTGTTGGGTTCATTTCGTTTCCCAACCTGCAAGAATCAACCAGAGACACAAACTACTCTTCTGCAGAAGAGGGGAGAGAGCCAGACGCGGAGAACCGCCGTTAAACACTGTCTGGGATCAACTCCGCCGGCTCTCATTCCCCAACTGCCTCTTATTATGTTAACAACAAAGAGATTGGCTTTTTCACACAGTCACACAAACAGTTGACCAATAAACATTCCCAGGAGACGTTCTGGAATCGTCTGTCGTCATGCCCTTACCAGGACAGGAGACTGACCATTATCAGTTTCACAGGTAGCCGCTAACACAGACAGTTGATGGTCAAAGCAACCCATGACAAAAGCAGTTGGTAACACACACATGTGAAAACATTTCTAACCCCCAAGAAAACATCTGAAAAACAGTTAAGAGTATAAAACAAAAGAAAGGAGTCAATAGTATAAAACAGCATACAGAATAATATGAAAACATAACCTTTCAAATAAACTCATAAGTAAATGAACTTAGATAATTTTCCTAACATTTCCCTCCTGTTTTTCATATTAAGACGCCCAACACAAACATCAGGAATACATCACTTGCTGACACATTTTCAATGCATCCGTCACAACGTTAGTCATCAGAGGCTTCCTCAGAGATGGAAGCAACAAGTTGATACTGATACATAACATTTCCAACAGTTTTAGCTATCATTGATTTTAAACAAGGGATTATACAGGCAGTAAAAATACAAAACAACAAAACAACAACAGCAAGAGGCATCATTAACTTTAACAGCAGATTCCACCATGGTCCAGATAAAAGCCACGAAAAAAAATATCTCCTCTTGAGGGAACAGCATCTTGTGACATGGCCTTTTGCAGGTTTTTCAAGGCAGACATTGCTTCATCAACATGAGTTTCATTAGCATCAGAAATATAAGTACAACATGATGTTCCTATCATTACACACACACACCCCTGGCTAGCTGTCAGTATGTCCAACACCATCTTGTTTTGAAGAATCAGACGCATTTGACTGAGTTGTCGGTTCTGTCCTTTCTCAATGTCCACGGTAAGATTTTACCAGAGTCTTCATCCTGTAGTCCAGTGTCTCAATCATATGCTTTGCTGGCATCCAGACACATGGCCTACCCGAACAGACCAGTTTCCTGGAGGAGAATGAATACAAACTGGATGCTTCGTCCCTGGCTTCAGAACAGCTCTCATCCTTGATGGATATCCGGTAACATTGCTGGAGGTGAAGATAAGTGTTACACCAGAGCATACCCTGTTCATCATGATGCCACCATCTGAAGTGTTGTCTGAAGTCGCAGGCATGAACCGTAGAGCCCAGGAGACGAAACAGGTGGCCTGGGACCTATTCATGGGACTGACATACAGTGTAGGTTTTCTGGTAGATTTTGGCATCACCGAGCAGACGTAGCAGTCGGTCATGTTCCTCTCTCTGGCCAACATCTCTGCATAATTCTGCCATATGTTGTCATGGTGATGGTCTGGAAGGTGACTTAGCCAAGTCTTTACAGCAGTGGTGTGGACAAATCTTCTCCCCAGATGAATTAGCAAGGTTGGAAGTGACTGAGGTGAATCCAAGATGGTCTCTCAGTGATCTTAACTGCGGTGGGAGTCATCAAAAGCACTTGGAAAGGTCACTCCCACAGTGGGCTGGCCCAGCTCTGTCTCTTAATGAAAACCCAATCACCTGGTTCCACCACCTGGGGGTCTTGGTTGATTCCTGCTCTGTCTCGGTTGTAATCCCGTCACAATCCGACGCTGGCAAAAGGAGGTGACTTAAAACGCTGGCCCAGCGAGGGTGTTACCTCCCAGGACTTTACAAAACAGGTCCGAAGAAACTGACTGCCGGCAGATTACAGCGCGTCGTGCTCCTTCCATCAGCGGCGGGTATGGAGGGATCCCGGACGAGCCCCCAATATGTTGGGTTTATTTCGTTTCCCAACCTGCAAGAATCAACCAGAGACATAAACTACTCTTCTGCAGAAGAGGGGAGAGAGCCAGACGCGGAGAACCGCCATTAAACACTGTCTGGGATCAACTCCGCTGGCTCTCAGTCCCCAACTGCCTTTTATTATGTTAACAACAAAGAGATTGGCTTTTTCACATAGTCACACAAACAGTTGACCAATAAACATTCCCAGGACACGTTCTGGAATCGTCTGTCGTCATGCCCTTACCAGGACAGGAGACTGACCATTATCAGTTTCACAGGTAGCCGCTAACACAGACAGTTGATGGTCAAAGCAACCCATGACAAAAGCAGTTGGTAACACACACATGTGAAAACATTTCTAACCCCCAAGAAAACCTCTGAAAAACAGTTAAGAGTATGAAACAAAAGAAAGGAGTCAATAGTATAAAACATCATACAGAATAATATGAAAACATAACCTTTCAAATAAACTCATAAGTAAATGAACTTAGATAATTTTCCTACCACCATGTTTATCACTTGAGCAAGCAAGCTGGTGGCATTGCTTAAGCACTAGCAGAGGCTGGTGAGAAGTGATTCATACCCTCTTTGTGATTTCTTATGTTTTTGATGATGTGAAAGTTTCAAGTCATCAAACTAATTTGAATTGCATGTAATAAACCAGACAAAGGACTTCTGAAAGGACTTCTGAAATGCTTAACTAATTTATTTCAAATTTGTAAGGAAACCTCTGCAGGAGGACACAAGGAGCTCTGGAAGGAAAGAGTCCAGTTGGTGCAGACGTATGTTATGGAAGATTTTTTTTTTTTTTTGCATCGGAACATGTTACCGCCAGACGGACAATTAATTGAATCGTTTTGTCCAAGTTGTCTGAGAATAACTTCGTTTTGGCAAATATTAAAAGATTAATTATTGTTTGAAACAGTCTCCACAGCTATATGGTTTCCTGCAGATTCTGGGAATCTTTGGAAAAATTCAGTGTTAGTTTGGCAGAAGATTGTGTATGTCAACATCAGATTGAGTTGGTTTGAAATGTTCAAACACTTCAATGTTATTAATCACTAAAATGCTTAGTATGGGTGATAGGTATTTATGAATCTACATAAAAGAACAACAGACAGCGCAAGTGAATTTTATAAAAGCTTTTGCAAAAGGAGAAGACTCAGCAAACTGCTCCTCCAAGCCATTCACCGAGCGTTCTCAAGACCTTCTTCTTCTTCTTCTTTAGATTTTAACGGCAGCTTGCATCCATTTCTTGTTGCACTACTGCCATCTATTGGATCCTAATATCTATCTCTCAAATTCTCAAAATGATCCCATTGTTTTCTCAAGACCTTTGATTACAGCTTTCTCTTTTATTAACAAGCAAAGAAAAGGGAGGATAGACAATAAAAAAACAGCAGAGACAGTCACCACTGCACACAGACGGCCTCCAAGGTAGGGAGTATTCCGGTTGATACTGTCTTTAAAAGAGTGATAATAGAACAACACAACCTTGGCAGCCATAGTTTGGTTTTATATATATATATATTATATATATATTTGTTAAAAACCCTCCCTGTAATCTAAGTTGTCCTGCAGCTACATGAATGCTTAATGAAGTCATAATTAGTTTCACCTGTGTCTCAATCTCCTCATGTCTATTTATTGCAGTTCCTTCCTCACTTTTTTCTCTGTCCTTGAACTTCTGTGTTATCAGGACTTCATTTTACACCTGGCTAAGCTAGTTTCTGACTTTTTCTTTTAAACTCCTTTAGTTTTTCAGAGATTAGCAGAGAATAAAAAAATAAAACAAACAAAAACTTTCTTTGTTTACCTTTATGATTACCGATTTTGTTGTGTGTATTTCCAGAACTGAATTGTTGAACTGAACCGACTGCAAACTATGTGGGGAGAAGGTGAGAATTTTATTATTATTTTTATGTTTAGCATTATATGAGTGCAATGCAGGAAGAGTAAGATCTTTTAAAATTTAGAAATATTATGACTCTGGCCATTGATTGCTATCTTTTGCTGTTTGATTAATTTACTCTCAGCTGGTTGGCTTCAGATTCCTGTCTGATTCCACATGTTCCACAAATCGTGTTCTTGATGTAACTGAGGCTTTTGTAAAGCTGTACTGGTGTTTGAGTTATAGTGGTGCAACAGTGCAAGCTTTTTATTCACCTGAATACTGATTCTTTTTTTTAAACAGACTCTTTTCATAGAAAGAAATGCTGTTCATAGATTGAACACCTGTCATGATCCTTCATGAAAGCTTTCCTGCCCTCTTTCTCTTATTTTTTTTATTTATTTTTTTATATCTTGGTTTTTAGACTGGGCTAATCTGACTTTGCCCTGTCTGCTGTAATTTTTCTGTCTGATTTATTTTTCTCTAAAATCGCAGTCATTCTGAACTCTTAACACTCTATTTCTGTCCTGTCTTTGCCTAATCGCCATGGTAGAGTTACATCTTTTCACTCATTCTTTTCATTCCTTTCATTGAAGAACATTTCAGCTGTCTGCTTGTTTAGGCATGCTTAGAAAATAAATACATTGCATTATTCTGGCTTTAGTTTAGTTATTACCCGTTCAGTGTATATGTCCTCATTTCCATTATTTTCATTTTATTTATTGTTCAGATATGCTTTTATTTCTATTCCATCCCAGGTCTTAAGTCATTTCCTGTGCATGTCAGTGCTGACTTTTATGCAGTTTTACTTTTGCACCTTCAGAGTTTTATGCCGACTATCCCTCAGCTCATACCTACTGAGGAAACACTTTCATAATTACCTTAATTTCTTTGTGCCTATTGTGTACTGTAAGGAAATTAATTTACATTATTTCAATAAATATTGACTGTTACTGAAAATATTGTCATATTTTCTTCAGCTTGCCTACAGAAATAAGAATCAGACTAGAAATGGGGATTAGTAATTTATATATATATACATAAATGACTGGGGAGGGAATTCAAATTTTTATCTACAATCTATTGAAATACTTGGCTAAGGGAAAAAGTGATCTGCTGTTGTTTTGGGGACATGTGTCAAACTCCAGTTCTTGAGGATTTGCATCCTGAAGCTTTTAGATGAGTCTTTCTGTCAACACACCTGAAGCACATAATTGGTCATTACCAGGGCTCTGTGCAACCTGAACGCATGAGGAAATTCAGTCCTTTGAGTCAGGAGTGTTGGACTTGGACACGTCAAAGTTGTAGGTCATCAGCCCTAATAGGCTGGAGTTTGGCCCCCTTCGGTTAGGGCTAAGAAATGGTTTGTCTTCCCAAAGGATAACATGAAAATGTGGAGTTGCAAATTGAAGGACTAAATTAACATGGAACCTGTTGTATTTAAATTTAAACACTGCATGCCTCAATGCCATCATTTTCCCTTAAAACAGGTTGAATCCAATCCAGAACATCCAACACATGTCCAGGATGATAAAACATAAAACTACTCAAATCTTGTCTTCATTAAATGAAGATGGAGGGATGCCTTTGAGAGTATCACAGACTAACTCTAAACAGAACCAGGTTTCTATTCTAGAAAAGTAAGTGGTTTCCACGTTTTGGTTGGCGGTCTCATTTACATAGACCACTTTCACCTCTCTGACAAACACCTCTCCATTCCCAGGACTGCCAATCATAACCCAGCAAAACCTACAGCAAAGTTCAGAGTCTTGAGAAGCTGTGGAACTGTTCCTAAAGAGCCTTTGTCAAGTTGTGCAGCAGGATCCAAAGTGTGCCTTGGTATCAGAACTAGTTCTACACCTGCTAATGGTTCTGGATGCATTGAAGTGAAATCCAGTGCCATCAAAGCATTACCTAAGACTAAGGTGACATGTTTGGCCTCTGCTAGCATCCCTGAGCAACCAGTTAAACCTACGAGTACAGCTAGTTCTGCTCAGACTGGGCCTGTTGAGAAGCTGGCCGGAGTAAACACTGAAGTGCGTCTCCACCAGAGAAATTTACCACTTTCAACCCGAATGAGCACTGAATCTGAAAACGAGAAGTTACTGAAAGAGCCCTCCAACCTACATATCAGCGGAGTGACGCAAAGCAGAACCCTTCTTAAAATTGGCGAGTATTTTTTTGACTAAGTTTATCTGTATGAGTCTGCTTTTGATTAACATGCATCTTCTCGTGTTAGGATTAAATCAGCTGATTATTGTGTCATGCCAAGAAAAACAGCAAGTCTATTGTCGGCTGTGTTCAGTCAGGCTGAGAACATCCACTCACTCCACCAGCTTCACTCACTGCTGGAACTATGTGGTAAGTGTTGTTCTAATTTGATTTAGAGAATTTGAACTACTGACAAGATATCAGTTCATTAATGTTAATATTTCCCATCCAAAATGTTTTCGGAGGAAAAAGTGTTTTCTAACAGAAACACCAGTGTAATCAAATGTTACAAATGTGAATTTCTGTAAATTGAATAATAAACACTAATAAGAGTAAGTGCATGTAAATTGAACATTGTGTCTTTCTTGTGCACAAGTTTCCTGGAAATGTTTGAACTCCAGTATGAAATGGGCTGAGAAATTTATGTAATTTGAAGAAGAGGACCTTATTGGTTAAAACATCCAGACATGAAACCCTATAAAGGCTATTGTAATCATTAAAAAAGGGGGAGATTTTCTATTGTGCAAGCAGATCTGCTGAATAAGTCTCCTTCCTCTTGGCATGATTGGAGTAGTGACATGAAAGTCGTGAGGATTTTTATTTTATATCTTTGCCACTTTCTAGTACAAACTTGTTTGATCTGGCAAAATGACCAACTTTAAATGGAGGAAAAACAAGGATGTGAAAGCCAAACTAGCCTGGAGGAGAGCTAGCTGTTGGCACAGCTCTATCTATTCCTTTGACTGTTTTGGCCATCTTCCCTGCTGAAGACACTCTTAGGCCAATAAAAGTCCTCTACTCCTAACATTTTATCATGTCAGGAGCCCTCTTTAGCTGATTTTGTATTTTTTTTTTTTTTTTTAATCTTGTTGAAGTAAAATTCTAAGAAAAATGGTAGAATTCCAGATGTTTTCATAATACATCTCATTTCTACCCTGACAGTCCTGAAACTCAAAGAATATTGATGATTTGAATCCATTAAAACAAGAGTGCCCAAGTCCAGTCCTACAATCTTGCAACTTTTAGATGCTTCTTTAACACACCTGAGTCAAATGAGCTGCTCGTTACCAGGTGAATGACTGCTGAAGAAAATTCTTTCATTTGATTTATCCGAAAGTTGCAGAACGGGACTGAAGTAAAGTTGGTTAACCTAAACTTTGAATTTTCGCCTATAACATTTTACCCTTCCATGCCTCCGATGCCCTAACATTTCAACTAATATGATTTCCCAGGTATTGTGCAGTGTTATTGTGCTTTTCTTTTTCTCTAGAAAATGAAGTATCCAGGATGGACTGCAAATTTATCAGCGATCGGAAACAAATTCAAAGACATTGTGGCCCATTTAGCTGAGATTGAGAAAAGCATAGAATCACAGAAGCCACAGGTAACAAGTTTTTGCACAGTTACCATCGTTTCTGATATATTTGAAGTCCTACAATTTTGATGTTACCGCTCCTGTTTTTATGTTTGTGTAACAATTTACAAATGCTTCTAATCATTTATAAATGGTTGGACACATAAAAGAAACTAAATTTGTCAGTGCAGGTTGGAGACCATAAGTCACTCCTGAAGCAGGAAGCCATGCAAGTAGGAGACATTTCCCAAGAGCCTGCACACTTGGCAAAATTGGGTTGTTTTTTTTTTTTTTTTTTTGTATTAATGTTGTGCAAGCTGCTATTGTTTTTTTTTTTTTGTATTAATGTTGTGCAAGCTGCTATTATTCGGTGAGCTGATTACAAAAAATGTGATGTGATTGTAAGCCTGAACACCTTCATCTTTCTCCATGTAGTTTTGTAGGGGGTTTCTCTTAAAACAAATTGTACAAAATTTGCATCTTATTATGATACCTGGTTAATTACAGGCTAGATTGGGCAATGCAGCAAGTATAGCTTCCAGCACCAACACATCTTCCAAGCAGTTGGGTGTTTAAAATTTTAGAACAGGGGTCCCCAAAGTCGGTCCTGAGGACCAGTGTCCTGCATGTTTTAGTTCTCTCCCTGATTTAACGCACCTGGATCAAATGATGGCTCGTTAGAGGCCTAAGAAGAACATTGACATTCTGAAAAGGTTGTCGGTACCACAAAGGAAAGACCTAAAACATGCTGGATGCCGGCCCTGGAGGACTGACTTTGGGACCCTGGTTTTAGGACTTAATGTAGTTTAACTTGCACACCTTGTTTAGAGAATCTACTTTAAATGCTTTTTTTTATTTTTTATTTTTTTCCCCCACTCCTTTCTTTATTTCCTAGAGGATAGAGGTGAAGAAGGTGTTCTACCTGAAGCTTGCTGCTCTTTCAGAAAAAGAAGGTAAAATCTTAACTATTTAAAATATTTCAATTTCAGAAAACCACACCCTTTTTTTTTTTTTTTTTTTTTTTTTTTTGACTAACACCATTGTTTATTGCCTGACGAAGCTGGCACCCTGACATTTCCTGTTTTTAGTAATCCTTGACCAGTTGGCCTGCCTGTAGTAAAGTTTACGTTTGGGTAGCAATAACTGATGTAATTAGTTGATACCCAAAATGTACTTAATAATGAAGAATTTAAACTTGGTTCAATTAAGATGGCTGAATTAACTGTTTGATAATGCCTCATAGCATGAATTTTTCATTTTAAAATCTAAGTGTGTTTTACTGATGAATAACTGGAAAATAATTAATTCAAATGTTGTGTGCATATTTAGAACAGCCTTTTCTGGCTTGTTGTCTCTTGATTCTCAGCTATTGAGAAACTAAAAACAATTGAGCAACAAGATCCTCAAGACCCTGTAGCTGAAACTCTGCAAACGTCCCACCAGGAAGCTCAAAGCCCATGTGAAGTTTCAAGCACAAATGATGGTAACTTGTTAAACATTTTTAGCGCTTATGACTTTTTGCACAATTGAAGACAATTCTTTCAGATTTGTTTACTGTTTATTTTAGCTTGCTCTGACTTAAGATTGATCTTTCAATATTTTATCCAAGGTGAAGACTGTAAAGCTGGTAATCTGACTCAGGACCATTTCCAGACATCTGCAAGTTGCAACAAAATGGATCCAGATCATGTTTCAAGCAGCGACACTAAAGATGCTTCTGGTTTGACTTTGTCAGGTTTCTCCAAGAAAATTGTCATTTTACAACTTCTTTCAGCATATATATTTTTCTTTCAGAAACTGTTAAACTGAATCCATTTATGGCAGCTATTGATGCTGAGCCTCAAAATCTCATTGGTAGCTCCAGTAAGTAATTTAATTTACTGATATCCACGTTTAACTATCGGCATGCTGGTGCATTCCTTAGATAAGGAGTAAGACACTAAATCTTTCAATTGCACAAACTCTTCACTCAAATTTGGCTGGAGTGAAAGTGAACTCTATTTTCCCTCCAGAAAGAATACTTTCAAAGAGTCCGCCACCCTCACAAGATTCACCACAAGCTGGTAATTGTCGACCAAAAGTTGAAATCTGCAGCCCCCAGACAAGAGCAGAGCTGGTACAAATAAAAAGGACTGGACTGAGCCACAAAGTGAGAGAAGCTCCAATGCATGACAGACCACCTAGAAGACATGAAGAATTACCACAACCACCATCCATAACTTGCTTTGGTTAGTGTTCAGCTTTCATGTTGAACTTTTTGTCATTTACGAGTTGACTTGTAGTAATGGATGGCTGTTACAGGGAGAAAAGCTCCAGGCTGCAGTAATTTGGTCTTTTTCTTTCATGCAAGACAAGTGGACATTAAACAGGTTATTGGTGAGTACCCCTCTCACATCTGTCCATGTCATTTTACAGAAACTTGCAGCCTATCTGAACAGTTTGCCCTTATCAGGTATGGAGTTGTTGTGGGAGTGCAGAGGGATTTGTCTGGATACTTTCTATCTGTGTGAAGGCTGTGAGGAAACCATTTCAAACTGTGATATCTGTCAACATATGACCAGTCATGATCACCAACTCAAATACATGGTGAGTGTTTGGTTAAATGGATGAGCGTAGGTCTGCATGTATTCTATGCTGAGGAACAGAAGTATTTTTATGAATGAATTTTCAAGTTTCCTCACTTTATCATAAGTACACCTCAACTGTGACAGAACCTACAATAAAAGTCCAGAGAATCAAATAATTTTTAAATGATTAGCATTTGTTTTGTATGAAATAAGTATTTGAAACAATAGAAGTTGTATAAGTTGTTTCTCAGGGTTTGGTACAGAAATCCTTTGTTTACAATTACAGCTGTTGGATGTTTCCTGTAGTTCTTGACCTGGAGTGTTGATTGCTGCAATCGCAGAAGAGATTTTGTCCATTCCTATTTTTGTCCCATTCCTATTTGTAGCTCCTATTTGTAGAGCTATTTGTAGCTCTTGTTCAAATCTTTTGAACAAGTTGTTTTTCGCAACAGTTTTGTCTCCAAAGATTTTCTACAGGGTTCAGGTCTGGAGCCTGGCTGGGACACTCTGGGACATTGACATGGTTCTTATGGACCCACTCCTTAGTTGACCTGGCTGTGTGTTTAAGGTCATGGTCATCCTGGAAAACCCGGCCACAGCCCAGCTTCAGTTATCTTAAGGGGTGTTAGATTTTTAAATATCTTGTTCTCATATATACGCTGTATTACTTTTAAGGACTGGGGGATCTTTGTTTGCCCCTGGGATGTGTGGTTCTTTTGTTTCTGCAGGAAGTGTGTCACATTGGAAGCTGATTGCCTGGAGCCAGAGTGACAACTGGCTTAACAGAGTAAAGGTTAAGGGTCGTTAACCCAGGGTGATGGGAACTGCCTCATGGCCACAGCTGCATAGAGATAGGAAAACTCCAATGTTTAGAATAGACTTGTGACTGACTGTTGGCATCTTGATTTTCTGTTTTGCCCCTCCCCTGTCAAACCTTGTAACCAGGGTTTCCCAATTAAAAGGAGAGCAGCAAGAGAGGAAATTCAAAGTGAATTAGGAGACTATAAAATTCAGTCTCTTCTCTTACTCTCCTCGAGAAAACAAAGATTTAATCCTCTTGTCTCTTTTCCGTTGCTTTTATTTGTTACAGAATGCTTAGGTGAATAAATCTGACAAGGGGAATCTCTAATTTTTCCACTCTTTGAATGGAACAAGCTTACTTATCGGAGCTTTGCCAAATACTTACTATCCCCACTTTGTTTCAGTGGAAAAGGCACCCTGAGTTTCTGAAGATATTCTGGCAGGAGGAAGACTTGCCTCAAGCCTTGAAAATCAACATTTTGCAAGAAATTATCTGGAGGCTGGCACAGCGTGACAGTTTCCAAAAAATTGACGCACAGGTAATTATCCACTAATTATATCAAACATGATCATTGAAAGTATGCACATGAGTTCACTTCTAGTTTCATAATTTTTCTTTTTTTTTTTCTCAGTGCATAATACTTAAACAAAAATGGCATCAGTTTGTAAGGATGGCTCAATTCAGTGAAGGTAAAATCTTTCTTTAAGCTTACAAACAGGTTGTATACCACAGGTTGCATAATTTTTACAAATGTATATATAATTTTTTAAGCTTTAAAAATTGTGCAGCACATCCTTAATGAAGAAGAGAAATCAACCGTCCATCTGCCGCTCAGTGCTGCATGCCGGCGGAGTAAGTCTCGTTTTTTATTTTTATTCTCTTCAGGCTAGCACCACTTGTTGCTAGCCTGGTCATTTCATCTCCATCATTTACCTTCTGGAATCTGACTTCTGCATTAGAAAGTGGAGGGGGACTTCTTTCAACTTTCAAAGATGACTTCCTTAAAAATAATAAAACAACTTCTTTCTCAAAGCAAGAGCCATGCATGACCTTCAAGGCTGCTTTTGAGTCTGTTGTACCAAACGGTTTCATGAATATTAATACCGTCTTCTTGGTTAAGACATATAAGAGGAAGAAAGTGAAATTGAACATGCAAACTTTTGATTGCAATACAACTTCTCTACCCACCTCAAATTGAAGATTTATCACATCAGTCTGGCAAGTTTGTTCTGGCTTTGTGATTGAGTTCAGTTAAAATTCATTGCTGGACAAATTTTGAAATGTTTGTCTCAGCAATTCTATCTATCCTTTACCCTATCCTGTTTTTATTTTTACCTGCTAAATAAACTAAACGCACTATTTTAATGTGCAGAGCCGTCAGATTTTTGTAGCTGAGATGTGTAATTTGTTGATTTAAAACAAAACATTTGCCAGATTTTTTTTTTTTTTTTTTTTTTTTTTTTAAAGAATCTGAAAAACACAGTAAATTTAATCTCCTGGACTTTTTTGATTTTTTTTGTTTAGTGACAAGAACATGGTATGGTTCTGTCTAGCTTAATTTTGACATTTTCTTTTGTCTCCTTTTACTATTAAAAATAGTTCAATTAAAAGCAAAAACATAGATGAATACTTTGTTCCACAATCAGTGAAAACTTCAACTTCATATTTAAAAAAACCCAAAAAACTCCAACTCGCTGGACTGTGACCAAAGGCCGGTCAGAATTGTTCAGAGGGCTGCAGACGGCCCCCAGGCCGTACTTTGGACACCCCTGCTTTACACCTCCTTATTCTTGTAGGTTCCCAGGGGCCTGGTCCCCATGTCAGCGGTCAATGGGTAAGAGGCAGTGTACACCCTACACAGGTCGCCAGTTCATCACAGGGCAACATGGAGATGCACAGGAAAAGCATACATATAAATGCATTACGACAATTTGGAGAGGCCATTTGACCCACAGTTATATTTTGGGATTGTAAGAGGAAGCTGGAATCAACTCATTCACAAGGAGAACATGCAAAAAGACCCCATGCCAGGATTCAAACCATGTATTGCGTCTTAATTGAAATGGATAAAAACAATGGCAGCCTGGAATGTCACTGTTGGGTTTTGAGAGAGAGAGCGAGTGTGTGTGTGTGTTTTGGTTCTTATCTCCAGTAGCAGACAAACAGTTGGTAGAATGTTTTGGCACTGATTAGTGAAGGGGGTAGTTGAATATGGTGGGGAGGAGATGCTTTTAAATCTGTATTAGATATGGGCAGCTTCTTTCCTTAGTTTGTCTGCAGTTCAAGTACTTTTGGGTTTTCTGGTGCATGCACTTAAGGTATTACTGGCTCTCTCTCCTTCTCCTGAAGGCCTGTAGCACCCCCTGTCACTAGAGCACACTGATTGGTTCTACACAATCAGACCCCATAGATCGACTAAAATGCTCCACACCCTAATATCTTCTAACACCCCCAACACTTCCCTGTCTTTAAAAAAAACACAAAAAAAAAACATTTTTTTTCCTGTTTTTATTTCAGATGATGAAATTACAAAAAGCACAGTTTTAGAAGAAATGTCCAATATTGCAACATCAGATGTAATAACAAAAATGGACTTCAGTCCTGTGGATATGAACTGCTCTTCATCAAAGACTGATTTGGTGGGCTCTTGTGTCCCCAATCAAAGAGCAGCTTTAGCTAAAGATACCAAACCTGATCCTTTTCAAAAGCCAGTGTTAACATCAGCTCTTGTTTTGCCTCAAAGCTCTGGGCAGAAACTAGTTAAAGAAGAAACATCTTGGACAGCTATCGGAACAAAACTGAATGTGTCAGTCAGTGGCCCAACTAAAAAAAGACCAGCCATTAAAACCTTGCACAAAACCAGCAGCCCATTAACGGACTCCCTGCCAGCTAAACGTAGGCTCATCATGCAGAAGATCAAGAGCGAAGCCCGCTTCTCCAAATCCAGTTTCTCCTCCAGTTGACCTTCCTGCAGGCCCTTCTCTACTTGGCATCAAAGATGAAGACTCTGGACCCAAGCAATTTAAATCCACTCTGGATCAGGATTTGTTTTCAAAACTAACTTCTCATTCGACGCAGATCACCTCCAAGTTGGCTAAGGTTAATATTAAAACCATTAATGCCTATGCAACCAGTTCGCCGACGATGCCTCATACTAGTTGGGATGCAGAGATTGATAACTCTGGAAGTGTATCGTACAACAGGGACTCAAATTGTCACCTGATTCAATCTCCAGTGAGGAAGAATCCACCCACCAACTCGTTAGAAGTAACTAAGATGCTGACATCTGATTTAGGGTGTAAGAATGAACTAGGTCTCGACTCTGCTCCTAAAATTGTCTCGTCCTTTGAAAACCCACAGAGCAGCGTTGCACATAATGTGACTGAAAACAAGCCTATGACTGCTCTAGCTCCTACTGCTGACCTCTTTAAACTACAGGATCATCAATTCTTCAGCGTTCAAAACATCTGTAGAAATGAGAGTAGACTTCCATTTGGTTGTGCCGCTACCAACCCTGACTCAGAACAAATACCGGAGCCAAAAGGTGACCCAAAACCTGAGAGGACTGTGATTGGTCCATTACCCTTTAACACGACAAGAGCTGACCAGCCAGACCCCAGATGGCACACGTTTCAGTTCAACTACACTGAACAGGCTAACACTGACATTAACAAAGACAATCAAATCAGCGTCCACATTATTCCACCACCAAGACCCACTTCCACTGTGGCGGCTTCAGGAGGCTGTGATCCACATGTCCAAGCTGCCTGGGGCCAAATGGGGGTTTTAGGTTACCCTTCCTGTCAGGCTGCTGCTGGTCACAAATAGGCAGATGCTTCATTTAGCATTGAAAGCTCACATCAACCGTTCATCTGTTCAAGCCTGCTCTACCCACAGCAGATGGTGAACCCCCTCAATCTTTTTCCTTTCAGATATCATTTAATTTATCTAGGGATGGGGTCTTTCAACACGCCCCATTATCCATGGACGGCAAGGATGGGAATGTGATCCGCCAATCTTCTCTGGATTTGTATTTATAATTTTTATTTTTATTTAAAAATAAAAATTTATTTATTTTTTCTCTGCTGCCTTTCATTTTTGTCCTAGAATTGTTTAAAACAATTTTACATACGTTATTCTTGTGAAATGATTTGTTTGCAAGCTGTTATGTTTTCCATGTTTAATGTACACAGGACTTGAGGGGGAAACATGTCTTGTTTGGTTTGTTTTTAATCAAATTCTACATTGCATGGATTTTAGCTATGGAACTGTTTATAAATGTAAGTTTAGTTTTTAGTAAAAGTGTTTGTTTAAAAAATAGCCAAATGTATCCTTATTGTTCAAATGTCTTTGTTCTGTGAGTTGGAATATAGATTTGCTAATGATTGTTAGACCCCACTAGCGTTATGTTAATTTTAAAGTTTTTATTGTAACATTGTAATACAACTTTGCTATCCTCTGTTGGCCTTAAAATGTTCACCCTTTAAATAAACCATATGTAACTACATAATTAAATGAACTACAATTATAAAAAGATGAATAAATATACTTAGTTATAGTTGTTTACCTGGCATGGATAGAAGGATATTTGTAATTGGTCATTTATTTCTTCAATTCTTCTGTAAAGAAATCTGTTATTGTTGTGTTGAATGAGAGGAGACCAGGATAAAGAAGGAACAAACACTTGGTTTATTTAAAACGTTTGCAAACGGAGAGGTTGAATTACAGCCGAACTGTCAGACAAGCTCTGACTACAATCTCTTGAGTGTCAGATTTTACACACATCTTTTTCACACCTTAACTGTAGGTACAATTTCTTCAAAACAAAATAACACCTTTTCAGGGAAAGCATAAGGTCACGAGGGTGTAGGGTTTCGGTTGAATCGAGGATCAGACAGAACATCCCGACCTTATTCTTACCACCGACCACAGATTACTTACTTCATACACAACGTGGGTGAAAGTTCTGTTTCCACTAATTTCAGTCCTAAATGTGATTTCTAAACTTTCCTCTGCTTTTGAATGGATTCTCTGTGTAAAGTCTGCACAACGTAAGAAACTGATTTAAATGAACATGACCAGATTTTTTTTTTTTTTTTTTATAAGTCATGCCCCTGAAGTTTAAGAAACAGTCAACTATTTTTTTTAAATAAAGGTCTCGGGCTGTCCCACTATTTCCTTTGACAAACACCAATTTGATCTTTATGGGTAATTTTATTTAACCATAAAATAAACTTGAACGTGAAAACCACTCCTTAGGCCCTGAGAAAAGAATTCAACACGTAACCATGGCAACTTGAGAAAAGGGAGACCAGCATAAACAACTTGGCCATGTTTCATTTCATGGCCAAGTTGTGACTGACTGTGAATGTTGTGCTCCCTCTGGGTCTTGCAATAACTCTGTGATACGAGATCAAGACGTTCTTTTGAAAATTATTACGGGGGCCATTCGAGGCAAAATCAGAGACAGATGGCCTACGAATGTTTGTTTCAAGTTTTACTTGCACAACGCAAACGTACATTGCGTTATCGTATCGTAAGATCAAGAACATTCTCCGTCTACCATAGAAAGATCTTGCCGATTCCAGAGACATATGGTACAAAGGCATTCAACCCATAACGCAGGAAGTGATTGTCTGCAAATGCTCAGGTGTCATAGGTTAAATATTAAAAATGTTTCCTTTACATTGTTATGGTACTTGACTTAATGTAGTTTTTGATTGTTAATTCTATGTTGCATGATTTTGTGTTTTTATTATGTAAAGCACTTTGAAATGCCTTCCTGCTGAAATGTGGTATACAAATAAAATTTGATTGAGTGATTGGAAGGTCACAGCTGGTGAAAAGTCACATATCCTGCTTAGATACAAAGAAGCATGAAAAGATGAACAAAGAATGAACTCGGGCCCATCAGTAGAAAAGCAGAAGAGAAACGGGGTTTTGCACTTTCTATCCTCTGCAGTTTCACACTGTGACCTCGGGTGACCCCATCTTGCACTTTATGCCAGACACATGCCTGCATGTATGAACTGAGTAAAGGAATCTAAACAGACACATTCAATATTTTCCATTAGTCATCAAAAGGTTACAGAGACAAAAGTTATCTTTTCAACAATCAAGCGATGGTGTACTCTGTCAGATGGTCAAGCTTCAGAAATAAAGCTTTGCAGGTTGAGCAGCGAAGACATATTACAAACTGCAGCCTTCTTGGGTCTATCATAAAGAAGTCCCCACAATTTCTGGACAGAGTCTCTTAGAGGGCTCTGACTGACACAAATTACCATAAACCACATACCTATGTTCCAGATTGACGTCTTGTTTGGGTCTTGGTTGCGGATTGTCTGCTAATTCTTCTGAAGTTGATAAACTTGTTTAACTAAATGTCTTTTGACCTTTGACCTGACTGTTCCCCTCGAACATCCCAAAAGGTCATCCTGTATGATCAGACACCTCATTAACATAAAATATAGTGAATAATAAAAGGTAGAGAAACTGTAATCCAAAATAATATTTAAAAATTATCAGATGGACCAAAAATATAAAGTGAAGTGGAATTGTTTGGTATTTGAAGTATGAAAATGACAATAATACATATAAGTAAAAAAAAAAAAAAAAGTTTCCAAATTAGTTTGTTTCAATAAATAACATAAAACTTTCCCCAAAAACTGCAGGTGTGTGTCTATGTCTGGTGAGTTTTTGGGTTAACCATGTTTTGTTCATATGGAAATTACTCATAGTGGGTAGAGAATGCAGACATTTTACTCAAATAAGAACAGCAATACTTAAGAAATTACTCAAGTAAAAGTAAAAAGTACAGTGTAATAAAAATAAAGTTTTTTTGTTTTTAAAGTTGCTCAAGTAAATGCAATAGAGTCAAGGTAAGTAGTTACTAACCAACTCTGACAATGTGACCTTTAACCATAACCTGAACCCAACAAGTCCTAAGCCGCACTCCTTACCCACAAACAGAACTGTTTCTTAGGGGCTCCTAAGGAGCAGTGGGTCCTCACGGCGTAGTAATTGTTGGAGGAATTGGCCTTGCGAGGCTAGAAACACTGAAACACACACACACAGGAGCACACGAGGGCCAGCCTGGTGGGGGCGTTCCTCAGAACAACCTGGCGCTACACCAAAGATATTGGTTGCTAAACTTTCGGCGCGTCATTGTTGTCTCTACTTCCCGTTTTCCGAGGTTCCTACAAGACAACAACAGGCCGTGTTAGAAAGGATTGCTCCCGGTCCAGGTGAGAGTAGGAACGTTCCTCCGGCGGCTCAAACATGTTCGGAGGACTGAGCCGGTTAGCTGTTGCAGACAGCTGGACGGTTAGGGCTTTCTACACTGAAAATGGCTGTTGAACATAGTTTTACCGTCGCTTTATTGAAACTACTCGCGTCTTCTCTTACTTCGGGGAATAATTTTTTTGGCGCTGTTGGTGAACGTGAGTTTAAATCGCTGTTTTGTACGGTGCTTAACGTATCCACAGTGACGGATATCCGGAGGAGAATCGGTTAAATTGAACTACTTATGGATGAGGAGAAATGCTACAATTCACGCTGGGTATTATTAGAGAATATTTATTAAGTCAGTGGGGTTTGACTAGAGGAAATACCAAGACCACTGGGTGTTTCCTCATCCACTAAAGTCGTTTCTGTGAGAGTTGTTGGTCTACATTCCGCCGCAAAGTGTCGACATTTCATAACGAGAGGCCAAAAACTATGTTAAACCAGAAACTGTGTGTTTGTTAGATTTAAAGTTGCTTCAGAATGTTGTCAGTGAAAGCAAATCAAAAAAATAATTGATAATTTTGATTGAGCGGCTTCAGTTTTCAGTTGTAATGTTTGAAACTGCTGCGCCATCTTGTGGTTCCATTTGGAACAACAGCTACCTGAACCCTGGCTTACCTAGACATAGAAATGGTAAACAAAAACTTATTTAAGCAAATTTCTGCCTGAATCATATTTCAGCTAAACTATTAGGAATTAATTTATGTATCCAATGTTAGAAGAGATGCAAAAGTTAAACTTTTTTCATGTTTGTTTTTATGTATTTTTATTTTATTCTACTTTTAGACTTCAATGTAAACTTTTTAAAATGTTGGTACATCCACAAATGTCATTGTGTTTCAGAATTATGGAATTTTATATGAAACGCCAGCACAGAGTCCTGCATAATTTGAAGTGGACAAAACAGGATGTGTGGTTTTCAAAATATTTTTATTTTCTTTTTAGCAAATCAGTTCTTTACAACCACATGTGGTATTTTTTTAGTCATCCCTTCAAAGTCAGTATTGTAATTTCTTCTCATGTCCTTTGCAAACTCCAACAAGATTTTTTTTTTTTTTTAAGATTGATCTGCTTGTTGCTCCATTCTTCTTTCAATTGACTATGACCAAAAAGCATCGCCGCTGCATAATAGTGCCACGTTATCTTTATATCTTCACATCTTCACATCTTCACATTTATCTGATTCAGATGGTAAATAATGCGTATGCAATAAGGTTGCGCTATCTATGGTGGATTTTTATGTTTATTCTTCTGCGGTAAGCTTTAAAAAAATATAACCAGTAATCTTCTGTACACAGGTGGTGTTTCGTTGAACTTTCAGGATGGATCCAGGTGGGGTTCAAAAAGACATGTTGTATCATCTACTGTTCTGTAAAACATGTTTATTCTGTTTTTGTTTTTTTGATGCACACATTTTTCACACCATCAAATATCTTTTCATATCAGTTTATTATTTATTATTTACACATAAGATCAGGTTGGTTTGTATAGATTTTGTTCCCTTGAAAGGAAATACTTTTAAAGTATTTTTGTTATTAAAATGAGTTTGATGATTTGAAACATGAAAAAAGGCACAAAAAGAAGAAATATTTAAGGATGCAATTACTTATATTCTATACACATGAGTTTCGGTGTAAAATGTTTTTTGAAAAAATATGTTATGTCATTGCTTACAGGCAAAAGCGAGCTGCTGAACTCTCTGGAGGCGTATCTGAACAACAAAGCCAGACTACAACCCATCATAGGTCTGCAGAAACACGTCAAAGTTTGTTGAAATGTGGCCTTTTCTCATTTTTCATTCCATGATTCTGCTGTTTTGTGCATATTTAGGCCTGGGCACCATTATAGAGTGTGTGAATGTGACTTCACGGGTCAGAGAGACGTTGTACCTGTGCGAGGTGTGTGCATGCAGACTCACCAAAGCGGATATGCGGAACCACATAATGGGGAGTCACCACAGATTCAACTACATTGTAAGTTCTGCTGAAGAAACGCTATGCGTTAGAATTATGTTGTTTTGATATCACTCTTACATTTGTAGTCTTACATTACTAGTTTGTTTTTCATTTAAAGGTTTAGTGTTCTCACCCTAGAGAGAAGGAACTTGATAAACTGTGTGTGAGACATAACTAACTTTTCCCTGAAATGCGAGCATGTTTTCGCAAATGGTGTCTTAATCTTCTTTAGGAGATCTTCCTGAGATACTTAGTTTCTGTTCCCCCCTCCTTGCTATCAGGACAGCCCTCCTTACTGTAAAGATCCCTCTCCCACATTCCGTTCACTCCCTTACCTGCTAATAAAAAGACAACCTCTACAGCAGAATGTTAGAACGCACGGTGACCGGCTGGCAGAGATCAGGCTGGCTTCTGCCAGGGTTACTGTGCCTTCGCCTCTTGCAAGTGAACTTGGTTGAAAGCCAAGCGACGTCATCCGTGGTTCTTTTTATATAGGTCGAGAAAATATCATGTTGCGTATTTGTGATCTGCTCGGGGTTGTTGAATATCACATGTTTAACATGTGATATTCTGCTCATCAGAAAGCCCGTCACCCCCACGTAGTGTCTAAGAGGCTGGGCAGCCCTGACCTGTCGAAGATGGCTTGGCCTTTAATGGATTTGGCTAAAGTGTTGGAGAAGAAAGAAGGACCAGGAAATGTTCAAGTATGCTATTTTGCTCTGTTTGTTTTTAGTTTTTGGCTGCATGTGTTTTGATGTGTTCATATCTTGTCTTTTATATAAAGTTGTTTGAAGTTCAAGATGAGCTTTACCAGAT
Organism: Poeciliopsis retropinna; assembly: GCA_010277075.1. NCBI lineage: Eukaryota > Metazoa > Chordata > Actinopteri > Cyprinodontiformes > Poeciliidae > Poeciliopsis > Poeciliopsis retropinna. The sequence goes on along the minus strand of VMRM01000016.1, from coordinate 6,885,513 downwards.
GATGGTGACACAGAGTGAAAATCATGGTTAGTTTTTTTTTTTTTTCTGAATTTACACTTTTATGTTATTCTTGCACATACGTGGTTTCCCCCAGTGTATTATCGGCCTTGGTGATAATACACCAAGGCCACCATTTACTTGTGCCTCCACCAGGCTGTTTTATCTGTTTTAGTTTTTTTTAATGATTGCTTTTTTTAAAGACTTTATAGTTGGTATTCAGGTATTAATCTTCCAGTCTTCCAATAACAAGTAATTATCAAGTGATATTTTCAAATTTCCTGTTAACTCTAAACATTTTTAACCCAAAAACAATGTGGACCACTAGATGACTGTGTGGCTAATAAAATATTCACAGTGTGTTTACTTTTATCAGAAGTTTATTCAGTATTAATCTTACGATGTTTAATCAATTTATTATACCTTACTCGGGCTTACAGTGTTATTGTTTCTCTTTTGGCCTTCACAGTTTGCCTTAGTGCATTAGAAGCCTAGCAACAGGCGATAAGCAAATAGTTATAGCAAATAGTTATCATACCTCACGGGGTGACAGACGGCTGGGCGATTATTATTAGGCACAGAATGCTCCGTCTGAAACTGGTTTTCAACTGAAGGTTGCATTTTTCTCTGTGTGTGTGTTAATCTGATACGCTTCTTGGAGATGTTGGTGACATCATGTCTGTGTGTGAAGGGCAGTATATACAGAAATGCTTCTCCTGTCTAGTTTAGAGAGTGTAACTGTTGTGCTCTCCATCTGCGCAGATGAAATAAATCTGTGTTCTGTTCTCTCTTTAACAAGGTTTAGACTTTGTTAATTTTCTCGTTCCACAACTGCCCCAAGCACCGGGCGTAGCAAGTTTTCTGGGGGAAACCTTGACATGTATTGTATGTGTATTGTCAATGAGACATCTCTCTCTCTTCAACACCACAGCAGTGACTCTGATGAAGACCTTAAAACAAGAGCAGGCTGAGTTGGAGAGATTTTCAGAAACGAAACCTTTGCATTATCCGGTCGCGTCTCAGAGGGTCGTTTTGCCTGCACGCAACCAGTGGGAACATCCAGAGACATCCGGCAGGGGTGACATGAAATTATTTCAAGTCTCACAACAAACTGAGAAGACACCCTTACAAAACATATCAGCCCCACAGCTGGAGAAGGTCCAGATGTCGGCTGAGGCCTCTGTGGTATCGGAGAGCGGCGATGGGTTTCTGGAGGATTTCCCTGGAGCCAAGCCTGTCATTGGTAAGCACAGATTAACTGTCGCAACAAAGCAGTAATTACAAAGCTAAGCTTGTGAAAATAGCAGCATGATTTCAGTACACAGTCATATGATTAGGCTGATATAGGCTGAGAAGAAGCTCTGACACATGGAAATGTACACAACCAGCCAGATGTTTTATGTTCACGTCATGGGTTTAGATAAAATACATTTAGGTCTTTTAATGATAGATTAGTTCTTTTTGTATTTTAAGAACTAGAATTAGGTGTAAATATCTGAATCCATAATTTTCTGTCTCACAGATGGTTAAAATGCTTAATTTGCATATATTCAGCCCCTTCTGGTTTCATGTTCCTAGCCTTGCACATATTGTTGTTGAAGAACTGCAGGCTTTTTATTGCCATCATGAAGGCCGTAGTTTAATTCCATATGAATATTTAAACTCTATTGTTAGAGTTTACTGAAGTCAGTGAAAAGTATGTGGTTGAGGAGGAATTTGCTAAGAGACATTTAGCCTGAGCTTAACCGGGGTGCAGGTATACATTTGAACATTAATGGATTGAAGAAAAGTCTTTACAAATTCAAACTAGTGAAACCAATACAAACATCGCAAAAGGATCTTTAAAAGTCCAAAATTATTGGCATTTGTGCCTATGATCAGTATATTTAAACTTTGTCACTTATTAATCATCTCTTGACCTCCCAAAAAACTAAAATGAGCTTTAATGGAAGCAAATCTTCTCCTCTTCAGAGTTTTTGTATACTCTAAATGAAGTGAGCATGTTTCCATTTGTATATTTACAAATTGAATTGTTTTCCCAGCCTAAAATGTTAAGCTAGTTAGTTAAAAACAACTCCAACCCATGTTTGTCTCAGGTCTCGTCCGTGTGGTTGAGTTTAGAAGTGAAGATGGCTTCTCATGTTGTTTCTTATGCCACTGCTGCCGCATAAGATCCACCAAAAATGACCTGATTGAACACCTCACCAGTTCCTCCCATCTAGTTAACTACCTGGTAGGTTTGCTTCAGACTCTTAGCATTCCTCACATACGTATGATTACATGTATTATTCCAGGAGGTCAAATAAATATTTGATTGTGTAGATGGAAATTTATCCTGACCAAATGCAAGCCTTGGGGGAAGTTAGTGAAGATGACTTCCAGCTTCAGTCACTGGCTGCCAAAGTGGAGGAAGAGGAGGGCAGAGGAGAGATGAAGGTATTTTTGCTTCTTCAAAGTGCAGGTTATTCTGTTGTTTTTTGTTTTTTTTGCTTCGTTTTTTTTTGCTCTGTTTAAAACTTTTAAGAAATGAACTTGTACTAAGATAGTAGATTTTAACAATAGTTGTGGATAAAACAAGTGAGATAAAAAATAGCAATCTTTAAGTCTGTTTGTTTGTATATAAAATATCTGTGAGTGGCAAAATCTGTGAAGCTTAAGCACAAAAGAAATAAATCTTTAAGATGACATTCTAGTTTTAGAAGTGTTTTAAAAATATAGTTTTTTGCGATGTATTTATTGAATGAAAAATGCATGTGTCTTTAAAGTTTAGGTTCCACCAATCTACAATTAGGCTTTGAGAAAAATGTTGAAATGACTTACTATTATTAGCCTTTCTCAAGTCTTGGACTAACATTGGATAAGGTTTACTATAGAAAGTCAATACAGGGAGAAAATGTCCTGAGCAAGTCTCATATTCTAGTTTTCCTTCATGAGACAATTGTCAGATGAATGCTGAATACCAATGTTGTTACAAAAGCTCTTTTTTTTAATTCTTAAAAGAATGATACGATTGAAGGTGGGTTCTCTAAATACTGAAGGAAAAGGCTTGCATATTTGTGGCACTCATAGATAATCTAATACCGATTCTTGTTTTTTAAAAGACAAGTTAAAGTGATTATTCTTCACTGGTTGAAAGGTATCTGTATATCTACTTGTACAAATTTTATATTGTTGTGTAAAAAAAGAAAAGAAAATGGCCTCATGTAATACACTGAAGTTGTGATTGCACTCAACCAATATCTCATGTTCCCAGATAGTAAATGTACCAGAGTCCATCTGTAGTCAACTCACTGGCAAAAGTTACCACTGGTGTAAGTAGAGATGACTTTCATTTCTTTGCTGGGCCATAAACCTTCCATCTCTTTCGCTCTCAAAGTCTGACTTGTAAGTATCGGTATGTCTTTTTGTCGTCTTTCTGAGTCTAGGATGCGAAAATGTGCCTTGCCATAACCTTGTGCGCTGACAGGTTTACAGAATGGATGCCATGCAGCATGTCTTTTTTTTGTTTTATTTATTTATTTATTTTTTACATCAAGGGTGAAAGCGATCTTCTCCATAGAATATCTTGCAGGGCCAGGAGGCATTTTTGATTACAGTGATGTTTCTATACAAGCATTTCTATTTTCTTTAAATTTGTGAAACCTTTGCTCTGCTTTTGTAGCTTTTAGTTTCATTTTTTACACAAGTCAGAGTTTTTTGCATGACTTACGCAGTTATAGGCAGCGCCTTTCAAAAATATCCATACCTCTATAACTTAAAAGTAAAAGTATTTTTACAAGGCACTTCGCCATCTGAGAACAAAAGAAGTGAATCCATCGTTATGCAGTTTGAACATTTTGTTTGTAAAGTTTTGAATGAATTTTGAATTGCAATTTCTTTTTCAGGCTTTTTGTAGTTTTCTCTCATTTTGCTAACTCATTATTTTTCTTTTTAAGTCCTTTTATGTGCATTTTTTTCCTGTATATCCTTGGTGTTTTTCTCATTTTCAAGGTTTAAAGATGCTTTCAAGAGGAGGGGAACATTCCAACCTTCAACAAAAAAGAAAAGCTGTCATAGGTGAGTCTTTTCTCTGAAATTTTGAAGAAAAATAACAAAACACATCTGTTTTGTCTTACATAATTTGCCTTGCCTGTTTCAGGTCTGAACAAGATTACAGCTCGACATGCGCCAAAAAAAAGCTTTGTAGCGATGCCAAAAAGAACAAAAAGAATGAAACCGATGAAGAAAAAGAAAAAGACTAATACCATGTTTAATGTGAGCCTGCCTATAGGTAAAGGTGAACTTCTGCTGGAGAGAAGATCCTTTGACACAGATCATCTGTTTGAGTCATCGGCATCACCTTCATCTAAATCGGATCCAGCTACATCCCCCTCTGAGGTTTTAGAAACCAGGTCTCCTATAGATAGGCCTGTAGACATTATTGATACACAGTTAGAGCTTCAAGCATCTCAACTAGAACAACAGCTCTATCAAGAAGATGCAGACTCCGGTGATTGTATGTCAGAAAAGCACATTACAGTCACAGTATTTCAGGGCGAAGATGGTTATGTTGGTGACAACCTGCCTGGACTTAATAAGCTAAGGGGATCTCAGGAATGCTCAAGTGAAGACTGGACATATGAAGATTTACAGACCCAGAATGGGGGACATTTTGGTGCTGGAGTTGACTCCTACTACAGTGAGGGGAGCTGTGGCACCAATATTTGGTACAGTTCAGCATCAGATGGAGCAGAGTGGGAAACATTGAGGCTAGAGAGAGAAAGCAATGAGGTAATCTCAAGTTATGGTCAGCAGCATCAAAACCAGCAGCCACCATGGAGCGATGCAGGTTTTCACACAGGTAGGATGTGGGAACAACAAGTCCCCTATTTAAAGGATGCCAGGATAAATGTGGAAACTCACTCAGGAGATATTCCTGTGGACAGGGACAGCTTTTTATTGGATCCTAGAGGACAAATTCATGAGACTGAACAGAGACAAGCCCAGACATACACAAAATTCACTACTGACTGTCACCAAACAGCTCCACAGCGTTACACGACCCCGTCTACAGCGTTTGAAGTCAGTCCAATACAGCAGAGGCTGATGTTTCATGCCTGTTACGATGCTTCATCCAGAACCAGCCAGGGTACTTTACCCCCCACCAGCCAGGGTCCTGCACATCCTGTTCCCTGCACCAGCCAGGGTCCTGTACCCTGCACCAGCCAGGAGGCTTTACCCCGCACCACCCAGGGTCCTGCAGGTCCTGCACCCCGCACCACCCAGGGTCCTGCACCCCGCACCACCCAGGGTCCTGCACGTCCTGTACACCGCACCAACCAGGGTCCTGCACATCCTGTACACCGCACCAACCAGGGTCCTGCACATCCTGTACACCGCACCAACCAAGGTCCTGTACACCGCACCACCCACGGTCCTGCACGTCCTGTACACCGCACCACCCACGGTCCTGCACGTCCTGTACACCGCACCAACCTGGGGGCTTTACCTCGCACCAACTCAAACTTTATGTATCCAACCACAGATGAAGCTGGTTGGGGATGGACTCGGGCTAATGCTTTCAGTCAGCCAGGACAATCTGAATGCTACACTCCCAGTCCTGAAGTTTATTTCAGCGCTGGCATTCCAATCTGAATAAAAACAAACTTCACGACTCACATGATCAAATGTTAAAAATTAGACTAGCTTAAAAATATGCCCTGCCATTAATACAAGTTGGAGTCTCCAAATGTAAAATGAAATAATTTGGCTTTTGTATTTGTTTTTTTATTGTTTTTATTTTGTTTTTCTTTTTTCAAATAATTCCTGAATTGGAAATGAATGTTGAAGGACTGAAGGGATCGCATTATGAAAGATGCCACTGGACGTGACTTGGTGTAAATAAATACCAGAACATGAGCAAAATCTTACATGAAGTGTAAGGCTGAGTGCAAACCAACATAACATTTTATTCTTTCAAGCTCTATTTTTATTTTTGCCAAACTGATGCATTGTTTTTTCTTTGTTGTTTTAAAATGCTGCTGTTTATAGAGGTTCTGACGTATTAAAGTCCCTTAAGGATAGGGATTGTTCTTCTAGATTAATGCATTGCATTGTCTGAGCCATTGTTTTTTTCTTTCTTTTTTTCTTCTTTTTTTTACTGTTAAAGCACAACTGCATTTATTATGTGCAGCTTTGCAAATCTAACCCTGCAACAATATGCTGAGATTTGTTGCATTTTGTTTTTAGGGCTGTTTAAATTTATTCTGTCAATGCTACTGTCATTCACTTCATTTTCAAGGGAAATGAAAGACCAATTGTCATGGTTTGTGTTACAATGCTGCATCTCAAGAAGCCTCTGACTAACACACATTCTGGAGAAGATCATACTCTGGGTTGTCCATTATGTTTTTCACATTATGAGGCATCCGTCTTTGCACTGTCGTCTCTAGATTTGGTTTTACCAAAGAAGATGGTCATGAATTTCCAGTTTTTGTTTTTGAATTCCACACTGTATATTTCAAATGTGCATCAGTGGAGTTATTCTTAATCAAACTTCACTTATAGATAATTTTTCATACTGTCAGATGTAACAAAAGTGTCCTTTATAGGTACTGAAATCCTAGAGTTTCAGATCCATAAAGCAAAATAACTCAAAGTTGAGAAGTGGCTTGTTTTTCCAGAAACGGGAATTGAACAGAACTGCTACGTCAATTCTTGTATTGGATCTGTTGTGTTTCACCTAAATTTATGACTTTCCTAAACCTTCGTAATGAAAGTACTAATTGAACTGTTGGAAAATGTGATCACCTTATGTCGTATGGAATGAATTAATGAAATACTCTGGTATGAAATATAAAATGTTTGATTTCAGTTTTGAATAAACTGCGGCGCCTTCTTAAATGTGTTTGTGTCTCTAGAAACTGAACCTTACATTGAAACATTAGTGTTAATTTTTTTGTTTGTTTTTTTGGGGGGCGGGGGGTTTATCAGTGGCCTCTGTGATATAAAGTCACTATTAAGTGGGTTCTGATTATCAGGTTTGGGGACCTCAGCATTGGAGAAATAGTTTCCCCCCAGTACTCTGCAATCCAAACCTGCTTTTCTCAGAGAAGTTGCTGTTTTGCGTCCCGCCTTGATACATCACAAGCCTCCAAACCACTCCAGCTCACTATCCCTACAGAAACACTCAAACCTTCCTGCCTCTTTACAAAGCTTTACACAAATGGCAACCTTATCCTGCAGATGCAATATCTTTTGAAAGTAGTCCTAGCACTTACACTTGGCTCTGTTGGGAAATTGGAGCTCCTTCCTTCAAAATAGTGTCAAATAATTAGTTTTAATCTTCTTGTTTATGAAGCTCTTTCGATGTGAAACAGTGATGAGCATGTGTATCCTCAGGTAACAAATGGTAAAAAAAGAAGGATTTCAAGCACAACTTCCTCTATTAAAAGCTGCCAATCTTCTATGATATCATCTACCCTGTCAAAACTCCCAAGTTTCTTTAAATCGAAGCTAAAATCTTTTTTTTTTCAGTTACCTTCGATAAATAACTGGAGTATCATTAACTGCAGTCTGTAATCCAACTGTTTCCATTTTTAGCCACTGCAGTTCAATATCATTTTATGTTTTTATCTCGTTGCTAAATGTACACCTATCTGTCTTCATGAAGGATTAGCATTTAAAGTCTGAACTGATTCTATAAGGCAATATTTTCAGATTTTCATGTCTTTCTCTGCTATTTGATAGTATAATGTTTATCTGAACTATTTCTCTGCAAGAGGAACAGTACTTTTTTCTTTTACAACACTGTAGGTGTGTTATCACCAAATTTTCATATTTTGCAACTGGTATTTAATCACCTTTAGAAACCAAAACAATGTGTATTACCACTATATGAACTGAAGCTGCATTTGTGTCACGTCACTTTCCTAAAATAATGGCCTAAGTTTTTTGTTTGTTGTTTGCCTAAAGCATTTTTTGAAAAGAAAAAATGTGTGATTATTATTATTATTATTATTATTATTATTATTATGTTAAAATGACTCTGGCAAAAAAAAAAAAGACTTGGACCGTTATTCTAGGAAGATGACGAAAGAAAATTCATGAAAGAACTGTACGCTCGACCTGAACGCAACATTTAAACAACCCGGAAGCGCGTCTGCGGAGCCTCCCCGCCCCCCAGCAGAGACAGTAACCCCAGAGAGCTCTATCAAGAGGGCGGCGGTGACTGGCTAGCATGAACAACGCAGCGCATAAAGCTTTCACGTACATGGCAACAATTCACAAGCTGGCCTCCTAATTTGCAGCAGAAGACCGTTTCCAGCTGTAGCTGCCTCCCGCAGTGGTCTCCACTCACTCCTGTTTATCTCGTCGAGATGTCTGCTTTCTCCGAGGTGGCATTAGAGAAAAAACTATCCGAGCTTAGCAACTCTCAGCAAAGTGTGCAGACGCTGTCGCTGTGGCTCATCCACCACAGAAAACACTCGAAGACGATTGTCACAGTGTGGTTCAACGAACTGAAGAAAGGTAAGGTCGATATGGGCTCGAAGTAAACAACAGCAGACCACGCTGCACGTCCTCAACACTTTACATGTGGCCGCAGGGAGCAGGCTAGCTCAGGCTAACTCTTAGCTGGACTATTTCAACTACTTTAGCTTCCTATGTTCATATCAAAAGGCAGATTTAATAGTTAGCCTTGTTGCTGCTAGCAGGCCAGTTTTCAAGCAAAGTGCAGTTAGTTTTCTGAGTTAGCGTTGCATGTTGTAGCTAGTCAGGATACTTTGTAAGTTTTAATTCAGTAAATATTCAGTTGAATGCATGTCTTTATATGTCAAAGAAGGTTTCTGAATAAGCCAAAACCCTGCTGATCAATCCTCATAGATCCTCATCTATTCTCTTTAAGGAACATATAACCAAATAATATACATTTTTGTTAATGAATACACTTTCTGCCTGATATTTAGGTGCACTGCTACCAAGAGTTGTTGTACAAATGTTAAAATAATTATAATAATAAACAAATGCATGTAGTTGTATGTGCACATAAAAGCTGTAGTTGTTTTGTTTCCAATAATAAATATTTTCTTATTAACAAATATTATGGTTTTCTATTAGATTAATGTGTGATATGTTGATACCATAAGTAATATTACACACAATATTAATGGTAATAATAAGAAATGCATTAGTCCAATTTTTTTATTGCTAATAGTTAAAAAAATAATGTAATAAATTTTAATCTAATCTGTTGGACACTTGAGGCAAACAAAAATGTTATAATCTGTTATCAAAAAATGTTGTTTTCCCCTGTGATCAAACTATGCTACATTGTTATCACATAATAATACTCTTTATTAAATTGCGCTACAATAGCCGCGATAACAATTAAGAGGACAAAAAAGTGCCTCAAAAGATAAGATTTCAAAAACAAAACAGAGGAAAGGTTCCAATCAAGATTTCAAAACATTAATAAAATACAATTTTATACGTGTGTGTGTGTGTGTACTACATTTACTAAAATGTATGTTTAAACAAGTCACCTCTTGTCTTTACAAAATTTACTTGTATAAATAAATGTGATTTAAAATAATTTGAGCAGAAAATAGAAGTAGAAGTCAATTTTCAGGCTCAGAAAAAAGGCCCCTTTCTCAGTTCTAAATGGTTAATCAGCTGCAATTTTCCTGCCACTTGTGGAAAATTTGTAGTTGATGAATTTAACAATTACTTTGAAATACTTCAATTAAAGCAACAAGGCTACAGAATTTTCAATATCATTTCTAATAATTAATTATGTCACTGATGAAAGCAAACTACTTCTAGTTTTATTGAGTAATTTGGTTGTCATGGTATCTAAACCAAGACAAAGAAAGGGTTGCAGACATGTTAGGCGCTGCTATTAATGGCAGACTTATTAGCAGGGGACGAGCCGAGCATCCTAATGACATCTCAGGTGGACGTTTTAGTTTAGGGCTCTGCATCTGGGGGAAAACAGACAGCTGTGTGAAAAGCTCTGGGGGATAAAGGTGGTTCTCTCTCAAGATTTATGCTCACCTCAGTCCAACAACATCCAAAACATCATTTGTCCAGAAATAGAAACTCTTTGTCCCTGTTTTTTTTTTTTTTTTTAACTCGTTCAAGTTGTCTGAATTTAAGAAAGAAAAAAGGAATATAACCAAAATACAAGATTTAAAATAGTAATAAAAGTAGTCAACATCTTGTTCATGTGATTTATAATTTAATTGATAATATTTTTTGATGCTACTCAAAAATAATAGTAAGATATTATATAATGCTTTACTATTCTTCATTTGAATAGGAATTAAATCTGGTATTTATAGTAAAGTGAACGGATCCATAAGATGCATTTAGATTGTATTTTATTCTAATTGTAATGTATTTCTTTGACTTTTTTCTATTGCTTAGTTGAAAAGGTCAAAACAATTAATTCCCCCTTCTTGAATTGGCTTTTACTGTTTTGTCTCACACTCAACCTGTTTCCAATATGTACCAAAAACCAAGTAATAAATCAGAAGATTAGATGTTGCATGTCATTTCACTCGATTGTAGTTACGATCTCCATTTGGGCCAATCGACTTCAGAAGATTAAGTTAGGAGCCGCGATTCAATCAAAACCACCAAGTGGTTTCTGCTGGTGGATATTAATTGGAGGCGGATGATCAGTAATAAATCTCTTTACTGACTGCGTTGCAATAAACCGCAAGAGTAGCAAATGTCAAAGGAGTGAAAGCGACCAGCTCTTCTGTCGGTTTTGTTCGTCACATCCACATTCTCCGCCATGTGTGTTTCAACGTGTGTGTGCAGCTCAGGTATCGCGCAAGCTGACCTTCCTCTACTTGGCCAACGACGTCATTCAGAACAGCAAGAGAAAAGGACCGGAGTTCACCCAGGACTTTGCGCCGGTCATCGTTGAAGCATTCAAACATGTCAACAGGTCAGGTTTGATTTTTACCAAGTAAAAATCTAATTAGCAGGATATTGAAGGCTTATCGGTCCTGTATTGTCATGTGTTTGTTTTGGGTGTTTTCCCCGTTCAGGGAGGGCGAGGAGGGCTGCAAGAAACAGCTAGGTCGGGTTTTATCCATCTGGCAGGAGAGAGCGGTGTATGAGAACAACCTGCTGGAGCAGCTCTCGGAGGTCCTCTGTAAGTTCAACATCAACCTGTTTTGGTTCAGCAACAACAACGATTTAAAACGTAGGTTTTAAATCGTAACATTATCTAGACACGTTCTTGCGGGATAGTGTGATGCTACAACGCTGGGGTAATACAGAGCAACCTCCGAGTATGATATTTTCTCTATTTTCTGTGTTTTTGTCTTGTCTAAAAATTGTAGATGGAGAAAAGAAACCTAAGAAAAGATCTTATGAGGAGATCCACCCTGATGATGAGGGCTTCGCCTCCCGCAGCTCCCCAGCTGATCCTCCACAGGTGATGTCTTTGAAAATCGCAGCATTAAATACAGGAGGTTGACAAAACTAAACTGTATTTGTCCTGCTATTTGTTTATAAATCTGACTTTCATTATTTCTCATTGTTGTCTCTTAAATAGCCCGTTCTTGCTCCTTTTCCCTCACTTTTTCCCTGATTTGTATCATTCTTCACCCACAGACAGCAGATTTAATTCGAGCCCTGCAGGAACTCGAAAACGCCGCCTCCAGCGACTCGGTGCTGCGGCAGCGCATCTCCTCTCTTCCTGCGGAGGTCCAGGACACGTCCCTCCTTCACAGGATCACAGGTAGACATGGAGACATAAAGTTTGGCTCTGCTTTTACAGTGGGGGAAATAATTATTTGATTGATATTTGCCCTCCAGCGCTGTGTGCATCTGCAAAATTTCTAGATGTAACAATAGCGATGCAATATATGTATTAGATGCTGTAATAAAAATTTTCTTTCTGAACAGATACAGACACCGCGGCTTTTCCGTTTCACAAATATGCACCACTTTGTGTCGTTTTGTCACGTGAAATCCAAATAAAAATAGATTTAAGTTTGTGTGCAAAAGCACCATAATAATGTTTCTGATTTTCATAATGATGAATTGCAGCGTACATAGAAATTTAAACTTTTGATAGTTCAGGACACTGACTTTACCCACCATAAAATGATACGACTGCCTGCCTGCCTGCTGAACTTTGTGTCTTTGTTTCTGAATGTTTTGTTTGATTCAGACAAAGAGTCGGGCGAGCGGCTCTCCCGGATGGTCGAGGAAGCCTGCATGCTTTTAGCAGACTACAGCGGCCGCTTGGCCGCAGAGATCGACGACAGGAGGCAGCTCACACGTACGCTAACGACCTTCCTGCAGAGCCAGAAGGACGGCTTGACCCAGAACGAGCAGAAACTTGAAGTGCGTACATCACTTTTCAGTTTTCCTCCTAAATAATGCACTTTTATGTCTTGTCTGAGTCACAATTGTGTTCCTCTTATTCGGCTTTAGGCTTCATCTGTACTAACAGTGAGGTTAAAGTTTTACGTCTAAAAGGAATCTAATATATTTCTGCTATTCATGTAAAGCAAAGATATGTCTAAGTTATCAAGTAATGCTAGGAAGGCCCTTGGCTGATGGAAAACCAAAATGAGGTCGACCATGATGTTTTACCTCTAACAAAACGTTTCTTTTAGCTCAGATTCCGAATCCATACGGTAAGTATTGTAACATTCGATCTTTAGAAATAAAGACTAACGGTTTTCCCATGAACATGGTTCTTTGTGTAGTGACAGTTGTGTGCAGCCTTTATCCACAGGAATCCAGGAGAAAAACAAAGCATATCAAATGTCTTCACCAAGGTGTTTAATAAAAAATTTAAATTAAAGACTGAAATGGTTCTTGTGTGCTTTTATTCTGCCCTGAGGCTTGCCGCTCCTGATGAACCTGCATTCTTACATGACAAACATTTTCTAGCTCTATGGCAAAGTTAAGGTTTTGGAAATAATTCTTTAGTAACAAAATGTAAATTAGCTTGAGTTCAGTTCAATTCAAGTGTGAATACTGAGTTGACTTAGAACAATAAAAGCCTTTATTTTAGAAATGAGTTATGAAAATATGCATGTTATTTGATGGGACAAACCAGTTGTTTATGATGACCTAAAATTTCATGTACCCAACAAAAAACGGCAGAGATTAAAACATTTATAAAGACCTCAGATAACCTAAAATGGTGGATTTACAAGTTTATCCAAATGTTTCCTATTTATTTAATCCCATATAAGCTGGCAAGCCAACTTCTCATCATAACTATTCAAATTAAGACTTTATTTTGCAGAAGCATTCACCCACAAGCACTAGTACTGATGGATTTTGTGTACACAAGGTATATAATGTAAGGCACTAGTGAAGCCAAAGCAAATGGTGACATTTTAAAATACTGGTGCACAGATTAGCAATTGCTGAAGTTGAAGCAACTATAAATAATCAAATCATAAACCTCAGATAAATACATTTGTCTTACCTAATTTAAATGCAACAACTTTGTACAAATTTGTTTCATACAGAATGTGGTATTTGTGGTGCTTATGAGCTTCAAATAGGTTCAGACTAAAAAACTCAAATGTACAGTATTATTATAGTAAAAAAAATCTTATTTTATCTTCTTTCGGGACACTTTTCAGGAATACAAGAGGAAACTGACGATGGTGTCGCAGGTCCGGAAAGAACTGAGGTTGCGCCTCAATAACCTTTCAGAAGGACATCGCAACTCTTCCCAATGACTGCCAATACTCACCTTCTCATCAGTTCTCAACACAGACCGAAGCAGCATCTGTTCTCACCTGTCTTCACTGAACTATTTATCCATGTCTCTTGAGCCCCAACTGTCTACATCTCCATTTGCAAGCTCATGTTTTTAATTTAAGGATAAGTTAAGATTGTATCACAGGACTTTCATGTGGTGACACCTGCAGTCTAACTTTTACAGCTTTAAAGTGGTGTGACTGGTGTGATTTTTTTTGTTTGTTTGTTTTGGCAACTTAAGGCATCAGAGTGTAGATCCTTTTAAGTGTTGACGATTCAGGAGTTCCAGTATTGGGATGTTTTTGTAATATGCCTCGCATTGTTCCGACTTATATACGTAGCTTGTTTGTTAGAAATCACTGTGGAAGTCACTCAAGCTGGAATCACTGATTTTATAGTGTATTGGAAAAAAAATTATATTTTGAGATTGTCAGAAAACATTGGAAATCCAGGTTCCATAAAGCAAACTATGTGTTTACGCGTTTCATGAACCCTGTGTGTGAAAGGATTGTCTGAAAACCTTGCTCAGTGTACACACATTTGCATGTAAACATGATGGAAATCATAAATGTTTATGATTTGTATTCATCATCCAGATCAAGATACAAGTAGCTTTGATATTTTATTTTTTTTTACCTATGGTGTACATACACAGTGAGTGAATTTTGTCTTGTGTTGTTTACTGTGATGCTTTATAGTTTCCAATCCAATGCGTCATGCAGCCTGAAAAGTGCCCCGGTTTCCAAAGTTAGAATAAATCCAGCTTTGTTTTTGTCACTTTCAAGCAAATGCTTTATTAAACAATATATACAAGCTGTGTGAAGGATATATGGTCAACAGAGGGCGTAGAAGGACAAACTGCAAAAAGGGAACGTTTTCCTGCGTGTGGGCTAATTTTTAACACCGGCGCACCGTTTTTGTAGCAGTAAGCGCTTGATGTCCCGCCCATCCGGACCGTTCCATAGAAGCCCCACAAACATACAGGAAGTAGTTAAATTTTAAAAGGATTGTTTCTTTAATTGCAGTTGTTGCGTTATTACATGTCCTTTGTAACGTAAAGTTCATTTTTCCGGAGCAACTAAATATTGATAAAATCGTATTAAACACGAATAACGTCGTCACTCCTTGTTAAACGGCCACACAAATTATTTCAGCTGTCGTTGCAGAAAAGCTAGCGAGGGTAAACCGTTGCTAAGCTAACATTAGCTTGTTAGTGCCACGTAAAAAGTAAAGAAAATGGATAACTTGGAAACACCGTACGATGAGGATGATGGTTTCATCGAATGCACGGTAAGTTGGACAGCGTGTATTAGCCGCTGAATGTAAAATCCTGAAGGAATCGGAAACAGCTTGGGTCATGCAGAGGTAGCCAGGCAAGGCTAGCTTTAGCCCATTTACTACAATGTAGGGATGGCACTGTTTATCTACGTCTGTACAACATATTACTCTTGCTGCATAAAGTATGTTATAAAATGTATATCAAACTAGAGGTATACCAATGATTAATATGATGTGTGCATTTCTACGTTTATTATTCCTTCATTATAGTGATACTTAGATCATGTAAACATGCAATATGTGATCCATTAGATGACTGAGGTATTGCCGTTAGAATTTGCGTTTTATGACGCAGTGATTAAAAATCCTTGGTAACCAGATATATTTGGCTTATATCGAAAAGTGTAAATATATGCTGAAAGATATGGATTTATGCAAATTTTATTACATGACTTTGACATCAAATCAGTATTAAACTCATTATTAAACAGACTAGGATATTTCACAATTACATTAGGAAATGCATCAACTGACCTTGATGCATTAAGGTCAGTTATATACTCCACCTTCAAACGTGAATACATCAATAAATGAGGCGGTAATGTGACCAAGTATATAATAAATGGCATTAACAGGCACCGGTTTCAATTTTTTACTTGTTTTGTGGTTTACACACATCGTCAATTGGAATAAATGGTTATCTTCACAAGATAGCTAATTTTAATTATGTTTTCATCATGATGGTGATAAATGATATAATTACCCACCCAATTTAAAAGATTTTTGGATAAGCTACATTTTTATTCAATTTAGATGTTTATTTTCACATCCATTTAGAATTGATACATGTTTATTTTTGTTGTTTTTTTTCACTTAGAACTCAATGTAAAACATCTTCATACATATAGCATATTAGTTGTATGTTGATTTCCTGCATTTGGATGTTTGTGTAAGGAATAAGAAAAGAGTTCAAATGAGTGTTTGGGTTGAAAGGCAACAAAAATCTCTGTAAAGTTTCCTCTGTAGTACTGTTTATACTCACTGACTTTTCTATTTAACCCAGGTTTGTGAAAAATCTCTGAGAGGTAACACCCTCTACAAGATACACCTGACCACACCGGGACATTTAAAGGTACAGTTAACTTGGGAAAGGTTTTGTAGTCGAAAAAATTTGCCTTGAATGTAGATAATTGTCAAACTACAACATTGTTTTTGTTGTTTCACAAAACTTTTTTTTTCTCAAAAGAACAACAGTCTTGTTGTTCCTGCAGACTGGAGAAAAGGTGCTACTTTGTGTAAAACTAAGAAAGAAAACCCCAAAAACTCTTCAACACTGATATAAAATTTAGGTGTTTTATTGTTGTTAATGGATTTCCTATTATCTGTTTTTCCTTATCTGGCTTGATTGATCTGAAAGACTTTGGTTTTGCCACAAGAACTTACCTGGAAGACTGGATGGATTCCTGCTTGATCTGGAGAATCCTGTTGCCTCTAATGCCTGCAACAGAACGTCACTCAGCAATGCAGAGGTCTGATAATGAACCAATCATTTCATTCAGGTGTGTTGGAGGGTGGATTCATCTAAAAGCTGCAGAATAATAGCCTTTGAGGACTGGACTTGGCTTCCTCTTTTCTAAATTCACTGTGGTCTTTCCAAGACAAACCCCCCCCCCAGAAAAAGTGGTTTTCATCTCTTGAATCACTTTTACTTTCTAAATGCGATGGCAACATTGGAAATCTTTCTTCTTGAGGAACACATTGAGCCACAGCAGAGTAAGACTTTTGTCTCAACAGTGCTTGCAGGTTTTCTTGTTCCAGGCATGAAGGTAATATTTGGATACATTTAGGTAAGACTGGCACTTCAAAAACCTAAAATGTTTCTTCCATGTGATTCGACGGGACTTAAAGAAACAGCAACCTAAAGAGGTCATTTGTGATGGCCGCTAACGTCAGATGAAATTAGATTCATCCTGTTTCTCAATATGGACTCCAGTAGGAAACCGTGTGTTTCACTTGTCATTCGTCTGGCGGTCTCCTATCTGATGCCTGGGTTGTTGGTTAATCCCAAACATCTTTTACACCGTAGTCCCCAGAAGAGAAAAATCTCTATCAGTTTGTTAAACCTTGGTAAGTCCCTGGCTCTGGTGCTGCTGCCACAACTGATGATTGCAAAATATGGTATAATCTCAACAACAGACTTACAGAAGATATACAGCATCTTGTTCCAAACCTAGAAGGTCCTAAACTTCCTCAAGAAGGAGAGTTTGCTCCATTCCTTTTTGTAAACGGATTTATTGTTGCGTCTCCAGGTGAACACTAAGGTATTTATATTCCTCACCCACCTTCACTTCTTCCCCCATGATAGAAATAGTGTTTGACCTGACCCTGTTTCAAGGTCCATCTTATCGGCTATGACTAAGACTGTTAAGAAGCTGGGCTAAATGACCAAGAGGATTTTTGGTTGTTATAATTTCCTTAGCTATCTTTTAAGCAAGCTTAATTAATTTTCACCTGGCAGTCTTTTTCTGATGGGTGATCACAACTTTCATGGTGGGTATTCAGCTAAGTAATGATTATCTAACCACCTTTTGTCTTGTGGCAATATCAGTGACTTATCAGCATCTTCAGCTACACTTTTGGCTACAGTGAATGTTTTGGATTTCTCTTCTGCTGCTTTTTGAAGTTGTTTGGAATTTACATGTTCCTCTCGATCTATATAAATCTAATTACAGCTTCTCAGGAAATGGATTTGCTTTGATACAGCAGATTTGATGTCTTATAGCTTAATACATCTCGTAAAAGAAAAGCCAACTACATTTCTTCAAAACAACACTTGCGTTTTTGACAGTGAAGAAAACGCTGTCATCTACACATCTTT